>CM050323.1:21403765-21429721 GCA_027475135.1 Bactrocera correcta
TCTGGTATTTTGGTACAAGCAAACAGAGCAACTGCAGAAGGATTGAAGCAAGGAGAACTAAGACCAAAATTGAGACGTTTCCATTGCACTGCAAAGGATATGAAGCTTCTTAACAAGCAGACTATTCGAAAATTGACCCACAAATTGCTTCTGAAGAATTTTTGTAACAAAAGGTCAGGTTAATAATTCCAAATTGAAAAAAAGTAATAATAAAAATTGGAATTAAAACGCACACATGTATCCTTGGGTACTAGAGGGTTAACTACAACCAATTAAAATCATCACAAAGACAACCAAAATAGCCAACAAAACTCGGATCCTGCAAACTGCTACGAATTCAATTAGCAAAAAATGTCTAAACAGAAATAACTAAAAGCAAAATAATTTTCAAAAGTTTTGCAAGCTTGCTGTTACAGTCAAATGAAAAAACTAACAAAACTCGCTGCATTTCGCGGACCCACTAATTAATGATATAAAAGTACGCTCTGCGGTCGCAACAAAGCGAAACTCGAAAGCCGGTCACTGCCACAAACAATTCCGCTTTGGCGTGCGGCAACAAATACAAATTGTTAGTGGCATAAACGCCTAACTGTAATTGAATTAGTTCCTCAGCTGATTGCGCGAGCAGCAGGAATGTTGAAACGAATTTTCGCAATTGCTTTGAAACGCAACGAAATCCGCGGAACCATACAGTGGACGCCATGAAACCGAATACAGCTGATCATGCCACAGCGCTATCCCCTAGGGGGGTGGAGGGCGTTACAGGTAAGTAAGTGCAATAACGGTATTGAATTATTGCGAAAACAAAAATTTTTGCGCAATCAATGGAATTTTTGGGCGCAGCAACACAGTCTCCAGCTATACCATTCGAGGTAAGTTCATTAATCAGGCAATAGTAACGGTTTGGTTTAAGTATTATTCGGAAAGCTTTGCAGGCAAAACAAGTGCATGCTACCATTTCGATTTCATTAATGGCAACGCGGTTAGAGTTGACTATGGCTTGTTCAGGGTTGCCACAATGTTATGCGCTTAACAATGCACTTGCAACATTACCAATTGTCGCTTGGCAGCGGTGGAAAAACTGCGCTGAAAGCTTGGTAACCATGATTCGTTATTGGGTATATGCATTTCCAATCATAATTGGCAATTTTGTTACTTAACGATGACTGATTGGAAAATATCCCTTATTGGTACACTCCACTGAAAAGTAATTGAAAGCTTAAAGAAAGCTCAAAAAAAGTTCAAGTGGGGAATATACTGTGTTAGATTTAGTACGCCAGGGTCTTGTATTCTAGAAAATTAGGAGTTCAATCTACTAAAGAATCTAGTACGAAGTTGCATAAGAGGCCTTCTAGATTCGGGTGGCAAAACACGAACACATCTCATGCCATTTTTGGTGGTTTGACACCAAGAGCGCCCTTCACTGGAAAACAGGAACTGAAAATGTTAATAGCTTAGTACATGTCAGAAATCCGTTGCATCTGGCCAGTACAGTATGTAATATCATCGATGTAATCCGGGAATGATTTAGTGATGCACCTAGAAGGCTGCTTCCTACCAAGCAAATGAATGCAAAGATGGTTTCTGTGTACATAAAAATAGTCGCAGCTAACTGTTACTAAACGAATAAGCCAGTCTGCGTAATCAGTCTATTTTCCACAAAAAGAGATTTTACATTATGGGCAATATAACATACAGACAACTATGGCTAGACTCCTCAAAAGTTTTATGAAATGAAAAATGGACGAGAGTGTAGAATTGAAGCTGATATAACGTCTTCCTAGAACATGTTCTGTAGAATATCAGAATATAGATGTCGATGATAATCAATCTCTTATTCCCCTCTTATTTATGGTTCTGTCCTTGAATCATCTTTTTCAGCCATATCAGGTCAAATAGCTATAATTTTTATCAGCCGTCTCAACAAATTCTCAAAAAACTCAAATCTTTACCGATTTTAGAGAGGTCTAGCACTAGAACTGCTATGAAAATATTGCTGAGGGCCACGTGAGTGTTGATGAAGACCGTAATTTGTCGATTCCAAGACGTCGTCAAGAATTGGGATTGTCTCAAATCACAAGCAGGCGGATCTTGAGAAAAGACTTGAGCTCGTATAAAATTGTTTGCACTCAAGAACTGAAACCTCAAAGACTTTGTGACTTAGCACCAATAGACTATTACTTGTGGAATAATTTGCATTTACCAAAAAAATCACATTAAATGTCTACAATTAACACAAAAGTTTACCACTTAGCGGTCGTTTAAGTGATTGAAAATTTGGCGAAAACTCACGAAGAAACAATTCAGTAGGCGACGCTACATTAACGTGGTGCAAAAATCAAGAGTTTTCGGCCACGAATAGCTTCGCGAAACCGACGCATAGCACTCACACAGCATACCTTGTTGACAGTTTGGCTTGTCGGGAGGAATTCGGAGTGCACTACACCACGATAATCGAAGACTGATCGTCTGTTTCCGGGTCGTAAGCATAGATCCAAAACTCATCGCTAGTAATAATAAGTTTCATGACATTCTGGTAGGCGAAAGGCATTGTTTTACAGACGGTAACGCGACGGTGTTTTCGGAAACAATTCAGTGATTTTTGGAACTAATAGTGCTTTCTCTTTTCTTAGAATATTTCGAAATGGTTTTCACTAATTCCTCCAGTACTCCAAAAATGCCAGTACTATCTTTGATACTCAAGTTCTTTGTTTTTGTTTTATTGATGAGTTTGTCATTAGTTCATGCTGATGGCCGTCCTGGACCTCATTCGTCATCAGCGCGCTCTCGACACGCTTTGAATAATTTGTACCAATCAGAAACACTTGCTCACTGCAAACAATTATCAGAGAAGACCCTTTCCAATATTCTGAAGGTTTCGATAAGAGAAATTATATTCCACAGCCAAATTTTTATGGAAATGTTCTGTTGAATAATTTCATTTTTTTTTAAATCACCGATAGACTTAAATACTGCACAAAGAAAAGCGTATACAAAACACTAATGATTATTTGGATGTGACATTTAGCAAAGATTTCACTGACAGTTATACCAACCTGGAAAAAAAATTTCGATGAAAGAGGTTTTGCGTGAAATTTAAATCAAAAAGTCTTATATTTTTTGTCCACAGTATTATACGAAGTAGCCGCTCAGTTTTTCAGAGATCGATCTGAAATTTTACATTAATTTTCGGACCAAAAAGTTGCTTATTTGTTGGAATAACCGAGCGATCAGAAAAATGGCTTGTATAGAAAACTTTTCCATTTGACCAAATATCTTCACCAAATTAGGTATAGGTTACTTTCCAAGGCAACAGTGTGATATTCGAAGAAATCAGTCAGACCTCTTCACTATAGCATTTAGCTATCATACAATTGTAGCATCGCTGCATTACTCATTACATCAGCTTAAGTATTTCCTTCCCACATTTGACCACTAAATCCGACATAACCACACTTCACCAACACCGTTAGTTATGACGCACAAGATAACACAAATAAAGTGACTAAGCAACTAAGTTATTTACAGTTAAAATGTAAGAGTAAATATGTCCTCATTTACTTAGCTCAACCCACGGCGATGTGGAGCAAATACCAAGCAAATTATATTATATAACGGTAAAGTACACGCTAGTATGGAAGGATATAATAGTTATATTGGTTATATACGCAGACTGCAAAATGATGTTAAATATTTATAAATGAATTTACATAACATAACTGTAGATGCATATAGAAATTAGCCAAATGAAGTCTTAATTAATACTCGAAGAATTAATTGCTGATTAAAAGCTGCCACACATACGTTGCGAATGGCACTTAGAGCGCTGCTTGAAAGCTTTTAAAACACTTCGCTAATGTCATTTGGAATATTGCTGCTTAAATGCAGTTATGTGTGACGGCTTTATGCAACACGATACGACGACAACCACTTCTATGCAATTAATTTAATTAATTTTCCTTTGGCATTACGCAATGCTCATATGTTTGCACGTGTATCATTCATATTTCACGCTATGAGCGCCTTACTTATACAAGCACCTAAGTATTTGCTTAAGCGCTTACATGGTTCAGCTCGCAACTGCGACAACAACAAAAACAACAGCAACAGCCAACGCTCTTAAGTCATAAACACTTTAACAGCACTTAACAGGCAGCGAGTGGATTAGCAAGAGCTTTCGGCCAACTGGTGCATGTGCATGTGTGTGTGTGTGAGTACATCAAAAGTACTCAAAGTGCACGAATGTGTGCGCTTGTGTTTGCGTGCCAGCAGTAAATTCAAAGTACTTAACGGTACATATGCAATGTGGTAAGATTTATTGCGCTCATAAAGTGTTGTGGGCGTAAGTGTGTTAAGGGGTGGGCGGGGCACGCATTGATGACAATTGACATATGCGAATTGCAAACTACACGCACACACGCACACACAGTTGTTTCGTAACGGTAATGTAATTACGTAACTGCATGCGTCTGTGTTTCATTTCGTCAACTACGAATGGCATCAGCTCTGCTGTGGCTTTCGTGGTGAGCATTGTGATTGCGTAACCAAAGAGGATTGCATTATCAGCGTCATGGACATAGAAATCATCTCCATTGTCATATCTATTGATAGTTTATAATTCATGCAACACTGTTGCGCAGGACAATTTAAATTAAACTTAGAATGTGCTGAACTCAAAGAGAAATTAATGACGTTAACTTCGGCTACATTGCATATAATAATACCCTTTACAGTGCATTTCTTACAGCATAAAATGTGTCTTGATTTGGACCGGCCAGTTTATTTGGCAGCTAAATGCTATAAGGGTCCGATATACGCAATTCCCACGAAAATTGCAACCTCTTGTTGAGAAAAGTGTGATTGCAAAGTGGGATATTCTGAAAACTGAGAGACACATTCGACTATTCACAGACGAACAAGGCTAAATGGACACACACCACGCTGATTTTGACTTAATTAATATTTGTTTCCAAACTTATTTCTATCTTGATTAATTCCGATACAGATTCTCTATAATATTTTGAAGATATTTCATGGTTTCACTGCCCTGTAAGAAATTAAGGTACCTATTTCATCTGAAATCTAAAAACCAAAATAAATACGATCATCAAAAGCCTAATATCTAACTAAATACACTATTTGAAGGAATCTTTTGCTGCAGTCTTGTTGGGAAATAATCTGGACGAATTAGTCTTGAACATTTAAATGGGTCTGGTATTGAAAGAAGGCAAGACGAAGTGTCTTCTGTCATCACACAAAAAGTCGTCACATTCGCGACTAGGCTCCCGCATCAATGTTGACAGACATAACTTCGAAGTTGTAGATAATTTCGACTATCTTGAAATCAGCTTTAACCCCAAAAACAATGTCAGCCTCGAAATTCAAAGTAGAATTTCGCTTGCTAACAAGCGCAACTTCGGACACTTAGTAGGCAATTAGAAGTAAAGTCCTCTTTCGCTGAACAGAGACCAAACTGTACAAGTGCCATCAACCCCGTTCAGATGCAGAGGCACAGAAAATTACAACATCTGATGAGTCAGCGTAACGAATTTTCGAAAGAAAGGTTGTGCGGTTTATGGTACTTTCCACATTTGCAACGGCGATATCCGCGACGATTAAGAGACAACGGCTACGCTGGCTGGGTCATGTCGTCCGAATGGATGAAAATACTCTAGCTCCGAAAATATTCGACGCAGTCATGGAAAGCGGAGGAAGAGGAAAACATTCACTCCGTTGGAAAGAACAGGTGGAGAAGGACCTGGCTACACTTGAAATTTCCAATTGGCGCAAAACAGCGAAAAGGAATAGCGACTGGCGTCGAAGAAGAATCCTAAATATTGATGATAGATTAAGTTAGGTCGTAACGTTGAATCAAAATCATATTTGGACAGATATTGGACAATGTCCAGTCCGAACACCGAAAATTACGACGAGGTTGACTTTGCTTAGCTTAAGAGCCAGTAGTTTCGAGGACCTCTTACGATGCACTCTTAGCAAGTAGGATCTCGCAGTCGCAAGAGTTCTGGTTGTTGACCAGCGCTTGCTGAACTCACTGGAGGTCAAAAGTTCCAAAGAAATCTGGATTCCGACTCGCTTGCAATCTGATAAAATTTTAGAAAGCGTGCCCTAGCTATAAAGCTCGTCGACTTTCCAGTTTCAGGTGGTTTCGCTATAACTAGGCCCCCATACAAGTATAACATTGAAAAAACTCGAAGCTATTGCTAATAAGGTCTCGTTCACTCGTTTACTAGTTTTAAACGCACTTTGGAGGAAATTACACCTCTCTGAAGGAGCTACACTACGGAGCAGTACATCTCCTGCTACCTTGAGGACAGTCAACTCCGCTTAAACGACGCTATAATGGTCTGGTAATCTGGAACTAGATGGAGAGCTCTCGACAGAAGACTTCACCAGCTACTTTCCCGTACTTAACTATGATCCATCCGTGAAAAAGTCACTGCACGCCTTCTTCAAAGGATTTGCCATGCCCACAAGTACCTCACAGTTGTGTGAGTAGAGAAGGAACCGCTAGGAGAAGGTTCGATGATAGGAGCTGTATTTAGGTACTAAGTATGGAAAAAAATTGAGAGTACTTCAATACAAACTTTACTCAAGGCTGATACTTCAAGATTAAGTTCAGGCTAATTTAATTCGCTATCATTCAGAAAATTTTCTTATAAACTTCAAATTTGACTTTTTAAGTTTTGAATACACATCAATTTTAAAACATCTTTAAAAGTTTAGTAGTTTTATTGAAAACAAATACAACCAGAAAAGCTCAATTTTGCTCAACTATGGGCTTTAAAGACTTCTCTCCTCTTTATTCTTATTTCTGGTGGTTATGCAATTTCTTTTACTCAATACAAGGTAGTACCCTTCTAGATATTGGTTACAAATCAACCGAGCATTGCTAGCTCAGCTTTGACTAATGAAATACATTCCCACTGTTATCTAGTCTATGATTTTAACTTCATGTCAACCTTTTGAAATATGCTAATATAAAAGTAAGTATTAAATTAAGAACTAGAACTAGGATTTTCTGGAGCTCTAATTTCATACCAAATTTCCCATTTCACTCATTGTTATTTAGAACACAGCTATAGAAGTCAAATTTATTTACTTCACTTACGTGTGCCATCGAAACGTGTTGCGATCGTATCCAAGAAGGTATTTTGGGGCGCAAGCAGCCCCTTTCGGGCTGGCATTGGATTGTAGGGTCTTTTATATAATTTCTTCTCACGATGAAAATCTGAAAGGAAGAAAATAGTTAAGAATTATTAGTACTAAGCTCTATGTGTATACATATAAACACGAAATAATTCGTAAAAAAATATACTAAACAACTCAAAAAGTGTGTACCAATCTCTATTATGTGCGCTTGAGTGAATTAAAGCGACAAGCGGCACCAACCAACATTTGACTTAAAAATTTGTTAAATTTAGCACCACTTTCAGTTAAAATTTAAATTATTCTAAGCACTGGTATTCAAATCGCCCACAAATCAACACTTTGAAAGTAAATGCAGCTGCACATTTGAATAAATTTATTTTGCCGCACTTAATCCGATTAATATGCCACAGCTGCAGCACCAGCGACGCCAGCTAAATGCGCTCGAATGTGCACTCTTCACATATGCTTGGTGGGTTCAATAAAATTTGCTCTGTTATGTTCATTGCAGTATCTGCTTTATTGCTTATTTATTATTGATTTAATGCGACCACAAATTCGAACAAGCGGAGCATTCGCGCGTACAGCTTTAGCCATATATATGAGCTTATTAAAATTATTCAATAAATAAAATTGAGTTATCGCGTTCGCAGAATTTAATTTTACGGCTATAAACTGAATGAACTTCAGTGTAGATGTATGTATGTATGTATGTTTATATCTAAACATGAATTTTAACTAAATTTCGTTTGTTAAAATATGGAAATTTTACTGTAAACGTGACAATACGTTGCTTTGAATTGATAACGGATAATACTCATAATTGCATAATTAAAATAAATATTTGCTTAGTAATTAATAAGTAGTGACCTAATTTGAATCTATTCAATGTGCATACTTAATGTATGTGCCATTAAACTTGCGTATTTAGATTAATAATACTCAGTAGTTAAATCACGACTTTCTAATTAAATATTTGAATATATTTTAATAGTCACTATTACTTAAATATGGCTCAAATAATTATAATATTCCTGAAACTAAGGGTTCCTCAATTAGATTTATTATCTGATCAAAACTGAAAAGGACTAACAAAAGGAAATAACATTTTCATGTATTCTAATACACATTTTTGCTATCGCCTTCAAAAAAGGCTCCAAGTTTTTATAAATTTGTTACTGTATAAGCGTCGACTGTGGTGAGCGTCAGTATCTTCTGCGAATTTTGGTTTTCCGGTCCGGTTCGGTTCATTTTTTTGATTCGCAGCTTGTTGGATAGTTTAGATATTATATTCATGAACCCATGTCTCCTGTTAACAGATGACAACCTTTTAAAAATTTCTGCTACTGCTGTCAAGCATCTCTTTTGAGATCTCTACGCGACATCGTTTTTTGCAAAGATTTTGGTCTTTGAGTATGAGTCCGACATTGACACGTTTCAAACCCAAAACGTTAACCAAAATGTGTTGAATCGATCCTAAAGAGAATTTGAGAGATGCTGTGATTTTCTACTATCTCTCTGATGCCAAGACGACGATTCTCCAGCACTGTTTCTTTTTCCTCATTATAGTTATTAATTGAAATTAGTGGACAAACCGCATGAGGCATGTTTTGGATGACTTTATGGTCTTCACTTACTCAGATTTTCAGGTTCCTTATAAAGTAGACTCCCCAAAATATCGCGAAAATATTTTCACCATTGGAAACTCAAAATTTCAAGAAAACTCGTTATTAAATTTTTTTCGTGGGTAAAAGTCTTTTGCTTTAGGGAAACAATCGTTCACTTTGGGTAAACAATATTTTTCTCAAAAAAAAAAAAAACTACTTTGGGACAAAATTATTTATTAATACCGTTTATGCCCATAATTTGAATAGACCAGTCCGGGTCAAATTTGATCAAAATGTTATTTGTTCTTTTACTTTGGGAAAAGATTCTTTACACATTCCGTTTGAGCCTGTAGTTTAATTAGAGCAGTCCGGGTCAAATTTGATCAGATAATATTTGTTTATTTATCTTCGTTTTTTTACGAAAAAATTAACAATAAAAGACACCGATCTCACAAAAACTTCATAAAATTTGTAAATTAGTATACAGTTTATAAAAAAGCTCAAAAATAATCTGATTTTGTAAATATCTTTGTGATAATTGAAAATATGAACTATCTACTAATTGTAATATCGAATTTTAATGCTTTAAGTGTTAGCTCAATTAGCAGGCGATTTAATTTTTTTACCGAGTAGTGTAATTTTATAGAACAGCTGGCAACGCTCCTCAAAAATATCTTCAACTATAATATTTCTAAAATTTTTTGCCACCAAGTTGGCAGATTTCATCTACTTCATTAAGCAATGAAAATTTGTAACAGGTGGCAACGCTGCTCAAAAATATCTCCAAAATTAATATTTCTTAAATCTGTTTTATTTGATGGCCATGTTGCAATATTTCATCTACTTCATCAATTAAATTCAATGAAAATTTTTAAAAGGTGGCAACTCTTTTAAAAATTACTTTCAATCGTATACTTTTGTCACGTTAGGAATTTAGTTTGGCATCCCTTTTATATATCTGTTAAAATTTAATTTTAATAAATTAAATTAAATTCGAAATATGGCAACCCTTTTAAGCATGGCTTCAACTTGAATATTTCGTGAAATTGTTTTGTTTGGTGCGTACGTTGTAATATTTCATTTTTTTAAGCAATTTAGTTCAAATAAAAAAATTTGATTTGGTGGCAACACTTTCTAAAATTATCTGCAACTTTTTTCTTACTTTTTACCTAGTATGTTGTACATTTTATGCCATTATAAAAATTCAATATTATTATATAATACATAAAATTATAAAATGTGGCAACCCTTCTCCAAAAAATATTTTCTAACTTGTTAGAATCAGTAGGAAACCAATAATTTGTAGGTCTTCTCTAAAATATACATACATGATTTGGAAATAGTAACCAAACATATGGCAACTTTTTATTTACATACATTAACATCTCCGAGTATCACAAAATAATTGTTTCTAGATCGATTTGGCCCTCTACCAATGTGATAGCTAAACTCAGTTCTTTTAGTAAATCGATTTTCAATCATATTAGTTAACATGTCTTTAAAAGTAAGAACCCACTTGCGTTGTATAGCTGGTATATCTTCTTTGTAGTAGCATTTAACTACATAACACATCTGAATGAAGAAAATAATCGATTGAAACGGACCTGATATCTAACGCTTTGTCATGAAGCTAAATTTTAGTAGGTATTGCCAAAAGCAAGTAAAGGAACAAAAAGAAGGAAGGCAAAAATACAATAGCGTTGAAAAGCAATGAAACTATTAATTATCAAAATTATCCCTACTTGCGGTACTTGCCTGAAGCAACTCACTACCCCGACTACAAATTTCAACGAATTTTGGAGCGTATGACTTCCATAATATTCTTAGTGTATATTTCGAGAACGGATGAAAATTAACAATAATTACGGTTAGTAAGCGATATAGAGAATAATTTAAATTTTATCGGTCAAAATGCCTATCTGTCACAATAGGTGCAGTTCCAAGGCCATCAGAAGGCATTTTCATGCAACTTCTGTTCAGTATTTTGCTTAACTGCAAAAAATTAATAACCTAGCACTATACAATTATCAAATATTTCACAAAGCTACTTGTGTCCCAAAACCTCAAGCTCATAAACTACAAAACCTAAACTTTAGATTATAAATCTACAAATACCACGGCATAACAGCTTCTCCTCAACCTCAACACAGTAATTGTCCTTGAAATATTTGAAATGAACATTATTATAACAAATATTTCATGAGAAGAAGAACATTTTTCAGCAACAAATGCAATGCAGCAGCACCAGGTCTCTGCTACAACAACAAAGCATGAAAATGCGCATTTTTCTTTGCATACTTGCGAGAAGCCCTAAAGCTATCTTCGCACGCTTTCTTTTCACATTTCTATTTTACGTTTGCCTTTTTTTATTTAGGTATTCCTTTAATATGCACAATCTGAAATGCCTTAAAGAGAGGAATGTCTGAGATGAATAAATCACAGCGCAGACAATAACCTCAAGGATAATGCAAAGCAAGACGAGGAAGCAGGATGGGCATGCCACGAAAGCCAAGCAGCAATGATGAGCAGCAACAACGTGTGAGACCCTTTTTGTGGGTTTGTATATGTGTGCATGTGAGTGTATATGTGTGAGCTAGGATTTGTAGCTGTGCAGTTAAGGCAGTTGTGGTTGCATGCAACATGGCAAGGCCAAGTAATTGCATAGCTAGTTAAGGAAGATCGTCTTTGCGCTGCTGTCTGTTGTCTTCTGTCTTAGCATGCATTTCTACACCTGCAATGATGAAGAGCGAGCTGACTTGCTTTTTATGTGTGCCTTGCAACCACACTGCCACAAGTTTAATGCTTACCATCTCTGCAGCGTCGTAGTGGTGGCTGCCGTGGCTTCTCCGGTGGCATCATTAATATTAACATGCTCAACGTAACACTAACATTTCACGCACACACACAAGCGCGCGCACCGAAGCTACGAATGCGTGCGAAATTTTACACTTTTCACAAAATTTACAACAAAACACGCGCTTGGTGGCAACAATGCGTAGAAATTGAATGACGAAGCGCACACAGGGGACGCAGAGCTTGCAACTTTCACAGCGAGTGATCAACAATATGCAGTTAAAATTATTTTCAGTTTCACCTTTTTCGAAAATATGCAAATTAAAATCGCGAAAATTTCGTCACCACGCAACATTCATTGGATTATGCAACAATTTTGACAACTTCGTCGCGGGAAAAACGATGGAATTCACGCGTACATGCAAGGACCTTGTCGAATTCTCTAGTTTGTTAACAAAATCCTTGTTTGGTCATTATAAAAAAAAAAAACATAAAATCGAAGAAGCGCAACGCGTCGGTGGCACGCGAGTTGGAGGCGGCAGATAGGCAGCAACTGGCGCTTGCCATTGAATATTGGCAAATCGGCGTCGTGTGTGGAAAACGCAAAATGCGCAACAGCTGCCAGCTGCACTGACAACGACAGCGCCGCGGCGCAGCGCAAGTAAACAGGAAAGCGGATGCAAATGCGCACCTGCCCACAGCTATGAAAGCTCCACGAAGTATGGCTATGAGTACACAAACAGATAAACATTTATTAAATAATATACGCCTGTGAGTGTGTATGTGTAAACCTGTTAGAGTGTCGGCCGAACACTAGCTGGCTATCGCATATAAATACATAAATATTCCGCTAGTGTACATATGTACACACATAAACATCCCTAGTGTTTATAAGTTAAGTGATAGTGCACGTAAACACCTCCTATCTGTCACATATATTAGACGGGGGCATACGCAACATGTCAGCTTGTAAATATGAAACGCTTACCTCTGGCGCTATTAATTATACCCAGCGTTTGTTAGCTGGAGTGGTTCAAGTTTATTTATAAATTTGCGGCTATTTTATGCCTATCAGGCAAATACTATAAATTATGGTTTGAAAACAAAAAAGCACAATGGGCAATTCCACAATTCAAGTAGGGCTCTAAATCAATGGAACATGTGGCAAACGAATTGATGATGACCACCGAGTTGATAAATAATCACGCAGCAAACAAATAAATTGAGACTCGAGGAAGTCATTATTTACCCCAAGTATGGGGTATATGCCCAAATTATAAGCAGAATTTCTCACCAGTTCCAAAGCAGTAGTAGGAGAATTCACCACAGCGGGAATGATTTACAGAGCAAACTAACTCAACAAATATACTCGTAACTCTCTAAATATTTCTCTTACACAGTCTTGTACAACACATACAAGTACGCCACCCCATCCAGAGACATCATTCACATTGTACACTATAAAAGAGTTTGAGAAGGGTTCGGAAAGAGACTAGTAAACGAGGGGTCGATTAATCCACATATTGACAGGCACTGTCAATAGTTAAAAGTTTCGTCGTAATACATAGGAAATTTCCACAACCGAAAAAAAGGTTCGTTAAATCGAGGTCGGTTAATACAAGCATTAAGAGACAGATTCGATTAATAGTATGTATAAAAACCAAAATGTACTGACCTGAATACCGGATAATATTGATTTTCTAACTGATTATACGTAGCAGCTGTACATAAGGCCCTAAGTGAATTAAAATTTCCATAACAGAGTATTATTTTAATTTTGTAAATCTTTCGAATATTCGATTCAACGATTTTCGAATATAGTTTCCGGCATACAACAGATAACAAAAAACGTTTGTGATTCGCGTAAAATTTTACGGAGAAAGTCGAAGTTTTGACGGTTTATAATCTTCTGATTTCTAGATGATTATTGGTCTGCGAACTTTTTGATATTTTCACGGGTTTTTACCGTACTCTCCCATTAAGAACATTGTCAGGAAAAAATCAGTTTAAACTTAACTTCCTCAATCCCTTGACCATTTGCACTAGCTTTCTGCTAATTTAACCACAGTAGTATTGGGAGAGGGAATATCAATGTATCAACTACCTCTACAACAGCAGTGAGAGCATTTACATCGTTTACATCTGCAATAGCAAAGCGAATTCAAGGGGTTTACATGGATTTACGGGTTTCAAAAAATCGATTTTTTTTCTGCAACACCACTACAATATTGTTTTCAAGTTGATCTAAGTATTAGTTTCGGAGATAAAGCTTTGAGAACTTAAGAGCTTGAGGCTAGCTTAGCTAAGTGCGCAGTTTTTAAACACGTTTTTCTCGAAACTGTAGTTTTAAAGTCGGTTAGCAAGATTTCTCGAGAACTACTCAACCGATCTTCATGAAATTTTACACAGGTCTTTGAGATAAAATTTTTAAAAACGTGATCGAAGGCTGTTTGTTCGATTAAAACTATTTGAAAAAAATTCCCAAATTTTCAATAAAATTTTCATTTTTTTTTTTTTTTTGTAAAAATGTCAGCCAAAAATCAATATTCAGTTGTTTTCACTCGTCCGAGTTCTACGCTAAGAATTTCCCAAAAATACGTTTTTTTTTACTTTATATGATCTTATAAGAAGTTATCCTGTCAATGCAGGTGAATCTTGTTTGAGAGTGATCACCGGATATGGCGTCACAATGACCAAGTTTAAAATTTTATTTTTTTTTTTTTCAAAAATCAGAATTTTTTTGCTAATAGTGTATATTTGTAACAAAAAAAAATTCTAGTAAAATATTTCATTTTTTTTATGAGAAAAAGTTGAAAACAAAACTGTTTTATACCCGAGGAAACTCATTTAACTCCTTAAATTAAAATATATGGCTCAGGAGAATGCTTGAGCTTAGGTATTTTCAATACATTTTAATTATTTTTATTAGAATCCAGTTTTGTGTTTATGCCCGTCTTGATAGCTCACAGTTGCTTGAGCCGCGGTGATCCAAACATCGCTTCATTTTTCGTAAATAAATTATAGACTAAAAATAAGGTTCAATATATCGGTTGTCTTTACTTCGAAGTATATCTTCTGCGAGTTCTATCTATAAAGGATTTATATTTTATGTCGGCATCCTTTGGCAATTTTCTTCAGTCGTACGTACCACATATCAAAAAACTCAAGGTAAGATAACCCCAATCTTATTTGTGACAAGTTCATTTTGACATTGACCTTTGAGAACTCGTTGTTCAAGCACTTTCAATTGCATGGCGAGATATATCCTTTGAGATCTAAACTAGTTGACAGTTTACCTACATTTTTTAGTGATTTCGTAAGTTCATAAAAAGCGATATTTTTACCGGTTATTTATTGATCATCAGTCATAAGTATTAAACTATCTCAAAAACAAAAAAAAAACCATTTGGAACCAGAAAGTTACTCCAGATTATCACACAATTGTGCCTCAACGTAAGATAATTCAAGCTTTATATAACTAATTCGCTTCTACACTGATATTTGAGTCACTTAATATTTTTACTGCGTTTGCTTTTACGAGATCGTAAGTCAGAAAAATCAAAAAAAAAAATTTTACCAATCTCCTTTACAGCGTTGGGTATAAAAACTGCACTTTTATATTGGCATTAGTATATCTACTTATTTGTTTACTCACATGTCAAGGCACACGAACACTCATGTGCCGTAAATCTTAGTTCTACAACCCGTTGATAATCAAAAAAGTTATCAGCCTTCACAGCTGTGCCACCCCACATCAACACACTGTCATACATGCCGTTATCAGCTACATAAATGCCACTTAGTTGTCGTGGACTCATTAGTTACAGTCAACTACTCATAGTCGCGCTTTCATCGTTATAATATTTAATTTTAGATAAGTTTATAATAAATTACCGATGGTTGTAATAACGCGAACGCGAGCTGACAGCACTAAAAATAAAAGAGACTGCATAAGTTATGAAGCAGCGCAGCGACAGGTGTTGAAAGCACACACGCACTCATGCAAATGTTTAATTTACAATATGCATACATACATATGTATATTTATGCATATGCATACAATGTATATAAAACTTGAATTAAGGAAGCAGATATTTACTTTTCTCGCTATTGACAGATACACCCCTTTTATGTGCATGTGTGTGCAGCTCTCCTGATATAGTGAATAAACATCGCGTTTATATTATATAAATAAGTGGCGCACCCTCGCATTATGTATTATTCCCCCAGTCAGCTTTGGTTTATTCTTGGCAGCACGTTTTGAGACGTCAACCGCATTACCCTTATTATCAGCCGCATAAAATATTATTGTTATTGGCTTGAATGAAATTGCAATGCTGAAATTGTTGCGCCCTTCTTCTAATTATAGCGCTGCAATCACTTTGTTCTCCCCCTTACATAATCTATTTTATATTTGTTGTTGCATGCCTTACTGCACTCATTTGTTGCTTGGCTCAGCCATTGCTCATATTTATTTTCATATTTCAGTTTATAATGGCTTTCGAAGCATTAATAGCTCGCTCAAATCGCTAACTTCTAACTATAGATGTTATGTGTGACGGTAAAACTTGCATTTTATATTTGCATTTCTATCGCTTGCATCAGCGTATTATGCCGTGTTTATTGAACAAGTCGTGTTATTAATAAAATCTGCTGTTAGTACACATTTATTATTAATTTTAGAAATGAGTGTAACTTTTAGCAAAGATATGAATTTCAATTATAGAATGGTGCATTAAAGGGAATATGTAATAGTTAAATCGTAATTTATTTTAGATAATAAAACCACAATCTTGAGCCAAACCTCTCTAATAATTTAAGGATAAAACGAATTCAAATTCAGATTAATTCACTCTGAAATATCAGCAACACTTATCATTCCCTAAAATCGAAGAGAAATTCATCATAATCTCACACACTCAAGATCTGGATCAAATTTGAGACTGACAGATATAGTTTTGGTCGGTATAATATGTACATTAGGTTATCAACAAAAAATAGCATAAAAAATGCCACGTGGTTCAATTCTTTCTGAATATTTTCTCTCGCAAAAACTTCAAATGTGATTTAATGGGGCAACACATTTAAGTTTACAATCTACCCAGCATTTTCAACTTTACACTAAACTGTTCTTTGAGTTGATTTTTTTTCAGAATATGGCAGTACTTTTCTGAAAAGCTTCAAGAAAAATAGCTTTAAAGTCATTGCTCTAAACCAATCGACTGACTGACTATCTAAATCCTTAGGTCTCACGATGCTGTCTGCTTTTCCCTTAACCACTATCAGTCAGTTCAAAATTAAACAGCCTCACTTATCTAAAACAGAGCTGAAATGAGTAGACCGGTCTCTGAGCTTCAACTTCAATTTTTGGTGTATATGTACATTTTGAAATGAACTAGGAACAAGAAAGTTCTAAGTATCCAAAGAGGTCAAATTCCTAGCCCACACTTTAGACTTAACCATACGGTGGAATGTGCACGTGGAATTAACACTATTCAAAGCCCACGAGGCACTAATGATATGCAGACTCCTAGCCGGCAGGTCCTGGGGCTGCAGGCAAGTTATCATAAGATAGCTGCATATCATGATCGTAAGGGCGGAATTTCGGGACCGCATACCAAGCTATCCATACCATACCATACCAATGAGACGTTTTCAAACAGAAATGTTTGCTATAAGTCAATGTGCAGAAACAATCTCTATCGCACCTATCACAACCCGCGGATCGCTATACTCAGCTACAGTCAAGCAACATTAAAAACGATCACAGTTTGTGAGGTCAAATCGCTTTTAGTGGAGGTGTGTGGCCAGATAACGGTACTGGAAACAGTCACCAGGAATGTTCCACGCCAAGCTATTAGAGTGTAGAACATTGCAAAGTTTAGGGATATGATCAACATCCACCAAGACAAATTCCGCGTCCTTGTCGAGCTCTACATAAGGCACTGCAGGCTCAGAAAACACTTGGTCTACATGTCTCTTGGGCAAACTGCCTTTTTTACGACGTGAAAAAGGAAACTCTAGAACCCCTGATTCTAGATTGCCCAACAATTTGTAGAAGCAACCTCAAGGCGCTAGGTTTCATCTACAGGAACAGGGATCACGTCACTTCAGTCGCGTTCAGCAAGCTCCTAGAATTATTCAGAATTCTGGACCTTTGGGACCATATCTGATAGACCGTAGGTCGCAGTGAGAAGGCTGAATTATTTTCTATCTTTCTATCGATCTCGATACGAATTCCCAAATACGTATTCTCGTTCTCGATATATCATTTTTTCTATACACTGGGTAGCATAACTAATGGAAGGCAATTCCCGTCGAACACAGAGAGAGAGAGAGAAAAAGCTAGAGTAGGGTATTCGTGCTTGATATTAAACCTATTACCACACGTATTAAGAATAAATAAAGTAAGTTCAATTTGCTTACCTACCTAAACAAATATATTTATTTGCTTGATCCGCTGTAAAGTCCATGAAAGAGATCCGAAAATCTTACCGACAAAAATAAATTTAGGTTAGACGTCTAAAAATTTCGTTTTTGAACTGAATAGATAATGGCGAAGAAAAGTCTCTAAATAAAGAAATTTTGAATTAAAGGCTCGTTTAAGAGATCCCACGCTTCTTTCCCTCTAAACTGTGACACACGAAAAAACGCCAACTAATCGATCCAAAACCCAATCACAACAGCAAGTCGCTCTTTTATATAAAAACAACTCCAACCATATTTAAACTAAAGCTTAATCTGCTCTCTCATTATGAGGTACAAAATATTTCCATCTCCGTTCGCCGTGACACATATTTTTCCTAAATACCCAAATTTTTTTAATAAACAATAATGTAATCACTAATCTGTACAATTTTAATAATTTCAGCTAATTCGTTTTGCCAGCGACAGCGGAGTCTCATTAAAATTAAGCCAATTTACACCAAACGACGGACGATGCGCAAATGAACTTTTCCACCATCACTAATTGCAGGTTAGAATTTTAATGAAGCGAAACAAAAGCAAAAACTTCAGCATTTGTCCACAGCACAGCAAACATGTGTTTCTATAAACGTATACATAAATATATACGAGTATAGATATACATATTTGCTGTTGCAACCTTCATATATAGGCGCTATTACCTTTCTTCTTTGTGTGCGGCGAGCTCGGACCATGGTTCGCGGCTGCTTTGTGAAAGTTTTTTATAGGCATTCTTTTTACCGAATTCGACGCTTTGAAAAATATCACTTAATATTCACTAACGCTTCCAATTTGTTTGGCTTTAGACCGCACTTGCAACTCCGTTATAGGTGTGTCGATAACTGCCTAACAGTTGAGATTACAACATTTAGCACAGGGTTTAACACAAAATCGGTGCAATAAAAGTTCAAAAATTGAAGAATATCGT
Source organism: Bactrocera correcta (assembly GCA_027475135.1). NCBI lineage: Eukaryota > Metazoa > Arthropoda > Insecta > Diptera > Tephritidae > Bactrocera > Bactrocera correcta. Next base: position 21,422,726 of record CM050323.1, read on the forward strand.
TACGTCATGGCAAATATATGACAAACGTTTCTTTATTACCAAGATAATAAGCAAGAGTGCTGAAATGCACATAGAAGATAAGCTATTTTCGGTTTTTATTATAAGAAAATAATAAATAGTTGCTGTTATGACTAATCTCTCTGTTGGGTTTGGGAATAGAAAGTCGAACTGTAGCTAGTTCAAATCATTGTTATCTGATTGTCGATAAGTGGGCTATAATAATTGCAGCAAATCAGGTTTTATAATGGAAGTTTGAAGGTGATAATTTGACACAATACAGAGTGAGTCATCGAGAAATTTCGATAATCAAAAAAAATGTTTAATACTTTATTTTTGAACTATGTTTTTGACACAATGTCAGCTGTTGGTATCCAGACTTTTTTCACCTATTTTTAGGCAGATATAATAAGCTAACGACTGTTCCTGATACCATTCTACGTTACTGGAATAACGGCTGATCCATGTAGACGATTAAAATACAGCTCGTGCAATATCTGAAGCCGCTCAACCTTCCGCAGCGACATTGCTTTGCTCTATGGGCTCTTAAAAAGTTTCAAGAAGATCCGACGATTTCGAGCCAAATTTTGTTCAGCGAAGGGACCCATTTCGACCGTGCGTCATTGTATGGAAAATATTATCTAGCTTAATGAGATTGTTGAGATTGCTTCTATGACAAACGCCGGAACGTTGCAACAAGTCTTTCATCTTTTTGTATAGTTCCATTGGGGATCGTGTGAAACCTGCGAAATATTTATTTTTTTGTCTAAATACATATGTAAAAAAATACTATTTAAATTTTAAAGCAATTGATGCAGCACTTTTTTTTAATTCCCACAAATAAACCGTTTTCAGACTGCCTTTCAAAAAGCCCATCACTTGAAATCAAATATTATGTTTGGCGCAGAAAATTGCAATTGTGCATAAAAATATGTTTCATATAAAATTTCAATGCAATATATATATTTATGTAGATAAGCATTTGTGTTGTTTTTGTTGGCAAGTGAACTAAAAATATCTGCTTCCGCCGCACTTCTGTGGTTTGACTCGAAATTTTAGCTGATAAGTTTTAAATTCACACAGTGGCGTGCACTTGCGGTTACTTAAGGGTTAAAAATAGAATTGTTTGAAGTTTATATTCCAGTGCCACACACAAGTGTTTATCAGAATATATACATATGTACTGGTGTAAACAAAAATTGAAGACGTCGATTAATTGTAAATATTTGAATGCAATCAATTTGTATGAATAATTATTGAATTAGAGAAAATTACCTAAAAGTGTAAAATTTAAAGCTCGAATTTAAGCCGATGATGTTTTAACTTTTTAGCAAAATAATGTAAGAGAAAATGAACTGCATTATGGGAACTCAAAAGTTTAAAAAAAAATCAGTTGATAATACATTTGAAAAAGTTGCCACTTTTTAGTTATTAGAAATAAACAAGCTTAAAATAAAATAAAAAAATTAACATTAATTTAATTAAGGAAAAATTTCACTCAGCAATATTATATTTGTTAGTAGAGTAGCCAGCCGTTTAAAAATTTTAAATAACAAATTGTTTATGTAAACTGACACTGAAGAACAATAAAATAGTTACAAAAAGTCTAGAATTATGAGTGCCTTTTTTAGAGAGTTGCTACCTACACATTTAAATATTTTAATTAAAAATTTTTCGACGAGTTTTTGCATTATAGGTATTAGGCAAAGGAAATTTCAGATGACTGCAGTGGCAAAAAATTTATGATAATAGTTGCCACCTATTTAAAAAAAAAATAATTTTTTAAATTTGCATTATTCATTAAGCGAAATTAAAAAAAGGAAAAGTGGAAAATGATATGAGAAATGGGAAATTTTTTTTGTAGAGGAAAAAGTTATTGAAAGTAGTTGCCACCCATTTGAAAAAAAATATTATTTTTTTAATTTGAATTAATTTATAAGCGAAAATAAGAAAAAAAACTTAAGTGACAAATTTTTTTAGAGATGAAAAAAATTTGGAAAGGGGTTGCCACCTATTTGAAAAAAATATTTTTTTTTTTTTGGTAATTTGCATTAATTTATAAACGAAACTGAAAAAAAGCTTTACGGAAAAAATTTTTAGCGAAATTTTTTAAAAGGGTTGCCACTTATTTATATGTATATTGTAAACATTATTTCATCACAATGTTCGTATCATAAAAAGTTAATCGAAAATTTTTTGATATACACTTACTCTGCTATAGTCATATAATAAATATATCAGTATGTCAATAAAACTCCCAAATGACCAAAATATTCACAAAAAACTTGCACAGCATACATTTAATAAAATTAGGCTAACTTTGCACTATTCAATTTTAGTTATTTATATTTTTTGTATATTCTCAACTTTAAATTTCAATATAATTTTTGCGTGAAAAGCGAATGTCCACACTATAAACTTTTCATATTGCATTATCTGCAAGGCCACGACACAAAGTAAGAGTTTAATTAAATAAACACAAGGTGTTGCGTTGCTTACGCAATTTACTTTTCTTTCTACACAATATCCGTGCTATGTTTTTAATTGGTTGAAACTGATATTATAGTTTGCCAGCTGGCGTCTTCTCTTGTGCTTCTTCTTCTTCGATGTACTCTATTTGCCCTTTTACGCTCGCAAAAAGTTATTTTACTTTAATTAAAGATGGAAAGTTTCAGAGCTAGTGTAGGATTATAGTTTATAGGTTGTACTTACTGTTTTATTTTTTTTTTTTTTTTTTTTTTTTTTTGTAGGGTGGATGAAATGTCAGAATACATGTATGTATATCTCTTGACCAACAAAGTAGGTGCTTCTATAGAGAACATACCATGCATCAATTACATCTCGCCTCCTGGAATATAAAAAAACTTTTCTTGCGGATTGGTTTACTATAGCATATATGTAGCTGACATTCAAAGTGACCGATCGAAAACAAAATACAAATATTTTTTATATCCCTTTACGCTATAAGAAACGCATATGTGCAGGGTATTACAGCCACAATTAAAATTTATTTTATTCCATTACCTTTCACCTAGATATGCGTTGTTTTTGAACTAACAATTTTGAATAAATATAAGGCAAATTTTTCGCTTCAAATTGTGCTATATTTTGTATGCAATGAAGTCCAAAAAAAAAAAAAACGAAAGCAAGTGTGAGAAAGCATTGTCAGTAGCAACAGGCGTACGTGCCAGGCAATCTATACCCGAAATTTGTTTTTTTAGGGTATGCTGAGAGTCAAAATACACAGGATTATATTTGTTCAAGTCTTTGCAGATATGTGTACGGGAACACGTTCGTGTCAGCTGTGCGCTATTCGCCGGTCACTGCCAGTTGTCTAACGTCGCTTTTAACTCACAATGAAGCCAATTTGCGTTTGCGCCAAACGCGCTGAAGCATTAAGAACGCAGCACAGTTTTCGGTATACAAGTGAACTGAGTTTTTGCACGCTGCTGACGGATTGAGGTGCATGGCGATTGAGTCGCGGAGATTTCAGCAACATATGTATCTGCATGCAATGGTGTATACAATGTACGAAAACACAGTATTAATTGAACTACTGGAGCGTGAATGTATTGCTAGAATTAACTCTGATTTCTTTTTGGAAAATGTAAAGATTTTTCTTCGTTATCTTTTGAGATGACAAAATCAAAAACGAAAAATCCGATTTTCGCATAGAATACAATCGAAAAGAGATACAGAAGATGATATTCTTGAATTTTCTGTTGTTGTAATTTGCATTTATTGTAATAAAATAGAAAACTTTTCCCTTAGATTTTTTTGAGAAAAACTGCCACTGATAACTGTAAATTATACGCTGCATTTAGGTAGTTAGCCTGAAGTGCCAGCGTGGCGTATGAGTAACTTATAAGCCGCGTGAGAGCAACTTGTTTAACAAACAAGCAAGGATTTACGGCAACGTGCTTACATACATACATATATAAATATAATAGAATTAAACACATTTATTTACAAAGAGATCCACATACGGAGTTAAGTAGAAATTAAGCCTAAAGGCAGCCAAATAGCATGTAAGTGAAAACGTGCTTAGCATCGAATATTTGGCAAGCAGTGCAATAAAAAGAACCCTACAAATGTATACACATATATTTTTATATGAAATACATGTATATAAATATAAACACATATGTGTAGCGCATAAGAAATACATAAAAAAGTATCCACAAAAAACGCAGAGTTTCTTTGCGTAATAAGTAGATATCTATACACTAAATATATAAATATATTTTATACACAGTTATGTTGGCTCCTTGTTTTCACTACGTGCGTCGATTCTATGCTCCCGCTTGTCTTTATGCGGTGAAAGCAAATTGGTTTTATTAACACTATGTAACATTGCCAGTATTTTATTATTTTGTTGTTGTTTCTTGCGGTTGTTATTGTCTCTTAGGGCACTAACTAGTTGAACATTGAAATTCAATTTACACGCATGCTATTTTTCTCCAGCTTACCACATTCTCGAAGCATTCTTTTGTTTTCATGGAAAGCTAACAGCAACTTGTTGCAAGTACATATATATATATACATATAAAGTATATATACATATGCACATATAAATATGTATAAATATGTAAATATATCCAGGTTTGTATACATAAATACATATATAGCTGTAAATATGTAATGCTTTCATAACACTCACTTATGAACTCTGCGAACTCCTGTGTTTGAATTATTTATGTTCCACTTGAAAAAGTCTCCAAGCCCTTAACATATGCATTACATTTGCACCTACAGTTATGAATTTAGTTCCATAAGTAATATGTATGTGGAGTATTTGCTTTAGAATTTACATCATTTTATAATTTCGGGTATTTGTAATTGTTACGAACTATAAGCAAACACAAGTAATTACTTTGCAAATAATTGTAGTTTAATGAAAAGAAGCTTAACTTTTTGCTTATACTTAACAGGTTTCCTAATGAAAAAGAGTATGTTGTTTAAGGTGAGAGAATACTGAGATCACTGCAAAAGCGTACCTAAGGCTAATTTACTTACTCACACAATATATCAGACACAACCTCACGCCTCTAAGAACAATAGATTATACATATTTGAACAAATCTGACACGGACTCGTCTTAATAAAGAATTCGCATGAAGTTTTGTGTTTCCAATGCCACGGAATTGTAGAAAATTTGCGGAAATGTTTTGGGAACATAACTTTAAAAGCATTCACTGAAGGGGGTTACATGGGTGTCCTTGGATAAAAAAACAGCCATTTTCAACAAATTTTTTCTCAAATAAAAAATAAATATTATATTACATTATTCTTTTTTTTATATTTTTTATTCCTACAAGCATACACTTTTAACAAAAAGATTCTGACATTTTTGGAAACAAAAAAATTTTAAATTCGGTTTTTTACGGTGAACCCTCGGAAACAAATACGTCCGCGTTGGTGTTCTTACAAGATCACTTAAAGTGAAAAATACGTGCTTTATGCAGTTAAAACCTTAACTTGAACGAAAAATACTGATTATTGAAGAAATTTTTACAAAAAAATTAAAATTGCAGTAAAAATTTCACGACATTTTATTTTGAAATATTTGTAATCGAAAAAAAAATTCTTTGAACAAGTTTTTCAAAATTGCATCTCAGAGACCTTTCATGGAGAACGATTGAGTAGTTTTTGAGAAATCTTGCAACCAAATAATAATGCCGATAACATCGAAAAATTTAAAGTAATAGACTTTGAAAATGTATTTTTTTGCTATGAAAATATAATTCTTTATAGCGAGCTTCCACTAGGCACCACTATATATTTATATATATTATAACAGTATATATTATAATAGTGATGGTCGAAACATAAGTTCCCGTGACTGAATAAATATAGAAGTTTTTTCCGAAGTCTCTGAACCAAGTTTGATTTTGTACTCTCATAAACTGAAATTCTATCACAATAAAGTATTGAAAATGTAATGTCTTGTGTTTCTTAAAAATTAACCTTTGAAAAGATTCTTCTTAAAGATGTAGAAACTTTTATTTGTTCATTAGCCGATTGGCTGAAAATAATAGAATATAGAACCTTCAGTTTAAGATTATAAATTTTCTTAAGTTTAAAATGAAGGAACCTAGGCAAAATAGGCCTATAACAACTATTGGAGCGCACACAACTGCTTAGTTAGACTCGTATACTGTATATACCAAATAATGAAACGATATTGATACTAAAACAAACTAATTTTATTGAATTCTAAACAACAATCGGACCTCACTGCATAAGAAGACTATTCAACACAATCTGCTTTAAAAAATGGAAATCTAATCTATCCAATAACCATCAACATAAAATGGTAAAGCAATAAGAATAAGTCATCACGATCCATTGATAAATTGTACGTAAAAGACTGTACTTTGGAACTACGAATTTCCTAAAATTTTACACCAGCTTCAAATATGTTATTGATTTCGGAGAGCAAAAAAATTCTCACAAAGGTTAACGTTATCAGACAAGCTAGGTAAAGGCGGGTATTTAGTTGGTTGAAATTGGATACCATCATTAGGACTATTGTGATCTCAGGTGGTTGCCTTATCTTAGTCGATTTTGTTAAGAACCTGATCTTTTTTCACACCAGCTGCCGAATATTTCTTAAGTTGCAACCATTGGTAGCCATCGAAGATAACCCGTCCCCGCAGGCTGAAGGTTGGGCATTGGCGAATATGCTGTTCCAACGTATCATCATACTCCGTGCATGCTAGGCATTCCACCGAAATTACTTTTATAATTTTCGGAAGATGAGATCTTAAGGATAGGTATCAAATAATGATCCTCACAATGTAACCCTCTACAATCTTAAGGATAGATACAATGATGACCCAACCAAAGTTCTTTTCTGCCGAGAAGTAAAAGCTATTTGATCTATCCATCTACCCACCATCAACGCTACCCCAAAGTTAAATATGTGGTTTTAGCCGTAGAAACTGTCGATCACAGAACTATTGGTCCATTCTTCTCTTCTGGGAAATGAAAACATTT
>CM050323.1:21430721-21680721 GCA_027475135.1 Bactrocera correcta
ACATGGCAATGTTAAAGCCTTAAATTAAAGATATTATCAAACATTTGAATTTACAACACCAACACAAATGCAAAAGTATGCAAACTTGTGTGCTTTATTTTAAAGGGACCACAATTATCTCTCGCTGATTACAATCGATTGCCTGAATTCATCGAAATTTCTGCAAACTTCATTAATTTTCTCGAAAAGGCGGTGGGAGTGAGCGCAAAAAATTTACCCGCCAACAATGCTTTTGACATATTTTATGAACAGAAATTATGCGCTAAACACTCACACCTACAAACACACACACTCACACATTTAGTATAAACAACAAGCTGAAAATGGCGGCGGCGCGCATGGCTGCATTTTAATATGAAATGAAATTATTCGTTTATAATTCGATTTCTACTATTATTGCCATCAATATTAATTGCAAACTGATAATGAGCGAGTTTACGAGTTGTAAGAGAATAAGCAAATGAGGCGCGAATACAAAATGTCTGCATGTGTGCGTGTATAGAGGCTGCAACAAGGACAAACCACAAACGCTGTGTTCCTACAACAGCATTGACAACTGCCGACACACACGCACACACAAACATGCACTTGGCTATGCATTTATGTGTGTGTGTCGGTCATAATTATATGTACATGGTATATAGTATGGATATATATGTACACAATGCGTGACGTTAAAAGCAATTACTTGTGTTTGATTGAACCTGCTTTTGTAGCGCATTCGACACTTTGCGCCTGTAATTATAATGCAATTAAATTGCAGTTATTTCACGATTAATTCGGGATTGACATTCACTCATTGGATGGCTTAAACAGCTGCAGATGTAGTTGCATATATTATGCTATGTATGTATGTGTTAGTGTATGTTAATGCACGATTTAATAACAATAATTGTAATGCTTAATTATCTACAAACACAAACATTTAAGCGCATTTATTAAAATATATTTTTAGTGCTTAAAGTCGAGATCTCGTAGGCGTATAATATTTATAAGTTTTACAGAAAAATTAATGCAGAAAAACCTCATGTACATATCTATCTAACTGATATTGAGAATTGGTTCACTTCGGACAACGTTAAGCAAAATTGCTCTTCGTCAAATGGGAAATTCGATGGCTAAGCTAGGATTGTTGGTTAGGAAGGTTTAGCTATATATTTGGTGGGGTTGTCGGGGAATCATCTACTATGAGCTGCTTATCTGCGGAAAACTCTTCGGCGCTGCAATGTCAATAATTATACCATTTGAAATAAGTAATTTCCCAGAGGCAGCAAAGCTGTGATATTCAAGAGAAATGGTGTTGCATGAGGACAACGCCAGACTCCGAGAGCTTCTTTGGGTCAATATTATACGTCTAACTTCGCACCGGGTGAATACTTGTTGCGAAAAATTTTAGTGAAAATTCACCTCAAGAGAAGCTCGAGAAAATGGATTTTCCCAATTGTTTGCCAATAAAGACCAGGGTTTTTCTGAAAGTGTCATTATGAGATCGAGCAAAATGGCATATATTTGCCATAAATCGGATAAATCAAACTTAGCTCTCCATTAGCTTTTAGTCTTTACAAACTATATTGGTTTAGTAGTCAATTTATATTTCAGTTAAAAAATAAAAATCAAAGCAATTAATCTCGGTAATTGCAAGAGAGATTATATGAGCGTTTATCCCTGCTGACATTACAATAATATTTCGTGAAAATAAGCACAACTCTAAACTACGGGCACTTTTATTTTCTTTTTAAACGAACTTTTTTTTCTTACTAAAAACGAACTCAATTTACGACAGAAGAAGAGCATCCGCGGATAAAGATAGTATTGGAAGATATGAAACGTGTAACAACCAGCCTTCCGTCATATGAAGAATATAGAGAATTTCTGATTCTTAGAAAAAATGTTCAAAATTTCTTTCGTGCAAGACATTTTTTTTTGTTTTTTGTTCTTTGAAGCAAAATAATTTGAAAACTCTTGGTGTTATGAATTTCAACGCCCGAAAAAAGTACCTTCAAATATTTGGGTATAAAAGAAGTATTTCTTTATAAAAAAAAAAATAAAATGTGTGCCTCTTCCTCAGCTTTTCAATGAGACACGCCTTACATTTATTTGACCTTTCTTTATAAACAAAGGTAAATTAAATGCAGAAGTCAGCTAGAAAAATGATTTTCGGAAAGACATTTTTAACTGCGCCATTAAGACCTTTCTTTAAAATGTGCAATTTTTGTATAATACATAGATTGCTATATATATTTCTGCACTGGGCAACACTAAAGCCAAATCCAACGACAAAAAAAAGACATTTTCGTTGATAAATATGCCTATTTTCATTATTAGGCCAGAAATATAAGAAAAATATATAGCAGCCCTCGAAACAAGTTCTGAGAAATAGGTCTGAATACTTTGAAATTCTTAGTTTTATCTTTCTTTCAAGCTGGCTTAAATCTTATTGTATTCGATGCGCTTTTTTTTTTGACATTAATTCATATTCTCATTTCTGCGATAAATAGGAATTATTTTGACATTTTACATTTAGTTAAAAAATTTTTATTAAAAAGTTAATGCATATAAACGACAGATGAAAAGTATAGCGAATATAACAACTGTTTCGTCATGATCACTAATCGATAATGAGTATTCAAAATGTTACAGTTTGCTTAATGATTTGAAGAGGTCTAGTGGGGAGCTTTCGCTGGTAAAGATGACTTTGAACGATAAAAAAATTGCAATAAACAGCCTTATATCCTCTGTGGAAGATGTGCTCGGCTTCAAACTTTGATTATTGAAAAAAAAAAAACAATATTATTGGAAACTTGCATTTCGTAGACTTATCTAATAAAATAAAAGCAAAATAAATCTGAAAATAAATTAAGATTTAAACAAATGTGTATACTCGTATGGTAACAAATGAATATTAATAGCACATCCAGAAAAAAAAAATCACACTTACTTATGGAATTCATTGTGTATAAGAATGTTCTACTATAAATGTTCAAACGTATGTATGCGTGTGTACGCGTGTGTTAGTTAAAAGTGTCACTTGCAGTCTTTAGAATATGTTAAGATTCTCACTTTATCGCATGCTAGTCAAATATGGGTAATTTGTTTTTGTTGTATCTAATATTTCTGAAGGGTTATCACATATAGTTAAAAGTATTAGAACAGAGTGGCGTAAAAATACATTTGCTTCATTTTTTTGACTAACAGGAGATTACTGTGTGAGTTCCAAAGCTTTTAAAAAAATTAGAAGATACTTATATTGATTAAAATGAAACGAAAATGTTTTAAAGGGTTATATACAGTTAGAATTTAAAAATTTTTTTTTCTCAAAATGGTGTTTTCAAAATCGGTAACCAACATTATTCGAAGACGGCTAGGCCGATTAGTCTCAAATTTTAACACGATTTTTTTTAATATGTGTTTTTAGTGTTTAATCAAAGATTTTTTCTCACCCTTAAAAATTTTTTTTTTACAAAATCGGTGACCAACAAAAAAAAAGTTTAAGGCCAAAATCGATTTTTTTTGCCAAAATGTCATTTTGAAAAAAATTTTATTTTTCTAATTCCTTCTATTAATTATTAGATCTTAAATAATTTTTTTTTTTAATTTCAAAAGATTCAGTTCAGAGATATAGTGGTCACCGTAAACGTCTTTTTTGAGAGAAGTTTCCAGAGCACCAGCTGATCCTTTACAAATAAATAATTTTACAATTTTTTTTAGCAGTATTTTTTTAAAAATATTTTTCTTTTGACAAAAATGTTAAATAAACAATTGTTCATATATTTTTGCGCCACCCTGTTCATGTAGGTATGTAATTTGAGTCGTTATCATACTTGCCACTGTGTGCTATTAAACTTTAATTGGAGACTTTATGTGATTAACTACGATTTGCACAACATCGAGAGAGGAGAGGAAATAAAATTGGCATTTTAAGGTAAAAACTGGTTCGAAAATATTTCTGAATTACAAATAAATACTTCAACACACACAAGCAACACCAAATTGCATTTTAACTGTAGATTGTGGAGGGATACAGACACATTTATTTTTGTTTTTTTTTTTTTTATTCTTTGTGTATGAAGCTACTAAAGATGCCTTAGGGACTGTTGGACAACTTAATGGTTGTGTCGTATTTCTTATAGTTCTAATATTTGGCTTGTTTGCTGTGTATATATAAGGGGCATGGACAACAAATGTTAGGGGAAATCGCACAAATTTCACGAAAAGAAAATTTATATTCTTATTTACGTGTATATTGTTCCGCCTGGCGCACTAAAACTGATATTTACCAAGTTCTTTACCTGCTGTGCCCATATTCAGTATACTAATCTCGCCAAAATAGGAACCTGCCTTCAGTGAAGCCATCACTGTCTTCCCATTGTCGGCGACCACCTGCAGACGGCCGCGATTCACTATGTACATCTCCTTGCCAACCTCGCCTGGGGGAGCGCGGCAGTCGCAAGAAGGTGGCACAGTGGGGCGGGGTAGTGTAGTCGGTGTGAGCGGTTGATTAGCACATTTGTAGTTGTCGGCAGATTAGAGAGATGATATGCGTCGGCCGATAGGCAGTGTGGTTGTAGGCAACAACGGCATTCAGAAGGCATTGCAGAGGGTTAAGCCCGGTTTGAGTGGTTTGTGTTGATTTCGGTGGTTTGCGGTGGTTGAGTGTTATGGCGATTGAGTTGAGGCGAGCGGATAGCAGGCAGCGGCCAAGAGCCAAGTGTCCAAGACGAGTGCATGACAATGGCAGAGATATGTGCCGATGCCGGCGAGGTGGAGTCCCGGCGGTGACGTTAAGATATCCAAGGAGGTGATTTATTGTTGACATAAGTATGGCCCAAGGAACAGTTGTCGTTGTCGTTGTAGTCGCAGTTTGCCGTTGTTTTTGTCGTGTGAATGCCAACAGACAATTCATTATCGTCATCGTCGTCGTCATTGAGGTGAACGTAAGGATGCCGGTATTGGTGTTGGCATAAGAAATTGGCACGAAACATCAAACGCAAACATACACACACACATATATGAGTAGAAATACGTATGCGTGTATACGTATGAGCATGAGTTGTGTGGCGTGCATGGTTTGACAGTTTGTTTGGCATGAGAAGTTCGTGACCAAAATGCAGGAACGCGCAGTTCATTAGCCAACATGTCAGTGTGTTGTTGTTGTTGTGCGTTCAATTGGTCGTGGTGTTAGTGTTTCCAGTGCGGCAGGACGTGCGTTTATAGCCGATATCATACGTTTTGGCACACCATTACAGTTATGGACAATTTATGTTGTTGCGTTTGTTGTTGTTGTAGTGGTTTCCATTGATGCGTTGTAAAATTTTCGTGCAAATTTGGATTTTCCAGTGTCCGAGCAACGAACAAATCATGTTGTGGTCGTTGTCGTTGTTGTTGTGATTAGTTAAGGACATCATCGTCATCATTGGCAACATCAAAACAGCAACAGACCAATTAGTGTGGCGACACGAACAAGTTTCGTTTACAAGCAGTTTTGTTTTTGTAGCGTGAGTTTGGTGCACCAGTGGGGATTAAAAGGTGTTGTTACGGCGTTATTGTTGTTGTTTTTGTGGTTGTCGGAAGTAGAATGAGTGAAAAGAAAATATTTGTTAATAAATTTAAATTTAAATATAAAAAGGAGATATTGTAAATATATGCATGTATATATCTACCATAATATATTTTTATTTAGTATTGAAGATACATTTTAGTAGTTTTTTAATAAAAATAAAAATGTCCTGCAGAAATATATAACGGTCCTTATCTACCTTCCTAAAAATATATGAATTATTGAGGTTTACATACGAAATATTCCATGACACCGGACTATCCAGTTGTAAGGATTTTGTATAATTCTAATATTTGTATATACATTGTGACAAAAAAGTACACAGAAATTGTAATTAAATTCGTTTGCAGAACCGTTGCGAATGTTGCAAAAGGCTTACGATGGTTCAGTTTTATCGATAACACAGGCCATCGAGTGGCCCAAAGCCTTTAAAGACGGTCGAGGGTTCGTTGAAAACATGTCTCGGTTTTTATGACCATCAACCTCTTCAACTGATGGAAATATGTGGGAACAGGGAAACCCTATAATAGCGTAATGCAAACCAGAAATCTGGCAACTACGAGCAGCATCAGCAAAGTATCCATCACAAAGTTGAAAGAGTCAAGTCGCGTTTGAGAAGCCGAAGACGAGAGTGTTTGCAGTATTTTTGTAAATTCATTTTAAAACTGTCATTTGTTTTCAAGTCGTTTGTTTCATTATATTATAACAATTAATGTTAACACATATCTAATTAACCTAAATAAACCTCAAATACATTTTTTAACTCATTTGTGCGACTTGTGGGTGGAATCCTACATTTCTAATTAAACTAAAAAAACCTCAAATACATTTTTTAACTCATTTGTGCGACTTGTGGGTGGAATCCTACAAAATATGGGGGCTCAACCATAAGACTAGCGTGTTAGAAGTGCATGTGAATCATGAATCAATTATGCTAACAATGCAAAAGTATTGAAAGAAAGTAGCAGATATTACAATAAATAAAGCAAGCGACGGCTGATACAAAAATTGGCATAGTACCACGAAACGACGTTATATTTTGAAATCAGACGCGACAAAACTACAAAAATGTCTAAGCTAAGTGACTTTGTGAATGTTCGCGAAAATCTACGCAAAAGCCGAAAAGAATGTATATTAGCTTTACATAAATATGTATTCGAATGTGAAGGTGATAAAAAGAATCGACAGCGCTTGCGTGAGTTTGAAGGGTTCATTTTTGATAAGTGCGACGGCGCGTACACACAAAAACTTGCGTACATTAAACAAAATTTAGCAGAAGTCGATCTCGCTTCTATTTGCGGTGTGCTTTGCTTAAATTATAAATCCGACAATATAGTCGATCACATTTTTCAAAATCTTCGAAAGGGAAATTTACTTGCCGCAGACAAGGACGACGATGATAACGAAAACGACGATAACGACGATAACGACGATAACGAAGAAGACGACGAAAGCGAAGATGGCGATGAAAACAACGACGACGAAGATGAAAATAAGAGCAATAAAAACAAAGACGAAGGCTTTGAAAGTTGTTGCGAGGTCAACGTGGCCAGCGGTAGCAATAACGCACAAGAAGGAGTAAGACAAGTGTATGTGCAACAGCCGAGGTTTGCAGTAAGCTTTCGTGACATTGAAGACACAATAAGGCCGTATGATGGTAGCGAAAAATTTCCAATACAAAATTGGATAAATGAATTCGAAGAAGTAGCAGCACTCATGCAGTGGGATGATTTTCAAAAGCTCATTTATGCAAAGAAGTCAATGAAAGGTTTAGCAAAAACTTTTATAAATAGTGAGAGGGGTTTAAATACGTGGGGTAGGCTAAAAAAAGCACTGAGTGAAGAATTTGAATCAACAGTCAACAGTGCAGAAGTTCATAAACAATTAACTGATAGGAAAATGAAAGACAAAGAAAGTGTGCACGAATATTTTCTACAAATGAAGGAACTAGCTTCTCGTGCAAATATCGACGAAAGCTCGCTAATATCTTATGTTATCGACGGAATTCGAGATTTGAGTGTAAATAAAGCAATATTGTACGGTACGGAAAATATAAAACAATTCAAAGAAAAGCTCAAGTGTTATGAAAAAATGCGAAGCAATGTCAAGCAAGAAGTTGAACAAAGAGGGGTATACAAACAGAAAAAGATTGTCGATAGTGTTGATGCTGAAAAGAAAGAAGTCAGATGTTTTAATTGCGGGGTAAAAGGGCATAAAAGTGCAGAATGTAAAAACAAAGAAAAAGGTACTAAATGTTTTAAATGTAATGAATTTGGTCACATTGGGAAAAATTGTCCTAAATCTAAAACTGATAATTTTAAACAAGTAAATACAAGGATTTTGCGTGAAAGTGTGATGCATAAAAAAGTGGAAGTAGGCAAATACAATTTTGAAGCACTTTTTGACACAGGAAGTAAATTTAATATAATTACAAACAAAGTTTATATGAGCATAGGTAAGCCCACACTTCAAAGTGTTAATGTGTGTCTAGTTGGTTTTGGTGATAGCAATGGCGAAAACAAAATAAAGCCAATGGGTTCAGTGAAGCATGAAATATCAATTGATAACGAAAAATATAGTCTAAATTTTATGGTGGTTCCTGATAAATATTTGGACGTTGACATATTGCTAGGCGAAGACTTCTGTGCGAAAGCAACAATTACAATAAGTGCTCATGGACTGTCATTTAAAAAAATTGAAAAAGACGTATGTGAAGACGAAGTGAAACTGTTGAAAATTGATATTTCAAATGATGAATCGTTAAATATTGACGAAAATGCTAGTATTGGCGCACAAAATACAATTCGCGATTTGATTAGCAACTACAAACCTATTAAGAGCAAGTCTCCAAACATTATAATGAATATAATTTTAAAAGATGAAACTCCAATTTATTCAATGCCGCGTAGACTTCCGTTAGCAGAAAGATATAAAGTAGATGAAATAATCGAACAATGGTTAAAAGACGGAGTAATTGAACATTCAAATTCTGAGTTTTGCAGTCCAATTGTGCTAGTAAAAAAACGAGACGGTTCGCCAAGGTTATGTGTTGATTTTAGAAAAATAAACAAAGTTATGGTAAAAGATCGGTTTCCATTACCACTGATCGAAGATCAGCTTGATCGGTTACAAAATGCGAAAATTTTCTGTACGATCGACCTTAAAAATGGTTTCTTTCACGTGCCAATTGCAGAGGCTAGTAAAAAGTATACCTCTTTCATTACTCATAATGGACAGTATCAATTTTGCAAAGTTCCGTTTGGATTATCCAATTCGCCGAGTGTTTTTCAAAAATACATTAATGCCATATTTCGAGAAGTAACGCGTAGAGGCATTGCATTGCCTTATATAGACGATATAATAGTGCCTGGTGGTGATGAGAAAGAAGCTCTAAATAATTTAATTGAGGTAATTAATATATGCAAAGACTATGGACTTGAAATTAATTTGAAAAAGTGTAATTTCCTTAAACAAAAAGTAGAGTTTCTCGGCTATATAATTGAAAATCAAAAGATTTCACCATCGCCGAACAAAGTTGACGCTTTAAAAAAATACAAAATGCCAAAGACTATCAAGCAAGTGCAGAGTTTTTTGGGTCTTGCTGGTTATTTCAGGAAATTTATTCCTAACTTTTCATTAGTTGCAAAGCCTTTAAGTGACCTTGTAAAGCAAAATAAAAAATTTGAAATAGGCAAAGAACAGGTTGTTGCGTTTGAAACTTTAAAAAAATTACTTGGCCAAAATCCAGTTTTAAGTATTTTCAATCCGAATTTCGAAACGGAAGTACACACCGATGCTTCCATCGACGGTTACGGGGCAGTGTTGCTGCAAAAGTCACCCGATGATGGTCACCTACATCCTGTATACTACATGAGCAGGAAAACTACCGATGCCGAACGAAAGTATAGCAGCTACGAACTCGAGATTTTAGCGGTGATAGAAGCTTTAAAAAAATTCCGAGTATATCTGTTAGGACTACACTTTAAGTTAGTTACTGATTGTAACGCCTTTACTAAAACGTTAGATAAAAAAGACCTTTGTACAAGGGTGGCGCGATGGATTCTATTTTTACAAGACTACGACTATGCAATAGAACATCGCCCTGGCTCAATGATGAAACATGTTGACGCTCTCAGCCGGTATGCAGTATTAACTATAGTCGACGATGGGTTTTTGAATGCTTTACGACGTGCACAAGAGCAAGACTGCGAAGTTAAAGCAACTATAGATATTGTAAACGAGAAGATTACCCACGATAATTATTTCATGAAAGGCAAAATTCTCTTTAAGCTGGTTAAGGATGACGAACTAATAGTAGTACCAAAAAGCATGTATAAAGAGGTTATTCGACGTGCGCACGAAAAAGGTCATTTTGCCGTGCGAAAAACCAAAGAACTTATTAATGCAGAATACTTTATTCCAAAAGTCGACGAAAAAATAAAAACGTATATTGAGAGTTGCATACCTTGCATCATATCAAATCGAAAACCAGGAAAGCAGGAAGGTGAACTGCATCCTCTGCAAAAAGGCGACGCTCCACTCCAGACATATCATGTAGATTTCTTGGGTCCTCTCGAATCAACGAGTAAGCAATATAAGCATATATTCGCTGTTATTGACGCATTCACGAAATTTTGCTGGTTATATCCTACGAAGACGACATCGGCCCAAGAAGTCATATCGCGACTACGAGTTCAAAGTACGACGTTTGGTAACCCACAACAAATAATTTCCGACCGTGGTTCAGCGTTCACATCAGCTGAATTCCAAAATTATTGTAAAAACGAAAACATAAATCATGTAAAAATAACAACCGGACTTCCACGCGCAAATGGCCAGGTTGAGCGACTCAATACGGTTATTATTCAAGTGCTAACGAAGTTAAGTCTCGAAGATTGTACTAAGTGGTATAAAAACGTCGATAAGGTCCAACAAATGATTAACTCTACATATTCAAGAAGCATAAATACAACACCGATAGAACTACTAACAGGAGTAAAGATGCGTACTAAAGAAGATCTGCATATTAAATCTCTAATCGACGAAGAAATACAAAAGCAGTTCGAATGTAAGAGAGCTGAAAATCGACGTTGTGCCAAAGAACAGTTGCTAAAGATGCAAGAAGAAAATCGAAAAACGTATAACTTGCGACGAAAACAAGCGAAAAAGTACCACATAGGCGATGCGGTTGCGATAAAGCGAACGCAGTTGGGCGGAGGCCTAAAGCTGAAGCCAAAATACCTGGGTCCTTATCAAATCATTAAGGTCAAACCCAACAATACCTATGACGTTAAGAAAACAGGTCTCTGTGAGGGGCCAAAGCAAACAACAACATGTGCGGAGTTTATGAAACCCTGGTCAGACTTTGAAGATAACAGCGCATTCGAGGGCGAAAGCGAAGCAGGAAGGCCGAGTTGTGGGAACAGGGAAACCCTATAATAGCGTAATGCAAACCAGAAATCTGGCAACTACGAGCAGCATCAGCAAAGTATCCATCACAAAGTTGAAAGAGTCAAGTCGCGTTTGAGAAGCCGAAGACGAGAGTGTTTGCAGTATTTTTGTAAATTCATTTTAAAACTGTCATTTGTTTTCAAGTCGTTTGTTTCATTATATTATAACAATTAATGTTAACACATATCTAATTAACCTAAATAAACCTCAAATACATTTTTTAACTCATTTGTGCGACTTGTGGGTGGAATCCTACATTTCTAATTAAACTAAAAAAACCTCAAATACATTTTTTAACTCATTTGTGCGACTTGTGGGTGGAATCCTACAAATATTATAAAGTGAAGTATATGTTGCTTGAAATTCGAAAGGCAAGTGTAAGAGAGATGGAAAGAGAGCTCGACATCCCTCGTGAGTCCTTTCAAATAATTTTCGTGCTTTATGGACATGCTTGATCTTGTGAATTCCCATCTCACCTAAATGGATATATTTGCCGATGAGACATATGAGTTTGACATGCCAGCAAGTCCAAGTTTATTTAAAATTACCGAGTACTTTTTTGTCACAATGCATATTGTTATGTCGACCATGGTCGGGTATGGCATATTGTTGTGGCGCTCGTAAGAGGAAATTTGCTTATATTGCGTAATTATTTATTCAGTCTAGAATGTGTTTAATTTACCCTTGGTTTCCCTAAGCCAAACATTGAATTTAGATATGCGAATGTATGAATTTTTCCATTTCTACTTCGGCTTTTTAAAAATGTGGATTATTC
This sequence comes from Bactrocera correcta, assembly GCA_027475135.1. NCBI lineage: Eukaryota > Metazoa > Arthropoda > Insecta > Diptera > Tephritidae > Bactrocera > Bactrocera correcta. The sequence goes on from CM050323.1 coordinate 21,442,505, forward strand.
GGATAATTGAAATATTCGAATAAAATTTCTAGCCTATTTCTTATAAACTGCTTTACGAAAATTGTTGGTGAGACACTGTGTGAGCTCTTGGCAGATTTATTGCAAAACTTAAATTAAGAACAAACCCTAAGCGCCGTTTACCATAAAAAAATTTTGAATACAAATTTTTATAATAATATAAATTAAGAATTCGAGAATAGTAACGTTCGAAGAACAAAAATCTGATTTTGCGAATATCTTCTTTTCGGTGGAATGCGCTAAAAATTCGGTGGAGCTCATGAATGTTCAGGAATTGGGTTTTATCGCTATAGCTATATATGAAAATGGGAAGAAGGAAAAGTTATGCGACCTTTGTACAATTTCACCTGTGGTATTCTAGTAAATATCATGATCTTTTGACCACGAATTTTTTGTCAAAAACGACCGTGAAGGCTTATAGTGGCTATAGCGTCACTTAGGGATTAGAGATTGTGAAGTGGACTTTATAAAACTTTTAACAATATGCTTCAGCTTTAGTATTATCTTGTTTACACTGAGGTATTGCTAAATGACTATGAAAGAGGAACTCTTCAAAGGTCTTATTGTTGTATTTTACTCTACAATACAAAACTTGTTTAACAATACATTTTTTTGGGATTATTATTATATAAGATTACTACTAATTTGAGTTTGTTTAAGTTATTTGGTTTTCAATTAATTAATACTTTTTCGAGTTTATTTTTTTGGCGGCTGTTTCTTGATCTATACCCAGTTGGGTTTGTGTTTCTAGAATGAACCTAATAACTCCGGAATAACACGCAAGTCGCACTAGTTTATTACCAAATTAATTGTTCGGTTCTTTAAAAATTAAGATCAGTATTTGGAGCAACAATGTATGGTATTCGCCCCTCGTTTACTTTGATAGATACAGCGCATCCTCAGAGACGCGGTACAGTGCACATGCGGAATAAAGAGTGAGTAGAGCTGTGCCTTAGACTTTAGAAAGCTTTTGCAAAAGAATATTGGTTAGATGGCTTACAAAATCTAACTTGTGCAATAATTGAAGCCGAACGACAATCGAGCAAGTCACACTTTCCGTGAATTGACCTAAAACGTATATGCCACCGAACCACACAACGATTTCTACAAGATTTTTTTTATATTTTATCGAAAAAGCTCACTTTGGGTCGAAAGGGTGGTGGTTGATGCGACATAAAGCCGTGACTAATGATGTTTTCGAGCCTGCATTGCAAGCTATTAATGTGGACGTCCTTTGGTCCCAACATGATTTCACTACATATTATATCATACCACAGCCGACGAAACGATCCATTTTTGGAAGGACACTTTTGGATTTTGCGATTTAACACCGCTGGACTAGTTTTTGCTCGGTTATTGCTAAGGGTTTCAGGAAACTGTTTGGAACTTAAAGGTGTTTTCGATAAATAATATAACTATGATGCTTTTTTATCTTCATTTAAGGGGTTACATGGTTTTAGCGGTTTCAGAAAGTCGATTTTTAGTATCGTATTAAATTCTGCAACACCTCTTGAATATTTTTCTACATTTTCAAGTTGATCCGATTAATTGTTCTGGAGATACAGACTTCAGAACTTGTGCGCTTAGCTAGTCTACTGCGCCGTTTTTAACTGCGTTTTTCTCAAAACTGTGTTTTTGAAGTCAGTTGGCAGGATTTCGCGAGAACTACTCAAACCGATCTTCATGAAATTTTACATGGGTCTCTGGAATAAAATTCTTTAAGACTTGGACGAAAGATTTATCCTTTTCCGATTACAACTATTGGAAAAAAATGTCGGGCAATTTTCAATGAAAGTTTAATTTATTTTGTGAAAATGTCCGCCAAAGATCCAATTTTCAATTTTTTCCATTTTATCCTTAAATTAAGATTTTAACTAAAACACGTATTTTGCAACTTAAATGATCCTGCAATGAGTTATCCTGTCAACGCGGGCGCATTTTTTCCGAGGGGTCTCCGGAAATGGCGTCGCAATGACCGAGTTTAAAATATTTTATTCCAAAAATTTCAGGAATTCTAATAAAATATTTGATTTTTCATTAGAAAAAAAAATTCTTTAAAAAATTCTGGTTTTTATCCCAGGCCTCTTAAGAATATCACACTTTTGTAATGTTAGCATTACGAAATTAATTTATTAATTAAATTACTAAAATACCTTCAAAAACAATTACCCTTCATTAAAGTTTGCAATTTAAAACTTAGTTAAACCAAATTCATGTATAAAAGTTTCAAAATCCCACACCCAGAATAGAAATCCAAAACCAGCGTAATTTTATTATTTAACAAACGGCACGCACAAACGTTTAAATCGTCAGTTGGGACACAAAGTATAGGCAACAAGCGCTCGTGTGAGCGCTAACTATCAATTAAGAAATTAAAGCTTTGCGACTAAAGCTCCAAATACACTTAATTAACGACACATATGTGAATACCTAACTAGTAAACTGAATTCCTCTCTGTGTTTGTACAGATATGTGTGCGTTTGAATTCACTTACCCTTCCGGCAAATGTAGTCGCCGGGTGAGAAGAGTACCGGCCGCAGACGTAGCACCAATTCGCATAGGAAACCCGCTTCGGTATTTTGAAAAATTTCAACTCGCTTAAGTGTATCTAAATGGACGTTAATTGCTATTTCAGCCTGTAAGTATGCAATATACAGTGGAAAGTTAGTTAGCCGGAGGGAGAGTGAGCAAAAAAAAAATATTTGAAATTTAACAGAAAACAAAAAATCGGAAAAACACAAATGAGATGCGAAATGTGTAGTGAAATTTCGGAAATACAATTACCAACACACATAAATCAACTGAAATGCAGCAGCAATGTGTTTGCGAATGCGTGTGAATGTTTAAGCGCCGGCATAAGCAGGCTGCCCACATTAGCCAGTCACGTGCGTGTGTGTGTGTAAAGCGTCTATTTGAGTCACCGGCAGGCAGATAGGACATCAAACAAAAATTCGAAAATTGCCAATTGCAAAATTTCCGATGCCCAATAACCGAAAGCCGTGTCCGAGCCAATGCTTCACTAAAATGCAAAAAATAAGTGCGTGTTTGTGTGTATGTGTGTAGTGCGTTGAATGCTTTTGCCAACTAGTTGGTCATACACATTGGTGAAAATATTTTCGCCAGCAATGTAATGACATCAGCAATTCATTGGTGGATGGAGCGCTGAAGTGGCTGCGATGCAATTTCGTTGCTGTTTATGTGCCATTCTAGCAGTTGCCTATATATAGGCGCTTATGCTCGGCTCAAATGCACGCATATGCATATAAGTGAATGTGTATGCATGAGAGTGTAGAGGTGTGTGTGTGTGCTTGTGTGTATTTACCTTTAATTTATCAGGAAGACAGGATACAGCTCGCTCCTCGTCGGAACATTTTTGGGTCAGCCACAGGTAATCGAACCATTTAATGACTTTCACCTGCAGATGATTGGGCACACGGCGCATGCGCATGTACGTTTTCACGCCATCCAGTTTGGCTACATTCACAGTTGTTTTCAATAGCAGCAAATGTCGTTGTTGTAGCAGCAGCGGCAATGAGCACAATAATCGCACGAGCATTGTTGTAATATATTGATTTCGAATTGTTATTTTGTTGTTGTTGTTGTTGTCATTATATACGGACAAATTGTAAATCATTGAGCAGCGCACGAGTTAAATTTAGACGCACAGTTCATCAGCACAGTCAGCCCGGCAGCAATCGGCAATACAATGCGTGCGCGTGTGTGTGTGTAAAGGAAAGGAAAAGAGAACATTAAATTAGTAAATGACATTAGGTAAGAACTTTAATATACAGTTACTATTTAACTTGGCGTAAAATTGTAAAGACTTAATATTTTGTATTATGTAATTTAAATTATTATTTTATTGTGTTAAAATGAGTTCAAATATTGTTGACCAAATCTGCTGTTTGAGAGAAGTTGCCATCGATACAGAAATAACAATGTTACATTAAATTTCCAAAAAAATAAACCTCAGCTGCTCAATTTAACATATGTGCCCCACGAAATTTCGTAACTGACAGACGTAAGAAAGTTTTTTTTTTTGTTTCTCGTTTACTAGATATTTTATTTGCAATCTATCCGAAGACAGTCAGCAAATTTTATAAATATAAGCATTGATTGTGCTCCATTGAGACTAATCAATATATTCTTCAAAAACATAATTTGCTTATTTTATTCTTAAAACTAATTAAAATCTGCTCGGAAGGTCCAAAATGTGAGTTATTTTTAAGCACGTTGACATCCATACTGTTGTCCAATAGATTTATTGCCTAAAAGTTCTCATGATTAGAAAGTCTATTTAGGTATCTTCGACGAAATCAGCAATCGTCTTTATCAAAAGGTACATTTAAGTATTTGTGGATTTCGAAGTTGCTTGTATACCAAGGAGCACTTACAATGCCGCTTAAAGTCTAAGTTTGATAGCTTTGGAGGATTTCAATGTTGGATGTACTTGTCGTCCTCCCTAACTGCATTACAGGTACATACGTCCATACTGGTTTAACGACTGACTTTAGAGTTTGAGCTGCTTAAATTTTTCTTTTATGTGTGTCTTCGAAGTGAGTCTTCTGTTTAAATAAAGACCTAGGTATATGACTATTTCACGTTTATTGTAGACTGTAATACTGTCATACTGACTGTAATACTGTCACGTTTAGTTATTGTAGTGCCAATGAATTGTACGGAGGTACATTTTTCGCTGTAAACGTTATTCGACCGGACTTCTGAGTACTTATTTCTATCTACCATTTCTTTTCGAAAGTATTAAGTTGTTGTTGTAAATGGTGTGAGGTGTCATTATGGTAAAAACTTGTGGTAGTAAATTCCGTATCTTCACCATAAGTTGCTACTTCTAAATCATTCATGAGCGGCATTTCAGTTGTAGATATTGTATAAAACACGAGACTCAAGACACTCCAAAAAATACACCTTTTTGTTGGACATAAAATTTATGGTCACTTGAAGACGACTTCATAAGTAGAAAGTAAGGCGCTGGGAGCCTTTTCTTTTTTCTTCTTTTTATAAAATAACCCTGTATGTCATACTTTATCGAATGATATGATGGTTGAGAGAACATATCATTTGTTCCGTTTTTTTTTAAGGAAAAAATTTATCTGAGGATTTCTAAAAAACGAGAAATAATTCTAACTTTGTATTTGTTCCGTTTTTTTGAGGAAAAAGTTTATCTGAGGATTTCTAAAAAACGAGAAATAATTCCAAATTTGTCTGCCCGAAAACTATGATGCTCTTCACAGGAGCATTCCTATTTCATAAAGATATTTCATAGATCATATATAGTACAACGATTTTTATTTATGCTATAGTGAGCCGATCGAAGTATTTAATTCGGAGATTATAATACTGTTTTAAGCAATAACCTGTGCAAAACTTCGTGAAGATAAAGCGATAAAGGAAAAAAATTTCTATACCAGCACTTGACTCCGAAGCCCGGTTTGTAAGACAACTATAGGCTGAAATGGCCTAGTATTGGTGGTTCTGATATATGAGCTGCTTCTTTGAGAGGAAATAATGTATCTAAAATTGCGAAAATATATCTCGAAAGCCGAGGGAATAGTTCGGGTAGGGTTTCCGACGGTTTCTGATGGATGTTACAAAACTCGTGACCAGCCTTATGAGGAAAGTTTTCTGAGCACATTTCTCTTGAGGGTAGCCGGAAATTATTCTTTCATACGTATCTCAATCAGCTCAAGACTTCCGTTCTAAGATCAAGTAACCTCTGAGTGTGCAAAAAATATAGGTTTGAAGGCAAGCTAAAGTGAGAAGTCGAATCATCCCTTCCCAGAGTTGGACGATGTGTTTGGGATCCGCCACGTAAAAACACACCCGAGTGAAATATATTCTGTTCAGAAAATAAAAGTAACTAGCCTCATAATTTATATTTCCATATCACAAAGCTTTGATCTGTGATATACGTATTAATCATTTAATAAGGGCTATGGATCACAGAAATTGCCTCTTGCGAGTGGATGAGCTTCCTGTGAACATGATTAAAGAAGAAGTGAAAAGATTATGCTTAGGAAGCTGATTTTGATTATTACATAACTAAAACCAACTATGTTCCCCTCAATATCCTTTTCAATATTATTCTTGCCTAACAGTAATTTTTTTTCGCTCCTAAGACTACACCTTTATATATTAAACTTGTTCCTTTTAAATTAGAAACACCAAATAGATTTCGTTAAAGTAATGTTAAATCAACTTGGAGTTACTAATCGCAGAAATAAGTTAACTAAATGTTTTTGACAAAATGGTCGGTTCGACCTTTGACCAAAATTTCGGCCTTCAATCGTTCATAAAAAAAAAATATTTATCAGTGAGAAAAAGTCTTCGTTTAAAAATTTCCGCTACCTTTAAGAAACCATTGTTCTACCAAAAAGTGCAGCAAAAAGTCCACACATATTTGCGACTATCGAACAATACTTATGTATACACTGAAAATGCAGACACATATCGATGATTATATGCGTGCGTATTAATTGGTGTAAATATTGAGGCGAACTGGTGACACAGCATCATTAACCTTTCAGTGGGGCTGAATAAATTTAAAGCACAGGCAGTCCGCACCAACTTCAACATACTTAAATCAGTATATATAAGATGTTATATAAGGAGCAAAAGTCGGCGTATGCACTTAAACTTGCTCTTCGCTTCTGCCGACACAACAACCAACACATTTACACTCGACCGTTAAACGCGTGTATTGACTCACATCTGCAGCCGCGTCATTTCCCTCCCATCAGGCTCATCACCGGAAATGTTGTCACAATTAAAAATTGACGTTATTTGACTGTCTATCTGCCGCACTGCAAGGCACGTTGCACGCGAAACTTTTTAATGCAATTTATGCACGTAAGGCCCACTGCATACGTAGCTGGCCGCTTGCGGTTACACCTTGTCAGGTGTAAATATGTCGCGAGGTAAAAACCAAATAAATTTCTCCATTTCAACGTTGAAAATGCGAAAGTTGCCATTTTAAATGCTCAACGTAGCGCCGTTTAATGCACTGATGCTGCGCTGCCACGGCGCTGGTGCTGCGCAGTTGGCTGTGGTGGTGTGCGCAGCGCTTGTGTTGTTGTGTCAGTGTGAGTGCATTATGCATGTAGTCGCGTAACACATTTAAGCACTTGCAGTGCGTTGCATAATTTTCTACAATATGAGGCTGCATTTAACGGAATCTGATTTAAGGAAGGCAATTACTGGACTCTGATTTAAAATGACAAAAAATTTTAAATTACGAAAAAGTGCGTTGGTGCGTGTGTTGGTGTTTGTAAAGGTTATATTGACGGATAATTCTCCAAAGAGACTTAACTTTGACTTAATACAGACTTTCATACCACCTATATGTATTCATGATCACCATAATTAACAGAAAATTTATCGAGGGTATTTTTAAATCTTGCTCCGATAAAGGGTGCATATTTGAAGGTATAAAACTTTTATTTAAGTAAAATAAGAAAATATGAATGAAGCCACCTCAGAATTCATTCAAATGTGTAATACTATATTAGTTAAGTGTTGGACCCAGTTTCGCGGAACAACTGCATATAATATAGGTCACCCTGAGTCTGACTTATAAGCTTCGGCTATTAAAATTCTATTGAAATTTGTGAAGTGCTCTTTTTTCTATTCAAAACGACAATTTCCGAAATAGAAGTCTGCGTGTTGTTCAATGTAAATAAATTTTAAAGAAATTTAGTTTGACAGTTATAGCGCTTGAGCAGTTTTAACATCTAAAAACCCTATACTCAAGGGTTGACATTAATTTCTATGGAGCGTATAGCAGCATTAGTCTTATTTTACAAATTATTTTGCAAAAGAAAAACTCAGAAATAAAAAATTGCATTTATAATAATAAACCTTAATAATAAACCTTAATTCAATTATTTGTGTAAATATTTTAAAATATAAATTTTTACACACCTAACCTAACAAAAGATGCAGTATATTTCAAAAATATGTTTAATATTATGTTTTCCGACACCAACTCAGATTTTTTACCCTTTTTGGGTATTTCTCTATCTCATATTTTTTTACATTTTCGAAAAGGTGGCAACCATGTTGATAGATTTATCAGAAGTAAATTTGTTTTCCATCATATCAGTAGGATGCTAATATTTATCTTTGGAATTAGTTCAAATTAAGGTTAATTTTTAAACAGGTGGCAGCTCCATTTTCTGTTTTCGTTGCAATTATTTTAAAAATGTTGAGATTAGGTGCCATTCAACACTAATTGTTTGGTCTAATTCAACTTATTCATTTTAGAATTTAATCAGGTGGCAACACTAAAAATATTTTAACAATTAAAGCTGTATTTTATACTATTTACAAGCTAAAACCGCATGAGTTGGTACTAAAACTCTATTGTTTCCTAATAATTTTACTGCAATGAAATTGTCCGACAGGTGGTAGCTCCTTGACATCTCCAAGAATACAAGTATTGCAACAAAAAGGTAACAACCATCTTGCAAAATTTATCAGAAGATTTTTTTTAATCAGATTACTCAGATATTAATATTTATCGATTGAATTAATTTAATATGAGAATAAATTTTAAATAGATGGCAACTCCTTTTTCTATTTTCGTTGCAAATCCTCGGAGCCATTTAACACTAATTTGTTGGTCTAATACAATTTTGTAACTTTAAATTTGTAAACAGGTGGCAACACTATACATATTTTAATATTCAAAGCTGTATTTTATGCTATTAGCAATCTAAAACAGCATGAACTTGTACTAAAACTGTAAAATTTTCACATAATTTGACTGCTTACAAAATTTCGAACAGGATGCAGATCCTTGATTTTTCGTAAGGGGGGAGATACCTTTAGATTTTTTTTTAATTAAAAAAAAATTTGCTTTATTCAATTGAAAAACTATTCAAAAATATAGTACCGAAGTTTCGTTGGTATTCTCCTAATATTTTCGAAGAAATAGGTCCCAGAATACTGCACTTCATGCTGCGGTTATACAACCGGAGAACTTTGAGGCTCGTTTCCTCGAAACTAACCTTTTTCATGTGGGCGTCAAATTGCGAGCGAATTATTTAACCAACTTACCGAAACTAAAGCGTATTTTTCAGACAATTTTTATCTCAAGTACGTGATAGAACACTTTTCCGGGAAAAATGGCATTTTGACAGTTTGACAGTATCGAAAAGCACAGGTAAAAATTGCTTTTTTTACAAAATCCTGGCCTACATCCCAAATTTTTCGAAATTCTAAAAACCCCTCTACTACTTTTTTTGACAAAAAATGAAATAGTTTTTTGATAAATAATTTTTATTTTATAGTTCAATGATACTTCTTAATATATATGCAAAAAATTGGATGTGATCTGCTTTTATTCTTCCATAATAAAATTGGAAAAAATTTAAATTTTTTTACAGTACCAAAGGTATCCCCACCTTAAAGAATTCAAGTATTACAACGCGTTATGCTTTTGCTTGAGAAAAAGTGGATGTCAAATGATCAACAATATGAACTTCAAATAGCGTTGACTATCTGGAAATATTTAACTACAGAGTTATTAAAGCCGCATTTATGTACGTTTCTAAAAAAAAACTCAAAAATATATATTTTTTTAATTAAATATTCTCTCAATGCATACATATGTATGTATATTATAAAATATATTCGAATGTCATGTGCAGTGCTCATCGGTTGCAGCAAACTTTTAAACTTTGACCATAAAAACGCGAACTGTGCAGCTGCAGACGAGTTGGCAATGCATAAAGACTCCTGTAAAATTCGGGAAGTAAAATCAAAATATTATAACTTGTTTATTTGTATAAACATCCAAACAATATGTCGAAAATCTAAAAGAGGAGTGCAGTTCAAAGCATTTAAAATGCCTGCAAGTAGAATAACTGAATTTTCACTTTATATTAACGGCACTTGCCGAAGCACATGCTGTGGTGCTCTTCGTGTTCGAATGTAGCGGTGAACAAGCTGTGAACTACAAACACAAAGCACCTTCTTAGTCGAGTATAGTACGTTTACAATCCCAACCACAACCGCAAGTCGCCTCACCAATGTCACCATCAATGTCGCATCGCTCACCAGCCATAAAATTGCAATCTTATCATGTTGTCGCAATTTGGCCATAATCCGAAGATGGTGAACAAAAGCGAAACACGACAGTTTGAATTGACTTGAACGAGGCGCAACATGTGTTCGCGGCAACTGCAGAGCAATAACGGAAAATCACGGACTGCCGCAATGTGCAGCCAAATAGCTTACCAGCCAGCAGTTGAGCTATATTAAACTATACATCCCCTCGTTGCCAATTTGTGGAGACACCCGGCGGCAGAAGAAGAGACAGCCTAAACAGTTGGCGCTGCCACTGCAACCACTTCAGTTGCCACAATTGCAATACAGTTCAATTGTTTGCAGTTGGCGGTGACCGAGGAGCGCGAAGGAGAAGCAAAATGTTGCAGTAGTTGAACTCTGTGTGTTGAGTTTAAGTTGCAATGGCTGGGTCGCCTTAAGTGGCAAGGCATTATTGTGAACCTTGTGGTAAGGCGGCCATAAAGTAAGAAGTTGAAGACACAACTTTCAGTCGCCACTGCGACAGCCGCAACAACGATAAAGTTTGCGGTTGCATTGAAGTCATTGAATTTTCGGGCTATGCAGCGCACCCGTGGCCAGAGCCACGACCTCTCGACCAGCGCGGCCGAGCCATTCAATGCGTCGCTTTTGTATTTAAGTAGTTGTACAAGTATTTACAATTGCCGCTGCGGCAGTTTGTCTTACGGATTTTATTGCCTCTGTGTTCGTGTTGCTCATAGTTCAATCCGCAGCTGACTGCGTTGTTAAGGAAATTCCTTTACAGTTCCTTATAAGAATACTGCAGGCTTCTAGTCAAGAGACTTTGTAAGCACAAAATAAGCCAGTTCGCGGCATTAAATGTAAATATATACAGCATATATTAGGTATATATTTATGGTTGTTAGTGGGAAATTTAAATTTGCTTTTTCTGCTGTGTTTCTGTTTTATTAAGGAGCACTTGCGATTAGTTAAAGAGAATATTTGCAATATGGGGAAAAGTTCAGCTTATTAGCACATGAAAACCCTGAAAAGTAGGCTACAAAAAGTAACAAAGTATGCAGAAATGAACAGAATGGGCTTAACGAAAACTGGTAAAACAAGTTGAGGGTATTTCGGATCAAATAATAGTACTCGCGGTAGTTGTTATTGATACAAGCTCTTTATATGTGTATGAAACTGAAAAATTTTATAACAAGCTATTGATTATGATCTTTCAATAAGGTTGGTAGTTATATGCTACAGTGACACGACGTTTCCGAAAAACTATAAGTTTTTTGGGGAGAAAATCATTTCCAATCGATATATCAAAACCTGGTGGATTAGTTGGCGTCTATGGTATACAAACAATCGGACAAGGTTTTTTATAGGATTTCCGACATTGCTCTGGTTGCAAGATTAAGTATAAAATATCTCATTGTAAGAGCAATGCATTGAATGGCCAATTTAAACAGTTGCAACTCTGAGCCTTTATTATAAATTTATTTTTAATATACATACGGTCAAGAGGTCGATTTCAATAAGAATCTCTGCGTTAAGGTGGCTGGTGTCAGTTTCGACTGCGTCTGCTGGTTCGCCGAATATAATACTGACGACATGTATTGCAAACTCTGAACAAGGGAAGTGGCTGCATGTTTCCCCCTCACCATTATCCATACAATTTTGATAACTTGAGAGCGATAGCCTTACCGCCAGAGTGTCTGTGAACAATGTGCAGTAAGAACTCCTACGATTGCAGTGAGATAAAATCGTCCAAAGAAAAGTTTTAGTTTAGTAGCTCTTCCATATTCTACTCTTCGCTAGAAGGAGCGTTTGTCGTAGATCAACGAAGGACGGAGATCGGTCTCACCAACAAGTGAGCGATTTTATAGTGCCAAAGTACCATCTTTGGTTTCAACTTCCTTTTTATGGGTCCTCTACAGCTATATAAGACAACCTATGCATTTTTTCTCTGGAGAGATGAGATTTTCTATCAAGGACAAGCTTTTTGTATTTCATCTTAACAATAAGTTGAGGGCGTGAACCTTCGAATGAAGAGTGTGGTACTTTGCGGATTTTTTATCTTCTTATAAATAAAAGTACTTACTATTATTTTAGCAGGATATATATAAAATTTTATATAAATATAAGTTGGGTCATCCCAAAACATCCGCAGTAAAAGCACAATCATTTCCTTCAAGAGGGGGCTGAGATCTTCTTCTTTGAATAAACCATTAGATGTTCAAGCCGAGATTATAAGCATATTTTAATTACTAATTAGCACTAATTGGGGAGGAACTGTGGCGTAGGCACGGCAGTATTTTCCGTTGATCTGGACATTTCTCTCTCTAACCGTCTACTGAACTCGGCTAGCAGTTTCTGAGCGGAGGTACTGGGCATAGAAAAGGTCTGCGAAGCTCTATTGGAAAACCACGAGAGAATACGTAAAGCGGCAATATTCATAGATAACCAAGCGGCGCTCCTGGCCTTGTCTTCACCATGACAAATTCCAGCATAGCCCACAATTGCAAGAAAGCACTGAATTCAATAAAAAACAACTCAACCTAGACTTGATCTGGGTTCCCAGCCACAGGAACATTTTCGGCAACGAAAAAGCAGAAGAGTTGACAAAGACAGGAGCTTTATTTAACGAATCCGAGGCAGAGTTAATACCAAGCCCGATCCTAGCGTCAAAAGAGAGGATTAATAGACAATTTCAACAAGTTATAAATAACAGATGGAAAAACATAACAGAATGTAATATAAGTAAACAATTATGACCAACATATGACAAAAAAAGTAACGGCTTATTAAATAAGTCTAGGAAAAGTATCTACAGAGTAACGAATAAGGCATCAAAATGGCACATCCAGTGCTGATTGCGCTCGAGAGATAACAGGGCAGCACTCCTACCTACCTTTCTAGCACTAGTTTTGGTATGTTATTCCCACTAACATCGATATATCAACCAAGAGGTTTGCAATCATTTATTAGTGTAAGCAGGTTAGGTGGAGAGGTGAGCTTATTACATAATTATGTTTGATCTTAAACCATACTGTTTTCAGACCACAGTATTTCATTATTATGGATATCTTAAATATTTACCAATTATTACATACAAAGTCCATAGTAGGAAGAATGGATGGTTTTTAGGGCTATAAAAGTCATATGCCGATTGGAATCATTTTTCATGAGAGACAGATGCTCACTCAGTTAATCAATGCATCAAATCTCTCATATCTTAGGTGATTCAAACAAACCGTCATTAATAAAAAAGTCTTTTAGAGTTTCAATAATCCACTGAGTGCTCCGATTAGAAATTTCTTTAAATCCTAATACATATAATTTTTCAGAATTTCGAAAACTACTTTATAATAAAGAATAAACATTTAGGGACCATTCCACAATATATGTCTACTGAACCCATAACCGAAATGTTGCCTTATTGCATTGCTACAATACTCGAAACGCATTGTATGCTTCTTATTTTGAAACAGCTTTAATTTCCCCACACCCTGTTTGCACTCCAAACTATATTTCTCCACTTTACAGCAGCAAACAAATCTGACAGCAGCGCACACATTTTAAGCGAAGCTACAACTCTAAAACACAACCACCAACACTTGTCTGACAAAATTGCTGAGAATTGTTTGCGATTAAATGAGAAATATACCAGCAAGCAACGGGTGTTGGCGATGGAGGGGTAAGAATAAATAGCGGCTTTGCCACGTTGCAGCTCGGCACCAAAGCAGCTGGTGAATAAATTTTACCTTCCACAGTTATGTGTACACACACACAGGCACACAAGTGAAACAAAAAAAATTGTCACAGCACAACAACAATAGCAAACAGTGAGATGCGCAGATATAATAGACTTTTTCCAACTACGTTGATTGCTGGCAAACACAGAGAAATGGCGGCGCAATTGTTTTATTTTCCCAACATTTTTTATTGTTGTGCATTTCATGAAAGCGTCTGTTGTGAGCTCACACACGAACAAACACACACAAACACATTGGCAAACGTGCATGAAAAAGTAGTTTGCACTCATGCTGGATTAGTTGGAGCTCGCACGATAACTACGGCAATCTTTCTATGTAGTTCTCATCGCTTACAAATCACAGCCACTAAACAATAATAACTCATACGCCCCGGTGTGTTAGCCCAAATGCACTCAATGCACAAATGCTGCAGCGGCAGCAGCAGCGGCAGGGCTAGCGAGCGCCGTGTCAGTGTCGACGCTTTGTTTACAAATTCCAAGCGCCGTGTTGTCTTTGACTAGCAAATGCTCGCCCGTTCACGTGCCTCTACGTGTCTCTACGTTGCTGGGGTCGGCCCTTGTGCTCCTGCACTTTTTTGTGCGCTCAGTTCGGCATTTGGGTTTGGGCTCATCACCGGCTAACACCTTTTCCACCAAGGCTGGTGTTTCGGTATTGTTACGTGCATTGCGCTTTTTTTGTTTTTGGTAAGTGTTTATGTGTGTGTGTGTATGCGCTTTTATTCCCTTGGCATGCAGCTTCTGCTTGTTTTTTTTATATCTATTTTGCAGATTTGTTTTCTCTGCACCCATGGACCGTATAGGACACAAAGCGTTGCATAAATATTAATATGAAATTGTGATATTTATATTTGTGCATTGCTGAGCATTTTTAACTTTAGTCGCAATTTATTTTTTCCTTTAAACTATTTAACATTTGTTTTAGTTTTGTAGACTTTCTCATTGCTCTTCCCTTACGGCCTTTGTTTGGTTGTTTATGAGGCTTTAAGGTTAGTTTAGGTAGTGTTTGGCGTATTCATGAGTTGGTGTTGTACTTGCATTCGAAGGCATAACTGTGCGCTGGTTTTATGTGTGCCTGGAGAATTGTTGCGCGACTGTTTGCATTACGTGGAATAAATCAGCATAAAATTCAAATATTTTTTTCTATTACCTAAGAGAAATTATTATCCTTCTATGCATACATAAAATAGAATAATTTATTATATGCCCTTAGTAATAGAGCACTTTTTATTAAAGAGTATACATTCTTATAATTTCATGAGTTTCTAGCTATTCTCAAGCTATTATAAAGAAAGTACTTTCTATAGTAGATTTTCATTACTCCGTTCAACAGTTATTGAAGTTTGCTCTTTAGTCATGTTTTATTATCTTATTCTTCTTTTAGGCATATCAGACTTAGTTTTGCCATAAGTTCTGTTACAAAGTTCTTATTACATACAACTGGGACAAAGTCACAGAAATTAGTGCCCTTATTTTTTATTTAATTTTGCTCCTCTTTCTGGATGATCTTCGACCTCTTCAACTGATAAAAATATGAGAAAAGTGAAGAGTGTGTTGCTTGTAAGCCGTCAGGCAAATGTTAGAGAGGTGGCAAAAGAGCTCGACATCTTTCGCGTGTTCGTTTGATTGATTACATAGGTTGCTATATATATTTCTGGACTAGGCAACACTAAGTGTTGCCAGGTGCAATCTGACATTTCCATTGGAAAGTTTGACATTTTTTAGCATAACATCACTCAGAACGTTTTGTCATTTAATCGTGAATTGTTTAATTTACAGGGAATTAAAAAATTCATCTCGGCCAAAAAATGGAATTAACTCGTGAACATTTTCGTGCGAGCATTTTTCACAACTTTCGACGTGGATTATCACGACAAGAGTGCATCAATGAACTAAAATCTTTGTATGGCTATGAAGCACCATCCTATAGCACTGTGAAAAACTGTTACAACGAATTCAATCGTGGTCGACGCTCGCTCAAAGACGAATTCCGTGAAGGTCGTCCAAAAGCAGCCGTTGTGCCAGAAAACATCGATGTCGTACGTGAACTGATATGCAAGACCTCATGTAACATACCCTCAGGTAGAGACATGCCTATGCATTTTTTCCACCAGCGTACATTCGATATTGCATGAACATATGGCCGTAAAAAAGGTTTGTTCTCGTTGGATCCCGCACAATTTGACAATCGCTCAAAAAAAGGCTCGTGTGGATTGGTTTAAAGAAATGCTGAAAAAATACGATCGCGGTGCTTCAAAAGATGTTTATAAGATCGTCACAGGTGACGAATCATGGATCTATGCGTGTGAGCCCGAAACAAAACAGCAATCGACCGTGTGGGTCTTCCAAGACGAGCCAAATCCAACGAAAAAAAAAAACAAAAAACAAAAAAAAAAAACATTTTCGTTGATAAATATGCCTATTTTCATTATTAGGCCAGAAATATATTATATATAATCTAAATAAAGCTAAATTTTTTACTAAAAGATTACGATTGTGATCGAATTTAAAGCTAAAAAGGTAATGAAACCATCGAATAACCAACGTGTTCACCAAATTTGGCTTTGTGTGATTGTTTCTTGTTCTTCAAACTGAAATTTCCGCTCATTGGAATAGGTTTTCAGTCGATCGAAGTGATAAAACAAAATTCGCGGAAGGAAATTCCGAAAATCAGTTGATGTTTTGGAAGCTATTGATACTTAGAGCAAAATAGTATTGCAAGATCGTCATGTGACCCGTCGTGAGTTTTAGGCAATTGTGGGCATTAGTGCAACGGCGTATATTCAATGTTGCCTAAACATTTGACTGCAAAAAATGTATTCACGTTGGATTCCACACAATTTGTTAAACGCGCAAACAAGGAAAAATGTAAAAAAAACAACGATAGCGATGCTGTAAAAAATATCTATGTACATATCATCATGACAGCTGACAGATTGTGGATATATTTTAGTTGTTTAGATTAGCTTGAAAATCCACATAAATCGACTGTATCCTTATGAGACGAGTCCAACAAAAGTTGCACACAGACGAAACACCTCAAAGCAAATGGCTGCCTTTTCTTTAACTGGGAAAGTTGCAAGCATACTACTAGACCAACGGAGAACGATGAATTTTGAATGATACATAACCATTTGTTGCCAGTTTTAATTTTCTTTCAAGAAATCAGCAAAACTAGCTCTTACACATTTGCGGAAACAACAGTCAAAACATTGATTTGATGAGTCAACCACCGTATAGTCCTGACTTGCCAACGAATGACTTATTTTTATTTCATTATGTAAAAAATAAACTAAGATATCAATGTTTTTCCACACCAGAATAGGCGGTTGATAGGTTCAGAGCGCATATTCAATCAAAGGGTCTCGAGAATTTGTTCAAACGCATGCAAAAGTGTATAGATCTTAATGACAAATATTGTGAGAAACTATATTTTTGTTTTTTTATCCCGAATAACAACAGGTGACACCGCTTATAACAGCGAATATTACCATCCCACGACAGTCGGGTCTGCGTAACCGGAACGGACCCAGATTTTTTTATCCGGTCAAGGACTGTCAACTCGACAGAATTTGCAACTAAAACAACAACAGCGAATATAGAAACTCTTCTCAAATTGAAGTCAACCAAATTTTTTTTTCAACATTTACACTCTGTCATCAATATGTATGTGTAAAATTCTACGCTCAGCCTACCGCTTTTAATAAACTCAACAACATTGTTTTCTTTCGCAGTAAACTGCAACATAGTTGTACAAACAACTTTTATTACAAAAAGGCGATCAAAAGTCAGGCTAAAGAGAAATGGCACAAGCATCTGGGTTTACTCGCGTTTCCATTGCAATTTATGCGCTTTTAATGTACGCACTTCTCCAGTGAATGCACAAAGGTGAGCACGGCATAAATGCATAAGTTGCCGCAACTCAACTTACGCACCCACACACACACACACGCACACGCACACAAAGGCATGTCACGGGCCCTGCCAGGCCGTCAAAGCCAGGCAGTTCGATGAAAGGAAAAAGTGCAAGTACTGCGACATAAAAGAAATCGTTTCCATTTGCCCCAACCGAGCTTACAAGGTGCACGCCATCGATGTTGGCGGCGGCGGCGCGCTTTTGTATCCGTTACAAGTTGCAAAAGTTCAATGAGTTTCGTTATAGTCATTGTTAACCCTGAACAGCAGTAAACTTAACACACGCCACACGCACACACACGCACGCACACAGGCACATTCAACAATATCACGTAACAATTAAATTTCTTACGCGAATTTGAGTCTTTTATACCAATTTCTTTGCAATTCACCCCACTGCCTTTTCGCCTTTCGCCTTTCGAACACCTCGCAAGTGGCGCTCACTTTATTTATGTGGAATGTATATATGTATGTGTGTATGTTTTGACCGTGTGGATTATGCGCTGCTAAAACCCAATTGCACTTTGACTAGTTTAACACTTGCAACAACCAGCCATGCCACAACATACATACACACATATACGAGCATTTACTCACGCCATTTTCCCCTTCTTGCAGTTATTGTTGTTGCCTATAACCTTCGATGCGTTCGTTACCAATGCGATTATCCTTTTTCATTGCTGAGCATGTAGAAGCGTTTCATTTATTATGCTGCTGCTTGTTCTTCCGTTGCTTAGTAGATCATTATTTGTTATAGTGCGCTGTTGTTGTTGTTCTTGTTGTTGATATCATGACTGCCATTGTTATTCGTTGAAAACGCGCCACCAACTGTGTATGCATATGTTTATGTGTGTGTGTGTTTGCGTTTGTGTGCTTGCAGTGAAAATTCTAAAAATAGCATCAACAATAATTTCTGAGCTATTTTCAGCGTTGCCTTCATCCTGACGACGACCTCACGTTGTCTCTGCGCTGTTGCTCTCTCGCCGCACTGCCTGCCTCTCTCTCGATTGCTGATTCCTGCAATGCCATTGCAATGGCATCATACGACCTCACAGTCCCTGTTGTTGCTATACTCTCACTCACTTGTTTTCGCGCTCTCTTCTCTCTCCCTTCTCTCTATTTACTTTTAAGCATTCTCCGTTTATTTTCTGTGACTTTTTTCACTTTAAAGTTAAAGCATCAGCCAAACAGCAAACCTTCCTAATCCCCACAAGAAGTACGAGCACTTGTCTGCTGCCGCCTTAATGCTCTCGTCCCCAATGTCCTTGTGCTCCGTTATTGCTATTCATTCAACTTGTGGTGCAGCGAGCGAATCGGGGTGACCGCATAGTGCCATGTAGGGAATTGTTTTCGATATTCTTTGCTTATTTCACTTTATTTTGGTTGATATTTTGTAGACTTTTATGTGATTTCTGGTTTATTTGTGTATTGGCGGAGTTTTTAGTTGATACTATTTCTATAGCTTCTCCTTGAATTTCTTCAAAAGAACCTCTGTAATGACTATCGCAAATATCAAGTTAAGTCTGTGATATCAATTCACAAAAGATAACACCTCGTCATGTAATATTACTTGAACTTTATATCACTTTTTATCATATGACCTTTTATCACAATCAAATTACACATTACATATTATGTCAGGTCATAGATATATCATCACATCAAGTTATATAATATTACATCCCATATGTTTTGTGCTATTTCATTTCAATACCCCAACATTTGTGTTTAATATTTCATCAAATCAAATCCATCAAAGCA
Source organism: Bactrocera correcta (assembly GCA_027475135.1). NCBI lineage: Eukaryota > Metazoa > Arthropoda > Insecta > Diptera > Tephritidae > Bactrocera > Bactrocera correcta. Next base: position 21,462,018 of record CM050323.1, read on the forward strand.
TTTTTATTTATTTAATCGCATCATACGGTATCTAAAAAATTAGAGTAATACATCACATTTCATATGATAATTTTTATTTAAAAAATCACATAATATGACATTTTCACATCATAAGATTTTTAATCAAATCAGTCACATCATTTGGTATGTGATATGATTTTTCTTCACTCACATGATATTTTGTCAAATATGATTTTTTTCACATGAATTTTTCAAAATATGATTTTTCTCAATCACATGATATTTTGTCAAAATATGATTTTTCTTCACATCACATGATATTTTGTCAAAATATGATTTTTCTTCACATCACATGATATTTTGTCAAAATATGATTTTTCTTCACATCACATGATATTTTGTCAAAATATGATTTTTCTTCACATCACATGATATTTTGTCAAAATATGATTTTTCTTCACATCACATGATATTTTGTCAAAATATGATTTTTCAAATTTTAAATAATTTTATTTACGCAAAATTAAAAAAAAAAATTATATTTTTACAAATTCTAAATATGATTTTAGTGAACGCACACATTATTATACTTATATTCATAAAAAACTGCAATTAAAAAATATTAAATTTTCTCCAATTTTCGAACTTCAAATTTTCGCAAATTATTCCTAGCCACACGCCAGATGTTGCCAATCGATATTTCCGTCGCAACGACGCCGCCAACAGTCGCCGCAATTTCTATTTTTAGAATATGGGTTGCGCGCAAATACATCCATAAATACACACATCTATTTATATATAGCTGCATATATGTATGTGCATCTTTTATGGCTTCCAACAGTGTGTGTAATAGAGTTTGCATGCTTGCGTAATTGTGTGTGTATGTGTCTGTACAAAATTTCTATTTTTACTACCATTACGATTTTCTACTACTATTTCCGTACGGGCGTCTGTTTGCGGCAATAACAAAAACACCAAAATGAAAATATGTAAAACACACACACTACACAAATAATATATAAAATCTAACTATGCGCTGTACTAACTTTATGTTTTTCTTTTTCATTCTGCACTTCATGACGCTAATATCCTTGAAAAGTGCATTTCCCAAGGATATCATTGTCGGTGGATGGCACAAACAAGTACATACACACACACGCACACAAACGCCATTTATGGCATGCATATAAAGTTGCCACATACGTGTGTGTGTGTGTGTGTGAATGAGCCATACATGCTTGTGTTTGTATGCCATTACCTTGACGCGGCACATACCCCAGCAATGGCATTGCAAAGTTACTCATACGCAGCGTGTGCCGCAAGTGATGCTAGTGCATTTCTCTACATATATGCATATGTATGCTGATATATGTATGTGCGTGTGTGTGTGAGTGCCTTTGCATTTGCAGTTAAAAGTATGCATTGTATGTGGATAAGTGGTTGTTGGCAACTTCTTGTTGCAACATTGAAACACATTATTGACGGCTGCCTGGCAGGTAGGCAGCCTCAGCAGTCAAATAGGCTGGCAAGTTGGCAGGCCGACAAGCGGGCATGCTGCCAACCCTTGTAGCTGATTCAATTTAGGTGTTATTTCCTGACGCTGACGCTTTGTTTTCATTCCATTTCACTTTGCCGCTCTGTTTTTGCTGCCTCTAATGTATTTTTATTTGCAACTTTCTGCCTTCTTCTTCTTCTCCTCTTATGCATACATAACTTTTGTGTGTGGCGCGCTTATTTGTGTGCTTTCTGATGTTGTTTACGCTAGCTGGCCCTCGGAAAATATCAGCAGCAGCACGAAGCCTTTACGGGGAGCGCACATTTCAGTTGATGTAGTTTGAACATTGCATTTGTTGTCAGGCATTTAAGCGCATATTTCGGATAGTAGGCGATAAACGACTTGGCAGCGATATTAAACCGCTTACATATTACACAAGGAATGGCAGTAAGTGAAATATGATGCGCTGACAAATCGCACCATTTACTGAAAAGAATGCTATCGTGAATAGTTTAAGGTACCTCTAAATCTCTCTGTGGACTCAATGTCGAATAGAACAAATTTTCCGTACGAGTGTTTTTTCAAAAATATGAAAGATATATCTTGTAGTAGTACAAATGCACTGCAGCTTATGCAAGAACTGAAGGGATCGGCCAACTGGATTACCTGGTGGACACATGGGGCTTTTAAGAAAACTATCAACCTCCCTCCTAGCCACCAGATGACCATGAGCGTCCCAGCGGGCAAAGTATGTATATAAGCTAGGTGGATGAAATAAATTGCATCGGTTAGGGGATCCGAAGAGCTTTCAGAGAAACTATCAACTGCCTCCAATCCCCCACCAGGGGGGCCTCTTGAAAAATTTCAAGAAGATCCGACAATTTCGAACCAAATTTTGTTCACTGATGAGGCCCATTTCTGGGTCTGTGAGTATGTAAACACTCATTGGAATGATGAGCAACATGAAGAGGTCTGTGGGCCGGAGGAATCATATTTCTTCAAAAATGATGCCGGTGAGAGCGTAACCGTCTATGGCAAATGGTATTATGCCACGATAACCGACTCAAAATTATGCAGAAATACATTTTTATACCTGCCTCAATCATCACTAATCACCCGAACATAGCTCCTTAAAACAAATGACAACAAAAACGGTTTCACTCAAAATGATACAACTCGCAAACTACGGATTAAGACATATGCAATTTCACCTTTGAACCTTGAACATTTTTACTCCCTTTCACTTTTAACTCTTTCGCATCTCCATAACTGTAGCCAAAGCCCGATAGCGATAACTTAAAATTCAATTTGGCTGATTTTTGGCTAAATAATAGAAACCATCACAAGCTGAGTTTAAAAATGTTGCACTTCCTAAATAAATTTTCTTATGAATAATAAAAAATGAGAGCATTGCCGTTTTCATTGTTTATATTTGTATGAGAAATACAAAAACCTTATTTTCAAAAGCTGTTAGTATGTTAATCCGGCAAGGTATCCTTTAATGAAGTTACCAAATATTTTAATCCAGCAAAGCATCCTTTAATCCAGTTAGCAAATGTCTTTTAATCCAGTAAGTCCAGCAGTTCTCGTATCTTTAGTTAAGTTATCGATCTATGACGATTCCATCATCCTCTCCCTCAATATTGCTGGGCTCTTCAAATGGACATATCTGCAAAATCCTGGTGAGTGTAACTTTCATATCGTCCAAGATTAACTTAACGTCTGGACGTTCGTTCCTAGGATAATTCAATTCTTGCATGAATCTATGACATTCTGCACTCATTTCGTCAGCATCTGCAATTACTTGCAGTTTCTCAAACTCTTCGAGAAGTTTTTGCAATTCGACTTGTGTTCTTAACTGAGCCATTATGCTCCGACTTGCGTTGAGATTGTTTCGCTTCTACCGTGGGTTGATTTCGTTCTGAGAGGCAGATGCGAAAATTGTTCTCGTTTTATGTGCTTACCGCAGGTAAGAAGGTATGAGCGATCTAGCCGAAGCGAGGGATTATGTTGGGTGGATGGCGACTTGTTTCTAAGAAATGTGAAGGCTGATTTTCGCAGGTCAGCAGAACGATCGAATGCATATTCATTAATTTCAAGGTTAAGCTACATTTATAATTGCAACAATAAAAGCCTGGGAATTGAAAAGACTATCCTCAGAATTGTTTACTGAAATGAGAGGATAAAAATTCACATGTCAGCGTATTTTCAAGAAATTCACTTTACTACCTGCCTTTTGCATATATTACTAGTCACGCAAGCGTACTATTGTGCTTTCCCATACCTGCGGGGAATTCTTAAAACAGAGCGGATTTCTCTGCGAGTAAAACCTTTTCTCATGAATAAAAAATGTATCTTTCCCACCTCGAGAATTAGTCATGAACTTAAGAAACTCATCGCCAAATATACTTAAAATCCATGGAAATTTCAAAATACTTCGGACTATAGAATATCTTGAACAAATGAGAGAAATTCCAGTCTACAAAATATCCTGTCCTAATCAATGGAAATTCCGCTTTCGTTTCGAAAAAATTGGCATGAACAACTCAGAAACCAAGATAGCGCCAAATACCGAGATATTGGTACAGTCAGACAATGCATGTGGATAAGTGGATGAAACATCTACATCTCATCTAAAGTTATTTTCTCTAAATGAACTCAGTGATTTAATACTTAAATAAATTATTAATAACAAAATAATTTATTAAAATGCTGACATGGTTTTAGTGACTCTGGAAAAGCTGACACCTGCAATATTTGATACAGCAATCACAGAAAGATGCAGATTTTTAACAAATTTATGACTGTTCTGGAAGGTGAATCATGGAAAAATTGTTTGGTGATATTCGAATATTTGCTAGGTAAGCACTAAATACCTAATTATGAGAAATTATGCAAATTTGCTGGAGAACTGTCGGAGTCTAAGAGCAAATTTGATAGAGTTGAATCGAGTGAGGCTATTTCCGTAATAAATTGGATACATTTTCGCATAATTTTGTTCATTGTAGTGAGGAACAGAAAAACTATTCAACCAAAATCAAAAAGTGATTGGAGTACGGTGTGAAGGTTTTCGAGATCGTCATTTCGTGGCATATTACTGCTGGAAAGGCTTATTAAGGGTATTTTATTGAAATATAACACATATTTCTTAATTTTTTTTCTGTTTACTTAAATGTATATTTTTTCTCAAAACGAAACTGAAGAAATATTTCATTTGTTTCCTGATTTTTGTGGTGTAAAATGGCAATAAAGATTAAAAATTAAGGGTCGTCAATGTGTGTGGTGTTTTTTGCTGCATTTTCGGGCTGTAATAAACATTCTCTCCGCTTTTGAAATTCAAATTATTACGCTCGCTACAGCGTTTCTTGTACAAAGGGAACAAAGTGAGGAACACTTAGCGACTCCAATCTTTAAACGCGTTTTTCTCAAAATGGTGTTTTTCATAGCGATTTTCACTTTCAAAGTAAATGTTTTGAAGATATCTAATTGCAATTTGAAGAGAAAAATTTTAACGTCCTTCTCTATCGCGCTTTGGAAGCTTTGCTTTTTTTGAAATCTTTCTACTTTTTCTATGAAAAACTGTCGCAAAAACGCCATTTTCGATACTTTTTGTACAAATTTCAAAAATCTTTTTGAAGCTTTTGTTTTAGATCAAAATTACGGCCGCAATCGTGGACATCGTACAGGGCCTTTTGTTTTTACGTGTCATTTGAACAAAATGAAAAATTTGCCGGTTTTTTTGGTTTTTTTTTTTCAAGAAAGTGCTCGATCAAATGTTTCGAACTTCTTTAGAGATAATAAGGTATATTTTCAAGCTACATTTTATAATTTTTATTTTACAAAAATGTTAAAAAAGTCTTCGGAGGTGCCAAAAAAGTTCCCCAACTGCTGACATGATTCCGTCCAAATGAGTAGCGGAAATAAAAGAATTCAAAAAGGATATTAAATTTGAAAGTATGGCCTATACAATGACCTACGACTGTGGAAAAATATCAGAACTTTACAAAATGGAGTAGTTCAGAAAAAAGTGTCGTTTTAGGTAAAAATTTGTCGTTTTTTTATTGCCAAGTTGACAATTTTCAGCCAAAAAGACCGTAGGCATTGTATAGTAAATATATTCAAGAATACTCAGTTTCAATTTGAAGTCGATGAGGGCAATTTCTCGTTGAGTCAGCAATTTTGAAAAATGTAGTTTTGAGAAAAACGCGTTTAAAATTTCAACTATCCGATTTATGGCGTTCGCTCTTTAGAACGCTGCCATTCCAAACCTATTCAAGATGCGACCTTGTCGATTTCACGCGAAATTTTTGAAAATATAAACTTTTCGAAAAAACAAAACAATGTTTTTTTTTTGAAATTGTCACACTGACAAAGTCCCTTAAATGGTGGCAAATATGATAAACCAATTGATAGTTTCATGAACGGTGAGCTCCCATAACCGGACACTCCAGCGATTATGTCCGGATAATAGAGCTGTCAACATGTGGAGTTTACCAAAAATGTGTCTTTAAATATATTCATATTAGATTCAAAAGTTGCAAGTCGGCATTTTATTACTACTGAACTAATAAATGTGAGCCAATGACAGCCAAGAGTATTCACTCAATTGACAATTATTCCAATAGTTTCCATTGAACCGCGAAAGAAATGGAGCCAACGCAAGTAAATTTGTTTGCTGTCATCATTTTATATATTAAAAAAACATGTCTGTCCATTTATCAGAGATAATTTGAACGAAATATTGACAAAATAGTGTTTCGGACATTAAAAAATATTCATGTCCGGTTCATGAATTTTTTCTAGTCTTGGCAGCTATCCATTCATAAGGACTATGATGGGAGAATTTCATCGCATAGCCAAAATCGATCTTATATCTACGGCAACAGCATCTTTTTAGACCAGAATAATTTTTTTTATAAACTTAATTTTTGAAGAATAGACAAAAGTTAGTCCTTAAAACCCTATATGCAAATATAAATATTTTATTATATCGCATTTTGAAACGAACTATCTTATACTATATGCATCATCCTATATACATATGTATATATTTATGAATTCCGGATACGCGAGTGATAAACGCTACATTTGTTTATTAACAACGGCTAACTTATTTACTCGGCTGCCGGTTCACCAACTGGCGCTGACACGTGCTCGCTAAATACAAACATAAACCAGAAAACAACAACAACGACAACCGCCGACGCAGCGGGCATATCTACTGTGCAAGTGGCGGGCCGGCAGTAAGCGTGGCATTCAACTATTGTTCTAAGCCTGGACTAACGGTTGTTGTGGTGGCGTTGACAACTGGCGACTAAAAGCTGACAAAGGACGAGTAACGGCAAAAACGTAGCTAACGTATGCTTGCTGGTTGGTGCGTTTATGTGTGTGTGCGTGATTCTGGACAATTTCAGTTTTGCATGCGTGTGTGTGTGTATGTGTGCGTGATAAGTTCATGCTGTTGACAAAGGCTCGTTCTTTTTCAACTCTTTTCAGCATTATTTTAGCCGGTTTGTGACAAGTGTTAATTGTTTGCTGAACGAAAATTGCGTAAACGTGACCAGAAACATTCCGTAAACAATGCGGTCGGCGCAAGTAAACATGTGAGCAGTAAATACAGTTACTATGGTTGCATATTTTGTGTTACTTTTTCAAAAAAAAAAAAAACACTGTTGTTGGCGAAAAACTTTAAACTATTTTTAATTGAGGTGTCGCTGTTTGCGAAATTTTATATTTAGTTGCTTGGGCAGTTTACTATATATTGGGTAGTCGAAAAAGTCTTTTCGTATTTTGTCAATAGATGTCGTTGCAGTCGTATATCTCCAGTGCTGCCAATTACATTTTGTCATATTATATAGCATTGGAAAGGTGATATTTTAAGTTTTATTTAACAAAAAAAAATTTAATTTCGGGGAAGTTGAAATAAAGTTAGAGCTGTTCAGAAATGAGTGAAAATAATGAAGAAATTCGCTATGTTTTGAAATTTTTGTATAAAAAGGAAGAATGAAACGCAAGCCACCAATGAAATTTGTGAAGTTAACGGAGTTTGTGTAGAAAAAATGGTTCGCTCGCTTTCGTTCTGGAAATTTCGATGTGAAAGATGCATCTCGCTCTGGTCGACCTATCGTTGGGAAAGTCGATGAAATTATGGAAAAGATTGACCAGGACCGTTGCAATAAGCAGCCATGACTTCGCTAAGGCACTTAACATTCGTCATAAAGACGGTTTTAAAGCCATTTGAAAAAAGTTGGCTATAAAAATAAGCTCGAGGTTTGGGTACCACATGAATTGTCTGTGAAAAATCGAATGGACCGAATTAACATCTGCAATTCTGGATGAATTCAAAATGGATCAAATACGCAATATTGTGCGAAAAAGGTCACGGTCCAAGCATAGTGAAGCTTAACAAATGATCGCAAAGCCATGATTGACGCCACGAAAGGTTCTTCTGAGTGTTTGGTGGGATTGGAAGGGAATCATCCACTATGAGCTGTCAACAACTGATGAGATTGAAGCAAGCAATTGAAAAAACTGATGAAAAGAAAAGGTCTCGTCTTTCCATCAGGACAGCGCTAGACCTCACACATCTTTGAGGACTCGGTATAAACTGGGAGGGCTTGGCTGGGAAGTTTTGATGCATCCAACATATAGCCCTGACCTTGCACCATCGGACTACCCTTGCTTCGGTCAATACAGTACTTCCTTAATAGAGTAAAATTGGCTTCAAAAGAAGCCTGTGAAAAATAATTGTCACAGTTTTTCGCCGAGAAACCAGAAAAGTTTTATGGAAAAATGTCTCTAGGGGAATATGGCAAAAAGTGGTCGACCAAAATGGTACATATTTGGTTCATTAAATTTCATTTTAAATATAAAAAAGATAAGTTGAAACTAGATTAGAAATACGAAAAGACTTTTTCGACTACCTAAAATGCCTCTACAAAGAAATCAAATATAAAAAAAATTGGTTTTCTTGACTTTCAGGTAGAATTAAGGAGGTTTATTTCTTAATGAAAGGATCGAAGATAATAACCAAAAAAGTAGTTTTTCGATAATAAAATAAGTAATTATATTATAATAAAAAAAATCTTCTTAGTAATAGTTGAAGCTTGATATTTTTGATGTGAAGTAAGCCTGCAACGCGTTCGGTTACGCAAAGACATACTCCCAACAAGTGCAGCCAAATATTTGAGCATACCAAAGTGGCACACACACGCACACATCCACAAGGTATGCAGAATCACGTTGACGCCATGCATTGTTCGATGTGAACTTTTAACCCACAAAAACAGCAAAGTGCATGCATTTGCACAAAAATGGGCAAAATGTTGCAATAAACTCAGCAATACAAAACAAAAGCAAAAACAAACACAAAACAACGGCAATAATAGCAAGTTGCTGAGTGAAAAAATGGCAGTGCCAAAAAGCGGGGAACGCCATAAAAATAAATGTTAATAAAACAAAAATCAGCAACAACAACAACGCGAATTCCGTCTACTGCGCTTAATGCTGCGGAAATTATCATTGCGCTCCATCTCATGCGGCATGTGGCATGTGGCACGTCGACGTCAGCCATCAGACGTCACATACCGTCGCTACACCAGCTGAGCTAAGCTGTTGGCCATTGTTGCTTGTACCTTTTTGCTACGCCACCACTGCTACAGTTACTTTTCGTTGGCACACATGGCGCGCGCTTTTCCATTTCGTTTTATCTTTACGCATTGTTTGTTGCGTCAATGTTGCGGAATTTTAAATTTTACACACACACTCACACACTTGCATGCCTGCAACACCACTACCGCCCTGTCGCACGGCAATTGCAACATCAGCAACCTGACAGCGCCATATCCAGCGGCAGCTTATCTGCTCTCCAAGAGAAAAGCGTAATAAATGGTGAGAGCGCTGAAATGAAGGAAAAGCGGCGTGGCAACCAAAAAACGGTAAACAAGTTTTTCACATTTCGTATGTTGTACTATTAATATACCGTTAAACCGCAGCGAAAATGTGTTGTTGCAAGTACCTAGGCACCGTGGCAATAACATGTAGCACGTTGAAGTGGCAAAAACGACCAGGCAAGGTTGAGAAAATTTAATGTGCTCTGACCACATTATTCGCTCCGATTTCATCGTTACTTTTTGCAAGCACATTCTGTGGTGTATATATACATGCGCTTACATACAACCATTTGGGTGGTGGTAATAGTGTGGTTCATAAAGGGTTGGGTAATAACAAGCATGTGTATTAACATGGCTTGCTAGCTTTATAATCCCGTTATAATTGTTAGTATTATTGTGCCTTCTTACCTTTTCATTACTTTTGCTTATATTTTAATTGAATTCAATTCAACATCCACAACCAAATTAGTTTTGTAATTGCATCCACATTCGTACTCACTTCCTTATCCACATTTTTATCCATATTATCTTTCATATATAATATGTAGCGATAGTAAATCAACCATTGATGCACTTCAAAACTCAGCAAATAATTCATGGCATGCTGGTATAAAAGGCAATGAGACAGCAGATAAACATGCAAAAGAAGGTAGTAGAGAGCCGTTGGTGTTCTTTCCTCACTTTACTACTAAAGACATCAAAGAACATATAAAAAAATACTGCCATCATATGCATGTCGGAGATTGGACTAGCTACCAACATCACTACAGAGATCAAAACCCAACTGGTGTAAAATCTATCTACCCATCGGACTACTCAAGCCATAACATCAAGACGTTCACTCGTCTTAGAATAGGCCACACCACAAGAACTCACAGCCATATTCTTAACGGTACCGATCAACCAAGCTGTCACCATTGCAACGCTCCCACCCAATCAGTCACTCACCTCATCGATGAATGTCCTGCACTGCATTTATTAAGGAAATCAACCTTTGGGAATAAGAGACCTTCCGCCCTTCTCAAAGCAACAAATAGCGATAACATCAGTGCCATTAATAAATTTCTTAACTGTGTAACATCAAAGACATATAACACCACATACAACTAAATAACCTTACTAAATATTTTCTTTTTACCATAATATTAGTATTAAGAGCCGAAGGCCCTGGTAGCCAGTGCTGATTCGTACAAGTGGATTAATTATTTATAATTAGTTCTTTTTCAAATAAATAAATAAATAAAAAATATCTTTCATTCATACTTGTTTATATATATATATACTTATGTTCATACGTATATTTCAGTTCAATCATACTCATATCCATATTCGTACTCATACTCAAACTGAACCTTATATCCGCATTCATAATCATACCACTGTGGGCAAAAAATAGTAAGACTTTTCTCTTTAAATTTGGAAACTTGCGAAAACCCATCCTATCTATCCCATTTTCAAGGTTAGTATGACTGTCAGTAACATCTATGCCAAATATCACACCAAAATAATCATTAGTGATTACATAGTCTATGCTTGTCTCTCTGAAGTTAAATGAAGTCTTAAAAAAACAGAACAAATGGTGTTTTCGACAAAATCAATTTGCTTTATTCAAAAAAGGCTTCTTCTGCTTCAATACAGCGTTTTGCATGGTTCAAAAGCATGTAGAACGAGTGTATTAGCTCGTTGCCCGGTGTAAGTCTTTTGCATGACATCTACGTCTACATAACGCTTTAATTTCATGGGCATTTTTTCGAAAAGGAAGAAGTCGCACGGTGCCATATCAGGTGAATACGGGGTTTGGTTAATGGTTAAATGTGATTTTTGCTCAAATAATCGGTCACAAGCATAGATCGAATGTTGGATTCTGAGCAATTTTCGGTCGTCAATCAATTTGTGCGAAACAAACCGTGTACACACCTTTCGTAAGCCCAAATGTTCGGTCAAAATGCGATAAGTCGACGTTTTGGAGATATTCAACTCCATTTCCATGAATTTCAATGATGATTTCGGCAGATTTTTGATGAATTCTAGCACAGTTTCGATGGAATTTCCGGTTATCACGGATTTTGATTGGCCTACATGTTGATCGTCATTTATGTATGACCTCAAGACCACTTTGAAAACGAAAACGTTGAAACATCTTGTGCACTCTGCTACGAGATAGGCAATCATCGCAATAAACTTGTTTCATCAATTGAATTGTTTCGGTAAAAGTTTTAAAACAAAATTTAGTGTTGGCTCTTTGTTCGGAGCTCATTTTTGCACTGATAACACAAACATACTGACACTTAAAATGCAATAACTTCACTTCCAATCAAAGAAATGTCATACAATTCTCCAATCGATAAAGATAGCAGATTTTAACGCACCAGTCGACATTGGCGCCACTAGGGGGCGCTAGATTGAAAAAGTCCTGTTTACTTAGGAAAGCACCTTGTATTACTGGCAATGAGTCTTGGATAGTTGCTTACAAAACGGAAACAGACGATCAATCGGCTGAATATCGTGGCAAAAACCCACACTAAATATTTACTTGAAACTTGAAAATTATGACATTAAATATAAATCGACTTTCTAACCTTACTAAATTAAAAAACATATTAAAATCGTGGACATACTTTATTGCAACATATAATACCGCAGGCAGTTCATGTATTGAATAGAAAAGTTTCACAAAACAAAATGATGTTGGTCAAGTTTTGAGAATCTTTCCAGAACTTCTTCTGCAGCGACTTCAATATGATGATGCGTGTGCCGCAACGCCAAGCCGATCAATATACATAGCTTGAAGCATGTTCGTCCTCAGCCACGTTTTCATGCAGCGAAGTGTTGAAAAAGGGCGTTCAGAGTTTGCATTCGTCACAGATTTTCAATTTCATTTCAAAGTACATACTTTTTCTAGAAGCAGCAAACTCAGTTGAATCTTCAAATCTTCGCCGATTGTATCCAACAGGGAATGTACACTGAGACCCTATAGTACTTTTTGCAAGGCTTTTTGTCTTCGGTTTAGGAACGTTACATGCAGCATATCTATCATACTTGATTCCTTTGCCAGATCGTTCGATTCTTTCTGAAGAACCACGCTGAGTGAATGAGTTGGAGAGAGAATATCACCTAAGCAAAAAATCCCAATTATAAATTCAAATTTATACACGTCTGCGATGAGTATCGTTGCTTTTCCGCTCTTTCCTTACGAATATGATTAACAATTTAACCTGAATTTGTGGCTGCACTTTGGAACTTCAGTGGTATCTTTGTATTATTTATTACATGCAAAAATGCAGACAGTCTTTAATTTTGTTTCTAAAATAAAACGGAAAGTTTCTGGATTATATTTCTGTTATATTTTTTCATAGTAGTATAACCACTAACAAGCCATTAAGCACTTGAGAGGGGAAATTTTCCACTTTCACCCTCTGAATCTGCCACTGCACCTACTCATCTTCATTAAATTGCGATTTTGATAATCTTTATACCATGAACAGGGTATATTACTTTCGTCACTAAGTTTGTAACACGAAAACAACAGAAAACGCCGGAGATCTCATAAAAATATATACATATGTATATTATAAAAGTGATCACCATGTCGAGCCGAGTCGATTTAGCCATATCAATCGGTCTGACGGTCTGTCTGCATATGCGAATACTTCTCCAACAGTTTTTGAGATATCGATCGGAAATTTTACACAATTTTTTTTCTCACCAAAAAACTACCTATTTGTCGGAACCACCAATATCTGATTACTGTAACACCTAGCTGCCATATCAACCGACCAATCAGTATCAAATTAATTTTATTTTTGAAGGCCATTATAACTACGGTGGTTAACGTTTTAAAGACACCTTTGATGCATAATTTTACTTTTCCAGTTTCAATTATTTAGTAATCCAATTAACTTAAATTATATTTTCCATTTGAACCACCCATTATACTCAATTACCATTTGCAAACCTCCGTAAGCACGCTGTGCGATACCAATCGCCGGCAAACGAACAAACATAATTGCATTTTGATGTTTATGCAACATACGGTACAGCAATGAAATTTCACACTGATGCCCACATACACACACGCATACACAAGCAGCTCTTAAAATTTATGTGAAATCCAAAAATACTTAACTACAACAAAAGGAATGCAATTTGCCACAACAACTCATTTGCAAGCTGGCAACACGCGTGTTGCTGCTATGTACGAGCTAACTGCACATATACACATGCAGGTGTATGTCATGTACATGTGTGTATGTAGGTGCGAGTAATGAAAAAGAATGTGTGGCATAAAAAACGCCGACAGTGCGGCAAGTGCCGCAGGACATGGTCGGTTTGTTGTGGCCCAAACAGCAACAGCCAATATCTATCAACAGCATAGCAACAATAACAAAAATAACCTCCATACATTGGCACTGGCGTAAATTGAGTCATTTTTTAATTGTTTTCCGGTTCGTTTAGTAATTTAATGCTACGGTAATTAACTTTATAAATTCTTGGCAAGTGTTGATGTTGTTATTGTTTTTGACTTTTTTGTTTTTGTTTACATTGTTGGCAATATTTTAACATATTTTGCTATAATTTGCATTTGCTGTGAGCCAATATGGCAGCTGCGGTACATTTTACATGCACCGCACACTAATTTTCTGAGCGGAAAATAAAACAAAAAAATATAAAAAAAAAATTAAAAAAAAAAAAAAAAAAAAAAAAATATAATTTTTTTTTTTTTTAATTTTAAATATTTTTTCCACCGTTTATTTAAACTCTTCTATGTTACAACATTCACATTTTAGTGAAAACAAATTCAAGTAACCAGTAGCAAGTCACAAGCATATGAACTGCTTGCAACACCATTGCGTATGAGTGACATGTTAATGTGTGACGTAACAAATATATTCAGATTCACTGCTACTGCACTGTTAACCGCAATGCCACCAGCTGTGTTTAAGCATCAACATTATGATTCAATCAGTTTTCTGTCTGTGTTACACACGCGCACCCAGCAACAACAACAACTGCAACCAGCAACAACAACAACAATAATAACAACCAGCAATAATAGTAACCACAACAACATGTCACAATATGTACAGCCTTACTGTCACTTAATCGTCCTTGTCGCTCCGCTCCTCGACGCTTGTCTGACGCTGAAGTAAGGAAGCGTCGGAAACCACAGCGATAAACGGTAACTGGAGACTATTTTACACATGCAAAATGTAGATAAATGATTTGCAACCATCTGCATACAACAAATACATACATGCATGCGCACACACACACACACACACATACACATTGTTTACTCGCCAGTTAAGCCGAATCAATTGTACGCGCTGCGTCTGGGGTGACAAAATGCCTTCAAGGCGCTGGCTTGACTCACCACAAATCATTGGTGAGTTTTCATAAATGAGTAAGTGGTGTGTAAGTAAGTAAGTAGGTGATTACAAAAACAACTACAATTGTCTGACGCACATAAGCAAGCACAATGACGCATGCCATACACACATACATACATATACATTTATTCGTAGATTCTTGCAGCTGTGGCATTTCCTTTGCCGTCAGAGCGAGTTTAGGCCACAGGCGCACAAGCACACATACTTTGGTACTTAAGGGAATGCTTAATACTTTCATGAATAAGTAAGTACGGCATACACTTTGTGGACTGTGGCAGCTCTGCTGACCGCTGCTGTCGGTAAGTCAGTCGTTGTTAGCAGCAGCCAGTTCGTAGTTTGGTATGCTGTGTGCTTTTAATATTTACTATTTGTGTCTCCTTCTGCAATCGCTTTGTGCTGGAGTGCGCTTAAGCCTCTTGAATCTTGGCTCTGTGTGAAGGACGATTTTTTTGAACGGCATAAAATATGGCATTTTAATGCTTCTTATGTCAAGTAAAGCCTTGGTCACAGTCCACAGTCCCTTTTATTTTTAACGAAAGTTTTGATTTGATTGACATTGATTTACCCAGTGCACATGTGGCCAGTCGTAAGATATCTACATTTGATTGGCACACAATTTTCGCTTTTTCGAAAACAAAATAGGCTTCCACAGTGCCTAAATGAATTAAATTTTGTCAAAGTTATTTATCTCGAAGGGATTTAGTCTTCACGTTATGCTCCCCTTAAAATTGTTTCCAGCTGGTGCCACCACACCACACATATTCTCCAGACTTTGCACCTTTGGATTATTACTTGTTTCGATCTCTGAAAATTTTGGAGGTCTTCCCCTGCTTCTCCCGGCGGGTACTGCATCGAATACTTTCGGAGCTGGAGTATTTTTCTCCATTCGGGCGACATGTTGCTGTCTTTTAATTTGCTGAACTATGCCAGTGTCATCGTATACCTCAGACAGCTCATCGTTCCATCGAATGCAATATTTGCCATGGCCAATGCGCAAAGGATCATAAATTTTCCGCTGAACCTTCATCTCGAAAACTCGTAACGTCGACTCATCAGATGTTGTCATAGTTTGGTTTTTGTTCGTCGATAGAAGACTTTACTTCTCAATCCAGTCCAAAGTAGTACCTGTTGGCAAGAGTTATTCTGCTTTAGATTTCGAGAGTGACATTATTAATGCTGGTTCCAAGATTGACGAAATTATCTACGATTTCGAAGTTATGACTGTCAACAGTGACGTCAGAGCCAAATCGCGAGTGCGACGGCTGTTTGTTTGATTAAAGAAGTTATTTCATCTTGCTCGTTTATCAGCAGACCCATTTGCTTTGCTTTCTTACCCAGTCTTAACTCTGAACAGTCTTATAGAAAATTGTTCCTGCTCGGTTAAGCTCTGCAGCTCAAATTATTTTCTCCAGCAGTAGATTGAAATATTTGCAAGATAGAGAGTTGTCTTGTCTGAAACGTCGCTGGTGTCGAGCGGCTAGCAGAAGTCCTTCCCGATCCTGACGGAGGGAGGATGGAATCATGTGTAGAAGTTCATGAAAATGAAGAAAGTTCTCTGATTCCCATTCACTTGGGAGT
This sequence comes from Bactrocera correcta, assembly GCA_027475135.1. Classification (NCBI taxonomy): domain Eukaryota; kingdom Metazoa; phylum Arthropoda; class Insecta; order Diptera; family Tephritidae; genus Bactrocera; species Bactrocera correcta. Next base: position 21,478,334 of record CM050323.1, read on the forward strand.
GCTCAGAAACAATTCTTAACATATGGCTCAAGCAGCTCACGACTTCCGGTCTTAGACCAGCTATCCTCTGTCTAGCCAAAGAACATCTGTTTGAAGGCGAGCTAAAGTGAGAAGACGAACCATCCCCCCCAGAGTTGTGCGCTCGTGTTTGGGACTCGCCACGTAAAAAAGGTCCAATGATCCTTGATCTCAAATCTGGATGTCAAAAAGTAATCGGGACAGTTTTTGCCTTAAGAAGCATAAATTTTATGAGCGTGGAATCAATCTCTTGCGCGAATGCTGGTATTGGACCAAAACGGAGAATATATGATTTCATAAAAGGTTGTCCGCCATGAAAATGTTGTATTTAAAGTGCACTTAAAAACGAATTTTCTTAGTGAACCCAATAAATTGTGATTACCTTTGAAGAGAGATGAAAATGAAAAACTTCGATTTCTATAACTTTTGGAAGTCGATGCCGGAATACTAGTATCATTGACGACAGTGGACAAACAAAAACTGAGGTTATGCGTTGGCAAACTAAACCCAGGTCATTCCTTGGGTCCATGTTTCCAAATGGGGATCACATAGTCTCAGTAGCACATAGCAGTATATTAGAACTTAGGAGAGGACACAAAAGACGTTAGGTTGCGATGCAATCCTCACTTACTTAGCTAACCCAGGTCATTAATTTAATATAAACTAACCTTTGATTATTTAAAAACACAAATTTTTGTTACTGTGCATAGTTTTTGCAGAGCGAATCATATCCAAAAACTTCTTTTTTGAGTAATAAATTGGAAGTTCCCTACGTATAGACCCGAGAGCACCAAATGTACTTTGTTCAACTTTCCCGAAGAACACATCAATAACAAGCAAATTATTTGTGCAATCGCCATAAAATAGAAAATAAGTAAGAAGTGTGATGTCTTCAACCTAAGCGTTACATATGTAAATAAAGGCTATTAGCAGTTAAAGGGACATCACATGACAGCAGCGGGTAACAAGTGTTCAACTTCAATTTAATTCGAGTTATTAATGACATTTCGAAATGATTTGCGTATCGAGGCGTACAAGGGACAAACTGCAAACGCGTGGCTCGTTAGTAAATGTTGAGAACATATTTACTTAAGCGGGATAAGCAGAAAATTGAAAAGAAAACGAGCATAAGCCAGAGCCAGTTCGCACAAGCGCGCATTAAGGGATGTGCGCACTTAAGTGAGGAAAGGGCAAATTGAAGCAATTTAGTGAGTTCAGTGAGGGGAAAATATATGCAAAACAGCAGAAGAAATATCAGCATTATCCCCATTTTATTAGTGCAGTTTCTGTCGCCAAGCGGCAAGCGGGCCACCACAGCTCGATAATATTTATGCAAATACAAATTGAGTGAGTCAAATGACGGAACGCTACGCGGGTCGACCGAGACGCAGAGAAGAAAGTGACAAGCAAAATGGCGCAAAAACAGATGATGATGAATAGCTTATGCTAAATATTTTATGATAATTTGTTTGTTAGTTTGTTTGGGTAGTTTCTGCACCACTGCCACCCCAGCGACCAGCCAACCAACCGTCCGAACAACAAACAAGCGAACGGACGAATGAATAAATGAAGTGATTGATGGTTAAATGACAACGCGTTTGTATGTGCGTGTGCGTGTGTGTGGGATGATTTGGAAAAAATATGTCAAGTGAATAGTTTGGCATGCAAATCCGCCACAAGCACGCTTAGCGGCAAACCGGCAGCAGCACCGCACTAAATAGCAAGTCAGAGAACAACAACAACAAGCAAGCTGATTGCAATAACATGATCATAAAAGAGCAAAGCGTGCGCAACAATAACAACAACAGTTAGGGATATAAATATCTAATAACGGATACGACACATGTTAGTTTCCACAGGGAAATTATGCGTAATCGGCATAAAAAGTTGAGGTTATATTAACAAATCATCAACTATTTAAATGGCATACATTTCTTTTGCACTCGGACTTTAGAGAATAAGATGAGAAAGCTAATGTATTCGAATTGTGAATAAATATACGGTTTTTTCCTTTGGGAAATGGGTGATGAAAAGCAAAGATACTCGTATAAAGAAGAGGTAATCAAAGACGGTAGAAATGCTATTAAATAAATAGTATTATACAATTTAATAGAAGACTATAAATCGTCACCTAAAATGCAAAATAACGTAACATTACCTTTCATAAGTTGATAGGCGAAGGAAAAATTATGTAATAGAAACCACATACATATGTATTATATATAGAAACAAAATTTGAGTTTTGGTTATGAATTGGTTATTAAGTGGTTATGTATGTAAATAAAAATGTTGAAACAAAATTTATGTTTTGGTTATAAAATAGTTATTTAGTAGTTATTATATTGGTTATGTATTGGTTATCTATTGGTTAACTATTGGTTATCTATTGGTTATATCTAACAGCGGTAGCTGAAAATTTTATTCTACATATATGTAACACGACGATAGTGAATCTAAGCAATAAAAAAACTCAATTCCGCTTATTTCGACGTTGTTTTGCGTTTTAGGTCCAGAAATAAAGTTTAAGGACATTTTTTTCACAAATTGATGAATATTTGGACTAATTACAGACAAAGACAAGACAAAAAGTAAACATTTAACAATCGAAAAATTAACAATCAGAAAATATTGCTTTAACATAGTCAATCAAATGCAATAAAACCCTTATACATGTAAGCACTGAGGTAAATATTTATTGGCATTTCATTTTGCTTTTAAATGCGACTCAAAAATTATTCATGCGCAATGAAATGCTTTTAGTTTATAAATTCCAGTCCATAAAATCGCATTATGATTATTTTGTTAACTGTTCGTGTATATGTGTACATTTGTTTTTGTGCTTCTTTAGTTCTGACACTTGGGCAATGCTTACTTTCGGTGCTGTCAATTGCTGAAAACTCAAAACTATGCAAATTATTAAAAGGCCCATGAAAATGTAATCAAACGATAAATAAACATGTATGCTATGTAAGCTTGCTGTTGTTGTTGTTTTGGTTGTTTGGCTTTGAGAAAAAGGGTAGACAGACAGCGACAGCAACAGCAACAGAAGCAGAAACAGAAACAGATAAATGACTCATAAATAAATTTAAATGTCCGAAAATAAATGTGTCACAAAAACGTGTATGAAATGCTTAATATTATATAACGGGGGCTCAGTGAATGAATGGCACTTCAGTTATCTGACAGGGCGGGTGTGAGAACAAACTTGACAGTTTTGTCGCTTCAAAAAGGCGGTTGGGGCGCAGAGTTAATTTGAAATAAAATTTCCAACCCTTGCCTTCCTCACAAGCGAGATTTATAGGACGTGTTTTGTTGTTGTTGTTAGAATTTAGAATACATATAAGTAAGTCTTTGTGGAGTTACTTTTAAGGCTGAGTGTTAATATGTGTGCATTGCAACTATTAAATTGTTTTTATCTTTTTGCTGGGTAACACTTTGTTCCCTTCATATTTAAGAAATGTCACTCATACGCCATGTAGGGCAATTGGAAGTGTATGCATATTAAAATTTTGTAAATTTAAACTTCTGCACATTTTTGTAAACTAAATCACGCTCAGAAATACTTAAATACTTATTTAGGCATACATATAACACTTCAGCGCCTAAATGTATGCAAAGTAATGCACAAATGCCATATATCAACTCACAAAGTGTTGGTTCGCTGTTTGGTCACTAAACACTCATAAAAGCTATCCACATTTGTGATTTCCGCTATTTCTCTGCTTGTCACAAACAGGAGTCGGGATGCTTGTTCGAGTGTGCTATTAGCGAAAAAGTTTGAAAAATTACGGCAACAACAGAAAAAGAATATAATAATATATATTTAAAAATTATTGTTCAACAAGCACCCAAACAACAGTAACAAGTCGCCAATCCATGGCAAACCCAATTTAAATTGCAAAAAAAAAAAAAAAATATTTATATAAGAGTATATTTCTGGCAAATTTTTGTGTATTTTTGAGCGTATGTCTGCGTGCTAACCAGCAGTTAAGCGTGTTTTCATAACTGTTTGAAAGCCAGCCGCTTGTTGTGTCCACATTTGACAAATGAAATTGTTCAATAATAATTGCAAAAACAACAATTTCTAATATATTTAACAACAGCAGTCAATACCTGCACTCATGGCGCACACATTGGTTCAATATAGTGACAAGACTATTATTATTGTATGTGTGCATCAAACTGGTAGAAAGAAGACTAACAGTGGGTTGAGTGGCCAATGGGATACTATTTAATTAGTACAAAAATCAGATGTGCATACTGTAAATCATATATTTTAGTGAAAATATAATAAAATATTTAGAGTAACCAAAGTGAAGGAAACAAAAAACCTTTGAACCTTTAAATCCGAATATCATAAGAGTATTTAAAATTGTATATTTTTAAATTTTTTTTTTTTACATTTTTGATGCTTACTTATGACAAAGTCGGTCATTTTAATTGTTTTGTTGATGTCTGATAGCTGTTTCGCTTCATTTTCTTCTTTTTCAAAAAATGGACTAACGAATATGAGTAAAATTTTGTCTGAAAAACAAAATTAAGAGCGCAAAAGCATTCCAAATGTTGACTGTGAGATATGATATGTGAACAAAAGCATGATTATCGTTGGTTTATTATCGTTGGTACAAAATTGACTATTGAAATCTTTAACGCCTCTACTCACGCATCGCTGCTTGTGTGCGAATATTCGGCTAAAAAACAACCCATTAATGATGTCGCAGCCACAATATTCTCTAAAACTGAGTCTCTGTGACTTGTTTGCTCCTAAAACTAAAGACGTCCATAAAAAGGCGACGCTACCCTACGATTGAGCACATAAAAGCTGCAACGAGGGTGGAATTCTACAAGATTACAAGGAATCACTTTTTTAAGTACTTTGAAGATTGGAAAAATTCTAGCGGAATTGCAAAATAGATCAAACGCAGCTCCAGAACCCTTGATAGATACGAGTATTTAAAGCATGAAGATGCATATAGAGAACACTAAGCACTATCTGAACCATCGGATTTAGAATACATGACGTGGACTGTTTTTTTTTCCTAAAGCGTCTAAAAATCAAGAAAAAAATCCGCTGAATGAGCAAAGAAAAACGGCTTCGATTCGCTAAATAATACATGACGTGGACTGTTTTATCTGACACTCGATTTAATAATTGGCGTTCAGTTGCCAATTCTGTTGAAAACCCTTTAATTTAGATTGCCCTGATGCCTTTCAAAACTATTATAACAATTTGCGATGCGACAGATGAACCATATTTAAGTCGTCACCGCAGCCGAGAAAGTGGAGTCATGGGGTGATGTGCCATCACGTTTTATGTAGCAATTGGCTTGATCATTAGCGATCGGAAGATGTATGTGATGTGGACACAAAAAAACTTGTTTGTATTGGAAGTTTTAACATTTTAATGGTATATCAGCTGAGTGGTCGCTCAATACCGGTTATTTTTGTAAACAGAAATTTTTGTATACTTCAAAAATAACTTTTGTCGCGAAAAACCTTTCGTAAATCAAAATTTTCGTTGCTGACATGGCTTTTCTACTGTCCACCACACTTATTAAATTGACCTCGTACTTTGCTACCAACAATACAACATTTAGTTAAGAGCGATTACGCAGAGTTTCACACAAAGAAGGATGCATCTTTCTATCGGCACAAATGAAAACAAAAACAATACTGTTGACTTCAATTAAAGTTGAAAATATGAAAATAAGGGAATAGTATGGATGTATGTATAAGCGTGAGTTTTATTTTTTGTTTTAAATTATTATTTTACGGCTATATATAGTACATACATATGTATGTATATATGTGAACTGTTACTTGATTACTTTTAAGTTTAACTTTAAGGCATATTGTATAGTAGCGGATTTCGTTTTCGTAGTACTAACAAGTTTGTTTACTTTACAAAGCTTTTAACTATACGAGTTTTCGATTTGGGAAAATACCCCTTAGGGACATTTTTTGGGAAATTTAAAGTTTTGCAAGAATTCGTGTTTTATTTCTTAAACATTTCAAAATTTAATCGAAAAATATTTTTTTTCGTGTTATTTTTGTGGGAAATTTCGTTATCGTCTGTTTTCGCAACAATAACAATTATTTTTACTTTACAAAGTTTTAACCTATACGAATTTTTGATTTGGAAAAATATCCCTTAGGGAAATTTTTTGGGAAAATTTAAGTTTTACGAGAATTTCCGTTTTTCTCTGTGCCATCACGTTTTATGGAACAATTGACTTGATTTTTTTATCGATCAGAAGATGAACGGCGATCACTTCAAAAACATTGTTGGAGTCCGTATTACCAAAATTAAGTGATATCTTTGGACCAATTCCATAGATTTTTCAACAAGACTATGCTCCCATTCATAACGCTCGCGTAGTAAAGTCGTGTATTTCGGATCAAAACGATATTGTCATGACCCGGCCACCATATTCTCCAGATCTTAACTTAACAAAGAGGGAAAGCAATACGAATATATGGAAAAAACTAACTGCAGCTTTTAAACTGATTTAGAGTGAGATTTCCTTGACGTACATATGTTCCCTGTATCATTCTATGAAGGACCCGGATATATGGAGTTATTACCGACAAAGGAAATATTAACACGAGCTACAAATTTATGTAAAAAAAAATTTTTCTTATAAAAATTTTAAAAAATCTTTCTGGACTTTTTTCGAAAGCTAAATAGTTTTTATAGATTTTAAAACCGATTTCAATTATAAAATAACTTAGCTTAAACTCTTTCAGTGAATTTAAGGAGATTTCACTCCACTACTATTTTTAAAGTAAAACCGCCCAAAATAAAAAATCACGAACTTTAAAACTTAAGTCGTTTTATGCGCAAAACACACAGCCTTAATTTATTAAGCAAAATCAGCAAATTCAACAGAAATAGTGAGAGGGTGTCAGAAGTTACGAAGAATTACAATAAAAAAACGAAAATAAATGTGTATGTGTGTGAGTGTACACATACATATACCATTTACCATACCATGTTTTCTGCAGTGGTTTATAGTTTATCTTGAGCAACCTGCAATCAACCTACTACACTAACCTTACCTCGCAGATATTTTTCAACAGGTGTATGTGTGTGTGTGTTTGTTTGTGTGAGTAAATTGTTGTCGAATTAATAGCTGAAACGTGATTTTGAATTAATTTCAAGTTGCTCATTATGACAACGGCGCACATTTCCCCAACGAAAATACGCCCCAAAATAACCTGCTTGTCAGCAGAAAAAAGATTTCTTTCGCACTTCAGGTTCGCTACGCCTTCAGCTTTTTGAGTTTGTGTTTACCCGCAATGAAGTGCCAAATTACCATCCGATTAGACTTAATGATACTTTAAGTGACAAAGCACCTTTACGGCGGTGGGGCATGCGTAGCACGTGCGCCCCTTGTGTGCTTATGCTTGCGGTTCATTTTGATATATATGTATATGTAAGTGCTGTGCTGGTTGTAGTGTGTAGGCAACATAATTCATTTGCGGCCAACGTCTCATAACTTTTTTGTGGAAACTTTCCTCCTCTATCAAGCTTCGATTTATTCATGGCCTTCTGCTTGGCTCGCTAATATTTATGATGTACTCGCTCCCGCACTTAGATATCACTTCCCTCAACTTAACTATTCAATAAATCTACTCGCACCTACTTAAATGGAAACTTTGCCTATTAAATTTGATTTATTTTCGCAAAGTCTGCGCCAACGTGTAATCGTTTTTAATAGTTTTTACATGTTGTACAATATTTATAAGTAGTTAATAACGGTTAAGAGAACATTTGTCATACGGACCGCAGATAACAATATATCATGGTGGTGAAGACTGGCCTCTGGAGTGGACATTGTCCAGTTTTTCGAGGTTTTGATTAATAGAAAAATATGAAATTTGTTGTGATTAATGTTGGTGGTTTCTGTTCCTTTTTTTTTAATATAATCGGGACATTAATTATTTTTTTTAAGAAATATTTAACAATATAAAAAGTAAAGTTAAGAATGATACTACATATTGGTAGTCGAAAAAGTATTTTCGTATTTTGTCAATAGACTTTTTTGACTATCCAATATTTCAGAGATAAGACTTCGTACCAAACAATTTTTTAAACTGCTTTGTGATTTCTTAATTTAGTACTCTTTAACTACTCGTCAAAGATATACACCAACAAAGAGTATTCTCTTCATATTTGACAGTATTTATTTTTTTCTTATAAATGTACATTTTTCATGTATCTTCGTTTTTGAATCGTTATTGCAAGTACTATTTTCTGTTTTTGTTTTACCTTTTTATAATTTTTTAGTAAAAATTTAATTCCTTGCCGTATTTATCTTTAATGCTTTTCGTTAAGCAATTTTGCCTTCAGCACAATTTTATAGTCATTAAAGCATTTTTCTACGATTTTTTTTCTATTTAGTGATATATGACTTCAAATTTTTTATAATTGCGAAGTGCGCCACATATAAGTCACTTAGCAATATAATAGTTACTCACAAAATCTTAACTTCGGGTGCATCGAATCTAACAGGTCAATTTGAAAGACCGCGTCCTACCATAGTAAAACAATTTTTTTTTTTTTGGAAATATTCGTTTTTTTTATTAAACATGGTTCACTTAGAGAGTGATATACCGATTATAGCGACCTTCCAACTCGATACCATTTTTGTAGTATGATCTGTCATTTGCTACAAAATAAGGCTCAGTTTTAGCGATGAGCTCTTCTTTCGTTAAAAACTTCTTCCAAACGAGCAATTTTCTTAGATCTGAGAACAGCAAATAGTCGCTAGGGTCAGAATTGGAGATGGCGGTGATTGCGGAAGCAAATGTAAGTCTAATTCATGGACTTTTGTCGAATTCATGGATTTCACTGACTTGTGACACATTGCTTTGCCTTGGTGAAACAAAACTATCTTTTTCTCCAATCGGGGCAGTTTTTGCGATTTTGTACTCAAACGATCCAATAACGCTATGTAATAGCTGTTTTGGTGATCCTTTTTTCAAGGTAATTAATAAAAATTATTCATGCACATCCCAAAATACAAACGCCATAACCTTACCAGCCAACTATTGCGTTTTTTCTTGCTTTGAAGCGGCTTCATAGCGTGCAGTTCACCCAGAAGACTATCGATTGGACATCGCAATGGAATGATGGAGTTATGTTTTATCCATTCTCACATATCGACTGAAAAACTCAGGGTATTACGCTTGAACATCTCCAAACATTGCTCTGTTTCATGAACTCGTCGTTGTTTTTGGTCAAAAGTGCCACTTTGTACAGAGCATTTTTATACCCGAATATTCGTAAATAACGTCATAGACGTGCAATGGATATCTTTAGAATACCTGCTATCTCAAACACTTACGCCTCACGGTCACCCAAAATTGTTTTGTAGACTTTTTTGACGTTTTTGTCTGTAACAACCTCCTTTTGGCATTCACTGCGTTCACCGTCTTCGGTGCTCATTTCACCACGTCTAAACTTAGCATACCAATACTTGAGTTCATTTTCCTGTGGCAGTGTTTGAAAAGCAGTCATCAAGCCAAGTTTTTGCTTTAACTGATTTTTTTGTTTTTTCAAAAAGAAATATTGTTTCAAGGCAAGAAATTCCTTTTTATTTTACAATAACAAACGTTGTTTTACACAAAGTGATATTATTGACAAACTACTGATCTGACAGCTGTCAAGTTTATGCAAGCGAATTTTGAAGGTTATGGCTAAATAAAAATCGTGTGAATTTAATTCTAATAGCGCCATCTATGCGTCTAATCGGGGTTTCAATTGAACTGTTAAATACCCCTCAGGGTGTATTTCTTACTATACATATACGGTTTGTATGACAGCTACGCTGTCGTTACCTCATAAACATGAAGGAATAGTTCCCGCATTTGCAGACAAACATGGCTTAATTGACTCAACTCGTCATGCTAATCAGAGAGTATCCCCGACGTTTCCTTTTGAGAGTTACAAACTCCTTGCAAACTTACTTGCACTACAAACACACGTCTACTCAACTTGACGCAGTAGGCGAACTAAACAACCTAGAGCGATGGTACATGTATCAAGAGAGAGGGGAGAGATGCCGAAAAAATAGTAAGGGAATTCCAAGGTCACAGGTTTACCACAAGCGCGGCAATAAAAGCAGTCTCATTACTTAATTGTCAAACCTCGTACATTCCCTGGCCTACTATATTGGCAAGCTGTTATATTTACTGGTACCTCTCTTTCTATTCACTAGTTCTTTCATCGCGTGCGACTCATGTCTGGTGGGTATCGAATCGAGTAAAAATGTGAAACGAAAAGCAATATTAAATTTAACAAAAACAAGTATACAGTGATTCAAATATTGGACGAACACAATATTTTTTTATATAAAGATATGCGAAATCTAAATTCCGAAAATGAGTATATCAGTTCAAAATATGTATATGTATCACATTTTTGATTGCAATATTTCACAGCCACCCAAAAATATTTCACGTTCCTTTAGTTCGTACAAAGACCGCAAGAACTGCGCCCTACCTAAGCACCTCCTTACTTCTTTATAATTGTGTTTCCTTTGATTGAACTTCAAATGAGCTTAATGAAAATCAACTAGCAAAACGGCACTGTATCTTCTTTCCCTTATTCAACTGGAAATTCGTCGACATCATCGTCATCGTTGCTAGCATTGAAAGTCAGTAGCTTTCATTCACTCACCGTCTGATAACGGTGAAAGCATCAAAGCTGAAATAGGCGCCAGTATCGTCCGTTAGTTTCATGACAGCAATATTCATATTTTATAGCCACTGCTATGCCTCATAATATCCATATAGATACATCAAATTGTAAGTCTATGTATATATATGTATGTATATATTTTAACCCCGCCATTATCCTAGCTACTATCGCAACCCTCACACCGTTAGCATGAATGAAAGCTTCAAGCTTTAAGCGTTCTCCGCGATTCCTCTCCTCCTGCTAGGTGCTTCGAACATTTGGCGCTACTATCAGCTGTTGTGTACCTCCGCTCCTCTATTTAATACCCGACTTCACTTCAATTCTTCGGTTGCTCTATTATCCAACCACTTGTGCTGCTCTAGTCGTAACATGCACTTTGACTGTGCTCTCTTGTTGTTAATTTCTTGTTCTTCTTATTGCTCGGTATTACCAAGCGACAATGAAGTCAAGTGGAATTAAGATTTCAATACCCATTCGCTTGAGGGCGTTATCCTCATTCTAGCCTACCTACTATACATATAGTATACGCTCAGTTGCTCAGTCATCCCGTTGTGCAGTCATTCATTTATTTATGTACAAGCATTTAGCTGAGAGCTTGTATGGCGTTAACACGCCTTTTAAGCATCGCGCTGAGATTGCTATTGCCGTTGCCGTGAACATCAATGTAACTTATGGTTATCGCCAGTTGTTGTTGCTGTTATCACTGTTGTTGCTGCTGCTGTTAATGCTTATGTATATTTTGACTTATAGATTATGGAATTTGCTTTGATTTCCCCCACCAAGGCGAACGCTGACGCTCCAAATTTCATATCCAATCGTCAGCATAGTTAGCAGTCTTATCGCTATGTCAAATAGCTGCTCCCTCCACGGCTAAGCTTTGGTATTTATTTATAACTTAGCGGGAGAATAACCCTTAAAGCCTCCATTTTGTAAGTTCAAATGGATATAGAAATATACACACTTATTTTGCTGCCAGCTTCAGTAAGCGCATGTGAGATTTTATTTCGTTCAAGTAAAGTTTGTTGCAATTTTCATCCGGTTTATAGTTGATAAGGTACTAAATGTTTATTTGAAGTCTGTGAACCCAGATTTCTCTTGATAAAATAGTACCATTTAATTATCTTAGACTTCAGATTAGGTCTCCAATCTTGAATACGAAAATGAAACTAAAGTGAGCTGTGTAAGCTGATGTTAAGCAGCATCGAAAGCTTCATCAGAATCGGAAAAGCTCTCTCCGAGCCGTTCGAAACCAAACGAGGCGAGGCGATTCCCTATCGTGCAACTTCTTCAATCTACTCCTGGAGAAAATAGTTCGAGCTGCAAATCTGAATGGAGAAGATACAATTTTCTATAAGAGTGTACAGCTGCTGATGTACGCCGATGATATCTATATTATTGGCCTCAAAATACGCGCCGTTAGTTCTGCTTTCTGGAGATGGGTAAGAAGCTCAGCAAATGGGTCTGGTAGTAAACGAGGGTAAGACGAAATATCTTCTGTCATCAAACAAACAGTCGAGGAGCTCGCAACTTTTCTCTACACTGCTGACAGTCATAACTTCGAAGTCGAAGGTAATTCCATCTATCTTGGAACCAGCATTAACACCAACAATAACGTCAAGCAATTGAGAATAAAAGTCCTCACTCGACGAACAGAAACCAAATTTTACAAGTCACTCATAATCTCCGTCCTGTTATATGGCCTAGAGGCATGGACGATGACACAACATCTGAAGGGTCGGCTGATGAATTTTAGAGCGAAAGGTTCTGCAGAAGATTTATGGTTCTTTATGCATACGCATTATGTTACAACATAGACATAGTTCAGTGAATTAAGAAACAGCGGCTAAAGTGTAAAGAATTGGGAAAAGAGACTTGAGTGTAGAAACCAAACAGCTTTGTATCTCAGTTAGCTGCTGACACCATCTTATTAACAATAAGATTTGGAAATTTTTATACTTCACGCCAAGTAAATATATACTTAATTAATTTAACTTTATTAATATTAAATAAACAATAACAGATTGATGTACTCACCTTGAAATTCCTTGCGTGCCGCACTCACCGACGTTACAATGTTCGCCACATGACCCAACACCGTCGCGAACAGCATCAGTCCGAATAGCAATTGTAATATCACAAAGACGTATTCACCCTTCGATCTGGGCTTCGGCAAATCCCCGATCGTCGTTAAAGCTAACGTACACCAATAATAACTTTGTAAATATTGTTTAACTACATCGGCCGATTCGGAGTCATGATAGACCCAATTTCTCGAACCGAATCCATTGTTCTTATGTATAATATGATACAGACATCCGTTCCAATGGAATATCACAAGTAGGTAGTGTATCAACGCTGTCGAACGAAATAAGTTCGGATAGTTTGTATGTCGTTCGGTACGATCCATAAATGCCCAAAATCTATAGATTTTCACCAAACGAAATGAACGCAATATCGAATTGAATCCGATTGATAGATATAAAAAATCCAATGGCAGCAAACATAGGCAGTCAATGTAGAATGTTGTCGAATTCATATAGTGTTGTCGCAATTTTGTCGCATCGGTTTGTAATACACCATCCTCCAAGTAACCGGTACGAAAATGAAAGAATATATCTATGAGATATAAAAAATCGGAGAAATAATCGAGACAAAACCAAATGGCAATCGTACGTCGATTGATCTCTTGAAAGGCGAAACGATAGATTATCACCCAGAAATTATAGAGGAACGCTAATGATACAACCATGGACCAGTAGTAGCATAGACGCCCCGCTGGATCGAACACAAAGTGGAATTTACGCGAGGCAGTGGCGGCACGAAATCGTTGCGAGGCGGTTCGATGTGGTTGCTGCTGATGATGTGACGCTGCGGACTGTTGTTGTTGTGTGGATGATAAATGTGATGCATGTGACGGTTGATGGTGCGCATGCGACACCGACGCCGAATGGTGTAGCTGATGCGACGATTGATGCGATTGTGAGGGGCCGCTATGCGGCGGGGCAGTGGTCGTTGAGGTACCGGAACGTGAGCGGGGATATCTGCAAAAAGTGAGCGTGTGAGAGCGTGAGAGAGAGAGAGAGAGAAACAAAATTTAATTATTAATTGCGTATACGCTGAAAAGCTATTAATGTGAGCTTTCATTGAATTCAGTGCATTTTAAATTACCCTCACACATACACCTGAGAGTTAAGCTTTATTGAATGCGTAAGCTTTCATGAGTTTTTAGTTAATCCTTTAGTTCAATGAATTTGCAGCGAATGTGAGGATGTGTTACGTATTTGTATATACTAACATACTAACTCCTCTATATTAGAAGGTATGTTTGTATGTTTACTATGTTATGTGAAGTCGTATCGATTTTTCTATATAAAAGTGGTAAGTGAATAGAAGCTATAAATTTATAGTGGATTTAGTGCATCGCACTAAAATATTGGAATGCAAATTGCATGCCTTAAGTTGGAGGAAGAGCATGAGCAAGTTAAGTTTAGTACGTCATGGCATAAAAAGGTAGAGTAGAACTATTTTTCTTAAACTGCTAGATGCTCGCTTAAGCACTACACTGAAGTCGGATGGCATCAGTAGGTGAGTAATTCGATTCATTGATTCATAACTTGTTCGAAAGCGCTGAATATACAGAAAACAATTAGAAAACGATACTAGACCTCAATAATCATTTACGATGATTACTAGCCGATGGTCATTTCACCGCAATATTCTAAGTTATTTTTCCTTTCAAATGGAATATACGAGAAAATAGTGTCCGAAAAAACAAGATGAAAAAATGTCCATTTAAGTTCTATTTCTCATTTTTGTAAGGTAGTTTCGAACTAGTTCGGTGTTCGTTGTCATCTATTGACAATACTGAAATTGGTTTGTGACCTTGCTGAACAGTGGCGGAATTTTAAATTAGTCTTCTCTGAACTGACTAATATAAAACCATAACCAAAATTTGGAAAAATATTTTCTCATCAATTGCAGGATGATTTGCATAGTGTGCACATTTCCTAAGGGGTTGGTTTGCCGCTTCTTGACATCGTATACGAGCTTGAGTTGTGTGATGCCTTAGCAACATAAATTGACAGTTACGCCAATTTGTTGCCTCTCCAGCAACATAGTGAAACGTTAAGTGATTGAATAAGAACGTAAGTATGTAACATTGAATTTATATTATTATTCGCCACGGGTGAACACCTCAATCAAGTATATATGTATGCATATACAATGAGATAGGATAGAAGCAATGAGAAAGAGAGACAGTGTTTGATATCACTGACAATGAATTTCCGAACAAAATGTATGTGAAAGTTACATTTTCGAATTGTGGAATCGAACTACTTTCCGGTAACCGTATTCCAACCAAGATACTATATACCCATATCCACATATATAATTAATAACACAATTAAAATTGTAATGTATGGCTCACCTATCAGTGCCGTTGCAGAAATTCCCGCTAAATTGATTACTCCCCGCCAAACCGCCGGCCAATGTGTTGTCTTGTGAACTGCGCGCCGTCGCTGAGCGTTGCCACGAATCGAGTAACGGTTGCTCGCCGGACATCGTTTTCAGGCGGCCGCGAGATTTGCGACGCTGTTTGTTGCTGCTGTGCAGTAAATCCATTTCGGAGGCAGTGCTTACAGTGGCCACATGTGGATTGGAGGCACGTGATGCGCATGGTGTGGCGAGGCTGTCGTGTGATGTAAAGAAACCTTGCTGTGAGACACTCTGACCGAATTTCGGCTGTGGCATGCTAAATTTCGATCCGAGATCTGTAAGTGAGAACAGGAGACACACATTGTTCGATTAATCACGGAAAATTTTGTAAATTTTAATAATAAAATTTCGCTGTGTTGAAATTTTTCCAAGCGAAGTGTTTGGGTTTATGAAGGATGGATTTGATTTTTTTAAAAAATATTAAATGGTTATTAGAGTGATGTGAATAGAGTAATGCATGACTTATGGAGTAGTAAAATAGAATGTTAGAATTATTACGAATTTTATAAGGCGAAGAAAGTGAATAAAATCAAATATAAGAGGGAATAGGCTATTCAGACAGCCGCTTAATTGTGTCGATTAGTGTAGACGATTTACTAATTGCCTCAATTAAGGTATACGAAATATTTATGGAACTAAATTAAACGAAATGAAATGATATATAATTAAGTCAAAATCTTTTCCTAAATTAAATGATATAAATGACATTAAATTGAGTAAGAAAATACTCGAATTTATAAAAATTATTATTAACAAGAAAAATGGTAACCTCGGCTGCACCGAACCTAAAATAAACTCCACAGCCGTGTTTTTATGATATTTAAGTGTAAAAAATTTCTTTATATTGGTTAGTTTATATAACAGCTTTATGCTATAGTGGTCTGATCTGATCAGTTTCTTCATATGTTGTACTGTTATCTTGGAGAATAATTCTTGTCATTAATAGAAGTTCACACAGGTGAGGAAAGTTCTCTGAACGCCTTTCACTTGGAAGTGGCCAGAAGCGAATCTATTACATATGGCTCCATCAGCTCACGACTTCCGGTCTTAGACCAAGTATTCTCTGCGTAGATAAAAAACAACTGTTTGAAGGTGGGTTAAATTGAGAAGGCGAAACATTCCTTCCAAGGGTTGTGCGCTGGGTTTGGGACCCGCCTCGCAGAAAAATACCCCAATAAAAAGAACAAAACATCCTCGAATGAGAGACACTCCGTTTGATGCCATTGAATTAAGAGACAGTGGCCACGCAGGCCAGGTAATGTGGTCCGAATGGATGAAAGCACTCCAGCTCTCAGAGAAGTTGAAGCAGTACCTGCAGGAGGAAGTGAAGGAAGAGAAGGCCCACTCCATTGGAAGGCCAGGAGAAGGACCTGGCTACACTTGGAATCTGCAAGAACTTGTTTTTAATGCCTCAGTTCAAACTAGGACAGCTATATTATATTGTATGTGAAATCGGCGATTCCCACTAACTGTGGGAGAAAAAGCCGTGTGGAAAATTTCGTCACAATATTTTAAAAACCGAGCGACTAGATCGCAAATATACAAACGAACATACAAACAGGTGGTGTTACAAACTCTTCATACTCTTTTTGGAGTATAATTATAACAAAATTTGAAGAAAAATTCTCTTAAAATATTTATAGTTTTTAAGAACATAAAGAAAGAGGATAGTATTAATATGTTAAGTTGGAATATTTGAAGTGAAACAATAATATGAAAAAATTGAACTTTCTTTTTTTAAATTGTATGCGTGAAATGAACTTTGAGCTTAATGAAAGCTTTCCAATGAAAGTCTTTAATATTTATCTCACAACAAATGCGGGAATGCTTATGAGTATGATGAGTGAATGCGTTTAGACCACCCAGCTTTCAGCTAAACACCCAAACACACAAAAATGATTACAACGCTTACCAAGAAAGCTCTGGCGATCGATCGAGAAGCGACGCAAGCTACCTAAATCGATATATTGCTCATCGCCCGTTAGAGTCGGCGTAATCGATAACTCAGTTGTGTGAAATCCCGTATTACTTTCGCCACCACCACCAAAGCCGCTGCGACTACCACCCGCGCCCACAGCACCGCCTCTATTACCACCACCACCGCCGCCGCCTGTACTGAAGCAACCCAGCGTGTTGCCATAGAAACTACCATCTAATTCGGCCATTTGCTGCTCGTTCGCCGTTAGCGGTTGTATCGAGCGCGAACTATGATCCCGGTAGAGTGGACGTGGCGATGGCACCAAATGCCGCAAAGTACCGTTCAGCGAGAGACGTGGCTGCATTATCTCGGGAAAGCTGGCACGCGGCCTTTGCGAGTTTTGCGGCTGTCGATTGAGTGAAAAATAATTGCGTGGCTGTAAATGTGAAGAGGATGCCGCGCCAGCACCACTGCCAATGCTCATGCCACCAGCGCCGCCAATGTTTTTGCCAACAATATTGTTGCTCATTTTTAAGCGTCGGATCGATGCGGTTTTGGCTTTGAATATCACTCTTTTAGTTTTACTTTTAATTGCTTTCGCTTTGCTTGTGTGCGTCGCTGAGCGCTCCGAGTTTCCGGTTGCCGCTTGATTATCTGCATCCGTTGTTATTGCTTCTATTCTTGTTGTTTTGTTGTTGCTGTTATT
The DNA here is from genome assembly GCA_027475135.1 of Bactrocera correcta. Taxonomy (NCBI): domain Eukaryota; kingdom Metazoa; phylum Arthropoda; class Insecta; order Diptera; family Tephritidae; genus Bactrocera; species Bactrocera correcta. Next base: position 21,496,178 of record CM050323.1, read on the forward strand.
GTTGTCGTCAAGTGAGCGTGCTTCGGCTTGCCCAGCTTATGTGTATGGCGTTGCCACTTCGACGTCGCTTGACCACTTGCTTCCGGTTCGTCCGCATCTAAGATCCGTTGCTCATCGTTGTGACTATGAAAATAACCGGAAATTGGTGAAGTTGGTGGTAAGTCTATTTAGTTGTTATATGGTTTAGTTGTTGTTGTTGTTATCGGAAAGATGATTGTTGCATAATAAAATATGTACGAGTAGTTTTGGGTAGCGATAAATGGTATTATTTGGTGCAAACGGAGTAGGTACAAGTAAAAGTGGGCGGGCAGAGAGGCGGGTGGGCACACAAGAGCGCGTTTGCATAGAAATACGAAGGGATTACGTTTACAAGGTAGTGCAATGGCGTTGAAGTTGTTGAACCATACATAGTGAGTTTTCGTAAGACCGTGAAAAGGAGAGAAAGATAAAGAGAGAGAGAGAACTAGATAGATGTACACGGCAGGTGAAATGGTTACTCAATAATTCAGTTATTTGGTTTCTGCTAAGCACGAATACTCTATCTACATTTAGGTGTAAGGTAATCACAGTAACAAAGTAATAACGGTACAGCAAAATCATATGGTGTACTAAGTGGGTGCAAGCAAGTTGGGAACAGGTGAACAGTTGGCTTCACTAAGCACTTCAATAAATGTTTAATTTTATTTCTTTTTTGCTTTTTCTCCGACGGTTTGATAAAATACCCGCACTTTCGGGTTGTTTAACGGTTAGCATACGACTAGAACATATAAAAAGTAATAACAACAACAACAAGTGTGGAAACAGCGCTTTAACGTTGTGGTGATAGCGGTGGATTTGGGCGGTTGCTGGTGTTGGCAGTGGTGGTAACAGTAATGATGGGAATGCTAGTGATAGAAATTATGGTGGCAGTGTTGGTGGTGGGTTCACGCAAATTCGCAACAGTTTAACATGAAATGCAGTTTATACAATACATAATGGAGTTTTCTAAATTGATTTGCAAATTGTATTCGATATTCGAATGTTTTCATTGTCACACATTCCATTAAATTCGCATCTATTTGCTTATCTCTATTGATTTGCCAAATATTTGACCTAAAATTAATTTGCTCTCAAACTATGGCATGCCAATAACAACAACGTGCAAATTTAAATGTGATTCGGCTTAACTAAACAAAGCTTGAATAACTGTAAATTAAAATTTGTGTAGTAAGGCACACACACACATATATAGACAGCTATCTACATTCATACAAACAAAAGCAAATAAACGTGTATTTAATAATTTCTCTGCGTTTCGCTGCAAAGCTCACATTATTATAATTAGCTTAATGAGAATAATAATGTTATCTGAATATTATTTGCTGTATTTTATGTTAGATATGTTTGCTTTTAGAGCCAGTAATAACTACAGCTTCACTAAATATTAATAATATTACTCAAATTATTATTTAAGCACTGCAAGGATTAGCTTGACGACTAATGAGTTCAGCAAGCATTTTTTTGTATTTTAATTAAAGTTTTTTCATTATAAATTAGTTCCACAAAAACAGAATATTGATTGGACTTATCATCTTTCTTAGCAAATCGGATTTTTGAAGCTTATAAATAATCGCATCCAAAGCATGAAATAATGTCAAATCAAAAATAGTGTTAATAATGTCGCTCCCACTTATTTTAATATAGTAGTTTAGGTTAATAAAAAGTGAAAATAATGGGTGAATTAAGTTTAATTAATTAAATTTAATTAAGTGTGGTACTACTTCGTTGTTTTTTTTTCTTTTCAATACACCTCAGTAGTGCTTTGCGATTTTTTCAATGGATGAAAACATCGAACAAAGAATTTGTCTCAAATTTTGTATTTCCAACCAAATTTCTTGTGCATAATCGTTGCTTATGTTGGAAAATGCTTACGTTGATTCAATTTCATCAAAATTACAAGCCAACAAGTGGTACAAAGCTTTCAAAGGCGGTCGAGAGATCGTTTAAAACCTGTTTCGTTCGGGACGAACTTCGATACCTTCAAGTGAAGAAATGATTAAAAAAGTTAAGGATGGGATACTTGAAAATCGTCAGGCAAATATTAGAGAGATGGCAATATAGCTCGATATCTCTCGCAAGTCCATTCAACTGATTTTGGCGAATATTTTGGGTACCAAACGCGTTCTTGCTTAACTCATCCCGCTAAATCTGAATTTATTTTTCAAAAAGAGTACGACGGTGACTGAATTTAAACCCAAAAGGGCATTGAATACTATTGATCAACCACCGTATTTAGCAGATTTGACTCCGTTTAATTTTTTCTTGTTCCCCAAACTGAGATTGTCGCTCCATGGAACCCGTTTTCAGTAAATAGAAGAGATAACACAAAATTAGCTAAAGGAGCTGAAGGAGCTGAAGGCCACCGCAAAAAATGCCAATGAAAAGTGTTTCGAGGACTGGAAAAATAATTAGCAAAAGTGCCTTACAACTGGTGGGCATTGCTTTGTAGGGGACAAAATAAATATTCATGAAATATTCATGTTTTTTTACAATTTCCGGGTACTTTTTCGCTGTCTTCACTTTGCCGCAATGTATATCTGGCAGAAAACTGTTACTGTAGTAAAATTCTTCAATAGTTCTTGAAAATATATTTGTAAGAAAAACAACATAGCTTCATAATATCTCATCCCGCTTCATAAAATTTGACAGCTGAACCAACCTTTTTCAAGTTTGTGTGAAGTTTGATTTCCATATTTTTGACAGTTGTTCATTTATGACTCAAAAATTTTGTCTTTTAGGTTTTACCATGAAAAATATTTTACGACGAGTTTGCTTGAAATATTCCCCGAAACACGTTCGAAAAATTTCTGCGATTAATACGAGTATTTCATTCAATATTTCTTCCGGAAAAATGTGCATAAAATTCTTCGAATATCATACATTAATATACAGAGATTTTAATTGCATCGTCACAAAAAAATCACAAGAATATGGCTGATTGGACACAAATTAGCCCAACTTCCAGTTTAATAATAATAACATTGAAAAAGTTAAAGAAACAGTGCTTAAAATTCAACGTGTTGGCTTGAGAGAGGTGGCAGAGAATCTGGATATTATTTATGAATCAAATCAGCCATTTTGGTTAATTTTTTAGGTACGAAACTTGTACCAAGACACTTGAATTTTTTGCAAAAAGGAGGTTGAGTAGAGGTCTCGAGTAGATTCGGATTCGAGTTTAGCATCTATACTGGCAGCCATCGCGTGTACATTATAATAACCTCCGCACAACAATGACCACAAAAAACAAATGATTTTTTTCCATATTATTTAAATGGAAAATAGAAAATTTGAAGCAGGCATTTCTTAATGTTAATATTAAGAGCTCATCTTTTGAGTGACTTTTTTCACATTTTCGAAAGTTTTTAGCCTGTTTTTCAGTTGAAAAAAAAGGTTGCCTCAGAATGACACATCCTAATTATATATATAACTGCTTCATACGTGTATAACCTAAGCACACAAATCTACAATTTGCTCTGACTTCAAAAAATCCAACCGAAAATAATGCTATTCCATAGTAAGGCAAGTTTCGTTAAAAGCAGTAGGCTAATGGAAAATAATCGTAGATAAATAAGAAAGAATAACATTTTCTCGCCTCAAATAACGGTTGCAATTGAATAATGTAAATCTATAAGTATACATTTAGGCGTTTTAGCTGGGTAATTTGAAACTGATATAGCTCTGAGCCAAATACCCGCACTTACACCCCCACACATAGGCATTTCTATATGTGCATGCAAATAAATGGATTTTCTGAGAGGGTGCCGTTTTTGCAATTTTAAATTTTTTCCCTTTTCTTCGCACATTTTTTCCTTCTTTTTCATTTTTATTTTATGTTTTGCTGCGTTCACCTGCAGGGTTAAGCTCAACAGCTTGTCTTCGGCTTGACTGCCTACAACGCCCCAGAGCAATTACTCTGTAGGTATGTGCGTCTGCACATTTGCTCGCATGCGATAATTTTCGCGTTGCGTTGTTTACGCGCGCACACACTGCCATCATTAAATATTTATTTAATTTTAACAGCCTTGGCAAGATGTAGGCGCATTCGACATTAAACTGGGGGAACTTTACTATCCCAAAAGTAGACACGCATCTACAACTTATATGTTTGTATGTGTGTGTTTGCTCGTCTATGCGAACGCTTGCGCGAATATGTTAAGTGAAATGTTCTTACCTGTCGAAATAAGAGTAATGAGCGGGTGGGGATGCCATTAAATAGCTGGCGAACAGAAATAAACACGGCTTAAAGCTGTTGAAAGCCAGGCAGCTTTAAATTGGTAAAATGGCTCTTTCGGCCTGAAATATAACACTAAGGAAATTGAATACTGTGAGAGGATGGCGATATTTTAGACGATTTTATGTTTCGCAAGTATTTCTTAAAAATTTTTTTAAGGAGTGGGGGGGGGAGAATTTCATTTATTTAGTTCTTGTATGAGTTCTTTTTCTGTGAAGGGTATTCTACCTTGGGTGCAGAAGGAGTAAACGATTTTCCTTGTTATTACTATACCAGGTAACGTTATTTTTGCAAAAAAACTCGGACTTTTTTTGCGAATATCTTAATATTTGGTCTCTAATGTTAATGAGTATCTTCCTGGAATAGCCACAACATTATAAGAAGAGTTAAGATATGAAGAAGGCATGTGTGGAGATTCAGTGCGTTCAAAACAACGAGCTTTCAAAAGCAGTAAAGAAAAAAGTAAGTGTCGTTAACAGAACTGGAATAAAATTTGAAAAATTCTCCTATTTCGTACATTTACAAACTGAGCAAAGAAGACGCTGTGAAAATTAGTCATAGGATGGATTAATAAGGATGGAGTAATAAAACGAACATTTTTTCGCTTGAATCTCTAAAAAATAGGTTCTTAGACAATTTTAAGAAAATCTCTCCAAATATGAACTCTTAATTGTAATGGGAAGGCTCTCCGCCTTACAGTTTTCGATTTCTTCCTTTTTATCAGATAGAAAATTCCAAATCTCGTAAGCGCTTAACTTATTTAGAAAATATCTGTGAATTTTTACTGATTCACAAAATACAGCCAGTTGGGTTAGGATTGAGCTTTTTTTGGATTTTTATATAGTCAAAAAATTAATTTTTTAAATCATTGCCTTTTTGACACACTTTCAGCTTAACATATAAGTAAAAAGTTTCATGACTCTGGAGCTGAAATCTATTAAAAAGGTATCGACTACACCAGGAGTGGTAGATTCAAGAACATGTTAAGGGCACAGTTTTGGAAAAATATTGTTGTTTTTGCGTGCAAAAGTAGACTAAAATATAAGACAGAAGATAGGTGACCCTCTCAAAGTATGCCCCCCTTCCGATAAAAAAAAGCGTTTTTGCACAACAGCTACCATTAGGACATTCATTTCAAAGATCGATTTATACAGGAAATTACTTTTTTTTTTTCAAAAGTATATATAATGGCACGTTACTTGCACTAATTAAATAATGAAACTTATTTATACATATTATATTATTCCATTTTGTCCTGGAATAATTTTTACAAAACAGCTGTTTCAATATTTACATTTTCACCGAGCCATATGTAAACAAAGCGCAGAGGTGCATTCGAGATTCAAAATTTTTGTACAAGCGAGGTAAATTGACAGCTTAAGAGTTTCTTTGTAAATTTTTAATTTCTTAATATTGCAAACTACCAAACTTTTGTTCCACTCACAAAAAGGTATACAATTTTTCTGCAACCATAATTCTAACAATGTACCTTTTGTTGTGATATTATTAACTCTATCAAAAATCTAGTCTCATTTATATATATATATTTTAGTTCTCCATGTAATTGACCGTCTGATTAACAATCGAACTTTGGCAGGTCAAAACCCTCAATTTTTGATTTTTTTTTCGTAGATCATAGTATTTTAGTTTTTTTTGGTTTCATTTAAGGAAATGCCCAGAATCACTGCAAGTCAGTGGAGGATCTTTGCTAGTGCTATTGAAGATTGCGTGTAACTAGAATTAAACTTTTGTCTTCAAAATTTCTGCTGTGCGATCTTAAGGGGTTTCGTCGGTTTACCGGTTTCAAAAAAAACTATTTTTTATTGTACTATTAAATTCAAAAACATCTTTAGAATATTGTCCCAACTTTTCAAGTTGATCCGAGTAACAGTTTCGGAGATACAGCCTTGAGAACTTGTGCGCTCGAGGCTAGCTAGGCCAAGTGCGCCGTCTTTAAGCGCGTTTTTTACTAACCTGTATTTTTGAAGTCGGTTGGAAAGTTTTCTCGAGAACTACTCAACCGATCTTCATGAAAAAAAGATATCTCGAAATTTTAATTTTTTTGTAAAAATATCTGCCAAAAATCCAATTTCCAGTTTTTTTCCTTTGTCCAAGTTCTGAGTTAAGGTATTAACGAAAACTCGTATTTTTCACTTTAGATGATCCTATAAGGATTTATTCTGCCAACGCGGGTGTTTTTCCGATGGGTCATCGGGAATAACTGCGCAAGGGGCGAGTTTAAAATATTTATTTTTTACCAAAAATTTCAGAATTTCTTTGCTAATAGCATGAGTTTGTAACAATAAAAAATTCTAATAAAATATTTTTAAATTTCCCTTATATGAGAAAAAGTCTTCAAAAAGTGTTGTTTTTTTCAAGGAAACTCATGTCACGCCTTAAATTATGTATAAATACAGCCTTAAAATTGTAAAAGAATTGCTGTAGTAGTTTTTTGTTCAAACTCTAAAAAGTTGCCTTACTTTAGTCTGTCAATAAACGTATGTCCCTAAATATCATTTAATCTAAACAAAAGAAGTCATTTTCTAAAAAAATTTGCGCTACTTATTAGTGGTAATTAAGAATATGTTTTTAAAGCACTGTTAATGCCATTTCAACAACTATTTTATATCAAATACGTATGTATGTGAAAATGTTATATATTAATTTAACACGAAAAATAACTTATCAAAGTTTCTCCCCAACCTCCGCGCACGTAGTAACATAACAACTACAACAAAATAATTAATGAAACAGAAAACGTAGTAACACAAGATAATAATAATGATAATAAAATGTTGTTGCCATCTAACATTAACGGGAATATGCTTAAGGGCATGAACACATATACCAAATGTGACTGTAAATGTTGTTATTGCATCAAAATGCTGCTGCAGTAGGTATACATACTTTAATGTATGAAAACTGTTCGAAGTGAATTTCGTGGAAATCAGTGCCAAATATTAAGCGGTATAGAAATAGCAACAACAACAACTATTCGACAAATGTATATGATAAATGTGAATTGAAGCTTTCACCTCGCGGTTGCACAAAAATATTTAAAAAAAAAAAAAAAGCAACCACAACTAGTGATTGATTCAACAAGTCGTCGGCGCCATTTATAGTACATATGTACGTATATATTTGATAAATAGCAAAATAAGGCAGTGTGTGTATATATGTATGGATGTGTGCTGCTTATAGTTAAACCGATTTGTGTTATGCTCATTTAGAGAGCTATGTTTAAATAAGTGGAAACTTGAGTGTATTTTACATGCACTCAATAGAATCACACAAGTGTACACATACACAGGCGCGCAAATAAAACGCAGACAACCCGTGAATCGGTATCGACGGACAAAGGTGCGTATGTAAATAAGTGTGTTTATGTGTGCGCAGCACTTGAGTTATTCAGCCGCCAGTTAATAGCAATACAGCATTTAATAGAGCAATACGCCAGCGATTTATTTGTATAACAGTTATGTATGTATGTATGTATTGGTGTGAGCTTGTGAAAAGTAAGTGCTACAATCGTGCAAACGTGTCTATGTATGTGTACGAAACTTAATTGTGTAGTTAATTTGTCGTAATTTTATTTGCCACCTGTCTGGCGTTAACAAATAACACTTGAGTCTCAAAAGGTTGAAAGTCCACTTGAAAGTAATATTAAAGGCGTGCACATAGACATCGTTTAAAATAACTGTTTAAAGTAAGTAATGTACCATAACGTACGTCTGCTATGGTAATCAACATTAAATAGAGTAAAGTGGATTTATTATACATAATAATTTGACCGACGTCACTACACTAGTATCATATTTTGCCGATTCATAAGAAACCGGTTGCAAGAGCTTTAGACCTGGAAAATCAAAAACTGACCAGATATTCACCATGCACCAAATCTGGGAAACACCCATGAAAAGTGAATCTACACACACCACCGGTTCGTCGATTTCAAAACTGTTTTTGACAGCACGAAAAGGAGCTGCCTTTATGCCGCGATGACTGCCTTTGTTATCCCCGCAAAACTAATACGCCTGGGTAAACTGACGTTGAGCAATACCAAAAGCACCGTCAGTATAGGGAAGGACCTCTCTGAGCCGTTCGATACCAAACGCGGTTTCAGACAAGGCGACTTCCTTTCTTGCGATTTCCTCAATCTAATCTTGGAGCAAATCATTCGAGCTGCAGAACTAAACCGAGAAGTTACCATCTTTTATAAGAATATACAGCTGCTGGAGCGGTGGCAACACCCGCGCTGAAATCGTCGATAATTTCGTCTATCTTGAAACCAGCACTAATGAAAACAAACTCTGTAAGTATACGATGCAGTAGCCGCCGGGGGGAGCAGAGGAAAAAGAAGACTTCCACTCCGTTGGAACGACCAGATGGAGAAGAACCTGGCTTCACTTGAAATCTCCAATTGGTGCCAAGCAGTGAAAAGGAGGAACGGGTGGCGCGCTGTTATAAAGTCGGCTCTAATCGCGTAAGCGCTGTCTACGCCAATGAAGAGGAAGAATAACAAGTTTTGAGTTTCCGTAAAAAGGTCATCAGACTAAAAAATCTAGTAAAAAGAAGTATGTTAAACTTTATCAATAAATGGCTTCAGTAATCCGTGGATCACGTTGTTATAAGTGCGATTGGATTACGACATAGACAAATGAGATTTCGCACTATAATCATCGAAGACAGTTTTGAGATGGCTTAACTCAGTATTGTCCGAGCACGCGTCAGAGATCATCACCAACGAAGATAAAATATACAAAATATTACAGTTTTTCTTAGATAAAGGCGAAAACACAAGACAAGGGACTAAAAGTGTAAATGGCATGTATAGACCTTGTGTTGACGATTGCGTTTCGGTAATTTTGATGTCAAAGATTTATGGTCGGTGGTTTTCGACGCCAGGCAACGAACGTTGAAAGTGATATGTCAAAAGCTGAGGAGGTTCCTATGTATCCAGCTTATAGAGCGGAATGTCATTTATTGATTTCTAATTATTCCTGCCTAATGATTGTGCCTCATGAGTACCTAGCAGCTTACGAAAGGCGGGTGTTCCAAGTTTTTGCCAGAACGGACGAGAGTTTCTATTGAAGAATTTTCTAAGGAAATTGCTTTCAAAAAATAGAAATATTAAGTAGAATATTAAATCAAAATAGATATTTAATCTAATTCGGGGCATTCTAGCTATGCCAAATGAATATTTCGGTTTACAACAAAAAAATAATAATTTACCTGACTTGATATTATATAGATCCAAAAAAGTTCCGAATTTTTAATCGCTCAGTCGAAACGAAATAATTATCCCACGCAGCCGTAAATTAGTCATTACTCCAAAATCTCTAATTGAAATGTCATCACAACACTTTCCGTCCGTCTCAGTTCCAGTTGTCACACAATTAGAAGCTGGCAAACTTAAAATATAAAATTGACAGCTGGAAAGATTTGTCACTGCAACCTTTGACACTTGAAGAGTGTCAATTCTATTTAAGCGTTCACTTAGGCTAAACGGCATCGCACGCACATATTATTTTTACGAAACCAAGCGAGACAGCTCAAAACTTCATCAGCACGCAAGCTGCCCCCCGCACATCGGCAGGCAAATTTACCTTGAATCTCATTAACCAACAACCCGAATGCCTTTATTTTATATTGAACACAAAAAGTTCAGCTCGACATGCGCTGAGGCGAAAATAATTTCGCGTGCAGTCATTAAATGTGTAATGAGAACGTGTTTTATGAGATTTTGGCAGCACGTGGGCGGGAGGGGTCCATACAAATGCACACACGCATTCTGCATGCAAATGTAGCTGTGTGCGTTGATGAAGTGAGCGGCGCAGAAAGTAGCACAGAGTCACAAAGATTTAGTAGCTGCTACTTAACGTGGCCATAAATTTTGTTGCAGGGTGGCAAGTGCGCGCATCAAACGGCGCTATTTCGCTTACTGATAAAGCACAGCATGCGCTGACAGCGTAGTAACTGTACAAGTAATGACTTTTCGATTCTATTTCCTCGCACTGTGCGATTTTGTTTTGCTGCCATTTCGCGCTGTGACTTTAACGATCTCCAACTGATGACGCGCTGAGAAATCGAGCGCAGCTTATAAAAATTTGACAACAAAAGTGCATTGGTGCGTTGTTGTGGGCCAATACAGCAACAAAAAGTCCGGAAGTGCATATCGCAAGCACGTTTGTGTGGTGCAGTGTTGCAGAGTGGTGTGTGGCATGCGGCGATAGCTGAGAGGGAGCCCAAAGACATATGAACCGTTACTGTGACACATTGACACCGCGTCCGCTTTTGCAAATTTCCCTCGTCCGAACGAAAATGAAACGCTCATTTGCTCGGCACCGTTAAAGCAGTTGCCATTTTGTTACTTCTTCGAACTTTTATCACCAACATAAACAGTTTGCAATACCTAACATTATATTTGTATTGAATATTAGCAGCATGAAATTAAATTATTTTTTAAATTGAATTTTTGTTTTTATTTTGCGACATAACTTCTAGAAGAGCACCTCGCTTTAATCAGAGAGCGCTGAGCGTTGATGATATTATTGACAAACTTTTTTTGTTTGTAACCTGAATTTTTCATATTTCAATAGAAAACAAATATTATTTTCGGGATTTCGAGAACATAATTTAATAATATCGAATATTGGAAAAATTTAGATTCACAAAAAATATTGCAAGTTCTGAAATAATCTAAAAAAAATAATAATCCCGAAAGATTTTCGGGATCCCGATAATCTAATTTTAACGACTCATGTGTGGGAATAAGTATAAAATATTAAACAAAAAAAATTTTTTTTTTTGTTTTGTAAACTTTTTAAGTACATATGTATTTGATATTTCAATAGAAAGCAAATATTATTTTCGGGATCTCGAGTATATAATTTAGTGGTCATGAATATTGAAAAAATTTAAACGTAGTTCTAAAATAATCTAAAAATAATAATAATCCCGAAAATTTTTCGTGATCCCGAAAATCGGATTTTAAAACTCGTAAGTGGAAATAAATCAGAAATAATTAAAAAAAATAAAGCAAGTTACGCTTAAAATAATAATAATAATGTCGAAATTGTTCGGTATCCCGAAAATAATAAGCACCGACCGTGGGTAAAAACAACCAAAAAACAAGTTTTGAAATAATTAAAAAAAATAATAACAATCCTGAAAAATTTAAAACTTTCGGGATCCCGAAAATATCAAGTAAAAATTCCAAATAAGAAAAAAATTGTATTTATAAAACAAAAAAAAATTACAAAGTTCGAAATTTTAGTTCTCTGATACATTTTGCCAAACTTCAACCGTAAGTGGTCATTAGCATGTAATCTCAGCCTTATCGCTTAACGATTCTATAACCAGGTATCGACTAATGACTCTGTGGAATATGTGCATAGCAATACATATTTTAAGGGATATAATCAGTATGAGATAGAAAAAAAATACTTTGCATGAATAATGTATGAGGTGTGCCATCTTATGACCAAAAACTTTTCAATTCGGACCAAAATTATTCAAACTCCCAGATAATGAACTTCCGGTTCATATTGTGGACATTTTACCAAAAGCATCGGTCAATCTGTGTACTGGAATTCTGAAATAAATTTTCACGGCTTTAATCCTTGTAAGTTGCCAGAGTATAAAATGTATGGTTGTACCCGACTTAGCCCTTCCTTACTTGTTTTAATTTAAGGTATGTAACCCTTGCTCTCTTCTCTTTTTTGTAGCATGAGCCATGAAATATTAAATTTTTTCCGTTGAGAATTAAACTTATTGCTAATTTTAAGTTACGTAGCAACTCCATAAAATAATACTGTTGCCTTTTTATTTTCCGCAACTTCCTTCCGAATTTACGCCTTCTTTACCAAGCTCAACTTCAATTTCTACACATATTGCTCTTGTTGTTGTTGCAAAATAATTGACAACACAAAATGTGCTGACACTCAACGTTAACCTCCTCCCACTGACCTTTATTTGTAACGATAGAGCGTAGTATTTTTTTCTCTTTTCTTTTTTGTCGATTTTCGAATAGAGTGGAGCGAGCAGACAGGCATGGGGCCTAGTAGACGAGAAGAAATTTTCCAGAAGGAAATAAAAAAACAACACACACACTATAAAAGCATTTAAGTAAAAATTACTTTTTCCCCTTTCTTTTGCCAGTATGCCTGCGCTGCCGGGGACTTTTTCTTAGGGTTTAAGTTTCAGCAAAGTGACAGCAGCTGCTCGAAGGCTCCTTAAAGGAGTCGCTCAACCGCATATCCAGCCGGTCAGCCTGCCAGTCAGCCAGTCGGCTAGGCTAACCACTTAACTTGCGCCCAGCGACCGTCTTCGTGTTGGGTAGTGCCGCCGAAGTACTCAATTGTCAAGTGAAGGCAATGGCCCAATGACGGTCGACAGCACAACTTAACCGTAAATGTTATGGCTTGTCCTCAGCGCTTATCGTTTTGGTCAGCAAACTATGGTATGTGTATGTTGTTGTATGTGTAGTTTGTTAATGGCCTAACGTGTTCGGAAGTGTTTTCTAGCGTCTTTTGTTGGTCACATAGTTGCTTCTGACCAAATTCCATATGGTTCTTCACATGCCCCAGCCACTGTCATTCATTTGGTTAGCTTTTAGCTAGCTTAAATTGCTGTTGCATACTTTTAAGCTTGCTGCCACCTGTTCTGTGTTCGTCTGTGCTATATATTTCGATGTCTTTCAGCATTATTAAATAATTTGTTCCACTTCACTTTTAGAGCGTTTGAGCAAAAGACAAGCGTGGATGCTATTAAACAAGCATGTGCTGGCAAACACATCCACCGCACTCACTCCCCTTTCGATTCATATATGTACATACGTGTGTGTTCGTTGTTTCTTTAACGGTTAAGTTACGACCATTCAAGTAGAACGAAACTTTTTTGCTCTAAGGTGTTCTTACTTCAAGTCCTTTTAAATAGTTTTTAAACTTTTTTGCTGGAAACCGCTTTGTTTTAAGTAAATTGGAAGGGTTTTCTTTTCTTGCTTAAAGTTACGCAGCCAACGTCAGACGAAGTTTGCCTTCAACGTCTTCATACTGCACGACAATAAATTTTCTCCGCTCTTTGCGGCACATTTTTTTATGGCACTTTGCTTTTAATAAAGACTCTGGCAACTTATTGTACGCCTCGCGTCCACTTTTGAAGCGAAAACTGTGCTTAGCTCTTCAGCTCTGCGCTAATTGGATATTACTGTCATCAAGATGCTATAATAACTATTTCTAAGCGGCAAATGAGGTGAAAGAGATTGCTTTATTGTATGTATTTGTGTAGCTTAGCTGGTCAAAGGCAATACTGGGATTGATTTTTCGGTATAAAGGGTTTAATGTGATGAAGCAGGGCGAGGAACAATGAAGATATTTAAGAATATTATTCGAAAATTTGGAAAATTTTTCCGAAATGACTGGACCGATAAGATGAAATTTTCACACGATTGTTTTGGATACGAGTATATTCATCAAGTTAAGTGCTTAACAGCTATTGAAAGACAATGCTGCTCTACGATGCTGTAGTATGATGGTCAGGCTTCAGAAAATCGACCTACCGGAAGCCAATGGAAAGAGTTCAGAGGCTCGCTGCGTTGGAGCTTTAAAAAGCAACTCCAACGGCGGCTCTTGAATTGGTACTAAATGTGACACTTAAAGACCTCTTCGATGAAAACTGCGCAGCGAAATCGGCAGAGAGAATTCCCACATATGTAGAACTTTCGGGTATAAGTCGGTGGGTAATGGCGGTTGGACAAACACCGACACATGATCCCACTTTTCAACTCGGAAAGAAGATTAAAAGTAAACATAGAAAAATATGTTTGGCTGTAAGCATTGGGGTCCGCACGGTGTGAAACACTGGAGTTTGTTGGAATTCGTGTCGAGCGCAGGAATCTTAAAGGAGGACTATCTTCACCAAATTTAGTACAGGTATTGTTCAGATAACGTCACTGTAGCAAATAGCTGCCATAAAAACTGACCGATCAAAGTGAAGGGTATTAACGTTTTCTCTTGTTTTGTATAATATTTTGATCCATCATATTCCAATTCCATTCTAAGTATTACTTTACATATGAATAGTTAATTTTAAAGACTGAAGCGGGGTTTTGACCTTAGGAATCAGTTCAGCTGCTCAAATCTTAACCCAAGCTGGTTCTCTTGATTTTCACGTGATCCCTAATCTCCTTGTTTCGTGCCTGAAGATATACACCAAATTTATGGACAATTCAGTACTAATGCCAATTTGCGGAGCGGCCAATTGGTCATCAATAATAGCATATTTTTTTGCTTTAATACTAGTTAATTTGCAACAAAAAAATTGCCCCTATCGAATTTAGGAATAATGGAATCTAAATTTTTAAATAGGAATCGTCGGTTATTTTCATTTATTTATTAAACAATTTGATATAAAAAGACATTTTATATTTCATACTTGCAAATGGATGTAACTCCTTAAGAAATATAGCGTTAGAGTTCCATAATTTTTTGAGATCGTTATTAGGAGATAATTGTTTCAATTACAATATTTGAAACAAAAATCTATTTCCGTTTAAGAACAAAGCATCGAACCTCCAAATATATTCCTGCATTCCATGCCTTCGCATTTAATACTTAAAATACCATTTTCTTAATATTTTTTCACCTTTCACCAATTTTGAAAATAAAATCGACATAACGTCTTCAATAAAACAATTGTAAAAATTGTCACTTACATATTTATATACATACATACACTTTTATTCCTATATACCCACTTATATCACTTCAATATGCCGCGAGTGCGTATGAGCAACGTTAATAAACAGCGCACGCAAGGCAATGAACCCAGTGCACTCATACAGACAGATACACAATCACATACATACCCATACTTATATGTCAGGTTTTGACAACATTCACGTGAAAGCAACAAAAAAAGCAATCGCCTTTATTAAACTATGATTGTGCTATCGCTTTTGACTCCTCAGCACAAGTTTAGACTTGCGCTGCCTTGTCGCCGATTTAGCAGCAGCTGTGACCATACGAAACGCTTTGAGTAAGCAATTTCGATATTTGCAAAATCATACATACATATCTACACAGCAATATATATTAACACATATAAGTGAGGAGCAAGTACATTATTTGATATACTTGTATGGGTGTGGCTTTGCTTTCGTTGCTTTCGTGGCTTTGCATATTTGCAGTATTCGAAAACTTTCGAAAATCTGCTGTGTACGTGAGAATGCCTAGCAGACATATTTATTCGATAAATAAGGCAATATTTAACTTTTGTCCTGAGGTCACTTTCGTGTACAAACGGCTCCATAGAATAACAATTTTCGGTACAAAAGTCACAGAGCGGAGGCAAAAGAATTCAAACGATGTGGGAAAAGCTGCAATAGATGTGAAAGGAGCTGAGAAAAGGCAAAATGGAAGTGTATGGAACGAAAATGGATATTCAGCAGTAGAAATTGGGTACTACATATTCATACACTTATATAAATAGAGTCGTCAAGATATTGTTTTGAGAGAGTTAAGGGAGTAAATGTTAACATAATGAAAGACTATTTAAATAAATGTGATTTCAAAGAATTTTTATAATTATTTTTATAAAATTTAATGGTTATTGATATACCGAACCACCTCAAAGAACTTCATTTAAATATCTAAAAAAAAAAAATATTTAAAAAAATGGATATTTGAAAAATTTAAAATTTCCATGAATTTCCAGGCCAGAAATTCAAATTAAAAAAGTAAAAAAGCTAAGAAAAAACTTTCAAATATTCAACAAGCTAACAAACAGTTACTCAAAAGTCAAAGAAACTTAGCGCAAATTGAAAGCGCCACAGCGGCAGTGAGAGGCGGCAACATATGAAAACTAAAGGGAAACGGAAGCGAGGCGACACATAGCCAGCGGAAAACGAATGAGAACAAAAAGAAAATTCAGAGAACGCAAACAAAACACTAATTCCCTGAAATCGGCTAAAGGCAAACACAACAACATTTGCGCAAACACAACAACATTAACGCAATGACAACAATATTAACGCAAACAACAACAACATGAATATTAACAACACAGATGAAACTAAAAACAGTTCCACGCGACCAACAAATGAAACACAACTTGCATACAAATGATGCTGAAGCAGTTAGTGACTGGGCATTTCCGCGTACAATTAGAGGGAGCGCTGCCACAATTTGACGTATACAAGTATAACAGCACGCTCTTCGCAGAAAAATTCATTTGTATGGGTGTCATGGCAATGTGTGGTGACAGATTATACGGTTTCCAAGGCTTCAAATTGGCATTAGCGAACAGTTGGGGACATTTCTGAGGAAATTGAAATTTCTACCCATCATCTATTTATTTTACAACAAAGTGATTATGTAATAAAAGCCAAAAAAAAAAAAAAAAATTTAAGTACGACCGCAGCGGAGAAATGAATTCTGTCATTATTCTTTAAAATGAAAAAGTGCTGCAAATATTTATTAAAAAGCTTGATTAAATACCGACTGATATTTAATAAAAAGTCATAGTGTCATAGGTCTTTGGCATAAAGAGGCAATGAAAAGTCGTTTTCGAGTTTTCGCTTTTAAATTTTTTTGGTTGTGGTCTTTTGTAAGATTCAATAAACGTATGCGTGCAATATTAGACACGGTGAAATACAAGCAGTGGTTGTAGTCCAATATCGCCTAGAAAAAAACCCCAAATCGGAAACGAAAGTCGTGAATCAAACGGGTCTACCAATTGTTGATATATAAAACTACTAAGAAATGTTGTCATTACCACGTAACTTGTCCAATTTTGCAACAATCCATATACAAGCCATAACCCAATTGTGAAATTTAAATTGGGTCGGTTCTTGAGCGATTTGAATAGCTGCTACTTAAAAATATATTGAGTAATCGAAAAAATCTTTTCGTATTTTGTAGTCGTTGCAGTCGCATGTCTCTAGTGCCCTACCATATAGTGTTGGAAAGGCGAGATTATAACCAAAAAATAAATAAAATTCAGGCAAATTGGATAAAGAGTTAAGGCTGTTTGAAAATGAATGAAAATAATGAAGAAGTTCATTATATTTTGAAATTTTTGTATAAAAAAAGAAAAGAATACCACGTATGTCACCAATGA
This sequence comes from Bactrocera correcta, assembly GCA_027475135.1. Classification (NCBI taxonomy): domain Eukaryota; kingdom Metazoa; phylum Arthropoda; class Insecta; order Diptera; family Tephritidae; genus Bactrocera; species Bactrocera correcta. The sequence goes on from CM050323.1 coordinate 21,513,567, forward strand.
AATTTGTGAAATTTACAAATACGATGATGTATCAGTTCGTGTAGCACAACAATAGTACACCTACTTCCGTTCTGAAAATTTCGATGTGAAAGAAGCGCCTCGCTCTGGTCGACCTGTCGTTGAAAATATCGATGAAATTCTGGAAAATATTGACCAAGACCGTCACATAAGCAGCCATGACATCGCTAAGGAACTTAACATTCATCATCAAAAGGAATTGAATCATTTAAAAAGGCTGGCTACAAAAAGAAGCTCGATGTTTAAGTACCGCATGCAATTCTTTAAAAAATTTAATGCACCGAATTAACATTGCGGTTCTTGGCTGAAACGATCAAACTATTTCTGAAGCGAATGGTAACAGAAGTCGAAAAGTGAATCAAATACAACAATACCGAGCAAAAAAGATGACAGTGAAGCTCAATTAATGGTCGCAAAAGCAGAATTGACACCTCGAAAGGTTATGCTGAGTGTTTGGTGGAATTGGAAAGGCATCATCCACTATGAGCTGCTCCAGCCAAGTCGAAAAGACTTTTTCGTCTACACAATATAAAGATATAAGCGATTTGAATAGTTACTTATAAATATATTTATTTTCCATTTCTTAATAAAAATCTTCAATTTTATTCAGCTTCAGCAAACTACATTCTCTATATATTTGTCATACCTTAGGTATCACTACATATTGGCTGCACTTTGCACTTAAGTTATTGCATTTGTGTTGTATATGCAAGCAGTAGTACACACCCACTTGGAAAATGATGTAGTAATTCTTCAAAAATTTGTGCGAATTAAATAAAATATCAAAAAAATGGTTTGAACTGTCCTAGCGAAAAGTTTTCATTCCCAATAGACTCTAGACAACACATATCAGAAATTTAGAGAAGTATTATCAGATAGTAATGATTTAAAATCATTAGATTACCTGTATTGCCTTTCAATAATAATATAAAGGAAATTCTAGAATAAGGCGTAATGACGCATTCATATAATCCAGCTACCATCGGTCTAGTAAGATGGTACAAAAATCGTCCTTACTAAGTTTGGCTCCCAAATGCAAGTTCAAATCTTTGCTATTGGATATATTTTCCTCCATCCATATACATAGTATATCTATATACATGTGTCTGCATGTACAACAAAAAATATCTATTGGCACTTGTGCATATTTGCACTGTCGCCTTCGTTCCACAATTCTATTGCGTCTTCATATGCTCGTATGTATTTACCGATATTTGTACGGATAGAATTACCTCGAGGTTATTTGCTCAACAAATTGCCAAAAATGGCGAGAAATTTGCGCCAGACACTTGCTAGTTACAATGGAAAGAAGACAAGACAGCGGCATATAAGTGTTATTGTGCTAAGAATAGGTATATATATATACTGATATGTAACTGAATATATGTGCACACACATATGTATTTTACAGTTTAGATTTGTTCGAACGAAAGCAAGAGTTCATTGTCTTCAGTTGTCTTGTTTGTATTGATGTCATCATTTAACCTCTTCGTACATAAAGTTTTTAATCATTGAGTCCATAAATTTTTTTTTGCTATAAGAGACCTACCCTAGGCAATTAAGATACGTCTGAAAAGCTAAGAATTCATTCACCTAAGGTCCGCACGCTTTGGATAATTACCATATTATTGCTCAAATAAAACCGTTCGTTCTAGTGGGTTATTTGACTCGATTTTTTCAAAAAATAATTTTTAAAAATTTATAGAGTATAGAAGACTTAGGATGAGAGGGACATTGAGCTTCCTTACGAATGGGGCAAAGCTTGAGGTGAAAATTGATGGAGGAGCTTACTGTTAGCATTTCTCTATCAACTCCAGCTTCAGACTTTCTGACTATTGCAGTGTCTTCCAAGCCAAGGTTGCAGCCATTAAAGTAACAGTAGATTTAAGGCTCCGGAGTGCAGCTTCCTTCAGAGAATTCACTGTCCACACAGATAGAAGAGCAGAGATGAGTACCACGCCACAGCGGAATCGCAGAAAATTGTAAAGCTGATGAGCTAGCAAGGAAAGGCATCCTATAACCGCTATTGGTTGAATGGGAGGGGTTTGGTGGTCCCGTATCCTCTTGTGTTTTACTACTAGGCAGCTGGGCTTTGTTAAAGATTGGCCAACCTCGGCATATGCGCGGTCGCAAAAGTCGTTTGACCCAAGATGGGTAGCAAGAGAGCTAGTAATCTCTTTGCTCTCATTAATGCTAGTCTCTCCCTGGTTGTGGAGATTTTATCAGATCATTGGTCTATTTTTGTCCATGCTGTGAGGTTGGGAGTCTTGCCAGACGCTGTATGGAAGAAGATAAGGTGGAAACAACTCAATACTTCCTTCTTTATGCTCCCGTGTTCAGAAGCCCAAGACTTAAACAATTGTGAGCTCATACCTTAGTCCATCCCACCCGCGGGAATAATTCAACGTGAGTTTTCTAAGCTACAGAGTTACGGAAAATTAGCTGAACTCCTATCCACAAAAGCTTCGAACATTCCGACATGCATTACATGTAATGAAACTATTGCGTTGTTCCTCTCACACAATTCGAACACTCGTACATAACTGCATTTCAGGGAAAATGAATGAGTGACTATAATTCAATGGAAAGCAGGAAAATTCCGAAACTACCGACACACTAAAATTGGCTAAGGCATCTCCACAATGCCGCCAATACGAGTGCATATGTACACTTGCACAGCCATTTAACCCATACATACAGACAAGCAAATGCACACAGTTGCCACATGTATTTTTGCGCTCAATGGACTTAAGTACTTAGGCAAGCGCATAGGATATCAAAGTGAAATGGACAAAGTAAGTAGATAAATGACCATATAACACCATTCGAACGGAATTGTGTGCGAACGGATTAGTGTTAACTGATACACGTATATTGGCAAATTGTGACAAAAGTGCGAAGGCAATGGACACCATGCGGTAGTTGAGACCAAATTTAGTAGGAAAATCGGCAACAAGCAGCGCAAAACTTGCAGCAAACTCTAAATTCATATACACATGTGACACAAATATCATTAAACACAGGCTGCGCTTCAATATATATATACATACATATGCACATTTCCATTTCACTGGAAAACTTCTTTAGGCAGTTGTCAAAAGAACTTTGCCCAATTTAATCTACATATTTACATTTGATGCATAAGCGCCATGAACTGCACTTTGCTATTTAATAAATGGCCGAAGCCGAAGCCAAAGCAATGGCTATCGCTTACAATTGCATATGTGTATATATATGTCTGTGTGTGTATATTTAAGTTTTCACTGGTCAAAGTCTATCGAATGCTGCAAACATCTGCACTTTTGCAGCCGAGTTAATGCCACATGAATAATTGCCTCAAGGCATCACAAAGACTCGGTGCTTGTCAAACTAAAAAGAAAATAGTGAAATTGACAAAGAGCGCTGTTGCTATGCCCAATATAATCTATCATTGGCTGAGTGCTTGAGATTGTTAGTGGCGTTATTAAATAAATGCTGTGGCAAGTAAATGTGCATGTATATTAGGGTGAGCCAAAACTAAGAGAGTAGCGAATTTATGGGTTAAAATTAGCCTATGTACGGAAGAAAGGAAAGCTGCAAGGCAGGACTTTTAGCTTATTTTAAAATATTAACTTTAGTTCGTTCAGAAGTTTACAACATTTTTTCCAAAAAATGTGGCTCAAGGAGATTGTTCACCATTTAGAAATTCGTGAACAATATTTAAGGAGATATTTTAGTCTAAAATTATGATGAGTTATTGATTAGTGAGATTGCAGCCATCTCAAGCAACCGCAAAATTGAATAAAAATATTTCAAAAAATAGCGGCAACTCAAAAATAAAGTTCGACATTTTTTTTTTTAGAATTTTAGAAAATTACTAAAAATTTATTTTTATAATTTTTTGTTGTTTCAGTTGACAGAGGATATTTAAAGTAAATCGACTTGACAACGGATTGCTTGTTTCGTCCACTGCTCAAACCGGTCCAGTTGCCTCGACACTCAAATGTTTATAACTACAGAAATATTTCGAATTTTATAAAAAACCGCCTAGGGAGATATTTCTCAATATCTAAACTATCGATTTGTGAAGAAAATTTACATATCTTGCACTTCTAGACTAGAATACCCCATAAAACTTTGAAATCAAAATGTGAAGTTTTAGTGTTTTTTGATTAAAATTTTTCATATTTAGCAAAAAAGCTTAAATTAGAGTAAAATAAAATTGTACAAGTACCTCCGGATAGTCAAAGAACATTCGTTTGAAGGCGAACTAAAGTGAGAAGGCGAAACATTCCTTCCACATGTTTGTACGCTGGGTTTGGAACCCGCCACGTCAAATCGCTCCCATGACAATGAAATAACAGCCTCGGACGAGAGACACCTCTTTTGATGACCTGTTAAAATTCGACTAAACACTTTCGTTTGTAGGAACATTTTCCTTCCATATATGTTTAATTTTAGCCCATAAATTCAATATTAGTTTTTTGAGCTCACCTTAATATATTGTACGTAGGTATAAATGCTTGCATAAAGTAATTTAAATATATTGTGCTTATTTATTAAGATACTCGAAATTTATTCAAACAATATATGTATATATGTGAATATTTATTGGACGTTAGAAATGAAATTTCTTTTATACTTTTGAAGCCGATTTAGTTTAACTGATACATATATGTACATATATCTTACTTTTCATGTAGTATTTATGGATACATATCTGTACATCTTTTATTATTATTTTCATGTTCAGCTTCCAGTCAACGTATATGTACGTGGAAGAAAATGAAAAGACAGTGGACTTAGCCCGCTTCTATAATACTCAACTCCTTACACCGCTGTTTGAAGAAATTGACCCTAGAGGAATACGACTCATATCTTGGAACATTAGCATCAAAGAAGACAATCATTGCTACTTTGTTGTAGTGTTGATAGCAGACAGACCAAAAAGCTGCAAAAGGGAACTTCATAACATTGTAGGGGTTACCACACGATACCACTCTTAAGGTCGTCTCGCTTTCATAAGGTTAAGAGGATTCTGGGAAATGCATAACATACGCGAAGGATGATGAGATACACGAGCATTATCTTCACGAATGCCAAGCCTTCAGCTTGATGAGGCAGGATACCTCTTACGGCTCCCAATTCTTCAACTTAAGAGATACTGGCAGCTGTTTAGGACAAAATTTGATTTTTTACCAAATTTGGTGAGTTGCTGTATAAGGCTTAATTGGTTACCAGACGGAGCTGGATGGGTCTAATGATGAGAGCATCACGAGATTTTAGCGTTTAGTTTTTTGTTCTACGATTTACCTTACGCGTCAACAATTGTCTCAGACACAGTTACTTTTTCTCTCGAGCAATATCTTGTGGTTTGAAAGCAGAAATAAGTCACTGTAGATAAAGAAGGTGGATATAGAAGCAAAACATTGGAAATTGGTGAAGAGCAGAAATACATATATTTATATATAGTTAGTGTGTATATTTTGCTAGTAATAATGAAAAATCAAACTCACCACGAGTTTACCATGGCAATACTAATTGCCAATAAAACAAGTCTAGCAAAACAGAAGGGGCATTTTCTCATCGCTATATTGGATGCGGTTGCTCAGCGCGTTGGAGCGTAAGACACAATTTAATTGAATTGTTTTCGGTTTCTTTTCATTTTGGCTGCGGTTTAGTGCAGAGTAGCAAATAAAGGAAACAGAATAAGGCAAGTCTATGGCAATATGTACATACATATATTAGGTAGTACTTAAAGAAAAATTAATATTAATTTTTCAGATAAAAAATTACTTATTCTTCATATAAAATAGTTTTCAGTAGATTTGATTTCAATCGACATACATGATATCCGAAAAAAATAAAATAATTAAAAAGAAATACAAACATTGATTCAATATATAATATCTAAACATGACCTTACCATCGAACCAAAAGCGAAGAGAGATAGGAAACAAAATACTCTATCAAATACACAAAAGCGTAGATACTCTGATTTGCAAACTTGTTGCTCGCCGCTGATGCTTCATTTCATTTCCTATCTGCTTGTACTAGCATGCGTTGTTATTGTGGGAGTGTATCTAACCGTGTTGCTGTAGTCTGACATACATATGTGCGGACATAGTTTGCGGTTTCGCGCTAATTTTCAATTTCCGCACAAAACAAGCCAATACATACAAGTACAATGCCACAAAGGAAGTGGAAAAACGCAAACCTGCAATTGCACGGTTTTCTTTTTTTTTTTTTGTTTTTGCATTTTTTCGATTTTTCCACCGCATTTGTATAGCTTGGCTGCGATTCGCAAAGCAGCTTGCGGGCTATTGATTCAGGGAAAGAGAAAATGAGTAAGGGAAGTATGTATGTATAAGGCTTCATCCACATCTGATGTATGCTTACCCGAGTGGAAGAGGGGTACGTCAGTCATATTTTTATGGCCTGAATGGTAAGGAACATCAATGGCCATGAAAAGTATACGTGAAATTGATTTTTTGACACCTAAGCCCCCTTTTCGTAGACCAGGTCACATATATAAATGAGCAGCGTGACAAACAGATTCGATTTAGCCATTTCTGTCTCTCCATCTGTATGACTAGACCCTAAGTTTTTGAGATATCGATATGAAATTTTACGGGCATGCTTTTCTCTTTAAGTAACTACTAATTTGTAAAAACCGCCAATACCGGAGAACTTTAGCATTTAGTTGTCATACAAAATTATCTATCCATTCAAGTCTTTCAAAGGAAATCTTTCTTATTTAACCAGATATCCTCACGAAATTTTACAAATATTATTTTTTAAGGTATTGCCATGATATCCAAATAAATCGTTCAAATCTAACTACTATAACATATAGCTGTCATACGAACTGACCGAAAAAGTTGAAGTCCTTGTATGGAAAACTTTTTTATTTGACAAGATATCTTCACGAAATTTGTTAAAAATTATTTTTGAAGGTACTGTTACAATATTCGAAGAAATGATTCAGATCGGTCTGCGATAGCATATAGTTGTCATACGAACTGACCGAAAAAATTGAAGTCCTTGTATGGAAAACTTTTTTATTTGACAAGATTTCTTCACGAAATTTGTTACAATTTAATTTTCAAGGTACCGTTATAATATCTGAAGAATTGCTTCAGATCGGTTGACTTTAGCATATAGCTGCCATACAAACTGACCGTTCAAAATCAAGTTTTTGCATGGAAAACTTTTTGAGTTGATGAGATATCTTCACCAATTTTGTCACCAATTATTGCCTATACCAACGGTACAATCTCCCAAGAAATGGTTCAGATCGAACAACTATAGCATATAGCTGCCATACTAATTGATCGATCAAAGTGAAGAATATTTTTATACATTTTAAACAAATTGTCAAAATTGATATTGAGCATCAAATTAAGTTCTTTTTCCCGAAAATTTGTTAATAATTCCTGTTTTTACTTTAGAGTCAGAATATTCATACGCACACTAAACACAAAAGAGTCACAACTCGAGAAATAGCAAATATTCAGGAAGAGGACAACGAAATTAACACAAAAGTCGACCACAGAGAGAGAGAGATTTTCCAGTTAAGTAAACTAGTGATGACATTGAAATTTCTTGCGTAGGCAGTTCAGTGCATTGCGAATTGATACATTGACTTTGACTCTTTTGTAGTTACTGTGCAACATTTTAGTTTAATTCATGGCTACAGTTATTAAAGACTAAAGAATAAGTTTCAACTTTAACTTCTCACTCACACTTTCGAACTTTCTGCTAATTCATTGATGTATGAATATGAAAATATATACACTTCCAAGCAAAAAGCTGAATGAGTTGCATCAGGCTACCACAAATACCCTTGCAAACATATTTGTAATACTTACAATACATCACCATTTTATGAAAATAATTATCTGCCATTTGTCGAAATGTCTGTAGCTACTTCCTGCTCACCGAACTATGCGAAAGTGTGTAAGTTAGCAATTTGAATTTGGATACAATAATTTAATTGCATATTAAAGCAGATTTCATTATCAACAGGCAACGCACACGTGCGCACGCACAGTGATAGCAGCCTAAGCCTGCTGTGCTCATTCAAGCATTTACAGGAGATATACTGTTAAGTCTACTAAAGCATTATGTTTGTATAGGTATTTGTCGATGGCAAGCGGCAAACAAGCAAGGCGGTTAAACATTTTGTGCGGCAATCAGACACAGGCTGTCAATCGGGCAAAATTTATACACTGATATTATATGTATGTATGTATATATTTACTTACATATACATACATAAATATATTGATATACAATTTACATATGAGGCTGTGTAACACAGGTAAAACCGCATTGCTGCAAATATGGTTAGCAACGCACAACATATGCATAGATTTGTCTCTGTTTGTATAATTGATGGCAGCAATGGCAGGCATTTCTCTAGTTTTATTAAAGCCACAATTAAAATTGGTTTCACAAATAGCAAACAAATTAAAATGATTGCTTGTTAGTTGCGTGGGCCTGGAACTGGTAGTTCATTAACCCTAATAGAAATATTTAGACAGATTTTTATAAATTTATATAAATTGAATGTGCATGTGTTATTTTCAAAATATGTGTGCATGAGTCACCAGAATTGTACAACTTCGTGGAATATTCTTTGAATGGGGTGTAGTCATAGGCAGCACTAGCAATATTCTGGCTCACTTGACTGCAATGTATTTTAAACTAATTTGAATAACATTTGCTCTGAGCTTCATTGTTATAGCCCATTAATTATCTGAGCGCTGAAAAAGAAGAAAAAATTTGTGTGACGGATATCGTCAGGCATGATCATGATATCTCTAGTTCATTTATAGCAAATAATTTGTAAATAGAAGCTTAAAGTGTTCCTTCAGACCTGCGAAATCATTGTGCAGTCTTTCTGGGAGCTTTCACACAAGACTGTGTCTCCGAAAGGCATCCGCTTTCATCGAGGTGCAAATCCGTTAGCAGAGCGGTAATATTATCTTTATTAGCAATGTCTGACCTCAGAATCGATACCATCAAGCTATTTTAACATCAGACTTTTTCGGTTGCTTTGTCTTAGCGAAATCACTGAAAGCAGTAAAGTCATGGAAAATCCAATGGGAGCACTCTTGTCTCGATTACATCGGATTTAGAATGAGTTGGTCTCCGTGGTTGTCTTGTGTTTTAGCGCAGGAGCTCTGGACTTCGCGTCAGCCTAGCAGACGCTGATCAAAAACTAGCTTCTGTGTGGCTGGTGGATCATTTGGTGCGAATGCGAGAGATCTACTTAACTACTCGCTTTTAACAAGTTATTACAGGCCTAAGTTTCTAACTATTACATAAAGTTGCATGAATGAAGATAAGATGGAACTTTCTTCTCCATTGTCCAACTTTTGCATTTTTTTTTTTTAATTGAGATTAAAGCATCTGTGCAATCATAATCTTCACGAACCAAGTGAAATAGACGCCTTTGATTGCAGCTATATTAAAAAATATGTGTCAGACTCAAAGAGTTTCATCGATTTTTGAGAGTCTTCTCGTACAATACTTAAAAGTATTTAGTTTTTACAAAAGAGCGCGTTCTCAGCTGTCGGAGTGGGATTCGTTTGTCCATCGACCCTTTAGCCTAGCCTAACCGTCATATTCTTTATTGGCGTAAACACCACTTTCTCGGTTGCAGCCTAGCCTAACTCAACCAAATTACCCACAAAGTTATTTTAGGAAAATATTGATAATGACAGTCATATCCTTTATAATAGTAATAATGCATTAGAAATGTTTTTGCTTTATTATTTTTAGTTTGAATATGCAGCAAATTTTCAGATAAACACTTGCAAGACAAAACACCTTAGTTCTTAGAAGAAATATTGAAAAGTTATCAGAATAATTTAATTTCCCTTATTGAATTGAACAACACGTCGTTGAGTGTGTAAATTTGCACAAACACTTGCAGAAAACACAAACAAACTCACACACAAAACGCACTCACACGCTCAAACGCACGCACACATACACTCGACATAACGCCACTTCCACCTTTGCTTTCACCGATCGTTTGCAAATGTAATTGACATTGTAATTGTAATTGAGAAAATTATTGCAATTATACTAACAACATTACTAATTTACATAAACACACACATACACAAACCCATTCATACATAAATTATTTATGCTTCGGTAGTTAAATGCACACGTGTTAGGCGTGTCCAACTGTACTGGTCGAATTGTTAAATATGCAAATTTCGTCTTTTTTCCCCGAACTCGTTTCGACGCAAATTGAATGATCAGCGTTGATGTGTGAAATTTCATGAATAATTAGTGGCCCAACTAATTGCTTTGAAATAAAATATTAAATTTGGATGGTTTTTATTTGAATTAAAGATGAAGTCTTATTAAATATAGTATATAATATAGCCTTTATTTGGAAGTGTATTTTATAAAATTATTTTTATTAAGAAAATATAGACGAGTTTGGGCGAGGGTAAATCTACTTTTCAATTATTTTAAAATTTTAAAAAAAAAAAATATATTTACTGAATTGATAAAAAAAATTATGTTGACCATTGCAAAAGCCGAAAGGGCTTATCTTGTCCTCTTATTCTTGGTTAACCTGAATGAAAAATGGTTGTGACGATTTAAATGACGATCAAAGGCTAGCTCGTTGAAAAGTTAGTAATTGAGCTGAATTAGTGGTCTGAAAGAAGTCTGAGAGTGTTGACTAATGAAATTAGTACGGATAAAAACACTATTTGGAAAATTTTAACTGAAGATTTGAATAAAATAAAGGTCTTTCAGCGTCTTTTTCCACTTGAATTAAATGAAGAGTAAAAAAGTAAGCGTCGTTTCTATGAAAAATGGATATTTCTCATCTGCCAAACTTCATATTCACCTGAGTCATCCGCATGGGATTATTTCCAATTTACCAAATTGAATAGTGACACGAAGGCAGCTTTTTATGATATTATCCCAACCATTCAAGCAGCCGTAACTGAGGTGCTGAAAAAGATTGCTACAAAAAAATCTATGCTTTCGCTGGTTTTGGGCTCCAAACTTTGTACTGAGTCTAATTGGACCTCTTTTTAACAAAAAGTAATTTTGTAAGATAACATAATGTGCATTTGATTATACATATATCCAAAAAGTTCGGTTATCTGTAGAACACACGTTGTATATTTCTTATCGAGAATTATCTTGGAACTTATTCTTCAGAGTTCATTTAATATTTAAATAGATTCACCATAGTAATCTAGCACGTTACGACCATCGAAACTCGAATACATTGAAGTAGCACCAGCTGGCAAGAGTATTGTTGCGTTTCTAAGCTGTTATTATAGTAAATATTAGTTTTTCAGAGTGTCATGTTCAGTCATAGCTGCATAAAGGTGGCTCCTTTATGTGCTCCTGACCTGTCGATCTCCTTTTTACTGGTCAGTTCGAAGATTTGGCGCATGATGAAGTCGATAGTAGATTTTCCAGATCTAAAGGCACACTGATAAAATCCAATCAGTTTGTTGACGATGGGTTTCAGTCTTTCCCAAACTACAAACTACACTCGAAGCGACCTTACATGCGGAGGCTTACCCCACGGTAATTGGCCTTGGATGGGCAGGGCACACTTAGCGCTAGTCGCCGCATATTTCCGTAGAATTTTTGAGCATTCCCCCTACCGGCTAGTTTTTCAAGCTCATTTTTGTCTTCAACTCTCGCTATCTCGATGGCACATTTGTATTTTCATTACACTGCGACTCGGAAGTTACCATAGTACCAGCTGTTCTTTCGACCCTTCCGAAAACCTATGGATTTACTTTCAGTTGTGAGTAAGTAGCTTGAAATGCCTCCTCGACGTCGAGCCTTTCTTATGTTTGTTGACGTATCTTTGCTAGAACAATATAGCGGTCCGAGTCAATGCTAAGTCCTCGGAGCGTACGCAAGTTAAGAACACTGAAGACATGTCTTCCATTTATCGCAACGTCATCGATCTGGTTTTTCAATCCGGCAACAGCCAAATAGGTTGAGACATTTTCGATAATATATAAGCAAATAGGCATAAGGCCGCACCGCATGATTATAGTAGTTGGTATTTGGTTATTGAAAACTTGTGCACTTTCATATAATATATGTAGAAGAATATTTGTCTTATCGATTTGACGATACTGATAATGGCGATGCAAACGACCGGCTTATAATTAACGAATTTACTCTGAAGGAACTATATGAGAATGATGGCGTGAGTAACAGCGCTGAAAGTGACCCATCAGGTTCCAAGAATTTTTTGCAAGACTGCGGTGTAGAGACTATGTGTTCAGAGAGGTGGCCAGAAAGTGTGAACAATAAGGTAACTGAAACCGTAAGAACCCTCGGTTCACCTGAGTCAGTTGAAGAGCTACCAGAGCAAAGTAAAAACTCCTCCATTGTGTCTATTATATTCGGAATGGCACATAAGTCTTGAAGTTCAAGTTCGACGAAATTTCCTGGAATTCGGTAGGCATCAGTACCAGAAACCTACACTAAACGGTAAGACATCTACTACTGTCAGTATTTGGGGTGTCTGAAAATAAGTAAGACAACGCCTGGGCTCACATATGGAACGGAGATCGATAGAAGCTTACTTGGTTACCAGTTCTCTTTCAAGAAATCAGGACAACCAATCGCCGACTCGGATCGTAATGTTCGGAGGGTAAAAGGTGGACCTGGATACCAGAAATGGCGATTAATGCGTTCAGAATGGATCAATCAAAGTGGCTTCCATTGAATTGGAATTGTTTCAAGCACATGCGAGGAATATTTGAAAAACAATAAAGCGATTATTGGTTATCAATTTTGTGTTTTATTCTCTAGTCCCTAAATATAAGAGGCCATTCTCGTAAAAGGGTTATACTTTTATCAAAATGACTGAACGAATTGAGCTCCGGATGCACAGTTCTCCGTCCGTCAGCAAGCATTCTGGGCTGAATGGTGCATTATAAATGTGTGATATGGAACTTGTAAAGTACAAAGTACATCTAAGTCACCACATTTTTTTCGAAATTCGTAAAATTGAGGTAACTTGTTAATATAAAAATAGTTCCAGTGTGTACATTAAGCAATTTTCAGGGGAGAACAACATCATCGACAATAATTACCCAGCAATGCGCGCACAGGTCATGTCAAATCCGGGGATAAAATGGGAGCACACATAGAACCCTCACAGCGGAGCAGCCGTAACGGAGGAGTAAAACATAGAAACGCACTTTGCTGCGGTCAAAGCACAAACAAAAAGACAACAACAACAATACAAAAGGTAAACTACTATTATTCATTTCAGCGCGCGTTACATGCGCCTAACTGCTCTTTTGCAGCGCCAGTTGTTGTAATTGCTTTATTGTTGTTGGCATTTGCCATGTTGCTGCCATCCACAGGCATTGTTGGCGTTTTGTCTGCCGCTGCCGACGCCACTGTTGCGCTGTTGCTGATGCTTCGGCGTTGATGTATGTGAGCCAGCACTGAACGTAACCGCTTCACTGTCAGCGGTAGGGCCGCAAGTCAAGTTAAAAAAAAAAAACAATAATAACAACAACAACGCATACGGGTTAGAGCAATGAGCAGCATACCATTAGCAAATGTGGCGGCCATTAACGCCAACAACAATGTCGCTGTTGTTACGCAGCAACATGTTTCGCTTGTTGGCGTTGTTGTGCTTGTTGTTGTTGCAGCTGTTATTTCTGCGCCATAATATTTATGTAATTCACAAGGCTGCTGCTGCTCCTGCTGTTGTCATTCATGCGTGCATACTGCTTTAATTGCCAGCATTCAACGGCAGGAGTCAGCAACCAACAACAGCAGCAACAACAACAAGAACAGCCGTAATTGCCAACACAAAGCGACAGCAGGTCACCCACCATCACTTCTGCAGCGGAAATCATTGCTGGTTGGCTGTGGCAGTTGTTGCTGTACTTGTTGATGTTGTTGTTGTTGCTATTGCTAGTAATGTGTTAGTCTAATGGTGGTCGTCATTGTTCCTGCGAACATTAAACCTCAAATGTTGTGCTGTTGGCTGCTTTTCTGTTTACTCCTCCCTCGCGCCCTTTGTTTAATATGCCACGTGCTTTTGTCGGTTGCTGCAAGTGTCGTGCGCGCTCGGCATGTTCAGCGCTATCAACATTTATGCGCGAATACAATTAAAATTTAGGGCAATTACGCGGTGAATGTGTCGCGCACAATAAACGCTTGCAACGAATGCAACCGAATGTGGCACACACACGCGCACGCCGCTTGAGATGACACTATTTGCGCACAAAAGTAGGCTACAAAATTTAGAAACTCAATTTGGAAGTTTATTTTCTGCGTGTGCGGCACGCATATAAGTGCGAAATAAAGCGACACATTAAACATTAAATAACATAATTTCACTTAATTTGTAAATGAAATCGAATGGCACTCCTGTACTTGCCAGGCAGCCAATTTGTACTTGAGTGAAAATATTTCAATTTCACAAAATTTAATTAAAATTTCTATCAAAGAAAGAAAATTACTTCAACTACTGCTGCCACTTATTTACGCCATTATAACACGCATTTTTTATTGATATAAATTACTTTTGTGCATTTCAAAAGTCAAGCATTCAAGGCGTTCTTCACTCAACTAACTTTGGCTTTATGCCTCAATGCACTTGCAAATAATTTTGAATCTAATTTCATCTGCGTTTCCTGGCAATAAAACGCGCTCGAGCGTTCGCTTTATTTTATGCTGCGATTAAATAAAATAAATATCCTGTATATGTTACTAAACTCCTCAGCTACGCCATTCACCTAAGGCAATTTATATGGTATCATCCGGCAAATCAGGAAATGAAATGCAGTCGCATAACATTTCTGAACGCAGTGCATTCCAGTTTTTTGCGGATGGTTTTTATTTATTTCTTTTTTTTCATGCAGTGACAAATTGTTTAAAGATATGTATGTATGCACATATATGCACATACATATATATTTATCTGAATAAGCCAGGGTAGCCAGTTTTTAGGGGAGAAAATTGAAAATTTGCAGTATGAGGTCAGAGGCTTGCTACTACAGGATTAGACTATGAAATATTTGAGGGACAGGTAGAGTAGCAACTGTTTTTCACTGCAGCAGAGGCTTTCATATACATAAATTTTAGTTAAATCGTTTTCGAATGCAAAAATAAATATTTCAATAGCTTGGACGCTTTCTTAATGGGATACAGTCTTCAAGATAATTAATATATTAGAGGCACAAATATGTATTTTTAACTTAATCAGTTATTTGGAGTTATAAACTTTAAACGTGGCATCTCGCCAGTGTGAATATGCAAACATATTCAAAATTTAATTTAGATGTATTGAAACAGCAATGAATAGTGTCAATAAAGCAGTCATGCAAATAAGCCTAAAGATGCAGTATAACCAGAAAAATAACGACGTTGGCACCTAGTATGTCATAGTTCAATCAAGTGCCACCATTTTTAATACATTTTCAAACCTTTTCCTATACTGAATCATTATAATTAACCATCCCGGATGATATTAACGATTTCCAGAAACACTTTTATCACAGCGCCACCTTTCGGTTCCGAATATTTTATTTTTTTTGTTATCCGATTCACAAACTGCGAAGCTTAAGCTGTAAACAGACTACGACAGGATGCCTCTTGTTGTCTCCCATCGAACACCTGCAAAGAGTGGACCTTATGCTCCCAGTTAAGGAGTCTAATTAACTCCTCTCCAAGCAGTTCCTATTGGGGTGTTTTCGTGGAAATCATCCCTGCAGTCACCAGCTTGGGGCAGAACTCCTCCTAGAAAAATCACTTTTTTAAACTAGGTCGACGACATAAAACAATACGCCCACCAGACTTCGAACGTAACTAACTTCAGACATGCACTGGCCGCCATTCACAGTGGAGCCAATAACACCTTCACGCATTGCAGACGAAGAGCTCGAGCTGCCACGAGAATCGAGAATGACCCTTACGCAGCTTCGTTCTTCATACTATAGCAGGTTAAACTCCATAATCGACCCTGACATATCAAACATTTATCTAGCGTGCAATCAATCCCCGAACAACAGTAACCACCTCTTTGCATGTCCTGCTAACCCAACACATCAGACACACTTCTCCCTATGATCCGACCCCTTCGAAACAGCACGTTTCATGGACATACCGTTGGATGATCTCGATGACCACTTACATATCTATCCTTAGCATCCTAACGATTATTAGGGACCCATTACAACAACAAAAAGAACAGTTTTGCTAAACTGCTCTAATTCTTATGGTTGCTTGCGTATATACTTAATTAAAACTTGTATTCATTTTTGTTCTCAACCTAACACAACTCTACTTAAGGGATATCAATGGACATCGTAAAAGACTTGTTTTTAAGGTGTAATTTTAACAATTTATTTAACTATTAAACACCCAATAAATAAACATAAAAAATTCTAATTAAAATTTGTCATGAATGCTTTTATTTATAAAAAATCGAACCGATTAGTTAATTTCAACATTAAAAAAATCGCGAAAATCAGTGATTTTTCAAAAGGTCACATTGTGACGATCCCTTAAGGGACAGTAAGCTGCTTTCTTCTTAATGAATTAAACTATCTTCTGAAGTCAAAAACTGATAAATAAAATCAAGGAATAATTTCGTTTTAACACAAAAAAATAAAATGTTCATTCCCGGCACCTCACTGTACATAGGCTATGAAAATGTTGTTAGAGAACTTTCTTATGACTGAATTAAAAGTCTGTTTACTGACAAAAATATACACACCTTTAACATCACTTTCAACATCAGCAGCTTTTGAGCCAGCGCAACCATGGTAACGCTGAAACTATTCCCATATTATAAGCTACTAAACTCAAATACCTTGGGTCGTGACAAAGTAGACTTTTCATTTCTGTAACATTTTCAACGATTCAATCAATCATCTTTGTCATGGTAAAAGTCACAAGACAAATCTTGCCCTGTTTCATACCAATCTTAAAAAAAAAAGTTGTATCGTTTCGGTTTGCGCGAGTTAATATCATTTTCGCGATATGAGTCGTTAAAAATATACTTTTGAGCTTCACCAAAATGTATACTCTTTATTGATATTCTTAAGTCCAAATTGTTACTTAGAGATTACTGCTATTTATACTAACTTAAGGACTGTGTCAAATAAGGAAGGTGTGGGATTGACAGGAAGAAAGGTTCTGGTTAAAGGGGCCACTTGATCATCAGACGGCGGAGAACATTGTGACTATTATCAAGAAAGACTCACGCCTTTCGGGCAGGAAATTGGCGAGAATCCCTCAAGGTACAGACAGTTCCGGATAGGAACGCCGTCAAGAACAAAGCCACAAAACAACGAGCTAACAAGCTGACGAAAAATTATGTTAAGAAATTCGAATGCTACATAATAGATGACGATATTTACGTTTCAGCGGATTTTTCTCAGCTACCTGGTTAGGAATTTTATACACCCGATTCTCGAGGAATAGTTGTCGAAAAGTTCACGGCCAAAAAGATGACAAAATTTCCCAAGAAACTTCTTGTGTGGCATATAATTTGCAGTTGTGGCAAAAGAATTAGCTCATTCGTTACGTCGGATACAATCAACAGCGAATAAATGTGAAGTAATTTTTACAAAAGAAATTGCTCCCATTTTTAAGAAAGCAGGTGCACACTATTTTTTGGGCTGACCTCGCTTCATGTTACTTTAACAAAACAGTCTTAAAGTGGTTCCAATGGGATGGAGTGATTTTAATACCCAGAGAAGCGAGTACACTTAATTGCCCAGAGCTAAGTCCGATTAAGAGATACTGGGCTTTAGTAAAAAGGAGGATGACTGAAATAAAAAAAAAAATTTACCAAAGATCTTCAAGACTTCAAGCACACTACCATAACAGCGCTAATGGACGGAGTTCCGGAAAAAATAATAAAAGAAACTATAACAAAACATAATTATTGGGTTCTTCTCCCGTTTTTTTTTTTTTTCAAATTTAAAATACATTTTTTTAATAAAATGTTTTAGTTTATAAAAATCGGACTACTGGCTTTAGATATTTTTTCATTATTGTAATTGACAATTTTATTCGACGCAATGAACAAAAATATAGTGGAACTTTAATTCACTTAGCACATATAAGGTCTCTAACTAAGAGCTTGTGAATGAAAATAGTATCAGTTTTGCATTCTGTCAGCATTCTTTATGGCTTAAACAGCTGAATCCATATAATGTGCTTTTATATGAGCAAAATTAAATTTTGACGTAATTTCTTTTAGTATATAGTATATTACATGCTTGTTTATTGGCGTAGACACCGATTTTAGCCGAGTTTATAGTATATTATATATTGTACTATATGTAAAAAATCACTCTCCGAAATAAGTGAAAATAACTTAAGCTGCTAAGCTAATAAATCCACGCATTGAATAGCGAAAAGTTTCCTTATAAATAACTTTGATATAATACAGCTTTTAACCTTTTCTCCCCACCTGTAAGCAGTGCAAAACTTTTCTATTGTCGCCATATGCCATTCAACTAAATGTCAACGCAAGGCACACACATCACAGCAGGTAATAAAATCGTGTCAAAAGAATAAACAACTAACCAAGTAGTATCAACAAAGGCAAGTCAAAGATGAAGCGCAACTGAGAAAGATGAAGCTGAGGTATGTACTCGTATAAAGGAGAGGAAGTGTGCCTAAGAGGAAAAATGCGGCGTAGAGGGTGAAATATTTACTGTAAGCAAAACTAAATGATAAATTATATCGAATACGGCACTGAATGCAACTTGCGGGATTGGTCTGTAGAGGGAATTTAAGATATCGTATGAACTAATTTATCAGATATAAACATATTTATATTAAACGCTATGATTTTTAATTCAATTATTTAAAGACTGATTTACAGACACACACGAATAAGACTCTTCATTTCAGCAACTATTCTTCGTTCGTGAACTAAAATTTCCTAAACGGCTGCCAAAGCACAAAAAAACTCACGCAGCCTACAAGAAAAAAGAACGCCACACTACACTTTGTTTGCTTTAGCACTTTGAACTCGTCTAACGTTCATTCATTTATCCATTGTGTCAAGCGGCGGATTGCGTGGCAAGCCGCAAACATGCGTGCTCCTTAGAGAATGCGCGCGAGTAGAAAAAAACTTAAGGAAAGGCAACAGAAAAAATTGTATTTGCAAATAGAGCGAGTAGTTGAAGAATGAGTGAGCGCAAGCAGACGTGCAGAATGAAGCGTCGGAATACCAGCAAGTGGGTGCATTGTCTACAAGGTCAATATGCAGTGTGGCTCAAAGACAGGCAATCACACATGAAGCGGGAAGAAAGTGTATAAGAGCGAGCGAGTGGAGATTGATGATATCAAGATGCAAGGAATTTGCAAGGAGAAATGTTTGCGCGCAAGAAAAATGTGTTGGCGCTACCCGAATATATTTGAAGTACTTTGTGGAAGCGACGATATGCAAACAACGCCATATATATGCATGTGTGTGTTTGTCAGTTAGGGAGAGAGATTCCGTATACCGACCGTCTTATGGGGCGGGAGCCGGAAGCGCGCTAAACTTTCGTGCAGCAATGACGCATCGCATTACCAAATGCACACAATTCCAATTCCTTCACAGTTAACTTGCACAAACGTGTGTGTGTGTGTGTGTGTGCAGCAGCCGAAAAGCAAAGCGCCCAGCAACACTTTGACTGAGGCAAAATCATTGCAAATTTCAGCGGTTACATAACTTTCACAGCTTCTTCACTTTTGTTATTTGCATTTTCATGCATTTCGGCGTGAAGTAAATTTTGCCACCGCCGCCACCGATGCACGGCACGGCAGCCATCTTTCAAGTTGATTTAATTTGCTTGCAGGCACTATAAAATATTTTTTGCAAATTAGTTTAATTAATGTTGGCGAATGTCACCACGTGCAGCAGTCAACAGCAGCGCAAGTTGTTGCTTTTGTTGTTCGCGTTGTTGTTGTCAACACTTTGCATAATAGCTGTCAGAGTTTTGTGCATAATTTAGCATCATAATTAAGTGCAAGGCAATCTGCAAATACGCACACACACACACTTACACATTCACATAAGCATACGCACCTTCGTGGCGCAAACACATTTCACTCATTTTCGAGTGAAATACGAATTAACTTCGAAAGTAACTATTCTGAATTTGTTCTAAGACATGCTCAAGTTCAAAGCTCCTTAGAATTTATTATAGTTTCAACGACGGCTCTTGCACTCGTAGCTATTTTAAGTAATTTGCTAAAATATTTATATTAAATTAATTTGCTTGTGCTGTTTTATGATAGCAAGCTGCTGCTGATGACATTGTTACATGGCAAAGTGTTGAAAGACTGCTGTCAGCTGTCAAATATTTTTAGTAGATGAGCAATTGGCGCTTGATGTAGCAAAAGCATTACAATTTTAAACAAAAACTTTTAAATTAAAATATTTCAGAGTTAAAATTTATTTTACATATTCCCGAAGGTCTTGGTAACGATCCAATCGGCAGATATGTTGTAATATTGTGCTCAATTTTAATTTTTTCAATAAGTGGCACCTACAAAAATATATTTGAACGAAATGCTTCATGAAAACTACATACCTATATGTGTACATATCGATAGCTATTCCCTTTTAAGCAATGTTTATTTATAGCCTTGACTACAATTTAGAGTAGAGAGTATAGTAGAGCTGAAGCTCTAAAAATTGGTGGTGAGAATAAAATAATAATAGGATGAAATTCATTGGAAAAGCAAGTGAATGTAACAAAATTGAAAGAGAAAAAAATTTAATAATAATTGCCCTATCGAAAATAGTTATATGGTAACGTTGCAGATAGTAAAAGGGGCTATGGCATCTGTATAACACACTTTTTCTACACAACCTCAAAATTTAAATGAAAAATTCAAATAACAAAGCACTAAAATAACATATAGAACTGTTATTTGGCACAGAGGATTGCAGTAGCAAGGGGCACCTGTGGGCCGAAAATTTTGAAAAAGTGTGCTTGGCCCAGAGACATTAATATTTCGCCGCAAGATAGTACGAGAGGGCTTGGGTCCGGTGTCCGGTTTAAAAAGATTATACAATGGGTGGAATACCGGCCACTTTCTACTAAAATGACATATCTTAGAATATGCCCAATCAATTTCCACTAAATTCGGTACATAATATTCTTCTAACATGCAACAAATAATCTCCGTAGTTTATGAACAAAAATTGTGCAAATCCAATAAAAAAATGTTCAACCCGCTAAGTATCGAGTATTTGGACCCCAGTACCCATAGTGGACTTTATACCGTAAATTTCGGTCACTAAGCGAGATATATTTTTGAAATTTGGGATTAAACGTTTCATAACAATGGCATATCCGTGTGTAGAAAATGGATTGAATCGTGTCAGTACTTCCATATACTCAAGGATTTTCGAACTTTCGAGTGACATTTTACCAACATGTGACTTATCTCTATGAAAATGAGAGAGTGTATTATACATATAACAGGTTATATTTGGGTGATTCTACTCCATATATGATGGTACCCTAATGAAACCCAGAGAACATTTTATTATTAATATGTGGCATATAAATAGTATGTTGTATTGGCAAAAATAGATAAAATCGAGTTGATAGTACCCCTAACTCCCATATACTACATATATATGTATAATGATTTTCGTTTCTCTAACAAACGAAGGTTTCCATAACTCAAACTTGTGAGTAGACAATAGAAGTAAAATTTCATACAAATTTCCTTATATAACTCGAAGTTTTTTTGTGGATTATGGTGATTCGCGTTATGGACAACTGTATATATAATTGCTTGGATTCCGTTCTTCTGCTTGACGGCTTGCACTTTAATATATTTCCTGGCTTTCATTCCTGCAAGTTTCGAAAGCACGAAATGTTCATGTTCAACAAACCCTAAACCTTAGACTTGTTCATTTTTATCTTTAATAATAAAAATTTTTTTCTATTACGAAATATGGTACAATTTATAATTTTATTTTAAATATTTATTTTCTCACTTTACTTTGGCTTACATATTATCGAAAAGATCCTAATATTCAATCGAAAATTCTTACATTAAAATATCTACGTTTTTTAAAGGAACGTCTCAGCGTGAAATTTTCGAATAATCGATTTTTTTAGAATATCGGATAGTATACACTGTAATAAATATTCTCCCAAATTTGAATAAATAAATAAAATAATTTTGTATTTGTCATGAACGTTTTTTTTTTATAAAAACAACGAACCGAATAGTAAACTTGAGCTTTAAGGGGGTATTCTACTCTTGAATTTTGAAAAATTCGATTTTTTTCATATATTTAAAGTTTAGACTTTCAAAAATATGACCTTGGAAGGATTTTTCAAAATTCGGCTTATTTTCGGAGTTACAGCCGATTTTGTGAAGTGGCGTCCTTGTTCACTAGAATTGTCTCACAAACTTTAAACGCGTTTTTCTCGAAACTACTTTTTTCCACACGTTATCGTCATTATCTCTAGTTCTATACAACCGATTTACTTGAAATTTTGTTTGAATCTTCTTTATAAAATCCTTTATCGCTTCTACTAGCATCGTCTCAAAATTTTTGTTTTAAATATTTAAAAAAAAATTCAGGAATTTCAAAAAGAAAGCGTAAATAATGATTTTTATTTTCAGGCAGTCGCCATTTTTCAAAAAAAAAGTTTTTTCGTTTTCCCGGACTATAGTAGCAGCCTTACTGATTAAGAATTTCTTTTGATTTTGTTTTTCAGACCACCAGGAGAGTTATGATCACTGTCAGCAGAATGCGCCACTTTTTTTTTACACCTGTCTCTCCCCCCCCCCTCTAATTATTTTAATTATTAATATTTTTTTCAAATTTTTTTCTGTATTCTTAAGTTATCAATAAAAACACCATAAAAACTGGATACTGAAAATATTTTTGGTTTTTTTTATTAAATTCAAAAAACTGCCCAAAATTTGATTTGTGCAGTAGAGTACCCCCTTAAAAAAATCGGGAAAATCGGAGGGTCACACTGAGACAATCCTTTAAGTCAGTAGGCCTTTTCTTTGCCAAAATCACTACTTTTTATGCTGTAAGGAAAACAAATATTACCATTATAACTTTAGTCAAAAACGACCCAGAGATAGAGAGTAAGACTTTTGTTTCATTTATTTGAGGTTCCGTTGTACCAGCTGCAAAAACCGTTATCCAGTATTCTACAAACTCGTAAGTGATTCGAGAAAAGATATTTTCCCCTTTTTTCATCACGGTTTGCTACGATGGAAACGTCAGAGACGCCATATGTACAAACGGTCACAGTGTCGACATTAGTTTATTTAGCCACGTTCCTCGATCTGTATATATATACATGAACCAATACCTCTACATTTCCTCCTTAACTAATTGTTGTTTGTGTAGTCGTATTTTCCAAGTTTTTAGCGTCTATTCTTAATTCCCTGCTCTATTAGAATTATAACAGTATGTTTCTAACTTGGAACAAATTTCAAGAAAAGAGCTATTTCCATTAACACATTCGTAGCATATACTTATAAGTATAATGTTAGTCCAGAGCATAGTTTAAATAGTACACCAGTGCGTATGAGTAATATTCATGTTAAGAAATAACAGTCGCTGAAAACGCCAAATGAACCATTTTTATTAGCTCATTTAGCACCACATATGTATAAAACGGTCTGAGTACTCATATACTCCAGAAGTGCCTACATTAGATTCTATTTACTATAATAAAAAGGCAATAATATGAACGTTTCAGGCGCGCTAAACAGACATAGTGAGCAATAAGCTCGGACGGTAACTGTTATGAAAGTGCAGTTTACGAAAAATACTAAACTTGTCAGATATTTTACTAGAGATTTTATGATAGGAATGTGCTGCTTTAATATGTGGCTTCTAGGATGGCTAGGAGGATGATATAACTTAGGGTCCTAATTTTTTTAAATTTTTTAGTAATCTTTTCATACAGTTTGTGACATGTGGCCTAATTTTACTTATAAAAAGTAGGAGTTTACAAATTTCGAAGCTGACTCCGAATGTTAGAATTAAATATGTAATAATTTACAAGTTTGAAGTTGCCTACGAACGCTTGAATTACTTCCTGTATTAAATTTTCTGATTGAAAACAAAATCGAAGGTGTCACCAAACAATGCTTGATACGATTTCCACGAAAAAATCGCCCACAATTTCAAATTTTTAATTCTGCAGCAGAAGGAACACAATTAGTATACAATATTTCCCTTAAGTAGTCATTATTTTGCAAATTGTTGTTAACTGAACACAACAAAATGCAGCCAATTACCCGGCAACAATATCCGGAGTGCAATCCATAATTAGCCAATAACTGGAAGGTAAACAAGAAGCCAGCAATCAACAAAAGGCAATCGGAAGCTGCTCATAAACACGAGATGAAAGCTTTTGCGGAGAAACGCACACCGACACAGAGGACACACAGACACCAGGCAGTAAATTATTGACAAACAGATCGATGCAAAATGCATAGAACCAATGCAAGAGCTCGTGGCCAATTTTAATAATTACTTGTACATAGCAATAAACACACGTACACGCACACACTTGCTAATACTTGTATTTGCAATATAATAAAGTATTTATGCGCCAATTGTGGATGGTGAATGAAATGTGCAAATATCCTGTTGCGGTGAGCGAGCAAACCGTTCACCAGCAATCTATGCAACACATAGCAACCTAAACCATACCATAAGTGTATACATGTGTGTATTTGTGTGTGTGAGTGCTGCCAAAATACCGACCGACATCCGCCAGTGGGCGGTCAGTGACCACACCAAGCAGCAGCAAGTGCAAGCAGTTAAAGCCAACCAAAAACAATAAAAGCTCTTACAACAACCGAACAACAACAAGTACACAGCAACAGCAACAAACACACACAGTAAATTTGCAATTTCGCGCTGCATTTGCACTGCTGCATTGCGGCTACAGCTGTGGCTGCCGGCGAAGCTCTGCAGCCCCAAAGCCGACGTCGACGTCGCCGCTAACACAGGCCACGCTACGGCGAACAGCGGCACATGCGATGCCAGCTGGCGCAGCGCTAACGGCAGCTGGTTGCAGCAAAGTAAGCAATAACTTTAGAATCACCGCAAGCAATTTGCATTTTACAACCAAAGCGAGCGAAATAAAAAAGCGCTGCATTAACAAAAAGCTGGCGAAAATGTGTATAAATAAAAATAAATGAAAAGCTTTGCAGTAACGGGCGAAGAACGGCAGTGAAATGCAGGCAAAGGCTGTGGAATTGCAAATGGCGGCGTGGAAGGCGGCGGCGGCGCCGACAATGGCTAGAGAAGCCAAGAAAACGGCACGGCACGAGATATAAATGAAAATAGTTGACACCATTCTGGCGTAATCAATTTCCTGCTTGCGGCCAGCAGTGCAATGCCAATAACTGCAATAACAACAACAACAGCGTTGCAGATAAAAGGTTAGCGCGAACGGCAAGCCACCAATTTCCAAGCAAACCAGCCTGTTCTTGAACGTGATATTGAGTCACAGTGTTCGAAGGCTTTCTGGATATTTTATAGATTTGTGAAAACAACAACTTTACTTATATGGTTCGGCATAAAATTGCTCGATTTATTGTGTGGGTTTTGTGTTTCGCAATTATTTGGAGCAGCAGCGAAAATAAATTTGAATATTGATTGACTTCTGTAGAAACCACGAAAAAATGCTACTATATGTATGTATACTATATTATTGTTAAAAAAGTACTTTTCAGAGAAAAACACCTTTTATGATTTATATAAATATTTTATTCATTATGGACATACGATATTCAATTTACTGAATATTCGTGAAATATTGTTCATTGTTCAGTAGAAAGTTCTCAATAAATAACATTTATACGGGATGAGCACAACAAATAATCCTTCGCAAAAAAGTACTCCGAATTTCATATATGGGCGCAATTGTACCACTGACACGTCCTCAAACCGCCATTAACCGAAAATCTATAAAATGCCATAACCCTCTAACTAAGCACTCAGTTTAGTTATAGGAATATAAGGCGGATTGTAGCAAGGGCACCTGTGGCCTAAATATTTTTAAAAAGTGGTCGTGGATCCCCCTCTAAAAGGTTTAATGTAAATATCTCTAAGACCACCATAGCTACAATAGCAAAATTCGCTAAAGACCATTCTCATAAGGCTTTTACCGACAGTGTAGAACATAGTAAAATCGAATCATAACACCGCTCACTCCCCATACAACGGTAATGTTAAATAGTACTAAAAGGGAGATAAATCAATGACTGAACATACCAGAGACATAAGGTTTTATAGTCGAGATGGTATGAGAGGACTCAATGAGCAGGGGTAAGAACTGAACAGTGGGTGTGGCACCGCTCACTTTTAGGTGAAATTACTTATCTCGGGACTTGAACTGCCGATTTCAACCAGATTTGCTAAGTGCCATTCTCTTAACATTCCTACGTTACGGTACGATGGATGGATGAAATCAGAATGCAACCACGCCTATTTCCCATATAACACAATTTTAAATTCCATAAATTAATCAGTGTTTTTCTTTCCAGTTTACATATCGAGTATCAAATAATATATCGAGATAAAAACTTGCAAAATAATGTCTTTAGAGTATGCCACCATACAACCAAAAATTTTTCAAATCCACAAAGCAAACAAAAACTGTTCAAGCTCACAGGCACCGAATATTGGGATCCCGGTATCTACAGTTGACTTTTGATCGAAAACATCGAGGCTACCCCTGAAAATCACATATGGAAATGATTTTTATTTTTCTAACAAACCTTATGTAATAAACCTGGCTTTGATTATTCCAAGTTGAAAAAGTATAAAAAGTGCAGTTGCGCCCGAACTTTTCTTTTCCTTACTTATTGTATACATACTATATGTTTCTATTACACAAGACACAATCGTTTATTCGTAGTCTTTGCGTGTACTACTTTTGTTATGTTTTCGTGTAGGACAAGGAAGAGTCGGGCAACTAGCAGAGAGCCTTCATCAGAGCAGTTTCCGATGACGAAAGCTTCAATAAATTCGAAAGTTTTAAAGCAGTTGTGCACTTTTAAAGATTTCAATCAGCAAAAATAGATTTGTGAGAAAAAAGACTTCTGATCAATAACAGCTTTTTTATGATTTTTTGACCACAGAAACAGCTTTCGTCCCAGTAGTATGTTGGACTTAGTTACTAACCACACAAGCTGAAGGGTTATTGAAAACAATAATAACCTTAAGTTGTCAAATTAACCATGGCATTTTGTTATAACAATTACATAAATTTTGTTAAAGGTGTGAGTGATAAAATTACGGCAGAAAAGTGTTTAGAAAGAAGACGTTTGAAAATAATCACCAAGCTTGATATAATAGCATTTTTAGTAAAAAGAAACGTTGCCTACATTTGGCGCAAATTGTGATCCAACCTTTTGTGGAGACAGCACAGCTTCAGTTAAAATTTGTCAGTTCGATGGCAAATTCTTATAATAGCGCGGCTGTCGGCTTCAAAGCATACACTGTTGGAGTTTTTCAGAGAGAAAAATAGTAAAGCTGTTTTAAAAAATCATTTTAAAAGCGTTAAATATTGATAAATGATAAATAATTGTATAAAAGTAGCCCTTAGTTAGAATAAGAAAATGTGTTTTAGGTGGAATATATAATCCGTAATACTAAATTTAAACGATTTCGAGTATATTGTGTTTGAGGAAATAGACTCAAATAATCCTTTTGAAGGTCTAGGAAGCGATTTAGTTTGTGTTAGCAACGAGGAAACAGAATCCACTTCAGAAACTAACACTGAATTCGAATCATAAGCGGGAAAGTCAACTGGATCGCTTGGATTCAAATCGAGGACTCAAGATTGCTGGTGAAATTTTAGTCAATACAATAAAATGCCTTTAGTGAAGACCGAGTTCAAGATCTGTTATTAGTATCAAAGATAGCTCATTTCAGTCTATTAAAGCTTGAAACAGTGCATGCTAATGCAGCTAGGATAAAAATATGACTTCAGGGCTTATAATAATTATATAATACATTTTTTTTTTAGAAAATTTAAATCTTACAGAATCTGAATTAAATTACGAATGACACCTTTTTCAAGTTACTGCTCACAACAGACTAAAAAGAAACTACATTTTTATGAAGAATATGAAAATGTGTTAAAAATATCAGACAAAGAATTTTGCGCAACAAACTCATAAATTTTGCAATTCAATTCGTCGCGTCCACATCCCCAGTTGCTCGCCTCTCCGTTGAACTGAAATTTAGAACTCCTCCTGAGTGACATGCGACAGCCAGACAATACTTGTCGCATTCATTATTGAGTGATTCAGAAATTGCGACACTTTCAATGACAATTGCTACAAACACACACACACACACACACATGCATACACAGACTGAAAGTTGCCGACGGTTTATGTCAGTAATAAAAGAAACTATGCCGTCTATGAATATTAAACATAACTGTATTAATGCTATGTTTTTCAGCAAGTATGTAGCTACTTTTAACAGTTTGTAGACGAATTTTGTGGAGTTTTATGGCAAAATCTGGCAACGAATGAATTTCTTGTGATTTGTGAGCTGGAACATAAATAAATAATGCCAGCAGCTAAAGATGTTGCTAATTGTTTCGAAAAATGGGATTGGCAAGAGTTTATCGATATTAAATATTCAAATTAAAACAATATACGAATATAATATGACTTAACTGCCAATGCATCATCAGAAGGACTCTTTAAGGTTGATAGCAACTTAAGTCAAAAAATGAGTGAACGTGCAATCCGATTATTCTCCTGCTCGAACCTGCACTTGAGGACCTAAAGTGGTATTTTTTGCTAAAAAGCAACAAAATCATATAATTATATAAACATATATATTTAGAAATCTTTAATTTTCCATATTTTGAAATAGAGTTGCCACCTGTCAGTCAATGAAATATAACCAATTACCTGTGAAACATAAGACATTGAAGTCAATTTCGAAAATTGTAGAAGAAACACATAATTTATACAACAACAAAAACAAATATATTGCTAAACAAAGTTGATACCAATTAAAACAAAAAAATAATAATTAAAATTGTTTAAAATGGAGCGATAAACAAAAGGACTTAAAGAAATGTTTCCAGCATACAAACGCAGATATTTTATTTTTTATGTACTTTCAAATAGAGTTGCCACCTTTACAAAAATATCAACGAAAATTTTTCTGAAAAACTCCCGTCTAACGTCAGTCTTTTAAAAATAAATCACATGAAACGAATTTCATTTACATATATATTGTTAAATGTAGTTGCCACCTATTAAAATTTAGTAAAGAAATGCATAAAAATTGTTAAAATTTTGAGCGACAAACAAAAGAAATTATTCCGGTAAACACGCGAAGATATTTTATTTTTAATATATTTTCAAATAGAGTTGCCACTTTTACAGAAATAGCATTCAGAAAATCTTCTACCATAGGTTCATCATAGGTCGTTTAAACCAAAATTATACGAAATGCGCTTAATATTTATATTGCTAAATAGAGTTGCCATCTATTAGAATGAAAAAAAAAATACAAAAATTCTTAAATTTGAGCAGAAAATATAAGTACTTAAAGAAATTATTCCGGTAAACATGCGCAGATATTATATTTTGTACGTAATTCCAAATAGAGTTGCCACCTTTTCAAAAACATCGACAAAATTTCTTAAAAAATGCTGCCAAATAGAAAATTATACGCGACATAATTAATTTATGTTTTGCTAGATATAGTTGCCACCTATTCAAATTTTTAAAAAATAATTTAATGAAATTTCGAATCATTCCAAAAATTTTAAAAAAATTTGCTAAAAATTTAATATTGTTACGTCACTCTTAAAATTTTTTACATATTTTACATATGTTTTAACACCAAAAAGGTAAACATTAGAGACCCGTTGCTCTGTCGGCCTGTATATATGCGAAATAGTCACTCAGTTTTTGAGATATCGATCTGAAAATTTGTCTCTACTTTTCTTACCAAGAAACTGATCATTTGCCGGAACGGCCGGTTTTGGACCACTATAGCATATAGCTGCCATACAAACTGAAAATGGAAATCAAGTGCAGTTATGGAATATTTTTTCATTTACAAGATGTCTTCACGAAATTTGTCATGATTTTTTGTTTACGAAAACCGTTCCCAATCTCCGAAAAAATTTCCCAAGTACTTGTAAGGAAAATTTGTATTTGAGAAGATGTCTTCCAAAATTTACGTATTATCCAATCTCTTATTTTACTTTAGCAGAGATAAGACCGCTCGCTCTGAAAATAAAAGTGCTTTGCTTTAGTAAATCCCACGCCTAAGTGGTTGGCATTGATTTGAACCAATCAGCTTGTATGAGGTATTTTCCTATAAATATTTAAATGATGAATTCACCAAAGACACACATATTCAGAATTCTTTAATAAATTTATAATACACATTTCCCGCCACATGCCTTCAACATCATTCGACCGAAGCTTGTAATAGTGTAAATCGAGAAAAATGTATTAAAACTCATTTCGAAAGCCACACACACACCCACACATATGCGTTTAATTTTGGCCATTATTGAGCATTCGCGTGTCACCAGCCCCATCTTCATAAAAAAACTGTTGTACCACAAAGCGATTGCGTGAGTCAAACGACTTGCCGTGACACTCACTTAAATGGCGAAATTCATGCGCTTTCGACAAGTGCCAATTGTCGTTTTTTCCACTTGTCAAAGGCGATTTCCAAATGAATAAAAAATGTGTGTCTTAAACTCACACAGTGCTGAAGAACTGCTGTTGTGTGCGTGTGGGAGAAGGGGCAGACATTGTGGCCTTTCATGCGGTGCGAACACTGCATGCACTGATTATTTTTTAGCATTTCAATAAAATGTATATCGTTTTTGTGTTTTGCACAGCCGCAATTTACTTCACTTCACCGAGTGTAATTCCCATTTCGCTCGCATGCTTTGTTTTTGCATCGTTTGCTCTTACGCGTCCACACACAAGCACATCAATCAATTCGAAATCCAAACAGGCGGGGGTTGGCAAGCCAAAAAATAAAAAAAAAAAAAAAATAAAAAAAGTAAAAAATGTACAAGTGAATATATTTCAGTGGCAAAAAATTAGAAATGGAACAAAAAGCGGAATTGAAAGCCGAAAGTTAAAATCGAAAAAAGCCTGCAAAAAAAAATCGTGCTGTGCGAGCCAGCAACCCAAACCCAAATGACGGTCCGAGCGACCGCTCGACCACCGCACAACCAATCAGGCCGTTATCCAGCCGGCGCAGCAACCGCTCATTGTCAACGCCATCAATATGAAAGTTGAGCTGAGCTTGGCAACCATTTCAATTTTTATTTTTTATTATTATTATTTGTTGTTTTTTTTTTCAAGATTATTTTTTCTACACTTTTACATATTTTATATTTTTAGCGCACTTACACATACTAGAGCGGGCGCAAGAGCGGCATTTGTGCTGCCACCTTTTATGCCGCCAAAGCCTTCCTCAATCACATTTTATGGTAATTGATTGAATTTCATTTCAGTACGCTCTGAATTGCGAGGTCCTTACTCTCATTTTTTTCAACTTTTTTTTTTTTTTTTATTTTTTTTTTCAGTTTTTCGTTATTCCGCTCAAATTTACTTGCTTTTTCATGGGATTTGTTGCACTTGTCGTTTTTGCCGTTATTTGTGCTTTCCGTTTTTATTTTTATTTTGTGCTCTTCTATGGTCATGTTATTCCAACTATTATTATTATCTCTGTCATGCTGGGCATTTTCTCAAGTGAGGCTAGCCAATATGTCACAAACTGGTCAATGGCACACAGGAAGAGGAAAAGTGTGGCGCATTGGCGTGGCAACTAAGTGCAGCAAAAGTAACAAACATTCCATCAACTTTGGCTGTCGGTCATCAGCTCTGCTCAATAACCGGACTAGACTTACTACTATAAAAATTCAGCACAATGTGTCGAGCTCTACTTGTCGATTTCTCTGGCCGGCCGAATTGTTATGTGTGCATATATTTGTGTGCGTGTGTGTGTGTGTGTTTATGTGTGTAAGTTTTGGCTCTTGTCGTAGCGACTTGATTCCAATTTCTTCGACTATTGCGGTGCGTTTAAGTGAATGTTATCGCCACACATGCATGTAGGTCCGGGCAGTGTGAGACCAAGTTTAATATATACAGTTTTGCATACAACTACATATGTATGAATTTGCTTCACAGCTGAAAAGTGAAATGAAAATAAGTTACTTGAACATTGCTTATTTTGAGCCCAAGAGCACCGGCGCACAGGAAATATTGAATGATTTGTCCATATCCTCCAGCTGAATATGATTAATTTGTTTAATTTGAAAAATGTTGAGAAATCTTCAAAACTTATTTTCAAGTACAAACATGTGAGCTTACTTAATATCGTTCTAGCATTTTCCTTTTATACGGCTAATATTCAACCTAGATATGGATGTCGATATGTTAGGTACCTTGATATATCTTTGAACCCTCCAAAAATGATAACTCAGTGGAAAATTGTCTAACAGAATCGATTTTGCGTACAAAGTCCGAGAAATGTCACATACTTTCGTTTAAGAATTCTTAATTTAATAATACTCTAGGGCATAAAGTATGTTATCAGGCAAAAAACGACTTCTTTTTGTATCGTTCCAACAAATATTTTCGCAATAATCAAAAAATGTAATTAAACTTCGATGTGATATTGTTAGTTCTTATAATTGGTGCCTGAAATCGAAGCTTTTTTTTGAATTTAGATAAATGTTCTAATCTTCTAGTTATAATATTTTAAATTGCGTCCTAAAATGCGTAATTGAAATCAAAGATCTTGGAATAATCTTTGACAACAGATTTTCTTTCATTAAACACATCAACCATTTAAATTTAAATCTTAACTTTCTATTAGTCTGTAAGAATTAATGTACATAGACTTAAGTAACTAAATAAATAAATAAGTAAAATGTGAGTTAAATCGCAGTTATACCTCTGGCATATACATTTATATACCACTGTACTTTAGTACTGAAGGTCATGCCGAATTACTTAACTCATAATCATAGGATGCGATTAAATTTAATTGAAATTTTCTTATTGGGATATCTACATATACCTATACATACCCTTTTACGTTATGTCTGCTCGGGCATTTATTTGTATAAGTCCGTTTTCGTTTTTATTTGGCCTACGGTTGCTTGTTATTATTCTCATATGCTTCACTGCTTCTGCTCTGAACTTTTGAAATATGTTGTTGGTTTCTTTTGAGTTGAGTTATTTGCTATCAAATTTTTAACTTCACGTAATTTATTTTTTATTTTGGCTAATATTTTCTCCTTTGAGTACCGCCTTCATATGATAAAATTTTTAAAATTCATACATTTATTTATATATTCCTTGAAACTGGCGGTTTCAGCAAACAAAAACTACAAAAATAATTTCAATAGAGTTGCCACTTAGCTTTGAAATAAATAACTCGAAGAGCAGAAATAAAGTCGATTTTCAATTTACATAAAATTTGTTCCAGCAAATTTCAAATTTTCACTGCCATAACAACCAATTTACGATGCATCATGAAACAAAAGAATAATTTTAAAAATCAATTTTAGGCCTCTACCTCTGCACATTCGCTCTTCATTGTTTCAACTCAATTTGTTTAAGTATTGAAAAGAAGGCGGGTCTCTATGGCTTTGTAGGTCTGTGTTTGCCTATATTGTATTCAGTCATTCTCCAAACCCTTGTCGCTTGTCGGCAATGTCACTTTAAACGGAGTGACATGTTAATTAAAGCATTTTGCATTATTTAAATAATTCAAACTCAACCAAAGTAACAACAAGAAATACGCCAACAAATTTTAAGAATTAAATATTCTGCTTCCAACTACGCTTGAAGACGCTTCACTGTCTAACTTCATAAATTATTGAAGTTATACCCTTTTCAACGCGAATTGAACTGATGGAAACTGCTGAAAATTTTAAATAAAAATAAGCGACAATAAGTTAAAAATATATATTTATTGCAAGTAAGTCTGAAGCGAAGAACTTAAAGGGCGTAATTTTAATTAAGTAGACGCCTAGGCAGACGATAAGTGGCTCAGCAAGCAAGGCAATCAACTTCGAACTTCTATACAATTCATGCTATCAATATGTATGAGCTTTAATAATTTGAATTTCAGCAGCCCAAGAATGTACAGTGAATCTTTGACTTCCGTTTCCGTGGAATTACCAAAACAAATTGTCAACATTGGTTGGCTAGCAAGGGTTAAGCGGTATTTGTGCGACTTTACAATTATTTTTACTTTGATTATGGAAATTTGAATTTGATAAATAAATCACAGCGATAATGAAGATTCGGCAATTGAAGTAGAGAGGGAGTTTAGACTCGGCGTTGAAAGTTCATAAGTATTTGTTTTGTTGATACAGTGAGGAATTGAAAAGTCGTTGAAAAGATATTGAAAATGTTAAGCAAAATGGTGCTGAGATATAGACGCAGGTATAATAGAAATGCAAACCCAAACTAATGAGAGTTTAAACTAGCAGTATTATGGCCGAAGAATGAATAAATTTTTCACATACAACGCTATAACACAGCTTCGATCACTGATATCTTCAAAAAGGCAACGCAGTACTAGAAGTGATTGTCCTTTCTATGAAGGTTGCATGAGTGAACTTAGTCTTAGTCTTATAGAGTGAGCTAGCTTATTTTAGCGTATTTATGGCAGTTGTTGTTGTAGTTGCTTCTTAGAGCACTCTCGGTGAAGTTAATTGCTTTTATTGGCAGTAATTTGTGTCCATTAACAGCAGGTAGTGCAGAGCAAGCTAACAAATTAAATGCCGCAACGCCGAAGGATGCCTGCAAGTTTGTAAAAAAGCCAAGGAAAAAGAGAAAACAAGAAGTACAGCTATTCGGAGAAATGAATTGAATGAAAATGAATGTAGAAATGATGTACAAAATAAATGTAGAGATAGACTTTATAAACATTAATTCCTAATTTTATGTATATACCTTAAATATATGTATGTACTATGTTTTTGTTTCGGGACTTTGAACTAAAGCCTCAGCAAAGGAGCACTTTTATCATGATTTATCTATAACACTGTTTCTTTATTCCCCATAAAGTTTAATGGTAAAACTATAAAGCATTAAAATTTGTAAAACATAATCCCGAAAATATAATTCGGGATCCCGAAATCCATGTCAAAGTAATTAGATCAAGAAATAAAGCATTAGGATAAAAAAATTACGAATCCTGACTTAAGTACATCGGGATCCCGAAATTAGTGTTACATTAAATACATCACAATATTTAGCCTTAAGATAAAAAACTATGAATCCCGACTTAAATACATCGGGATTCCGAAATATGTGTCACACATCTGTGATCCACACTTATGTATGCACATACATACATATGTATATACATATTGCATATGTATATATACGTACTATGTATGTATAGGGATACCGAAATCTGTATCACATTAACTATATCAAAATATAAGGCCTTAAGATTAAAAACTATGAATCCCGACTTAAATACATCGGGATCCCGCAATTTGTGTCATATTGAAAGCATCAACGCATAAAGCATTAGAATAAAAATAATGTGAATAACTTCCATCAGGATCCCGAAATCGCATAAAGATTACAATTAATCCGAATAACATAGTTTGGAATACCGAAATCAGTTTTCACTGAATACACCAAAATATAAAGCATTAAGATAGAAAAAAAATGAATCCCGAATAACATACATCGGGATGCCAAATCTGCACATCACTCACACAAAATATAATAAAAGCATTAAAGAAGAAAAGTATGAACCCCGAAACCCTTCAACGAGATCCCGAAATTTACCATGACTTGCTTTTCGGGACTCCACACCGAGTATTTAGATAATTAAATACAAATACGTTACATTTCCATCTTGATGAGCACTTCAAAAATTTAATGCACCTATTAAGAGTATATTCTTAAGTACGAAATCAATAAATATACACTTAGCACAAAGTGAACATAAACACGCCATCATTCATCTTCATTGTACATCAGAAGTATAGAGTTTCCAATGAAATCGCTTCAACACATTAAACATTTTCCAAGATGTTTATAAATACGCAAGCCGGGAAAAAAATAACAAACTCATCAAGTGAGCGTCTTACATACACTTCAAGTGTTATTTACCTGCTTAATTAAAGCGATTTAATCACTCATTGCTGACAATGAAGAATGCACAAGAAAAAGAAGAAGAATATGAAGAAGAGGCAAGCAGTTGTCTGGCAAAAGCATTAAATGCTCACACCTACTCAAATTACTATGCATGCAGGCGCCTAGAAGTATGCATGTACACAGAAACCGGCTGGCAGACAAGTGTGGCAACACCAGCTGCATGCTACTTTGCTCACTTACGTGCAACGTGACTGTGCGAAAGCGCACCGATCAAGACTGACACCCAGGCTGCAGGGCGGTCGGTCGGACGCGCTGGGTGGCATAGGCGGTAGAAAAGTAGACGGCAGGCTCAGCTGCTTTGAGAGAGCGATGTGCACAGCAGGGCGCTAAGCGCCATGCCCCACATACACACACAAATACAAGTCTACGGTTGGCTTTAAAGTGTGTCATAAATGTGCAGCCTTTGATTGCGCAACTACAATGCGATAAATATGCAATCTTAAAGCATAGCCTTTCGTAATGAATTTTTACTCTCGCAAATTAGTGCACAGGCTATACACGTTTTGTGCATCTAAGAGTTATTTTTGACACTTTTGGGTAATCGGGATATATGTTTAAATATTATATATGTGAGTTTTCATATGGTCGCCTCTGAGTTACTCTGAGCTGGTTCCAATCTCAAATAAAAGGACCGTTTCCACGCCCATAAGCTGGCATTATATCAAAAAATTAAAAAGTGAGTGTATCTGCTATTCAACATAACCTGCACTTAACCCTACCTTACTTGCATATTTTATTTTCTTCTTTGTCTTCTTTGCTCTTATCTACAACATCTAGCTCTTCTGCATTCGCTTGACTTACTTGTAGCATTTGTCACGTGCATGCATTTGAATACCTGATTTTTTGTTTATACTCTTTTTTGTTTGCCAGTCGAAAACACAAACACAAGCACCAACACAAACGTGTATGTGTGTGGCTTGCTGCTCGCACACACCGACAATTTTTGAAATTTTCTCACGAAGAGTAATGTTTGCTTGCTTGCTTGCTTGCCACCCGACACAAAAAACGCTCAAGTCTTAGCTGTTTTAACAGTTATACACTTACACTATATTAGTGTGTTTTAATATGTGTGGCTATACATATATATGTGTGTGTGTTTGTGTCTTTGCACTTTAATACCTTCCACTTGAGTTGATAAGAGATTTCCACTCAACTTGTAACGCTCACTGTGCTTATATTTGCTGAGTAAGCTTACCTAAATGGATAGAGGTATGTATATTTACCGTCTGTATGTGTATGTTTACACTTACTTATGCACATATGTACCCTTCATACTTAGTTAATATGTATTTAAGCATTAAGTTTTGCTTTCATACATTTCTTTTTTAATTATTATGTGCTCACGAACAAATGACGCAAAGATACCTCAAATAGGTATTATTTTATATATAATTTAATGTAGTTATACCTAAAAAAAATAACTAAAAATATGATCAGTTAAATTTCGTTAAAATGCATTTTCGGACGTAGATATATTTAATAGTATTTTAAGGTTAGTTTAAACTTAATTTTATTAAAGAAAAATATTTTTTTGTAAAACAAGCGAGAAACCAATAACTTAGTCAATTGACTTTTGACACAATTTTTAAGGTTAAGTGAAAAATCTGTAATCTATGTTAGACATCAGATTTAGTTGAAGAGAATTTTCTGTGGTATTTATTTCTTGAGGTCCTTAGAATACCACAGCAGCTTATATGGTTGTATAGGTTTATTCGGGTTATTATAGAGACAAAATTCTTGAATGGATTAATTAAAAATGGAAAAAAATTTACAGTATCTAGTCCAAAAAGCAAATCATCAAAGCAATCAGACGAAAAATTAGAGGGAATAAGGGCAGAGCTATAGGAACAACCGGATCAGACAATATTGCTCAGATTAAAGTCACACATAATACAAATATTATTCCTTATTTAATACCAGTGAAGAAATATTATTTGCATGCAACTTAAACACGGTGCGTTCCAAAGTAAAAAGGACTTACAAAAAAAACAGAGCAAATGTTTTTTTCGGCAAAATCAATTTATTTTATTCAAAATAGTCCCCTTCTGCTTCAATGCAGCTTTCTGCACGGTCCAAAAGCATGTCGAACGAACGTTTTGGCTCGTTGGCCGGTATGGCCGCCAGTATGCCGGTGCAAGCCTTTTGAATGGCCTCTACGTCTGCATAATGCTTTCTTTTCATGAGAAAATGCATTTTTCTGAAAAATTAGAAGTCGCACGGTGCCATATCAGCTGTATCGGAGAGTGGTTAATGCTTAAAATGTGATTTTTGTCGATCACTATCGAACTTTTCAGAAGAACTTATGAAACTAAAGAACAAGAAGGGCACAATAGACCTAAGGTCGCGGTGTATTTCGTGTCTATCAAGAACAAGAAAACACGTTAACTTCGGTTGCACCAAAGCCATAATACCCTTCACAAAACGAAAAGATTCCTTACAAGAACTTTGAGTGTTCAGTTTGTATGGGAACAAATATGTATATGATATAAAGATCCATTCTTCACCATTTTTTTGGAGAACTCCGTTGGCATGAGCAATAACCCTTGCTTGCCCTTCTTGAAGGTACGAGTATCTCGTTAAATGAAAAAGTTTTCCATTCAAGCACTTAACTCCGACCGTTGAGTTTGTATAGCAGCAGAAGAGTGCAACATTTCAGATCGGCAACTTGCAAAATAAAGGAATAGTTCATATATATACAAACGGTTGTACAGACGGTCGTGTCTAAATCGACTTGTCGCGCTGATCATTATCATAATTATTATATTTCAATATTTTTAAAAAATATCATTCCAAAAATATCGCATGAAGTAATAATTACAACTTGTCAATATCTGAAACAGTCTCGATGTCTCTAAAAATAGTTGTAATAGGTGAGCGATAATCCTCATTCAACTCAAAACCGAATTAAATGTATTGATTTGCACAAACAATATCCGGTGACTGATTTCCAAATCAATAAATAGTAAACAAAATCAGTGAATATACAATATTCAACGACAAACAGCGCTTGTCAATCACTTAACGAACTACATAGTCAATCACCCAATTATAAAGTCAAGAGGGCAGCAAATTAACCGTTCAATGGTTCAACAGTTCATTTCAATGTTGCCACACTTATGAAAAGCTCGACTTTTAAGAATGAAAACAAAAAGGCAATCAACTAAACAGAGTAAAGCAAAAGCAAAGTTGGCTGACAGCAAAGCAATCGAGCAGTCAAGCAGCTAACAGATAGCAACAAGAACAACAACTAATATTACAACAATGACGCCATTACTTACGCCATATTCAAAGCAGAAAACACACACACATAAGTACAATATTTAAACTCTTTCACAGTTAAAAGTGGCAACAGTTACTTGCCATCTACACCACGCCTTCTTTTATAGTATATATGTACATAAAGCATTGCCACTTGTCTGGGGCACTTAATAGACTACAGAGAGCCTATCGAGTATTACTTACTAATCCATTTTCATTTCATTACATTCATAATTAACTCAGAAAAGTCAATGAACACTGAAGTGCGCAGACGAAAAGAGGCAAAGAGATAGAGAAAGAGTTTAATGTGGTGAGATTGTGGCTGAGGTGAAGCTGAAAGGGTAGAAAGTGTAGTAAAAATTTAGTAGTTGGGTGCTTTGCTGAGTACTTGTGGGTATACTGAGGCGAACGCTTGCATGTAACGGTAATATTAATGAGTGCTGGCTCATGCCACACGCATACCAATATGAGTTCCTGCAAAAAAGCATATGCCGCTTTGCAGAAAGTTTAGCCTTTGCCAAGTTTTAGCCGGTCATTGCATTGCATTTGTAAGTGTATAAGTATGTGCTAATAAATGAGCCGGCATATAGGGGAAATAACAGTGAAAACAATAAAACGTAAGCTTTAAACGGCTTAGTCAAGCGTATGTATATATACATACGAATCTAAACACCTGCACACCAGCCAAATGGTGCAAATCATGCAAAGGCTTGTAAGCAGCAGCTTACACCAGTAAACAACCATTGACTTTTACGCCGCCTGCGAACCGCACTTTCTAGGAAACTTTGTTGCTACACTAACACACACACATATGCAAGTTGGCTTGTCCGTGTGTTTGGGCATTCCAGGAAAGACATAAATTTGTTATAATTCCTAAACAAAGCCGCTGTGGCTACCATATGGCGATAGGATTTGCCAACGGCTTAACAGGACACAACTAATGCCAATAAGGTGATGTATTTTATTGTTTGCCTTCTCATTCTATTCTTTTTTTGTGTGTCACAAGCCAAGAGGCAACTGAAAAAGGCGGCAAGAGTGTAAAAGTGCTGAAGCGCACATCAAAGGTTGGGTTGGGTGGACTACACATACACTAGAATCCTCACTCTCTCTGTCGATACATGTAAAATTTGCAGTTTCGAGGCGGTAAACAGCTGTTTTCAGTATTGAAGAGCCAGCGTCACAAGCGTTTTGGAAGTAAAGCAAAGAATGGCTCATCGATCATAATAATAAGAAAAACGAATGGCAACGATAAGCAACAGGAAATCTGCTCATAACATATATCGTACTATAGATAAGGTCTTAATTAATCACCTTGTGTACGAAAGTAAGTAGAAGGCCAACAATGAGCCTAAAAGTAATAAATAATTGCTTGGTCTATTTGAACAAAGCACTGCAGTTTTAAAAGAAGTTCTGGAAAAAATCAAAAAATTTACTGGAAATATTCAAATTTATGCATTTATGTGCAGTTTCCCAAATGACGCAGCTTTTCTTAAATTATTGTCCGTAAAAAAATGAGAATTTGCCAAAAAAGCTACTACAATCTCAAAAGTAGCTTTACTGTATTTAAAAATTTAAATTTCAATCCCAAAAATATTAAAAGCATTTATCTCAGCATTTGTGTATTCTTTCACACAAACGAGATTTATTTAAGGAGTATCACGCATTTTGTATTTCTTAGGAAAGTGTCTATTTACTCATGAATATGTATTTTGTCCCTTTCAAAGAAATCTCGCTCAGATAGATTGCACTTCTTCAATCTTCAAAGCACTTAAGAAGTAATTTTTTGTAATCTTGTTGAGATCCTCCTATAATTCAGTTTTTATTTCTTCAATCGTATTTTAATGTCGTCTTTTCATGGGACCTTCAGTTTTGAGAACAAAAAATGTCATAGAGAGCGAAGTCTGCGGCACCATTAATGTATTACTTGTATTATTTACCAAATATCGATCTTCCTTATCTTCCCTAAGTCAAATCGTGTCTGACGGATCGCGGATTGCTGAAAGTCGTGAAGACATCAAAAACATACCTTCTGCGAGTGGTTCTTAGAGCAACGAGAGAAAGAACTCAACATAAACTTAGGGATCGATTAAACTCACTTAGAGTAATGTTTTGGATATGAAGCGTATCATTACTAGACTATAGAGGTAAAAGACCTTAATCTTTTGGAAACCAAAGTCGAAAAGAAATCGCCGAAGCCATGCTTGATAACGCAGCTAAGAATTCATCAAATGCGTTATTTCTGGTGACGGGACATGATTTTATGAATAAGCCATCGAAACTGTTCAAAAATCTAGCGAATTTTGCTTCCGAGCTAAGTCGAAATCAAAAACAAACGAAATTCGATAAACGCACAGACAACCATTCCAA
The DNA here is from genome assembly GCA_027475135.1 of Bactrocera correcta. Lineage (NCBI taxonomy): Eukaryota > Metazoa > Arthropoda > Insecta > Diptera > Tephritidae > Bactrocera > Bactrocera correcta. The sequence goes on from CM050323.1 coordinate 21,555,411, forward strand.
CTGAAGTTCATAGAAAATGTTTGGAAAATTGGTGGAAAACATGCTTCTAATGTCTTAGGAGATTATTTCAAATCTGATAGTATGAAAATAAGTAGAAACGTATTCTAATTTTTATTATTCGGGTCAATTTTATTATTAGATGTCGAATAACAATGTTGACTTATGTTATCCAACAAGCAGAGATGCCTAAAAACATTCAAGTGGCTCATATATTTTCATAAGAAAACTGATATTTTTATTTAAGGCTTTGTGTTCGCTCCCAGAACTCCAACGCTTACTCTCTCTATGGTGTGAGGAAACACAAAGCAAGAAATATAGGCAGGAATTCAAACCACAATTGATAGGATGAAGTTTTGAAGCCAAAGTATATGTTCAGCATCTAGATCTTAAGCTACTGGGTACAAAAAAAGTAGGCTCATAGTCAATTGTTAATATAATGAGCCACGCATTGACCAGTTTTGGTCCTTTGCGATTTTGGATGGAGGATGCCTGCGCTTGACGCAAATTTCAACAGACTCTATGGCCTCACTATCGATACCTCTTCCAATGTATCACACCGTGGGGACCCTAGATGCTTACAGCGTATTGCAAATAGCGGACAAGTGCACAAGAAATACTCCATTGTTTCCATGGTGCCTTGCTTTAGACATTTCCTGCAGTCTTCACGATCTGCGAACATGTGTCGCCACCAGACAGTAACCAGATATGCTATCTTAGATCATGTTCTTACATTATTTTCAATCAAGTGCCAAAAGGAATTTCGTGTACTTCCAATCTACTTTACTTTTGCAGTTTTGCACACAGGTAGCTCATTCCATTGGGTTTTGATTTTCTTTAGCATACTTCTGTCGAGATCATCATCGAGACAATGTATGGGTGTTCCAATGTTTATTACGTTTGGCAATCTCGTTCACCATTTCACTGCCCTCAATGCCTTTGTGACCTCGCACACAGTAGGAGTGTGGTTTCTTGCTTCTGCTTATACTTTCCATTGCTGCGCTGTTTCTCAAGTCATTTCTGACTGATATGCGATACGAGGTTACTGCCTAGATTTTTGCTTGGCTTTCTGCATAGATGTTGACTCTGGAATTGCCCGCAGGTGCACTAGAACCTAGCTTCGCGGCTAAATAGACATTTTGTAGATCTATACATTCTTTCTTTGTATTGAATTCGACCGAAAAAATAAAAAAATCTCGACTAAGAGTTAAAGTACACAAAATGAACTCATCATGAAGAAGTATTATCAAAGAGGTTACCAACGAGATAGCCTAAATTGTATTTTTCGCTGCCTATCCTAGGGATAATGTGACTTTCTCTATTCCACCATTTACTTGGTGTCAAATTAAAAGGCATAGTTTAATTTTCGCTTTCAGACAAATGTCAATAGACAGGCAGACGTCGTTATGTGTGAATTTAAGTGCACTCATGTAAGTATTCACTTGGCGTTTGTAGGCGCACAGCATTGTTATTGTTGTTGCCGCCGCACGAAAACTAGCTTTGACATCAAATTTGTCTGTCTGTCTGGCAATGTGGCGCCTGTCGCAAACACGCACACAACACGTACGGCATGCGATGTCAATGGCAAAGAATCACACTCAAACACCCCGCAACCACACATAGCCACCACATACACCAACACACAAAAACATGAAAGTGCAAACACTGCGAAGACACACACACACACGCACAGCACACAAAGTAAGGAAGAGTTGTATGTGCGCGGATGGATCAGCAACCACAATGAAGTGTGATGTGGCAAATATGTAACTGTATGGCCGCACATTTGTTTGGATGCGCTGGTGCGTGTCTGTCACTTGCTCCATTTATCCGCGCACACAAAGCCAAAGCCAAAGCCCAGCACGCACTCTCACACCTACACAAACACTCAAATATGTATGTATGCTCACTGTCAGCCGAGTGTGTGTGTAGTTGAAAAACAGCTGTCGCCATACTCGTTTTCGCCTTAATCGCTGTGCTGCCTGCCTGACAGCCTTTCAGCCCCGCCAACCGATTTAACTGTCTATGCCATTGTCTGGCTTACAAACGGTCCTTAGCTCTTCCTCTTTTGATTTTACAGCGCTTTTTTGTAGTTTTTCTGTGCCTTTGGCTCTTAAATTATCTATTAGAATTTGCTATTGACACAGTTAGTCTGGTGTTTATAAAGTAAACCGCCACGGCACACTTACTTCGGAGGTATGAACATATGTTTGTGTGTACTTTTTAGTTGAGTAAAAATAATATACTTAAAATATATATATTCATTTTGAGGATATTAATATTTCGTGCAGAGATGAGAGTCCGCTAAGCCGGCTTTTTACTAATAAATAGAAGCAAATTTTTGTGGAAACTTTCGACTTTTTATTCATTTTAGTTATAAAGCTGTTCTGTTTCAGTCGATTCCTTTCCAAATGTTTTCTTCTTGAGAATTGAAGATGGAAGTGATACCACTGAGAGTTCCATCCAAATAACATTGTGGATATTACGGTCGATGGTAAGCTCATTCGGCTAACAATTTGGAGGCATCTATAGGTATCATGCTTCTAAAACGCTCAGCACTCGATGGAAGCTGAATTTGAATCACAAGACTCATCAATTAGAACAAGGCGCTAACTCTCCGACTCCAAGCAAGATCATATACTCAATTTATTTTAAGTTTGAGCTTTTCCAAAGTCAGTCGACAGATTTTGCACCATATATACTCAGTTTGCCACAAACTTTGTAATACCAAGAAAAAGTCGTTACATACAAGATAAATCATAAGATGTGTCATTTAAAATTATTGTTTGGAAAACTTTTTTATTTACCATTATAAGTGACAAAGAAAATGATGAGATCTACTATAACTTATAGCTGTCATACAAACTTACCGAACAACCTCAAGTCCTTGTATAGAAAAGTTTTCATTTGAGAAGATATCGCCACCAACTTTGGCATAGATTAGTATTCAAGATATTACTGCAAGCTCCAAAGAAATTATTGAGATCGGACTACCATAACGTATAGCTGTCATACAAAATGACCAAATAATCTCAAGTCCTTGTAAGGAAAACTTTTTTATTTGAAGAGATATCGTCACCAACTTTGGCACAGATTAATCTTCAAAACATTTCCATAAGCTCCAAAAAAATGGTTGAGATCGGACTACCAAAACATATAGCTGCCATACAAAATGACTGAACAAACTCAAGTCCTTGTAAGAAAAACTTTTTCATTTGACGAGATATCGTCACCAAATAAGGCACAACTTAGTATTTACAATATTGCTACAAGCTCCAAAGAATTTGTTGAGATCGGTCTACTATAACTTATAGCTGTCATACAAAATGACCGAACAAATTCAAGCCTTTGTATGGAAAACTTTTTCCTTTGACCAGATATCGTAACAAAAGTTAGTAAAGATTAGTCTCTAAGACATCGCTAATTTTGGAATCAGACTACTATAACATATAGCTGCCCTACAAACTCAACAATCAAAATCACTTAATTACAGCTTCTTTGCAGCCGCAGTTAACGTTTTCTTTTGCTTTTACTTATTTTCTTCAATCATATTTGCCTTAATTACTTTCCTCATTTAAAATTTCTATTTCATCTGCTTAATTTGTTTATCTTAATGCAAGTAATAATTAAATTAAATAATAATTAAACTTTAAGTGATTTCAGAAGTTAAAAAAATGTGTCTGTTATACTAATATTTATTGCAGCTCATTAATTCTTATCCGCATTCATGCACGCACTTACACTCCATATATACAAAATCATGCTTGCTACTATTTATGATGTCTATTTAGCTTCACCACTTCCACCACTTCAACACACTTGTTGTAAACATTACAATTCGTGATTCACGCACACACTACAAGGTCAGCCATCTTTAGGCTTCTGCTTTGGCATTAAAAATATTTCAGCGCACCAGTGTATGTTTGTATGTGCGAGCAGCCAAATAAATTTCGAATGTGCGCTTTTTAGCTTTCAACCATATTTCTTTGACTCCTCACACCACCCACAAGTAGACTACAACGCAAGCCGAATACTATTCTATACTAAATATGTGTGTGCCTGTGTGTGTGCGCTAATATGCGTGGAAAGCCTAACAAGCATATCAGGCATTCATCTTAAAGTTTGCTGCTCCCATCACATCCGCCCCCAGCCATAACAACTACTAAACAGCTGCCAACGCTTTGGCGAATTCTCGCACGTCTTCCGTTGGTTTCCTCAGCCTCAGCCTCAGCCTCAGCCTCGGCGTAGGCACGGCACATTTGTTAAAATAACACACAGCCACACATACCAATTCATGTACATATGTATGTGTGTTGGTGTCTGTGAGATTGTCATGCAAAGTTGGCAAGTCTTTGCCCTTATCGCTCTTTTGCATTGCGTCTTTTTGTTGTGCGCTTTTTTTTTGTTTTGCTTGGTGTTCTTTCGGCGTTTTGTCGCCAAGCTTTCAATCACACTCCCATCGAGTTCTTCAACTTTTCAACTCTCCAGCCAAGCAATTGCTTTAAATGGCACTCACATACAATTCGTTAAGTGACAACTGAAAAGTTTGCCTCACACCACGTCAACACATAACGGTCACGGATGCTGTGCCTAAAGTTGCTTAGTTGTTGCTTGTGCCACTGATGTCTTCCTCTTTTTACATAATTCTTGCTTTGTTTTGCCAAATGTACAATGTGACCGCGCATTTCCCCCTCAACACGGCAGTCTTATTAGATTATCAACTTTGAATACCTCAGCGTCCGCTGGTGCGTCTCTCCAGACCTATTCAGCTGTCATTTGGTATGCGGATGCGTAGTTAGAATTATTTAGCACTACAAATTCTTGCAATTCATTCGAAAGCGTGATTCTGATGCCCCCGTTTGGGATTCTCTATTGTTAGCCGCGATATTTATGCCAGAAAAACGCGGACCCCAGTGCTCCGCAGAGGCTAGTTGGAGGAGGCACTCTTGTGGAATCAAACTCACAAATTAAAATACTAATTACATTTTTGGCTGCTGGTGGCATTGTGTGTGTTGTGAATATTGAATGTTGCTGGAATATAATGAATTCTAGATGATGTCCCTTTATCTACGAAAAATTTTAAATAATTGAGGAGTTCATAAAAATTAAAGCACTTTCATGTCCACTTAAAAACTAGGTTATGTTACCTTAAGTTCTAATTTAAAAGGGACGTCAGTTGAACTGCTTAGAACGTCGGTCCGTTGTAGTACCTAAAAGTCCTATATAATAGATCATAAGACCCTTAAAAATCAATAAAGCGCTTCGTGTCTACCACAAACTTTTTGGGACAGTTGAGTTAATTGTAGTTTTGGTTATGTCTTCTGGTTTGACAAAGATAAGCCTATCGAGAGGTTTCTTTCTTAGTCTTGCAAAGGCTGGACAATACAGAAAAAAGTGCCTGGATGTTGTCACCCTCCTCCATAAAACTTTGGCAATTCACATCGGTCAAGATTTTTAGCCTCACCACATCAATTCTTTTTAGACAATATTCAGTAAAAGCTCCTACGATTGCTTCAATATTATAATGATTCATTTGTCCAATGCTAGAACTTAGGATGCTAATAGATATCCAAATCGGTGCCATTCTGATGGAAGCGAGACAAGGCTATCCCCTTTGGCTAGTTCATCGGCTTAACGTCTAATTGGTACTTGGTCCTTATCCGTGATAAAAAGTTATCATGGAAGCGAAGCCGTGGCGAGGTGACAATGAGGAAGACATCAAGTTGCATATATTCTAATTTATTATGTTATAGAGTTTTTGAAAGAGTAAAACCTCTCATCAAAAGTTCTGACTCTAAGAATCGTAGTGGCTAATGTCTTATGAGGTCTTTCCGTGGGGGAGGACGCTAGGAAAACTCTAATGAACTAAGCAGTTGGAGCGTGTTCATTGACATCAGTGGTATACTAAGAACAACACCAATAATGGACCTTGATGCCACTTTCTACACGTTTTACCTGTAAATATAGCTGACAGCTGCTTTGCGGCGAAGGCCGCTTTTAGGTTTGTAGAATCCAGATATATGAAGTATCCTGTGTAGAGACATACTAAAATTCTACACTACTTCCAATGAATTTCTGACAATCTAGACAACTACCACGGAACCTTATCCTTTGGGATATTTCTCTGCATACACTCCAGCCAGAAATAAATTTGTAGAAGGTGCGAATCCACTGACGAAAAGCTGTAGTAAGCTTTTTTCACGGAAGCATTGAAGTTAAAAGGTAGAATAGAGAATGGAATGTTTTGATCACAGATCACCATTAACTCTAGCTTAAGACTCCCAGTTCACTGCAACGCTTTCAAGCGGGGTTGGCTATAAACAAGGTAGCAGTAGATGCATATTTCCAAGGTGAAGCTTCCTTCAGAGAAATGTGCATTAACTCGTATATTAGAGCGGCTATATCGGGTTTCAGCTTGCTGACTGTCAACTAGTCAAATCTAGTTCAAGGAGTGCATGACTTTATTAGCAATAGAATCATGCTTATTCCACTTGAGACTTGTTTAAGTGCCTGGTCGCAGTGACAACGCCGGAAAATGTAAAGCCATTAAGCTTACTAAGGAGGGCATCCTCACACAAATTGGGTCCAATTGTAAGCAAGTTGGCACTCTGGTGACCTGTTTCGTTCTACCGCTGGACCTATGAACCTTCCATGAGCTCGGTAAGAGTGGATGTACAACCAGAAATTATGCGACTGTGAGTTTCTTATGAACCTGAGTGAATCATAGCAAGACTTCTGAACTATTTGCTCTTAGCAAAGTCAACATCGCCGTAAAATAGAAGAATTCTGACTAGACTTCACACTCAATGCGAGTTCGAGGCAACTTAGACACTTATTAATAGATCTTTTTATGCGGCAACGAGGAACAAGGAACGTTTAGAACACATGGCAGGTAGTTGAAGGTTGGACCAAGATATATGCAGTCTTTACTGAGTTTTATATGTGGGTATTGCAACTATAAAGTCCAACCAAATGCAATTCTTTTCAAAAAATATTTAATAGCAGAGCTATTGAAGAAAGTCAGAATATACATAAAACAATAACAATATTATGCAAAAATTTAAAACTATTAATTGAGTTATTACTTCTTATTAAACACACTTTTCAAACCGTTATCTTTCCACAAAAAAAAAAACAGACAGCAAAGCCATTACATCATGAGGTTTACGAAAACATACTACCGTCGCCTCCATATATTCCGAATCCGAGCTTAAACGCAGACATTCCAACCGGAAAATCACCGCCAATGTCGTAAATCAGCCGTTGCTGGCGGTTTACACCGCTTGCGCCCACCAGCCAGCTTGCCAACCAGCGGCCAGCGTTAAATGCCTAACTGGCTTAACGCGCGCCACAGAAAAAAATTATTGCAATTAGCATGCAGAGCCAAAAAAATATATGGCTTGAAAAAAAGGCAAAAAAGTACGCCACACAAATAAGTGCAAATAATGCAATTTCGCAGCAAAACAACGACGGCAACATTTAATGGGCAACACGGCGTATGCGGGTGCTTATGCGGCTTAGCTTAATGGCTGCCGACAGGCTGACTGGTCGACTAAGTGGCTGACTATTGCCATGGTTGCACGGCTGGCTGAATGAATGGCAGAGAATGCCTGGCAAATGCCAGAGCCACCAAAATAACAATAATAGCAACAACAACAGCAACAGTGAGTGAGACAAATACCATTTGCGGCAAAATGGCAACAATTGAACGATAAGAGCAACAACAACACAAGCAAATAAACCAAAAGTGCAAGCAACAAAAAAGGCAAACCAAACATTCAAACCGACAGCAGTGGCGCGGGCGGCGGTAAGGACAATGTTTTGAAATTTCAATTGGGTCAGTCTAGCAATTAACGGGACAACAACGTACAACTGAACTTTGCGGGCGCTGACAACCGAGCAGAGCAACAAAAAGTGCCAGCCGGCCTGACAGTCTGTCTGTGAGTCAACGAAGCAGTCAGCCTGCGCTGTTATTGTTGACTTGCTGCGATGAAATGTCAGCAGCAGCAGCAGCAAAGCGACACGGGCAATGAGTGGCAGCAACAACAGCAGTTTTGCAGTGAAGCGGCTAGTAGAGATCGATGTAACATTTTGCATATATGATTGGCCAGCTGTGATGTGCAAATATGCGCACATGTGATCACGTGTATGTGTGTGTTTGTGAGGGTGGCTCCATCGTCGTCATCGTGCTCATCGCAGCTGTTGTCATTGTCAACGTCAGCGCCAGGAGCAATGCGAAGAAATAACGACAAAATGTAAGCAAATGCTGTACACACATACACCGACTCAATAACACATATAGATACACATACATATGCACTCATCAGTCGCCACATTCAATATATTCATATATTGACCAGCTGTCCAGCTGCAACGTAGCTTCTTGGCTACGGCTGATGTGGCTGAGTGCAGGAAAGTGATTCAAGGTGGCCGGTATGCCAAATAAGGGTGTGGTCCAAGTGTGCTTGTATAATCTAAGTATGACTGTTATTGACAAGCAGCTGTCAGATTTAGCCTTTGGCGTTATGTTGTCATTGTCATCACGCCGCACACCTTTGAGAGGTTGTAAGTATGCGCCATTTTACAACTACTGCGTTTTTAGAAAAATTAAATTTTAATAAATATATTCATTGAATTTTAGTTTACTTTTTATGGTTACTCAAATAATAATAATTAAGTATTCAAAAAAAATAAAATAAAACAAAAAATGTCCTAGATAAGAAAGTTAAGTCGAAGAAACTATTTGTAAGAGATTTACTAAATTTCGTAGAGACAATATGTAACACGTGGATCAATGAACATAGTCTCCTTCAAGAGCAACACAATCAGTCCAGCGCTTCTCTAACATTTCAATACCTTTATATAGAACGATTTATCTTTGGCTTCGAAATAAGCGTTCATTTCGGTGATGACTTCCTCGCTGGAGTAGAATCTCTTTCCTTGGAGCATTCTTTTCGAGGTCTACAAACAGGTAGTAGCCGCTGGGGCCAGATCCGGTGAATACCGATGTGAAAAATCCAGTTTGTTCGGGCGTATTAGTTTCAAACAGCGCTCAGAATCAACGACATGTTGTCGTTTTTGATCCACCGTGAGCAACCACTTTAACAACAGCTTCCTCATAGACAAACGTTCATGCAAAATAGTGTACACACTCCCGTATGATATCTTTAAGGTGTCAGCTATTTCACGCTCACGCAATTTCAATTTACGGTTTTTAAAAACGATTTGGTGGAATTTTTTGATGGCCGTCCAGAGCGTTCAGCATCTTCAGTGTCTGTACGACCACGTTTAAAGTCAGCATACCACCGAGAAATGTTTGTTTTTGATGAAGCAGATTTCCCGTAGCACTTTTCAAGCCATTGCTGAGCTTGCACTGTGTTTTTCTTCATCAAAAAGCAATGATAAATCAACACATGAAACTGTTTCGAATCCATTGTTTCGAGAATATCAAGACAAACGTCACTTAAATCACTGTAACTCGTGAGCCAAACATCAGAATGACATGAAATGTTGACAGGTATCTTTTGAAGGTTGGTACTTATGAAAAATCATACGGAACTTTTGTTGACAGCGCCATCTATGCGTCAGTCCCGGGACTTATTGATCCACGTGTTATATCGAACACACTCAATGGACCTCAAATAGAAGTCCACGCTATGAGTTATGGCTTATGGTCTCCTCTCCTCTTTACAAATTTTAATTTAATCTCAGCTTTCTGATAAAATCAAGGCTCCTCACCTAAGTTCTTCAATAATACTCTTACAGGCGGGAAATTTTTATTCAAGGTAAAGTGTCATTTTATGATATAAAGAAATTAGACCATTTTTATCAGAATACTATTATCCGCAGGACATATGGGTATATTGGGTAGACTTTTGGTATTTTGTCAATAAATGTCGTTGCAGTCATATGTATATCTCAAGTGTTACCAATCACATTGTGGCTTCATTTAACCAAACAAAAATTAAGTTCGAGAAAGTTGAAAAAAAGTTTTAGCAGTTCAAAAAAAGAGAGCCAAAAAGGCTCTCTACAAAATGAAGCTCGATCTGGGTCCCACATGATTTGTCTATGAAAAATTTATTCGACCGAACTAAAATCTGCGATTCTTTGCTGAGGCGAAATGAAATTGAACCATTTCAGAAGCGAATGGTAACAGGAGACAAAAAGTGGATCAAACACGACAATAATGTGTGACAAAGAACTTAGTTCAAGCATGATGAAGCTCAATAAATGGTCGCACAGCCAGGATTGATGCCTCGAAAGGTTATTATTGGAAAGGAATCATCCACAATGAGCTGCTTCAGCCTGGTCGAACGATTGACTCTACATTGTACTGTCGGTAACTGATGAGATTGAAGCAAGCAATTGAAAAAAACGGTCAGAACTGAACAAGAGAAAGAGTTTTGTCTTCCATCAGGACAACGCTGGACCACACACATCTTTGATGACTCGGCAAACACTAGGAGAGTTTGGCTGGGAAGTTTTGAGGCTTCCACCATATAGCCCTAACCTTGCACCATCGGACTACCATTTGTTTCAGCCAGTGTAGAACTCCCTTATTGGAGTAAAGTTGGCTTCAAGACAAGCCTGTGGAAATTACTTATCGCAGTTTTTCGCCGAGAAACCAGAAAAGTTTTACACTGTTGGGAGAAGGACACTAGCGGAAAAATTACAAAAGGTGGTCGAACAAAATGGTACATATTTAGTTCATTAAAGTTCATTTGAAATACGAAAAGATTTTTTCGACTATATTCTTATAAAATTTAAACAGCGCCTGAAACTGAATTAATAAAAAATGTTTTCTTTGTTTGGAGATCTTTTTCTTACTTTCATATGAAGTTTGATCACTACTTGCCAATTAGTGTATATTTGATAGATATTTATTTACATTGCGAACATTTTATCTGTCGATTTTTATCATGAAAAAACTGAACAACGAGTTTGCTTGAAATTTTATGTTTCCAATGGAATCGCGGCTACAAAACCGCTGAAGATATTGCAAAACTATTTTGAGGAGTCTTCATTATCACAAACACAATAATGAAATGGATCAAAGCATCACAAACACAAATAATTGAATTGATCAAAGCATTCAGTGGAGGTCGGGAAGTCATCGAAAGCTTCCCTCACACGATTCGTCTGAACATCGACAAAGTTAAAAAACAGGGCGTGTTCTGGGTATAAAGCGTGTCAATGCTAGACTTATAAAGACCTGAACTTTTGCCAAAATGAGATGATGGGTGACAACATATTCAGTTGAAGACCCTACTTCCATCAAATCCATCATTATCAGTGACGAATTTTGGGTTAATGGTCGCTGAGGAGCCTATTTGAGAGGCGATAGTAAAGATTTTACTTAAGAATTCATTTTTTTTTGTCAGTCCGGATCATATTTGATAAAGTGATGTGAGTATTTTTGGCTTCAGACTCTTACGACTATTCACAATGGTCCAAAAGAGGCGAAAGGATGAGTCCTCCTAAAATAATCCAACCTACAACTAACATTTGAGGACATACAACACGAAGCCCTTAATCATATTTAAAGCAAACCTCTTAATTCTTTAAAATAGCACATTTTCTAAGGAACTAAGTTTTTATGAGTTTTAATATAATGTGGTGTGTGCCTTGGCTTGATGGGAATAGTTGTTATATGAAGTGAGCATCTCATACAGCAAACGAGACTATAGAAAAGTCGCCGAGGGAATCCTTTGTACTGAAATTACAGAAAAATGTTCAAGTAACAGAACTGGAGCAGTCGTTACAGGCAGTCTAGATTTAAATATGTTCTGCCTTTAAATAAATAATTTATTTAATTTTATAATGTAAGCAGAAGAGACGATTGAATCAAGTCAAAAGCAATCTTGCTTTCAAGATCGGCTTAAAACTTGTGACACGCCTCAACTCCAATATAAAATCAGGGTGAATAGGAGTTGTAGATCCACTAACGTTCAATTAAAGGATAACAGACTTAAAAACTACCGTGAGAGAAAACAGTAAATGTAAATTCCGAGACGCTTTAGTACACAGATTTCTGGCGCCGTCTTTATTCGCACTAAAATTGCGCTAAACTAAAGGAAAAAAGGCGACTAATACATTCCAAAACAAAAATATTTTCCAAACGCTTAATCCGACTCACTAATAATAACCTTCAATAAAATGCATAAAGAGAATGGAACAAAAGACACTTGCACTTTACCGCTATTACTGTAACATTGCACGGTATTCCGTATCAATTTTTCTCACAAAAGAAAAAAAAAAACAAAACGGGAAACACGGAAAACGGTATCGTAACGACAACGACGAAATATTCAACGTAGAAAAATCCCCACTTTTTGCCTTCAGCCGGTCAGCGTGCAAGTAACTCTGTTTACGCCCACGCGCACACACATGCACAGGCAGTCATTGCCGCTTCATAGCAGTAATGCAATGTAAAGGTGAACTGCACCAAAACCTTGGCTTTGATGATGCTGTATGAGTGTAGCATGTACAGACACACTTGCAACCTTGCCATATCACTTTGCTCGCTCACTTTTTTCGCATTTACGGCACTTTTGCATTAGGCGGCCAACAAGCGAGCACTATAATATCAACTGCACGAAAATCGCATGCAAATGTGTTGATGCGTTCACATCAGCACAACAGCAGCAACAACAACAATAGCAAAGGTTGTGTGTGTGGAGTGGCGCGCTAATGCGTTTGTTTTTCCAAAGCCTTTATGCGCGGAAAAGGCAACTACAACAACAAAGTGACGTGGCGTATTATTGGTCTGCTAGCTGGCATACGCCGTGTGGCAGCTGTGCGGCTCGAGTAGCACATACACACACACATTAATGCATGCAGGCGAACACAGGCAATGCGCCTAATTCACTCAGCTTCATTGCGTTGCTGATGCGCCAGTTTCGCCGCTGATGCGTGTTGATGGCATCCGCCAAATAGCGGCGGCACTTCGTCATGCATATTTACACACAAGCAGGCAGAGTAGTGTCGTACCCTTACAGGCGGCTAGCCGCAGCAGCCACGCGGCCAACAGGCGCTTCGAGTTACTTACGCGCAGTGCAAACTTGATTATGCGCCGGTGCTTTTTTTTCATCTGCGGCTATGTGTGTGCGCATATGGAATTGGCGTATACGCGTGCGTATGATACAACGACGTGATAAGAATTTTCAATTGCAGGCTTTCGTCAGTTCATTCGTTGCCGCATTTGGAAAATTTGTGTACGAGTATTTGTGTGTGTGTGCAACATGTGGCATTGAGTTCGCATATGCAGCATGGCACAAAAGTACCAAAAATTTCACTTTCAAATTTCCTTTGCGAAATGTTACTTCTTGGCATTTGCTAATTTCTATTTCATACCCCTTCACTCACTGCTTCAGCGTTTCCACGGCTCCACAATTTTCATTTACATTTTCATGGTAATTTTTCTAGTCGCTGAATTTAAGCATTTCAAATTACCGTTTCATTTTCATTAAAATTATCCCGCGCACCGCTTGCAGCAAACACAAATAAATTAAATAAAAGCACACAAAGACGTTCGCAAGCAAATTGCCATTTTTGTTGCAGTGCTCACGACGCTCATCACACGTTGGTGGCTCGGCCCGCGTGGCAAGCACACAAATTTGTAATCCTCTTAAACGAAAACGCTGAGTGGGCATCAAGCGTCCGTCGCTTAATTTGCTTCTTAAGACAATTACGCTATAAATTTTTGTCAAAGGCAAGCAGGGAGTGCAGCGACTGGCTGCTCGAAATGGTGGCAGGATGTGAGAAAGGACATTTGAGAATTCGCTGGCAATCGGACGCTGGTTGGGCGTGTGGCAGCATGTCAGCACGTACGAAAAAGCGTGTTTTTTTTTTTATTTTAATTTTAATTTTTTCGTTAACTTTCTAAATTATTTTTAATATAATTTTTATTCCCTGGTTAGTGTTTGGCGAAAGGGGAACTTTAGCAGGCATAAAAGTTAAAGAGAGACTTTATTTTGTAGTTCTTAAATTTTTTAGCATATTTTTTAACTTCTTCATAATTTTCGAAGTTCGAGGTTATTGAAATCAATCTATCATTAATACACTCGGTTGAGTATTGAGCTAACCTAATCCTCAACAAGAAATAATGTGAGAAGTAAATAGTGATATCTCCAAAATTTCGAAGCTAATCTCTACACTTCGAAAGCAAATTTATTTATTTATCTCAATCTCTCGAATTTACTTTGGAGACTGAGTGAGTAGTAAAAACTGATTTCTCCGCTGAATCTATAAACTTCGAAAACAAAAAAATTACTTTATCTCAATCTCTCTAATTTCATTTGGAGACTGAGTGAGAAGTAAAAAAGTGATATCTTCGAAATTTCGAAGTGAGCCTCCAAACTTCGAAAACAAATAAATTTCTTTATCTCTAGAATTTGGTTTGGAGAATGAGTCTGGGATAAAAAAGTGATTATTTTGATTTTCGAAATATTTGCTTTCAATGGTAAGTTCGAAATTGAGCTTACTTCAAATAAGAGTATTATTTTTAGCGAGTTCCCAAACAAGTAAAAATTTAACAATAAAAAACATGGACATAATCTGCTTTTTCTTCATATTTTAATGGTTTATAAGATTTTTCACTCAATACGATATGATATATGATATAAGCAGAAATCTGGATATTAAAAAAACTATATACATATGTATACTTCGAAAATCAGCAGCCTGAATTAGTGAGTGATGTGCGACATCTTAATTTTGAACTTCGAAAACAAATATTTCGAAATGATGTTCGACGTCACAATTTCGAACTTCGAAGTCAAATATTTCGAAGTGATGTTCCAAGTTTCAATTTCGAACTTCAAAGGCAAATATTTCGAAGTAAGCCACAAAACTTCAAAACTTGATTAAAAAAAAAACATCCGAGAAGGCAATTAGCTATACTTCACTCAGGCCAGTGACTCTAATTGCAGGCCAGCACTTTGTACTGTTATATACATTTATAAAAATATTATTTATTAATTGCCATCTTGTCAAAATTTTTTCTTGGGAAAGCAAGTAATATAGTATAGTGAGTTCGATACAATATACGATTCCTTTTAGTCGCTTTCTTCAACTCTAACAGACAGCTTTTAACAGGCACCTTCAATAACCTTTCAAATTTCATAGACACAATGTTAATAAAAATTTTAATATTTCCATATAAAACAAATTCTTATTATTGGACATGAGTACGCTCCAGTGAACGGACATGGTCACTATTTTCGTAGTATCCGTTCAACTTATTTCTGAAAACAAGTTTTTGCAACGCACGCTTATGTGGACAGCTCCTACAGCTGACCAAAATCACTGCGAATGGGTGTCCGGTTATGAGGAACTTTACAGTAAATGTATTTTAAGAGATTACAACGGAACCTTCTTTTTTAAATATGTTAATCTTACAGAAGAAGAAGAGAACACAATGTTACAATGAAATAAAAAAATCAAGAAGGATTCAGACCGTCAAGTAGAAGAAAACCAAAAATGCTAAAATACAAATACTAAAGATTGAGGGATCGCACACTTCTCTACGTTTTGAATAATAACCAAGGCAAAAAAAAAAACAAAAAAATTACCCCACTCTAGGTATTTTAAACAAAATAGAAAATTAAAATATTTTCCATATTTTTTTTTTTATTATATTTTACAATCCTCCCCATAATAATGGATAACAAGTAAGTCTAACAAACTTGATTTGGTAATCTTGGAACAGATGCTCAAAGATTTTTGAGCAGAGCAACAAGTCAAGGGAGCAATAGAGCGTAAATGACAAAGAAATTATAACAAAATGGAAGAGAGTACTTCAAGTAGTTAGAAATGTATCAACAAAACCAGCAGAAAATGGATAGAATGAGCAGAGACTGAGCAGAGCAGAGAACAAAATAGAATGCTTAACCTTGGCTTATCTTTACAGCCTTTCAACTGCTATCATGTTTTACCTTCATTTACACATCACATTTACTTTTCTGTTCCTTAAGTCTTTTATTTTGTTTACCATTGCTTTTGATGTTCTGCTTCGATGTTAGGCGCTCAAGAGAACTGAAATGACAGCGCGTCATGTCAGTCTTACAATTTCATTATTCTCCATCATATTAGTTTAAAAAACTAAAACGCCGTTATACACAAGTAAAACTTAGATCAAATTTGGTAATAGCTACCAATAATTTAATTGAATCAAAGCCGTATTCGAGGAAAGAATATGAGCGCCAGACAATTTCGCCTGCCTGGCGAAGGCTTTCAATTAAATTTACCAAATAATAGAAATCTACTTCCGATTACTACGTCTTTGCCGGATCCAATATTGATAGAACGATCGAGAAGTTATGAACAGAATCTAAAATTGAAAGGTTTAGTGCCACCACATATAACCGCTGTACCCACCCATGTGCTAGCGCCAAAGCGAAAAGCTTCAGCATGGGAGACACGCAATTCACAGTTTGTCATGCCAAACAACCCTGACGAACCCATAAATTTGGCAATAAAACAACACCACCTCAATCCGTCTGCAAGGAGTGAAAGTGAGGCAGTCGATTTGTCCACACATGCTGTTGATGTTCCCAATGAAAATTCACCTTTCCCTGCTTTGCATTGTGAGGCTGCGTATGACAATGATGTGGAGATGGAAACAGTGCCAGCCAACCCAAATAAACGCAAGCTGTCATTGGACAACAACGCGGTTCAGGAAGAGCCAATTTGCTTAACAAACTACACGAAATATTCCGTCGTCAATTCGGAATACTTGAGCACCAACAAAACACCTGTTGTGCCCATAAACTTTAGCAGCAAGGTAGATAAACCAGCAGCACCACCAGATACAGACACAGTCACCGCAATTAAAAAGAGATTTAATATCGTCTCAGATAGTAAGTCCAACAGCGACAGCATCAGCTTCGACGGCACCGTGCGTGAAGCATTCCGAACAACATGTGCCCAACAGAAACAGATCGAGCTCTACAAAATAGCGCATAAGATTACGTCGACACAAACGGGGCCAGACGCTGATATTTATATGGAACTTGGACCGGAAGGTACGCTTGTTCCATTGAATGAATTCAAGAAAATTGATTGGACCAATGCCATGGAAGCGACACACGATTTGCTCTCGCTTGTATTTCCAATGCACGTACTTGAGACCCATGGACTTAGCCGCAAGTTTATGCTACCGGAACTTGACTATGATTGCAAAAGTAGACCACATTTGGACGATAGCAAAGTTTACGACATTAAGGACTACGTCATGCAAAAGACAAAGATGAGCAGTGAAGCTTTTGCATACATTGTCGCAAGGAGGCTTTTGAAATTAGCCAAGGCAAAGGGATATAATCCCTTCGAAATGTCATAATATTGTGGGAAATATCATATATAGTATTTTATATTAGAAAAAGTTGAATTTCATGTAAATTTTATATGTAATAGTTAGCTGGTGAGATAGAAATATTTTTGTTTTAATATGTAAATGAAATTTAGTATGGAATAAGAAAATGTCTGACAAAAAATATTATTGTCTTTTATGTAGGTAGGACTCTAGGAACTTTAAATTTTGGCAATATCTCTCTCAACAAACTCATGTTCTTGTATGTGCAAGGAAGACTTTTTTATTTGACAGATATCTTCACGAAGTTTGGCATAGAATATTGTTTAAGGCCATGCTAAAATCTCCGAAGAAGTTGATCAGATCGGACCATTATAAAATTTGTCGGCCACGTCATCAAATTAAGATACCCTTTTATGCTATAACAAATGGATCTTAGAGCGCTATTACAAGCATTATCCGAAATTACAATTTTTTCTTGTTCTACTTGTATATATCAAATATATTAAATTTGCTTAGCCATTTTAATCCTCCACATGTGATCAACCAAAACATATCTCTACTATACTTCTCTCTTGAATTTCTACCCAATATGCTTCTCTCTGGAATGCCGGCTGTAGGCTAGTAACACAGGAAGTTCAAGCAAGACAAATTAACAGTAGCTAAGAACGGAGTAATATTTACAAAGCGCTAGATTTTTATTATGACTAATTTATTATTTACATTGGCATCACTAGTTTTACCGAAAGCTCTCAGTTTCACTGTGTGCTCAGCCTAAGCATTTATCGAAAATTCCATTAATAAGGTTGCCATATACGTGAATTTGAGTATATGAAAGTTAAACAAGTGTTATTTTGGGTTAAATAAATGTTTTTCCAAACTTTGCAGATATTTTTAAGTGTCCTTGCTTTAAGTGAAAGGCGAACGTTATTTCCTTTGGAACTTCAAAATGAAATGGCTCTCTATCATGTACGAAATTTAATGATTTAATTTGGAATGACAAGTCAGCTTTTAAGTTTTTTAGTTATAGAAAATATTTTGCAAATTGGAGTATAACTATAAAAAAAAGGAAAATACGAAAAATTTTTTGTAACCTATTTTTTCTTTTATATTTTTTTCTTTTACAAAAAAAATGTAATCTTTCAACAGTCAACTAATTTTTAGCGAACATAAATGACAAACAAATTATTTAGTAAAAATTTTCTATCGAAAGCAATTAAAATTTTTACTTCATGTAATATATATTTTGTCCGCCAAAACCGTTTTATCAGCATTTAGTAAGTTTGTATGTTCGCATTGTTTTTGTTGTTAAGCAGAAACCGTTTTCTATGCACTTTTTCAATTCTTGCACTTCGTTTTTGCATCTTCCCATAATTTTTCTCCACTAAATTTTAGCTTTGTCATATGCAGTCTCTCGTGATCGGCTAACTTAACCACACCCACCTCTGTCCACGTTTAATTGTGTATTTGTGAAAGTATTCGTCAAAAATTTAAAGACTTTTAATTTCAATGTTGTCTATGTGTTTTTAAAGAAAAATAAATATTTAAAACTAAATATTACAAAGAAAAATTCAACAAAAATTATTTATATAGGAGCTTATTGAGGTGAGTGCGATGCCAAGATACTAACTAAAAAATACGTTTACTAAAAATTCTTCTTGATTGACGTAGACGCCGTTTACGCGGTTATGTAGTTTGCCAAAACAACAATTTAAGTTTTAAGAATCTGATATAATTTATTAGCTAAAATTTGGCTATGACTAGTCATATCAAATAGTATGGGGAGTAACTGCTCTGCACATACAGTGACAGTAGTTGGTTGACAATCACCCAAAACAATAGCAATAACTGGCAATACTTACGCCTTTCATTTACAAAAATGTATTGAAAGAAGATTTGTAATTGAAAATTACATTAGTTACTGTCTGAGAGAGAAACTATTATCCGGCAAAACTTTTGTAGGGTCTTAAGCAGATATTCTGAAGTCATGCTGAAAACCACTAAACTAACTGCTCTTTTAATTATAATTTTTTACTATTTTTTCTCTCCGATATTCAGTAGATTAAGCACCGGTATTTTGTATTGAACAGCTACAACTGTACACATCACAATACTCTTCTAATATGGGCAAATTTACAGTTAGAAAAATAGGTTATTTAGTTAATGTAACCCGCGTGTATATGTTGAAGATTAACAATTTTGAAAAAAAAAAATAGTAAATTTTTTATTTTTTAAAAATTCTTGACCTACATAAGTAAATATACAATTCCAAAATTGTCAATAAGTATTATGAAACCAATAAATTAGATAAACTATAACAATAGGCACCAACAGAATAAAATACCAATTCAATGACTTGTAGAGAAAATTGAAAATTTACAGTTGTTGTTGTTCAAACAAGTGCAACAAAAATACTCAGTCATTTGCTTTCTATGGAAAATTTTGAGCATTCAGCATTCCACGAATCCATATAAATATACATATAAGTATAGTCTTTGTATGAGTATTCGAGAAAGACGAAACGAAATTCTAATTAGAACAAAAAAACCAAAAAAAAATTAAAATGTTAGTATTTTAAATAAATAAGTAATAACTTTGTTTTACTGAAGTTAGATTTTAACTACGAAAGACTCTTAAATGTTGAGGTTTAAAGTTTTCATATACTCAGCACTATTACAAAATTGTAGTCTGCTTTCCACAAAATTAAATTTAAATAACATAAAGTATATTTTCTCTTCTTCCTTTCTTGTCACAATTGTAAAGACTACTTTTTTTTTAATTTCGAACAGTCTTTACAAATTGCCGTTAATAATTGTCGAATTGACTCTTCTATTCTTCAAAATTTCGGTGATGGATATTAGTTTGCTTCCCAAATATATTTTCGTTTTATATGAGATGCATTGATTAAGAAATTTCTAAATGTTTTCTTCTTTGAAATTACAGGCAAAAATTCAATATTGGAATTCGCAGCTATACTTTCAATTAAATATACCGTTATTTACTTTTATGTATACTCAAGTGCAATAAACTTGACTAACAATTTGCATACGCTTCCCTTTATTTAATCAATACTTTCGACATAATTACATTGCTGATTAAAATAATCACAAAACTATCTGAAGAGTAGAAGATCTGATCTTTCGAACGCCATAAAGCGTAACAACTCAGTCACAATCATTCAGCGCAGTTTACAATTAACTAAAGCCATCATTCCAAAAAAAGAGAATTTTTTTATTAGACCTTATCTTTTAACATTTTTCGAATACTATGAAATAATGGGCGCCTTTATTTATAAAATGAACACAACGAAATTTTTTCTCTTCATTATTTTACGACCATCTCGGGCCGATATCACCATGAAAGTTTGCCTTGTGCTCGACAGTAGTCCAACAATCTCCGTTGCAGACTTTGCTTTTCCCATAACCCCACAAAACGATTGTACCACGGTGGGTAGAATCAAAAGATCTTGGTAACGAGTTTCTGCTACATCGTTCAGATGTCAGCTGAAGATTTAGAAAACAATAAACGTGGAAACCCGGACAAACTGGTTCACATCCATAGATGTGAGTTTCGTTAAATCTTTACACTTTGTCTGAGTGTTATAGAGTATACATGTTTAGAAAATGTATAGATCTTGATACTAATTTAGAGGCAACTCGAAGAATATCAACGGAAATGACTTTCTGATTCACAATAAGGTGTCTCCTAGATTTTGAACTTGTCACACCGTCAATTATTGGATTTCCCATCAGCAAGTCGGTCAGTTTGGACAGCCACTACCCGTTCCAGAGATCAACTGTATTTCTTACTAGAGAAATCACCTCACGACTTAAATGAGAAGCTCACCCGTCATTAGGTCAGCGCCAGTTTTAAATGATACTCATAAGTAGCAGTTGTTAGCAGAGAATAAGTATATACACTATGGTCGCCACACTAAGTAGAAAATGTATTGGATTTTCTTTATATTATCAATTAAAAATTTTAAGAATTCAATCGTTAAATAACAACAGACCTCCAGAAGACATTATCCAATGGTGAAAATTCTCCAAAAATCAAAACTGTAGAATAATATGTTTGAGGCTTGTATATGGCTTCCTCTTCGGTAAAAGTTTGAGGGCAATTTGTGTATCTATAATAGTAGTAAAGAGTCCAATAGACAGCAAAAATGTGAGCTCGTGGGTATAATTTTTTCTATGCCGCATGTTTTCAGGCAACATGGACATCGCTTAATTGTCCAAAGACTTTGACAGATGTACATATTTTTGTGATTATTTCAAGCCAACTTCTATGCAATGATAAATGGTTATGACGTCAAGCACCTCTCCAACTCTCTACAATCTTGATACCCCTAATAATATTATATAATATTGACTGCTCAGTCAGCTTTTCTTTGAATCAGCGATGAATATTGCTCTCAGTATAGCTCTAAGCATGAACGACTTATTATAAGCTTTCAAGGGATTGTAGAAATTTTCTGTGAGGAAGATTGAAAAGATGTGGCACTAAAACTAAATCCTATAGTTGAAGATTTCTGCAATAAATGCCTTAAATGCTAAGAACTAGAATATATACATATATATTAGTAAATGAAACCACATACTTGTTTTAAAAGGAATAAAATTTGGTATTTATGACTGTAGTATAATCTAAGCAAGAGCTAAATCTTCAACAAGAAACTACACAAACTAAAAGAGATAAGTCTTTATTAAAGATAGAAAAATCACAGTTATATTTATGTTTCCCCACACAATACCAAAATTAACTTTTTTGTCAACTTTAAACAATCGTCTGTAAATTTGGGCTTTGAAAGCGATCAGATGACATTACTACTAAATAATATAAGACTTAAGTGGTAAGTTTTAAAGGAGTAATTTTCATAAGAACGTGACTTAAAATTTCTACTTACACGTTTTAGTAAGACTTAATGGACTTTTTATTACCTGAAAAAACACTCAATATTTTCCTTTTAAAAGAGTTCCCATTAAACTTTAAAGCAGAAGGCTTTAAGTCTCCAAGAGCGTTTGCAGACAAAAATAGCTTGCAAAGTGAAGCTTTTATTGCGTTTAGAAGCCACTACATGTGCGCAAGCATTGAAAACAAATCTCGCATACATCTGCACGAACATTTGTCTGTGAGCCTGCTCGACTGCGAGCGCTCAGCGCCGAACAACGGAGACGCGCATTCATAAATGTCAAGCTGAAAGGCGGCGCAGCAGCCGGCATTATGTTGGGCTTAGTTTGGATTGAGCTGGAATGAAAGCCAGCAATTGCAATAATAAAAACAACACAAATAAATAGCTGAATGCGTAGGCATGATGGATTTGCAAATGCATGTGTGTATGTGTGTGTTGCCACTTACTATAAAAGTATCTTGTATAGCTACATGTAAATATATAAGTATATAGAAGATATTGTCAGTGCGAAAGTGGACCAGTATTCGCAATACATTTAAATATCTACGTTTGTAAAGTTATCTAACCGCGTTTCTATTATTTATATATATACCGACATACAAACAGCACTCGCAATGCAATCGCGTCGGTATTTGTGCATACATACTAACACACATTTATTTCTTTTATGCCATCCGTTTATGCTTTTATATGAAATCAAATAAAAGCGCTGTTGTCCTCGCCGCCGCGTCGTGCGTCGTCAGCAATGCAGCCAAGTGGAGCTTCCACAGTGGCAGTGGCAGTTGAAGGAAATTTTAATGGATTGTGGTGGGTTTTTATTTGCAACATAGCATAAATAGCGGCAGCTTACATACAAACTGACAACTGGCATCCAATGTAGATAGCTAAACATATGCATGCACTCGGCAATAAACGGTTTTGTAATGGCGGTGTGTGTTTCTAATGGCATAACGTTAAATGCTTAAGTGCTCGTGTGGCGGCTTCTCCTAGCGGATATGTGTCTGTACAGTTGCCTAAAGCAAAGGAAATACGCCAATGTTTTATATTATTTGTTTGTGTTAATGACATTTAATAGCAGATAACATTGGTATTGAGCGGCGGTGCTTGCCAAACCCCAGCACAGAAGTGTTTTGTTTGTAATTTTAGAGAATTTTTGAATTTTTATGCCATTGCCTTAACTCTTCAAGGTAAAAACTTGAAAAGATGTTTCAACCTCGAAAATGTGTACTCATAAAAAAGAAAGGAGTTCGGCTCAAATATTGGGTAGTCGAAAAAGTCTTTTCGTATTTTTAATCAAATTTCAACTATTTTTTTCTATATTTATGATGAACTTTGATGAACCAAATATGTACCATTTTGTCATTCTTCCACTAGAGACTTTATTCCATCAGTGTAAACCGTTTCTGGATTCTCGGAGAAAAACGGTGAAAATTTAAATTTTCCCAAAGGCTTCTCTTTAAGCCAACTTTAACCCAAATTAAGGGAGTTCTTCATTGACCGTAACGAATGGTAGTCCGATAGTTCAAGGTCAAGGCATGAAAACCTCCCAGCCAAGCTCTTCCAGTTTTTACCAAGTCATCGAAGATGTGTTTGGTCTAGCTTTGTCCTGATGGAAGAAGCCTTTTCTGTTGATCAGTTCTGGCCATTTTTTTCGATTGCTTGCTTCAAACTCATAAGTTGTTGACAGTAAAATGTAGAAACAATGGTTCGACCTGGCTGGACTAGCACATAGGGGTTTAAATTTCCCTTTTCCAATCCCACCAAACCTGGCTTTGCGACCATTTGTTGAGCTTCACCAGGCTTGAACCATGTTCTTTGTCGCACATTATTGTCGTATTTGATCCAATTTTCGTCTCCTGTTACCATTCGTTTAAGAAATGGTACATTTCGTCTCAGTAAAGAATCGCAGATGTTAGTTCGGCCCATTAAATTTTGCATAGACAAATCATGTGGTACCCAAACATCGAGATTTTTTTTGTAGCCAGCCTTTTTTAAATGGCTCGAAACCATTTGATGTTGAATGTTAAGTTCCTAAGCGATGTCATGGCTGCTTATGTGAGGGTTCCTGGTCAATCTTTTCCATAATTTCATAGACTTTTTCAACGATAGGTCGTCCAGAGCGGGGTTGCATCTTTCGCATCGAAATTTCCAGAACGGTGGCTTGAAAAAAATTTCAGGAAATCTAGTTTTGCTGGAATCTTATCCTGAAACCCAAAAAACCCGTAATGAAACTTGAAATTTCCCTTAAATTATTATAAAAGTGATTTCAGTGGAGAAAAAGTGTTAGTTCGGAGATTGAAGCGTTGCCTTGGATAATAACCTGTATCCAATTTTGTGAAGCTATCCTGAAAAAAAAAAAAAAATTTTCCTAACAACGACTTTTTTCTGAACGATCAGTGTGTATGGCAGTCCCATGCAGCAGCTTCTTGTGAAAAAAGAACTTGCGCAAAGTTCCACATCAATTCCCGTATACACAGTCAGACTAACGGACCGAAAGACGGAGATCGACTAAGATCGTTACGTTGTCCATTTACATACAAATTTTATAGAAAAGTTATGTGGGAAACTTAATATACCCTCGATTGCCAAGCCTTCGGATAAAAGCTATTGATGCACTGTTTTCTTTGATATTACAGCGACTGATACACGACTTTTAAACAAATAGTATTCTATCAGTGGACCACTCTCTGAACTTAATTATTTAAATGGAAGGCCTTTTGAACTGGATAACTAGAACAAACCCTGAGCGAAGTTTGCCAGGTATAGATACGCATCCGATACTTTCTAAGGCTCAAATTAAATACGAAAATGAGATGATTATGAATGCGGAAGAACCCGAAGAGCTCAAACCACTAATAAACAGATGGTTGGTAGAGTACCAGAACCTCACGAAGTCAGAACTTGCCAAATTTAACCCGGCATCTCAAGAGGCGCTTAGAGCAAAATATATTTTAGCTAGGAAAATGTATGAAATATTAAAGGAACGTGTCGTCAGGCGAAAACAAGGACTGCCAAACCCTAAACTGAATAAAAATCTTTCCGACTTCCCCGAAACACCAGAGCGGCCGAAAACTCGGCATAGTATAAATTCTAATATGCAGCAAAATGAGGAGAGACGAGAGCTTAAGGCATTTGTGGAGAAAGCTTTCAGTGTCATCAGCAACGCGAAAAAAAGAAATACTTTATTGGAAGAAATATTTTATGAAAAGAATATGTCAAATAATGCAGACTCCTCTACAAGTGAACCCACTACGAACATGGCGACTTCTAATGATACAACCACTTCCAGCTCGGCAACAACACCTCTTCGTCGGTCCAGCAGAAGGAGCACGTCGCCTCGTGTCGGGAATCCACAAAAGCGTGTGCTAATAGAAGAGAGTGGAGAAACTAATACCAGTCAACGGGGCATAACAATGCCTAAGCGAAGAAAGACCGGCTTGCCCACTATTGCCAACGGTGATATCTACACAGTGATCGGACCGAATGGCACAAGAGTACCCACCAAAAAATTTAAAGCCCTATCTTTTACGACAGCAGGTATTACCACACGTAAGTTGCTCTGTTTGGTTTTCCCGGAAGAGATCCTGGCGAAAAGTACACTTAGCGGCAAGCCATCACCAGCATTTGTGGGCCGTGAACGTCCTCCTAAGGATCCATTGAATCCGGAAAAGGTTGCGGATATCGAATATTGTGTTTTGTCCCGCATAGATTCGTGCAAATTTACAGTTCGGAACGTAATCACCACTAAATGTTCGGATGTCGCAAAGAAGTATAGGCATCTCAATAAGGCACCACGACCGATTGATCGAAACGAAGAATGACGAGAAATGATCACATGACAAACTCCCTTCCAATTTTTAAGTTGTAACATTATTTATAAAGAAAATTTACCGTAAACACTTCATACTCTATAATTAAGATTTTATTATATATTTTAAACAAGAACGAGTTTCGTGCTCTACTTTCTAAGAAATGTAATTTTTTTTTTAAATCCTTGAATAAATTATGCAAAAGACGTCATTGTAAACCCAAAAAAAAATTGTGGGTTTCGTTTGTCAAAGATAAAGATAAAGAAAGGGATTAAAGATAAAGATAAAGATAAAGATAAAGATAAAGATAAAGATAAAGATAAAGATAAAGATAAAGATAAAGATAAAGATAAAGATAAAGATAAAGATAAAGATAAAGATAAAGATAAAGATAAAGATAAAGATAAAGATAAAGATAAAGATAAAGATAAAGATAAAGATAAAGATAAAGATAAAGATAAAGATAAAGATAAAGATAAAGATAAAGATAAAGATAAAGATAAAGATAAAGATAAAGATAAAGATAAAGATAAAGATAAAGATAAAGATAAAGATAAAGATAAAGATAAAGATAAAGATAAAGATAAAGATAAAGATAAAGATAAAGATAAAGATAAAGATAAAGATAAACAATTTACAGATAAATTTATAGATAAAGAAAACAATTTTTTCCTTATGGTATTTTCCAATTAAAATTGTAAAATTAGTAAATTTCTAGTAAGCTGGGGTTAGCTTCTGTTGAAGTTAGCTTTATCGACGTAAAAGTTAATGAAGCATTGTTGGAGGTAGCTCAGCTCAAAAGTTGGAGAGTTTTCGAGATTTCTTGAAATTTGGTTTCTATAAGAAAACGCAAAGGTCAGAGAAGTAAGCAATTGCTTAGGTAGATGTCATACCCAAAATTACTGTAAGCCCGATTCTATAACTAGAGATCGAGCAATCATCAATCAATCATTCCATTCTAATCGCATATTTGTTTCGAAAACCGATTTAAGCAATTATCTAAATAACAGAAACAAAAATTGACTATTCCTTTTTTGAATGAGCGAAGCTTTATAATATTAAATGTAACAAAGTAGTTTACAACTAAATACATTTCTCTATACAACAAACCGATACGAATACATTGGTTTCGAGGTCAAACAATTAATAAACAATTTTCTTTGGAATTACAGCGCTGGAGGCGAATTAACGATTACCTGCACTGCACAACAGTAATTCACTCACCTTTAGTACGACTTATAAAATTTCATAGCGAGAGATTAACAGCAAATACACCACAGAGAGAAATCAATAGATACCAAAAAAGATATTAATATAAAATCATGGCTCCTATTATATCTAAGGCTCGAATAGCAGCTGAAAACGAGATGATCAGAAATGTCACCGATCCCAGACAAATGAGAGGATTGATCAACAGATGGATGGAGGATTATCCAAAGTTACAGCTTGGAAAACTCAGCGCGGAAGTTCAGTTGGCTGTTATAGCAAAATATGAGATAGTGGAGAAACTGGCTGCTGCTTTAAATAAGTTTGAGCTCTTGAGCTCGGAAGTAAACTTTGATAATGATGATGATGATGTATCTTCAACAGCCGACAGCGGTTACTCCGCTTCTCCAAGCAGTCTCGCTTCCACAACACCGTCATGCGTATCAAGCAGTGCAGCATCATCAAGCAACCCTACTAGGACTCGCGTGGCAAGCAGTGCTGGACCAATCAGCCCAATTAGGCCAATTGCAAACAATCCAATTTACCCAACAACACCCACACGTTGGTCAAACAGCAAAAAAATGGTGTCGCGTCGCATTATTAATGATAGCATTGCTACCAGAAGTAGTGTAATCACGAATAGTCATCATACTCCCCATGAGAGTTTACCTAAATTTACCTACTCAATGCAGGCAGCAACTTCAACACCCATGCGAGTTCCAGCCTTGCCCCATACTGTCAACAGTGATGGCTACACTGTGATTGGTCCGAATGGTACAATAGTACTAACTAAAGACTTCAATACCATATCATTCAGTTCGCCGATCATGGCCACACGCAACTTGCTCTGTTTGGTATTCTCGGAAGAGGTTCTGGCGAAAAATACACTCACCGGCAAACCCCAGTCTGCAATTAGGAAACGTGGACGTCCTCCCAAAGGTCTATTGGATCCGAACAAGGTTGCGGATGTCATACATTGCATTACAACGCGCACAAATTTCACCGAACATGACGTTCGCTGCACAATTATCACAAAATGCGCAGACAGCGCGAAGAAGTTAAGACGACTCAGCAAGATTCCTGAATCGCAGAATTAGGAGAAATGAAGAAGAAGCAGGAAATATTGGCTTTCAAAGAAATTTAGTTGTGAAATTCATTGCTATTTTATTAATATTTATTAGATGAGGAAGAGAGGACTTAAGTAAATGTTTAAGCTATAATTATATTATGTATAGGTTTAATAAAGTAATTAATTACGCGAAGTGAGGAGAAATGATGAAGAGAATACTCTTAACGAAAAATAGTCGTTCGCTTTGTTATATAAGATTTATCTATTGATACGGTATTTTATATATGAAAATGTATATATTTAGGTAATACATTTAACTCGATAATTATATTATTTATAATAAGTGATTTTATATTTTAATTGAATACAAAAATGAAGAAGAATAACGGACAGAGAAGGAGAGTCACTTTCAAGGAGGATAAGCTGCGAGCTCGATTAGGTTCCACATTCTTATATGTGAATTATATATGATTTATGTTTATTGTTGTATTTGTAAGAGTATTTTATGTAATTTATGATTTCTCCTAATATGTATCTATATATTTTTAAAATATAGTATTAATGATTTTAATATGTACTTTAGTAAAAAAAATATGAGTACGAAGAAAATTTAAAAAAAAAAGAAAATCATTTTAAGGAAATTTTGTTATGAGCTCAATTGATATTATTATGTATGAAGCAAATATGAGCTAAGTATACTATATTATTGTAGTATTTTATATAATTTATAAATTTATGTTTACTTTTCTTGCTCCATAATCGTATTACGTGTAATTATTGATTGTTTTTAATATTTAATTTAATAAAAAGAAATAAAGAAATGCTCTGCCGGAAGAAAAAAGTAAATATATTTGACTTCTTATTATTCCACTAAGCTCAATAGTTTATAAACTTTTTTATTTGAAAAGATACCTTTACCAAATTTGACAAGAATTAACAGATTTTAGTAGCAAACATCATATAGTGTAACCATATCGGCTTTACATAACCTAAGATACAGCTTTATAAAGTCACCCACTGCAAAAAATACTATGTTTATTAATAGTTTTAATCCTGAAGTAACAGTCATTTACTAAAATTTGACAGTCATAACTGAAAAATGTTGCTACCGCCCAGAAAAAAGTTTCTATAATTTTCTTAAGGAGTTAAGTAGGTTTCAGAGGTACAAAAAGGGTATTTTTACAATTCTTAATATAAAGAGTTATACATATATTTCAAAAATATAATATGGCATATCAAAGATACATATTTGAACAAAGCCTACTGAAATTTTGATACAAAAATGTTGAAAATTCAGCCTTTGAGACCTCATCTCCCTGGCTGTCTCACAAAAAAAGTGCTCTCGTCGTGAACAAGAGAACTTGTTATTGGTTCATCTTAAATTTAAAAAAACCAAAAATATTCAGTTAGTACATGTACTAATCTCGTCTTTGAACGAAAACTTTTCTTTTTGAAATTTTCATATTTTTTCAAACCTTTTTTGTCAATTTTTCGCCATTTAAAGGCTTTAAAAATAAGTTGAAATGAAAAAAATCCTTCGTCATTTTAAAGATATGTACACAATTTGAACTAGATCGGTCCATAATATTTCGACAAATCAAGTCCACTGAATTTAAAATTAGAGTTTTGAAAAAAAAAGCATTTAAAGTTGGTGCGCTACACCGACGAGGCCTTATGGGCGAAACTTTAGAAATGTCTACCTCTTAGAATTTTACTCGGATCGACTTAATATTTTGGGAGCATATTTTAAACATATTGTACTATTTAATAAGACAAAAAAAAAAAATAATCGATTTTTTTTTTAATTTTCAAACAAGACAGCGGCATTCGGTCATGGTTCACTATATAACTATTCTGCTCATACTCATGCCTTTTTCTGAGTCACTGCTGACTAAAAGTCCATCAATGCTGAAGTTGTAATGACTGAAAATGACTATAATTCTGAAAAATTATTTTGCGCAGTAGAAAAGAAAAGTTTTATTTTTAAATAAATTTATAAGTTTTAATTAAAGTAACATGGAAATGTACCTAAAAAAGGAATGCAACAATATATGGAATTAATTATGAAAAACTTTCCTGATCGCTGCCTGCAACTTTTATGGATTCATAGATACTTCAGAATTCAAAAATGCCTTAATGAAATTATACATACTTACAATATATTTTTATTTGAAACTTAATTAAAGTAACATGGAAATGTACCTAAAAAAGGAATGCAACAATATATGGAATTAATTATGAAAAACTTTCCTGATCGCTGCCTGCAACTTTTATGGATTCATAGATACTTCAGAATTCAAAAATGCCTTAATGAAATTATACATACTTACAATATATTTTTATTTGAAACTTTTTTAACTTACGTATATTTATATATACTATATTATATATAGTTGTAAAATCCTCTATTTCATAAAAATATATACTATATTTGTAACACAAAACTCAAAAGTATTTCTGCTCAGAACAATTCAACAATTCTGACTTATGCCAAGATATAAAGCTACTTAGGTATTTGACAACTTCTCCAAAACTATGGATATGTATGCTATAGGTTTTGACAGTCATTTTACTGTTTATTTGGCTGTCAGTGATGCCAGTACTAGAGCATTCAGCTATTTCATTTTTACATATGCAAATCTATAGTAAGATTATGAGTCCTAGCTACCTCATTTTAGCAAAACACAGTGACGGTCAGCTGACAAACTGTCCGCCACGACTGACATGAAAGATATACACAATGATGAAGCCATCAACAATTTATTGTAGGATGGTTACTAGAAATTGCTTTTATTACAAAATACTTGAATATATTCTATGAGATTCTCTCCATTTCAGTGTTTCAGGACACACCCTTTTGAAATAAAAATTTCATTATCACCTAAAAGGGTTTTAAAGATCTCCTTTAAGCATTGGTTATGTCGTGATCCTTTCTCATATGTGCTGTAAGAAAAGGTTTACATAAATATACACAATACTGTAGATTAAATGCAATTTCTATGAACTTAAGCACCACCTCTTTTCAGCAAGGTCATTAAACAACAAAACCCTCAAAAAAGTCTCAATCTTTCAACGTAGTGCTAGTGTTATGCAGTAGCTGTAATTCCTTACCTTGATCGAACGCGAAGAATGAAGTAATATTATTATGCACATATTATTTGAATATCTCAACAAACTATAAAAGTAGGTGTGTCCGCAACACTGTACTTCCGTCAAGGAATAACTAAATAAGTGCCGTCTTTATTTTTTTTTTTGTTTTCTGTCAATAGAAGGATTAGATAATTGTAAATTACTTAAAAAGAAAGGCGGAGAGTAATTAAAAAAAATTCTTACGAACTTGTGTTGATTTCATGGGTGTGTCACAGGATAAAAGGTAAAGGAAATACCAAACACTTCTCAATGTAGCAACTTTCAAATTTAAGATTGTCGCAGCTACAACAACAAATTCACTATTTTCTTTAATATTGCAGCGCTTGATTTGAATACCTGATACTGAACAACACGACATCACGTATAACAATCTACCTGTGGACAATTCACCTTATTTTTCCACTGTATTTTCACAAAGTATTGAATTACGAGGTATGGACCACCTGCTACCGTTTCTTTCTGAAGAGGAATACAAAGCTGAAATCGAATTGATGGACAAGGCCACAGACCCGGATGAAGTAGACAATGTGATAAAGAGATGGTTGAGACTATATCTACCCATATTGAAGCCTGGTGAACTCACTCAAGAAGCCCAAGATATTATTAAATGCAGAGTTGCACATACGGAGAAAATGACTAAGCTTTCAAGAAGATATAGAAGATTGATAGAGCACCAAAAAAGCTCTACCAATCAATTAAATGTCTCTACAAGCGACGCATACACGATGCATGCTGGACCCAGTACAAGTAGTTCTAGCGCCACAGACCTCCCTACTCATAGCCCAGGTACACCAGCATGTATCCCCCTGCCACCCGCGGCAAGTTTATTGCCGATGCGAATACCAAATTTGCCCACTACAAGTAGTTCTAGCGCCACAGACCTCCCTACTCATAGCCCAGGTACACCAGCATGTATCCCCCTGCCACCCGCGGCAAGTTTATTGCCGATGCGAATACCAAATTTGCCCACTACAAGTAGTTCCAGCGTCACAGCACCCCCTGCACACAGCCCAGGTACACCAACAATTAACCCTCCACGACCCATTTCAAGTTCAACGCCTATGCAAACACCAAATTTGCCCACTACAAGTGGTTCCAGCGTCACAGCACCTCCTGCACACAGCCCATTTACACCAACAATTAACCCCCCACCCCCCGGGGTAAGTTCATTGCCTATTCAAATACCAAATTTGCCCACTACAAGTGGTTCCAGCGTCACAGAGCCCCCTGCACACAGCACAAGTACACCAACAATTAACCCTCCACGACCCATTGCAAGTTCAACGCCTATGCAAACGCCTAATTTGCCCCCTACTGTCGGCAGTAAATACACAGTGATTGGTCCGAATGGCACAACAGTATCCACCAGAGTTTTCCAAGAGATATCATTTAAGGAGCCGGCCGTGGCCACACGCTGCTTGCTTGTTTTGGTCTTCACCGAAGAGGTCCTGGCGAAAAATACACTCAGCGGCAAGCCCTCACCAGCATTTAAGGGTCGTGAACGTCCTCTCAAGGGACAACTAGATCCGGACAAAGTTTCGGATGTCATACATTGTATTACATCGCGCACAGATTTCACTGAAAAGAATGTTCGCACCATAATCACCGCAAAATGTTCGGATAGCGCAAAGAAGATAAAGAAACTTAAGCAGAAGCAAAAATAAAAGCCATGGTGGCTTGGTAGCCACAAATCATATGTTAAATTTATTTATAAGGAATTGATTTTATATTTTTTTTATGTTATCTAAAGATGGTTTATGTTACACATATGTGTATAGATATAATTAGTTGATTTATAGGTTGTAACAAGTGATCTTTGTGTTGTTTGATTTGTCTATTGATAAGATTTTTCATATATCGTAAATTGTATATTATATTTATGTAAAATTTTCTTACTCCATAGTTATATTATTCATAATTAGTGATTTTATAATTAAGTTTATTACAAGAAATGAGAAGGAGTAAGGAAAACGATGAAGAATAACGGGGAGAGAAGGATATTCAACACGAACACGTTTTTGTTCCATACTCTTGCCTTATATGTGAATTATATATGATTTTTGT
The DNA here is from genome assembly GCA_027475135.1 of Bactrocera correcta. Taxonomy (NCBI): domain Eukaryota; kingdom Metazoa; phylum Arthropoda; class Insecta; order Diptera; family Tephritidae; genus Bactrocera; species Bactrocera correcta. Next base: position 21,588,926 of record CM050323.1, read on the forward strand.
TTATTGCTGGATTTGTAAGAGTATTTTATAAGTTTTGTTATATATTTTCATTATATATTTGTATAATTAATCATTTTAATACGTTTAAAGAGAAGTTGCGGTTTAAGGACAAGTTGAGATAAAACACAAAGGATATACTTTTAAGACAAATTGGTTGTAAGTTCGGTTCATATTATTATATGAACAGGAAATATGATCTAATTATACTATATTAATGTAGTATTTTATATAATTTGTATATTAATGTTTAGTTTTCTTGCCCTACAGCTAAGTAATGTATAATTATTGTTTGACTTCACTATGTAATTTAGTTAAAGAAATAAATGCTCTGAGTTTTAACAAATCGATTTTTATTATCTAATTGAAATCTACAATACGTCTAGAATTTTGTCCTAAGTTTTCAAGTTGAACCGAGTAATAGTTTCGGAGATACGACCTTGAAAACTTGTGCGCTCGAGGATAGTTGGGCTAAGTGCGCCGTTTTTAAACACGTTTTTCTCGTTACTGTGTTTTTGAATACGGTGTGCAAGATTTCTCGAGAGCTGCTCAACCGATATTCTTAAAATTTTACACAGATCTTTGAGATACAATTCTTAAAGATTTGGATTGAGGATTTTTTTTCGATTACAACTATTTGAGAAAAAATGTTGCAAAATTTTCATTGAAATTTTAATTTTTTGTAAAAATGTCTGCCAAAAATCCAAATATCAGTTGTCCGGCTATTTTTTACCCGAGAAAACCCATGTAACGCCTTAAAACTGGGTGGCCAAAAGCAAGTTATTTCTGGCATGTAAACTCTTATATCTTTGAACTTTTTTTTTATAACAAAATTTAGGGTTTTTTCTTATATTTACTATAGATGACATAACCTCAGTCGGTAAGTTTGGATATCTGGCTGGCTCTAATATCGATATTTGCGATATAAACTCAATTAAATATAAATAGTGATTAGGTTATAGTATATCCAGTCAGTCGATAACTTCGGCATATTTTCCATCAAAGCGTAAAAAATCGTCATATTGGATATAAGGTTTATATCGTTGCTTAAAGTAAAAAACAATCTGTAAAATTTGAAGATGGGAAAAAATTCACCTAAATCTCGTCGGTTTTCACAAGCTTTTCTCTATTAAACAGCAAAAACAAGTAGTAATCACATGGTTCGAGGTACGGGCTATAAGGTGGATGCTTAAGAACCTATCAATAAAGCTTTCGGACGCCACTATTGATGTTTGTAGTCTTTCGTTGTTCTGATGGAGCACAATTTTCCCTTCAGACGTTTCAAGTGTTGACAGTACGGATCTGAATTAGTAGAGTAGCAACTCTTAGTAGATGATTTCCTACCGATCCTACCAAACCCATGTCACAACTTGCCTGACCATCAACACTGACTTGACCGATGAGCGCCTTTTTTTTCCGATTTTATTTATTTAAATGATGTCTATGGTTTTCTCCTGCAAAGTTTAGCTCCTTCATCGAGGAAAAAATATAAGTTATAGCATAAATTCTCTTTGCTGATATAATTATTTTGGATGCATGCTGAATTTATACAAAATTTAAACTGTTAAAGAGGTTTTTTTATCACAAAAGCTTATCTTTTTAATGTCAAAAAGCCATACACTGTAAAAATATTAGATTTCTCCTTAATATCCCTTTATAGAAAGCTTAAATCCATTCTTGGATGTAGCGATAGTTTGTATAATATTCAAGCAGAACCGAATCGTAAAACCTGTATCGCTCTATATAGACCTTGGTTGCTAGAAATTGCAATTAATATAAAATATTTGAATATATGTACTCTTTCAGTGTACTATAACCCACTCTTATGAAATGAAAAGCCAAACTAAAAGGATAGACCATATCCTTACTTTAAGCACAGGTTATGCGGCAATCCTTTCTCATATGGGTTGCAACAAAAGGTTTACATAAATATACACAATACTGTGGATTAAATGCAATTTCTATGTACTTAAGCACCACCTCTTTTCAGCAAGGTCATTAAACAACAAAACCCTCAAAAAAGTCTCAATCTTTCAACGTAATGCTAGGGTTACGCAGTTCCCATAATTCCTTATCTTAAACGCACTCGATAAATGTAATAATATTATTATGCTCATAATATTTGAATATGTCAACAAAATATAGAAGTAGGTGCGTCCATAACACTGTACTTCTCTCAAGGCATAGCTAGTTAAGTGCTGTCTTTCTTTTTTATTGTTCTTTGTCAATAGAAATATTGGGTAATTGCAAAATTACTCAAAATGAGAGGCGAAGAGTAATTTCAATAGAGACTCATGTGCTAAATATCATGGGTGTGTCACAGGATTAAATAAAGGATACACAAAAGACATCTTAATGTAGCAACTTTTAAATTTAAAATTGTCGGAACTAGAAGAATAAAATCACTGTTTTCTTTGTTATTACAGCGCTTGGAGACTACCTGTACAGCAGGACGTCCGGTTGCAGCATTCTACCTGTGGACTGCGCTCTCAGCTTATATTTCTAAACGTCTGAACGGCCTATAAAAGCCACGACCACGGGCAACTATGCTCATAGTGAATTTCACAGCCACTCGATCTTGACAACAAACTAAACGGAGAAAATACAAAAAATATTGAATAAAATAATACAAGTATAACAAAGTATGGATCACCCTCAGCTACCGGCTATTTCCGAGGAGGAGTTCGCAGCTGAAGTCGAATTGTTCGATAAGGCCAAAGATCCGGATGAAATAGACAGGTTGCTAAGCAGATGGTTGATAATGTATCTACCGGCATTGAAGCCTAGAAATGCAATCGACCAGGAAACGCAAGAAATTAAAAAACTTAGATTTACATATACGGACATAATGAGTAATTTTGCAAAAATATGTAGAAGAATCATGGAGCACCAAAGAAATATGACGGTACGAAAAGTGTTATTAGAACAGCGTCAATTAACTGTATCTACGAGAAACCCTTCTGCAACGCATGCTGGACCAAATGCAAGTAGATCCAGTGTCATTGTGCTCCCTACTGGTTCAAACGGAGGGCAGCACACGGCGCCTCGCATCACTTATAACGACAATTACAACAGCACCATCAGAAATACAGTAATTAAGAGAGTGGAAGCCCAACCGAACAGCGGTATGGTGGGCATTCAATCTATAGCTGCATATGAAACTGTTGCTACAAGTTCCGGAACATCACACGTGACAAGTTCAACAACCATGCAAATGCCAATCTTGACAAACAGAGTGGAGAATAATCACGCTTCCAGCACCAGTACGTCAATTTTTGCTGCCACACAATCCATGACAACTTCAATCCCAACTGAAAACAACACAAACAATATTGTTGACAGCAGTAACATCAGAAATTTAAGTAACAATGGACAAGCAATGCAATCGACTAATACCATTGAAACCATGGGATCAGTAGCTGCATATGAAACTGTTGCTACAAGTACTGGAAGCAGCATCGGCATTTCTAATGCCATGGAAATCGATCGCACCGCCCGCACCAGTACAACAGCGCTTGCCTTCTCTCAACCCGAGATAAGTTCTACCACTATACACATGCCGATCGTGCACAACACTATTCGCTTTTCGAATGCCGCAGACAATGATCGCGTTACCAGCACTGGTACACCAATATTTAACCCCCCACGACCCGCCGCAAGTTCAACGCCTATGCAAACACAAAACTTGCCCCCTACTGACGACAGCAATTACACAGTGCTTGGTCCGAATGGCACAACAGTTTCTAGCAAAAAATTCAAAGACATATCATTTAAGGTTCCGTCCACGGCCACGCGCAGTTTGCTTTGTTTGGTCTTCTCGGAAAAGGTGCTGGCCAAAAATACACTCAGCGGTAAGCCCTCACCAGCATTCAAGGGCCGTCAACGTCCTCTTAAGGGACAATTAGATCCGGACAAAGTTTCGGATATCATATATTGTGTTAGAAAGAACACTAATTTATCTGAGAAAAATGTCCGTACAATAATCACCACAAAATGTGCAGATAGCACAAAGAAACTGAGACGTCTCAGCCAGCCGCCGAAAACCATTGAGTGAATTGAACTGATAGAAGCACGAATAGAAAGCCACGGTGGCTCTTTAGCCACGAATATTGTAATATATGTATATATTTTATTTATTTTATTTAATCACAGGCATTTGGGTTTATATTTTATTTAATTTTATGTAAATAGGATTTATGTATAATGTTATATTATATACATATTTGTTAACTTATTTATTCCATAACAATTTTTTTATAGTTAAAGATTTAATATTTATTACAAAAAAAAATAAAAACTGTATATAAAAGCTCTACTGGAGCGACAAAAAAAACGAAATTTCTCAGTGTTTTTAGTTCTAGTTTTTGCAGTTTCAAGCTACAAGGGAGATAAAGTTAGTAAAATAATTTCGCTTTATCTACTCTCGTAGAAAAATCTTTATATTGAACAACTTGACAAAGAGGATATATTTGACCATCGTTAGTTTTTGAGTTACCGATCCGAAATTTGGAACAATTCAATTCAATTTGGAACAACCAAATATATCGAACCACTAGCTGAGATAACGGGTTGGACAGCAAGCTACGGCATATTTTTTCCGCTCTTTTGACTTTTCTCTTTAGTCAGGTTTACTATTTCATCATGGAAAGATATACGATCCAACAACGAGTCGAAATTATTAAAATTTGCTTCGGAGACAGTGACCTCAACTTTAAGAGCGCTCCATCCAATTTATGGTCGTCATAATCACCCTGTCAGATCAACAATTGAACCTCTAGTGGAAAATTTTGAATCCACAGGCACAGTATAAAATGTTCCCGTCCCAGTGAGACAAAGAAGTGCCCGTAGTGTTAAGAATATTGCTGCCTCTAGCGCATCAATTGGGGAAGAGCCAAATCAGTATCTCACACATCGTTCTCAAGCATTGAGCATCTCTGTGATTTCATTGTGGCGAAATTTGTCAAATGATCTTGACCTACATCCTTACACAATTAAAATGACGCAATAGCTGAAGCCGCTTGACCACCAGAATCGTCGTATGTTCGTGAATTGGGCTGAGCAACAACTTGAAACTGATGCGGATTTTCATCAAAAAATCATCTTCAGCGATGAGGTTCATTTCTAGCTGAATTGCTGCGTAAATAAGCAAAATATGCATTATTAGACAGGCAACCATTCACAAGTACATCATGAGTCACCATTGCATGCTGAAAAATTACGGTTTGATGCGGCTTATGGGCCGGCGGCATCAGTGGGCCGCACTTCTTCCGCGATGATAACGATCGGCAAGTTACTGTGATGGGAATCGCTACCGCTCAATGATAACCCGAATTGGATGATATGGACTTATGTTGGCACAATATGTCACAATCGATTTATCGAAAACCAAGCGTTATCTCACGAAATAGTCCACTCAATTGGCCGTCTCGGACGTGTGATTTGACGCCGTTAGTCTATGATCTATTCCAACAAGCCAGCGACGGTTGATGAACTTAGTAGGAATATCGAAAGTGAAACTGTGGCAGTGTCAATTTACAGGGTTTGTCCGGAAAGTAATAGAACTGATTTTCTTCCGCCGCGTCTGTACTTCGCGTGCGAGCACCTACTTGATTCCATAGAAGGTGTTTCTAGCTAACGAACGAGTGGCTGGTCTATTGTCTCCGAGCAGTTGGAGAGTCTGTGAGTTTTGCAAGCTGAAAATGGAGCTTTCGTTTGAGCAGAGGTAGGCATTTAAATTCTATTTGAAACTCGATAAATCTATGACAGAGCCGTTTGATATGGTCAAGCGGTCTTACTCAGATTGTTTTAGCAAGAAGTTGTGTGTTTCGTTGGCACAAGGCCTAGGGAAGAACCTAAAGGTAGGACTGGCAATGAGCAGATGTTCCACTATCTGCGTGCTTTCGGGCGTTGGTCAACAATTAGCACTTGTAGGATTGAGAAAGCATTTCAGCCTAGAGTGGCATGTAAAAGGAGCATTGAGCTACTAGCTTTAGCTCACAGCACCGCAATGATTGGCTAAGTAAATTGTAGGACGCAAAGTTAAAACTAAAAGTTGCAGGAAAAAATGAGATGGAAACATCTTAGACTAAGTTTGAACTATCTGGGTGTCCACAAAACTCGGCGAATTGACTGAAATTGAGTGGCCACCTCAATAATTTTTTGGCAGACTTTATACACTTTGTCAATACGATAGTCTCTTGATATATACTTTAGAGATCTGAGCATCATAACGAACAGACTCTCTCTCCAGTCGTGTAAGTAGGACTTGAAGGTTGTTTATATCAAAGAATGTGGCAAAAACGACTACTCACATACTCGTGGTTGCTGTAGGAATGCATCGGTGAAGGGTATCATCGCATTGGTGTAGTCGAAGTTATCTTTTTTTATTTCCAGTCCCAATTCGAGTGAATTTTCGCCTTTTGCTTTTCGAGGGTTATTTCAGCATTTAAAGGCTATTTTCGCCTAATTTTCCGCCTGCAAAGCCCCAACGGAGAAAACTTCGTTTCAGTCAGCAGCGTGGAAAGACACAGAAGGAAGACTTAGACTTAAAAACAAAATATCCCCTCCTGCAAAGTTGTTGGTACGCAGTCAAACAATTATAGAAAATAATTTATGAAATAAAACTTTACTAACTGCATTAGAGTCCCGCTAAGAGCACGCGCATACACAAAAACAATACAAAATTCAAATAGTTTGCTGTCGTTCACCAGCAGTAAACAAAATGTAGGGAACTTCGGCAGCAGGCACTCGTCTCATTCGCCCCTCGCTGGTATTTCGCTTATAAAACTGCCAATTTGCATTTGTTTCGGCCTTGCCTCCCTATTCTTTTGTCTTTCTTTGCTTTTCCTTAAAGTTCAATTACGAATGCCAACTCCCGCTCCAAATCAGTTTCTGAACTCTACCTTTTTAGAAACTTCGCGTCACTCAATTCAATTCCAACGCCCAGTTGACCAAGTCGCTTAACTTTTTCGCCGGCTACTGTACTCTGCGTCCCCTTGTTTGGTAGACGCGATGAGTGTTTGCAACGTCGCATTTCGTAGATGGCTGTTGGCCGGCAGCGAGTGCCTGCGTTGCCAACTACGCGTACGAAAATCGACAGACCGCGTATTGTGGCCATAGCGGAAATTAAGTCAATTTTCGTGCTGTTAGCCATTGCGGTGTGTTCCATCCGCTCTTAACGGCACTTCTCACCAAGCGCCCCAGTCGCCCTCCCTCTCCTCACTTCACATATCTCCGAGGCGTCTATATTGAGCTGTTGTCCTGCAAGTGACTGGCTGTGCGTGCCTGCATTTATGTAGATACAAAAAATGTTGGGCATTTCGTTGCCGGTCCAGGCCGAAAGTAAGTTACAAAATTAAATATTCCAAACACATAGCCATCAAGGGAAAATTTAGACAGCATTGTGCTTGCGTTCGTACGTACATATGTTTGTATGTCTGTGTGACACAAGAAATGAAAGCGAAATTGGTAAATAAGAAAGATAGCAGAAGCAAGAAAAATTGCGACGTTTTTAATTTTCGACTATTTTTTACGTTTACTTTACATACTTGTATGTTTATGTGCTTTCCACAGCGCTGTGGTGTGAGTCACAAATGATAATTAAAAATCCTGTTTATTACTTGTGTAAATTTTCGTCTATGCACATATTTGGTGTAAGGGACCTAGGAAAAGACATGCTTATAGAAGTGAAGCAGAGTAGAATTTTGAACCAGTGCAAGAGCTTTTAGTTTCGGTGAGCAGCTCTACTATTGTAAATCAGAAGACAATGGTGAAGTATTGAGAATAAATAAATTATTTATATATTTTTATTTTATATTCTTATGTACCATAAATATTAGTTTCCTATGCTATTTGCGGAAAGTTTTTCACTCAGTTAAAGTGTTGTCTCTAAATATTTTTTTTATGCCATATACTCGTAGTTTGAAAAACTTGAAGTTGTTTAGAGGGATGGAGGACTTTTGTGACAATATACTCGTATTTTTGCAGATATTTTTCTATTGTTCAGACGTTTAGAGAATCAAATCACGGGAAACACTGTACTAATATCCATATATCCCAGAATAATAGCGAGCTGGCAGAATTTTTCACACCATAATCACATTATGGCTTCATCAACACAACCCACTGTCAAAATAGTTTAGGAAAAAGTTAACTACATAAAATAAAGTTAAGAAAGATACTGTGTTTCCAAGGCATGTAGCTCAGAGAGCGAAGCAGTGCAATTTAGCACGAAAGATTTATCAAGCTTTATTAGATTACCTTGGATTGATTAGAGACGTGTCGATTGAGCAAGTCTCATAAATGATGAAAATCTGCAATTTTAATTGAATGGAAATAAAATAGTAACATTTAGTAAGTAGCTCATTTGATTATCGAACAGGGCTTAAATTTACCATGGAAAGAGTGGCGAATAGAAGGGAGGAATATATTTTTGAAAAAAAAAAAATTAAAAACCAATTTTTTTTATTAGAATCGCTTCTACAGCACAGCGGTCACTCTGCACTCCCATGACCAAATTCTCTATTTAAGCCAGTGATGTGAACAATTCATTCGTCTGCTGAAAACAGTAACCCACAAACTGCCATCTTGGTGTGGTAGAAGGGATATTGTTGCATACATTCAATGACAGTGACCGACGATAAGCTCAGAAAGATAGGTTCACAGGTTCTTAGTCATTTACCTTATAGTCCGAACCTAGCACTAACTGATTACCATCTGTTTCTGTTCATGGCGAATGAGTTTGCTAATAAAAATTGAGTCTCAAGAAAATAGGAACTTTGATTTCTATGAAAGTTGCGTTACCTTCAAAGCGAAAAAAGTGATAAAACAAAGCATTGAATATATGGCTTAATCTTGAACTTAATGCAAATAATATATTGCTTTTTTCTCGATCTTATATTAACAAAAAAATATAAAAAGTAAATAGTTCATCTATTAAACAAAACAATTATAATCGCATAGTAACTAGCTGTACCTCACCAACTCAAATAAATTCATTTTGAGTAATTTTATTGATTTTGTTCATTTGCTGAAAACTGAATTGATCCTTCAAACTCAAAAGTCTTCTTTGATATTTAAGTGTAGTTTCGGACATTTTTAATATGTCATGATTGGGTCATTATACCCTGAAATTGGTGTACAAGTTTGTCACCAAGTTTGTAACATCCAGCAGGAAGCGTTGGAGACCCTATAAAGTATATATACAAATGATCAGTATGTTGAGCTGAGTCGATTTAGCCATCTCCGTCTGTCTGTGCATATACGAACTACTCCCTCAGTTTTTAAGATATCGTTTTGAAATTTTGCAAACGTCATTTTCTCTTCAAGAAGCGGCTCATTTGTCGGAACTGCCGATATCGGACCACTATAACAAATAGCTGCCATACAAACTGAACGATCCGAAAAAAGTTTTTGTATGGAAAACTTTTGCATTTGACAATGTATTTTCACAAAAGTTGGCACAGGTTATTTTCTAAAACAACAATGTAATTTCTGAAGAAATTATTCAGATCGGCTTACTATAGCATATAACTCCCATACAAACTGTATGATGGGCATCAAATGCATGCATGGGAAACTTCCTCATTTCACGTGATATCTCCACGAAATTTGGTATGAGTTATTGTTCAAAGAAATAATGTAATATCTAAAGAAATTATTTAGATCGGCTTACTACAGCATATAGCTGATATACAAACCGAACGATCGGAATCAAGGTCTTGTATGGAAAACTTTCGCATTTGACATGGTATCTTCACGAAATTTGACTTAATCTTCGAAAAAATTGTTCAGATGGGATTACTGTAGCATAAAGCTTCCATACAAACTGAACACATATTATAGTTACTAAGAGAAATGCACCTGTGAAGGGTATATGAGACTCGGTGTAGCCGAAATTAATATTTTTTTTGTGTTTCTTTTATATTTTTTTTTTGTTTTTCATTGTTATAAAGGATACACACAAAAACACCGTTTATAAATTATTCAATTTCATTATCAAAACAGTCGTTCTTTAATTGCAACTTTTCGTGCGCTTTTGCCATTTTATGGTCGCAATAATAGTCCAACTGTCCCTGCTATTTGACGAATTGTTGAAAATTTCGAGCATAGTTTTGCTTTACATAATGCTCAAGCGCCAATAAGACAAGGAACCGCTCGAGTAATGAAGATATTTCTGCCATTCAGGCAAGTGCTATTGTAAACCGCAATTTGTGGATTCAAAGACGGTCTCAAGAATTGGGACTTTCTCAAGCCACAATTTGGCGGATTTTGAGAAAGTTCTTGGGCTTGCATCCATACAAAATTGTTCTCACTCAAGAGAGGTAGCAATTGAACCATCGTAAACATCTTGTACTTAGTGATTTTGTCTTGGAACAACATGAAAACGACAACGGTTACTTTTCGAAAATCGTCTTATCCGAATAGGCACACTTTCATCTGAGTGGTGTAATAAATAAACAAAACTGTCGATTCTGGTGCGAAGAAAATCAAAAAATTATTCATAAATAACCATTACATTCATTTATAATGACAATTTGGGGGGATTTTTGGTCTGGTGGTAACATCGCTCTGTAAATCTTTCGAAATGAAGCTGGTGACACCGTTACTGTTAAGAGAGAGCAATAAAGATTAGTGAAAACCAAATTTTTATATCCGCAGTTGGAATTAATTGATCTCGACAACATCTAATTCCTACAAGGTGGTGCTGAGTGTCATACAGCACATGCACATTATTGTGAGAAAAGTTGGAAAATTTGATTTTTTTTAGAAATTGTGACAATAATTGACCAATAAGTTGTGATTTAACACCATTAGACTACTTCTTGTGGTGATATTTGAAGTTATTGGTCTTTAGCAAGAAATCATCTCTTTTCATGGTTGAGAAATCTATACTGAACGTGCAATTCAAGATATGCGGCTTGATTTAGTGGAAAATATGCTCGAAAACTGGGTTCATTGAATTCGTTTCTGCAAAAGAAGTCGTGAAGTCCATTTGAATGATATTATATTCAGAACTTAATTTTATCGCTTGTACTTCACACTAAATAAAAAAAAGTATTTCCGCAAAACTTACTTATTTTTTTTAAGTAACCGTATCACCCTTATTGGAAAGCCCTGTATTTAGAAAAAAATGTCTAATGAATATTTTTCGTTGTTTACTCTACCAATCACTGGAAAAAATCTTGTTTTTTGAACTCAAATCACCGACTCTTCGCACTTTTAAACACCAATTTGTTTGTTTTGTTTTTACTGTTTTGTATAACTTGCTGTTGTTTGCTCATTTTTAGCCGAAATGAATTCAAAATCCGACAAAATGGCATAAACACACGCCCACAAACAACAAAAGTTACGAATTGTACACACAAATCTCAACTAAAGTCGAGACAAGTTGCCACACGCGTTTCCTAATTTTCACGGATTCCTTTGTTGAGTTACCAATATATTAATTTCGGCTATACACTTTTAGACTTTCTGCGCCTTTTTGAGTGCAGACATTGAAATTGAACTTTAGAACTTCGCGTTTCTTTGAATTACTTGTTGTTGCTGTTTGCTTTGGCACTTTTTGTCTGCGCTTGCATCATAATTATTTGCATATACCCTTTTTTAATGCAAAGTAGCTGTCATTTTTCATTGGTATAATTGAAAATTTTAGTCAATTATCTGCGCCATGAATTTATGGGAAAAAGTTTGCCCCTGATTACGTATACGCCGTGACGTACGCCTTTTCATTTTTTTTTTCTTTCTTTATGCGCACTTTCGCCAGCAACGCGCTTGTTCTTTTCAACTTTCTTACTTATTTGCTTGCGTTTTGTATGGCGGAGAAATGGCGAGCAGTGAAAAGGCGCAAATTTGGACGAAAAAGCAACAACAAAGATGTGTTAATTTCGTTCGCGAAGGAGTTAATGGCAGCAGCGTGTTGTTGGGGACAGTGAATTTGGTTTGCGTGGGCGATTCCAATTAATACAATTACATATTTTTGTGTAAGCAAATACGCACCAGAAAGGGTTACGGCAATGCGGAAAGCAGGACAACAACTGCGCCGGCGACTGTAGTCTATAACCAACAAGCGAGATTGCGTCCTCTTCCTGCACTTCTGTGGCTTGAGGTTTTCGACTTCGGCATGCGACTTTCATACAACAACGCTCCCTCACTGCGCCTCTCCGCGCCCAGCTTGCTAGCAGAAAAATGCGTGATTTATGCGCTTTGTTGAATTTTATATTACGTAATCAGTCATTTACTTCCACTCCACTCGCCGACTTTTATACACTCCAATGATTTCGAGTGCGTCTGGGTATTTTTTGCTTCAGCTTGTGCCTAGTATTTACATGTTCAGCATAAGTTGCTGCCTTTTCGCATTTCATATAGCGGAGAGTTATGAAAAATAAGCGTCACAGCCGCGGCATAAAATCATTTATTTCTTTGCGTATGTGTGCGGCGGTGCAACAACAAAAGACAAATTGTGATTGCTATGACTATCTGTTTATATAGATCAATTTGGTTGACAACAGCTATAGAAAAAAAACTTGATTAAATGCTGCGATTATTTATATTAATGACATTGACGCTCATAAGCGAAGATAGTCTTCTTCCAAATACAAACAGTCCCTCTAACAGTCATTTCAAAACGATTAAAGCGGCCGTAAACATTCAAAATCAAGGGATTCGAGTGTCATATCTCATGAAGTAAAGGTAAGTTATTATAAATAATTAGTTTTAACACCGAATTGGAACTCATAATTGAAAAAATATTCTAAGCGCAAAAAGGAAAATCTATGGCAAAGCCGTATATTTATGAAGAAAGAATAATGTGAGGCGTTTTATATGAACAGAAGGACGAGCAAACGTGAGGGGGAAGATGTTATAACAGGAGATCGAGTAAAGATATTTTTTCACTAGCCTTTTGGAAATGTAAACAAGATAAGTTTCCTAATTTGGGAAAAAGAGCAAACTGAAGAGATTCAAGAGTTGCCATTCCATTCAGAAAAAAACAAAGTTTTGGTGTGGTTTGAGGGTCGGTGAAATCATTCGTCTTCAAAAATAATGCCGGTGAGAACGTAACCGTCAATGGCGACCATGACAATCGATTATTTGATGCCTGAAATTGAATCGTGATCTCGGCGACATTTGGTTTCAACAAGACGGCGCTACTTCCCACACATCCCATCAATCAATGGATTTATAGAGAGAACGCTTAGAGTAAAAATCATGCGTATCATTCGCCAGTCACTAATACTATAAGTCATCGAAAATTGGACTCAACGAATGGACCTTTTGGGACGTAGCCGAGCCAACATTCGAAGGAGATAATTTTCAAAGAATAAATGCCACAGAATGTTCTGTGTTTGTTTTTTAAGTAGGGAACCTCGAAATGGATCACCCTTAGTTGTAGACCTAATATTATTGAATAAAATTTATGTGAAATAATTTAAGCGTTGCTTGGGTTTTCTCGAGCAAAAGCCGGTATGTTTATTATATAAAAAAGAAGTATTTTATTCAAAGTTTCTATTTCAAAGTTTTCTAGTTTCTCCAAGGAAACATATTTTACATAGATTTTGATAAATTTTCAAGCAAAATATTCACAACTCGGTCATTATCGGGACATTTTCGGCAGTCCGTCGAAAAAAAGGTGCCTCCATGTGGACAGTAGAACTTCTATGGAATCTTCAAAAGCAAAATTTCAATAAAATTGGTTTAGTAGTTCGTGGGAAATCTTGACAATCGACTTTGAATGAATTGATATCTTCAAAACTATTTCACGGATCAACTAAAGAATTCAAGAACAAAATCTAGAGATGTTGCAGAATTAAATAAGTCAAATAAGTTTTTTTTTCAAGCCGAGCTCCATTAAATTCAATTTTTACAGCCATCTTTCTCTTAAATTATTATATAAATTTCCATTAACCCTTTAAATTTTTACTTAAACACTAGGTTCAGAGCACATGTGACATTTTTTTTCAAAATTTCCAGTTTTTACAATAGTCATGCCTTTTTAAGAGATCAGTAGAAGGTACACAAAAATAACTCAATTTAGAAAATAAATAATATATAAATTTTCGCCTAAGGCAACCGTTCCGGAGTAACATAAATATCATCTTATACTTCCAATTCGAAAGAATACATAACTAAACAGGTGTTTTGAGAAGTCAAGAATTGTCAATTGTCAAGGCAAATAGTATAATTTTAAAAATCTCCTCATATCAAATATCTTTCTTTTCATAAATTGACCAAAAATGCATCATTTATCAGTTTCATTCCAATAACATTCTTTTAAACTCTTTGTCCTATCTATGTACCATTTATAAGCTTTTTAGCGTGTACAATTCCTTGCTTACTACTATTCAACCTATCATTTACCACCAAATATCATTCGACTATATCTCCTCACCCTTCCAATAAATCCAACCAAGCCAATCAAGTTTTATAAAACATTAATTTATTCCCTTTACATTCACTTTACAATAAATGCAATACAACACCCCAGAGTATTTATGAGAAACCATTGATATGCACTAATATTCCTTCACAATACCTAATTGGCTGGCAATAGACATGCTGTCAGCTTAACGTCCAATATGCTGCAAGAACACCTGTCCGCATTGAAAATACATATATTTTTTCACAACAACTAAATACATATGAATGTATGCTTATGTAAGCGTGTACATGCCACCAGGGTAATAAATAAGTTGAGCAGAGCATGCCAAAACAACATCGTTTCTTGGCTTACATTTATAACGAACTTCATTACGGCCGGAATTTAATGTTACTCATACGCCCCATCAATTTCGATTGCGGTGTACTACAATACCAGCAGCAGCACTCACACGCATAAGCGGCAAACTCAAACAAAATTGATTGCTTATATGCCACAGCGTGGTATATATGAACTGTGCAGAGCATTTTATTTTAGCTATTGTCAATGTGGCAGGTCATTTCCGGTGCACACACGCACACACAGGCAAACACTTGACCGCACACAACAATAGAGATTTTTGCGGTTGAGATCATGAAAAATGACTGCAGTCTTAGGTTTTCTATTGCTTTCACAATTATTTTAGTTTCTGCAATGCCTGCGCAGTCGGCCAATCTATCGATGTGGGCATTGTCGTTGTATCATTGCTGTTGTCAATAAAGCGGTGTGCATTTTGGTCGGCTCGGTGCGATGTCAGAGGAAAAATGTTTTGTTATTTAATATGAAAAATTGCTGCATAACGGCAATAAAATGCATATGTGCTCGATACACCTGTCAGCCACCGACACGCAAGATTTGATAGAAAATTCATGCAGGTAAGTTTAAGATGTCACGTTAAAATTGTGAAAAATTATCTAAAAAATATTGACTTGAGTATAAGTTTTTATTTCAAACTATTTTTTGATCTTCTCCATTATTTCTGTATTCGAAATTCAAATATCCATAACAGGCTGTAAAAGAATTGTTAATATGACAACTGTAAGGAAAATTTCATATATCAACGTCAGCCTACTTAGGGGGTGGAAAGGAAGATTAATACCATTCAGAAGTGCATTTCGTGTACCATAAAAGGGTATAAAAAGATTTAAATCTTGATTTTTATCGACCACTTTGTTAGGCTCATATGTGCTATTGTGGTCTGATTTGAATTTATTTGAAAATTATAGTATTGGCTTACACAATACTTCGAGCCGAATTTCGTGAATATATATTGAGTATGGAGCCATGTGTGGAGGATGGAGTTATGAGCAGATGTTCACACAAGTGAGGAGTGAGATAGGACCACTATCTTTTGCAGGAAACGACTTTTTTACGTATGACTCAAGCCACTCACGACTTCTAGCCTTAGACCAAGTAGCCAAAAAAAACGTCCCTTTGAAAACGAACCAAAGTGAGAACGCAAATCATCCTTTGCCAGGGTTGTGACTTGGGTATGGGACCCACCACGTAAAAAAAATACCTCATTGACGACTGTAAATGTATTAAGGATAACTATTTAAGGAAATGCACCTGGAATGTCCAGTCCCTTTATTGCCTTGCTGATTGACGTTCTTATTACAGTAAAGGCTGACATTATCACCGTACAAGAAGTGGACAGGATAAGGACTGAGTCGAGTAGGTCCTTTGCCCATATCAGAACTCATAATTTCGATGTGCGATACGTGATAGCAGAAAGACTCCGCCGAGCTTTGACATTCACACCGCTGAATGAACTTCCGCATAGAAGTGAACGCCCCGAGAAGGACCACGTGACCATGTCTACTATGAGCGCTTGGCAACTGTCCCCGCCTCATCGTCAAAATTGAGATTTAACACCCCGGTGAGCAAAGAAAGTACCTTTAGCACAAAGGTCGGTAATTACAGCGTTCATGATTAAACATCCGCAAATGGGTTGAGACTGATCGATTTTGCCGGAGTCCGAAATATGGTTGTAGGTAGTACTAGATTGCAGGCTGTCTCCGGATCGAAAAGCCACCAACCAGATCAATAATGTTGTGATAGACGGAAAACACATCTCAGGTGTTCTAAACGTGCTTACCCTCCGAGGTCCTAATATTAACTCGGAACACTTTCTGCAAAAAACGCACGTCAACAAACAAGGGAGGTGCAACGTCGGAGAGCTGCAATCACTACGGACAGCCTAACGATTTTCTATTCGACTTGCGCTCCTGCTCTCTGAGAGCACTCATTAACAACTCGGTACTGTGGGACGGCATTTCAAGCGCATTACGTACAGCTGCAACCGAAACTATTGGATTTCGGAAAAGGCAAAAGAACAGCTGGTACGATGAGGAGTGCCGCGTTGCAAACGGTACAATCGACTAGAGCATTTACAAACAAAAAGAGTGAGAGGCTTGACAAGCTGGTCGACAGGCGTAATGTTCGAAAATTCTACGTAAAGATGTGACGAAAAGGAACTGCCTTTATGCCGCTATTTCTGAATTCTGTATTCCCTCAAAACTAATATGGCTGTTACTGTAAACTGACGTTGAGCAACACCAAAAGATCCGTTAAGATCGGGAAGGACCTCGCCGAGCCGTTCAGACAGGGGGACTCTCTATCGTGCGGCTTCACTGCTTGATGTAATTACATAAGCAAAGATCCAAGCCTGGCATCAAACGATCCTATAATGAAACTATCTAGCACCCTAACAATGAAAACCAAAACGTTCTACCGCTCACCCCTCGCTTGTTTTATTTTCTTTTCAAAAGCAGTTTCCCCACACAAAGCAATCAGCAGAATGCCAGCAAGTATATTAAAGCGAAATACTTTTGGAACGTCAACAGCGTAAGCGCCAAGTGTGATGACAGTAATCACAGCAAGTAAAATAAGTAAAAAAAAAAGCACAACATTATTAGGAAGCCACCAAAAACGCGTCAAACAACAAAAGCGAGGGAAGGGAGCGGGTAGAGTGTGCAAATGTGTTGCATTATTCGCAAATTAATTACAAAACTATGCAACACAAAGCCAAATACGCCAAATATACTTGCAACTATGCAAAGCGAGTGTGTTGTTGTTGGCTTTGCAGTTTTTGTTGCATTCTCAAGCATGCAATGGCAATAAAAGCACACAAAATTCAGCAAAAATAAAAGGAAATCAAAATGAAATTGCAAAGGAGTTGAAGCGACAGCGACGCAGGCGAGCCGTTAAGCGCATAAAAATGCATATGTATTGGTGTGTGTGTGTGCGTGTGCATGGCTTTGAGTTGCCAACATCAAAAGTGGCATGCAACTATGAGACATGCCACGCGCTGCATGACTGGCACGAGTAAGCAAAGAGGAAACGTTGGCGAAGCACACCTTGAAGGCGAGACGACATGCGGCGCATACACACACCAACACGTGCGGGTTGTCAAAGCGACGTACACGTTTATTTTGTAGATTTTTTTTTTTGCATTCATGCTGGCAACATTTTTCCACCCTCAACAACTATGGCAACTGTAGTTGCTGCCACCGACCGTGTCGTCGGTTGAACAACATTTTGCGCTGCCACCAACAGCGAACATGCCCACAAGGACCTCGCAACGGGCATGTTCGTACTCTGCGCAGACAACGCTCCTTCCACAAACCTGCCCTGCCTGCCACAGCAACTGCTACACCTCCTACACTGAGCTTGCAACCACGTGCGGCAGTGTTGCAAGTTATTGCCAGCTGCTTGCTTCTTTGTATTTACTAATCCACTTTTTACGCTCTCTATTCCGCCATTGCCGTCTTATGTCTAGCTGCAGCTGGCGCTGCTGCTGCTGCTGTTGCAACTTTGACTGTTGGCTTCTGGCACCTGGCGGCTGGCCGCGGGGCTCACAACAAATTTCCGAACTATGCAAAGTTGTGATTACAAAGTAGGTGAAAATTAAAACACAACAATGTATGTATTTGCCTTGCAACTACTTCGAATACCCCAACCGGGACGCTGCGTGCCACACTGGCGTTCTGCCACCGCCGCAAGCGGCTTCAACTACGCTGCTCTGTAATTTGCGCGCTCCGCACTCGTTTAGGCTTAACTTACTTAGCACTCGGTCTAAGTGCTTTTGCGTGCTGCCACTTTCAAGCGCACACACACACACATGCACGCACACAACCTTTTGGTGGGCAAGCGCTTCGAGGTTTCCACCTTCGTTCGTTGCGGCTACGTTCGCTGCGTGTCGGTCCGTTGGTCACGTCGCCGCACTCCAGCGTGCTTGGTTGCACCGTAATTTTTGGCAGCGCCACACACTCTGCGGTTCAGTGACTTGTGCCACCGAACGCCTTACTGCTTGCAATTGCTTCAGTTGCGCAACTTGCGTTCGTCGCCTGCGACTTTTTGCTAGCCACTTGCCACTTGCTGCCTGGCAACATAATCTGCTGCCAATTAGTTTGGCATAAATGAAAATAAACGCTCCTTTGTGCTGGTGGTCGGACTGCGGCGTTCTTTGCTCGCTTCTTGGTCCTCGGCACTGTGCCTGGTCTGGTCAATGGCGGGGTTGACATTCGCTGTGGCGTTGGTGGCCGTAAAGCGGAAAATTGTCTCAGCGCAACGGGCGAATGGCCTTCGCGCGCGTGTGGCTTCTGTCGCTGTTTGATTTGTGTGCGTTTCTTATTCCTAAAACATACTTTCAAAGTGCCACCACACGAACTCATCTGCTTTTTTGAGCACGAAGTTACGCTTTAATTTGCTTGTTCTAATACCAATAAGTTGCTTCTGTGCCCCTAAATTGGGCAATTAAATGCAGCTGAATTTAAGATTTTTTATTGTGTTTCCGTTAAGAGAAATATTGTCTTTAAAATTGTCGAAATTAAAGGACGGATTTATTTCGCAAAGTTTGGTCGTTCGTCCGAGCACCAGTACCAGCAGTAGCGCCCGCAAAACTCGGGATTTCTTTGTGAAGAAGAGTAAAAAACCTTTAATACAATATGGCCAAAAACACATCTCTGAATGGCGCATGGTATCATTCCCTTCCTTACAGCATAGTCGCCACTAGGGCAATGGCCTGTTAAAACACCCCAACTAGGTCCCCCATACTAGTCTTACTGATGGAAAAGAGATTACTAGATCTTCTGCGACCAATCTTGAGCCAAAAGGCTTTTGCGACTGCGTAAGTACCGATGGTGGCCCAGCTCTATCCAAGCTTCCGCGAAGAACAGCGCTATCCAGTAGTAAAACTCAAGAGGATACGGGAGTCGGTGCTCCCATTCTACCGATGTACCTTTCCCTGCTAGCTCATCAACTTTACAATTTCATGCGATTCTGTTACATCCCGGCACCCAAACCCCTCTTACGATGCTGTTGATAGCGAGGCTAGGCACTCCTCGACCAACCCTAAACGAACTGTAAATGAGTTCAAGGCTAGTATCGGCGCTCTGCTATTTGAGTGAATGGTCACTTCTCTACTGCTACCTTAATGACTACAACCTCGGCCTGGAAGACGCTGCAATAGTCAGGAAGTTGAAGTTGACAGAGGGCTCCTTACAGTAAACCCCTCAACCAATCTTACCTCCAAGCTTTGACCCATCCGTAAAGGAGCTTACAGTCCCTCTCCTTCAACGGCTTGTTTCCACCCATAGCACCCTCGTCGGTATATAGGCAGAGAAGGAGCCACCAGATTTCGGTTTGGCAACTCCATGATCTAATTGATCCAGTATGAAGTCAAAGTGTGTGAGGATTTTCGAGTGTTCAGATACGTGTTCTTTTAAGAACCCAGATTCTTTGAGTCTAATAGCCACTTTCGCAGTCATACACCTTCCGGCGATGTCTACAGGCCCTATGTTCGAAAGGGGATTTAGGTTGAACGCGCTCGATTTTGTTTACAAGTGTGGTCTTTTCTAGAGCTCTCCATCACTTAAAAACTCCATAGAAGGTAATGGGCTTGATTATGGTGTCATAGAACCACAGAACCACTTTCAGGGCAATCGATGCCTGTTTTGCTATCTCTTCGATATTCGACTTCCATAAAGGGTCTTATTCTGGATGAGCCCTATATACTTCATTGTATCCGCTGGTTGCAGATAGATGGCTCCCATTTGCGACGGTGCAGTGCCGTAACTCATAGCTTTTGTGTTTTATATTGGACTTATCAGAACTTTCAGAATCCTCCGATAAAGGATGGGTATACTTACAGAGTCAATATATTATCACTAATGCTCCAATCTCAATGGTATTAGTAAATTGAACCTTAGAATCCAAATCAAAAGCATTTAAATTTCGCTGAAATGTGGTGTAACTGCGATCCACAGAACTTCGCGAGATTCCTTTCCATTAAACTTAAGTCGTGGTACAAAATTCTGTATAATAAAAACCGAACACTACTTAATGGACCAGTCACCAGCCAAATGCTCAGCTTGTATTGCCGTTCATTGCATGCACTTCTGCATATAATTTTATATGTACCATACACACATGCAAAACAAGTACATTAACACTTCCGATTCTCTTTGACGACTCGGATGTCAATTACCTGTGTATTCTCATGTGTCGAATGAGCCGATGAAAAGGAACAAAGCTATAACAGTTACACTCAACTGCTGACAGCAATAAAAATATGCTTTTCTTGTTGTTGCAAGTTATTTTGCAACACAAGAACACAAAGTGCATGCACAATGCCAAACGAGCACACATACAAACACACATTAACGGAATTCGAAATGCGAAATACCCCACTTTAGTCCTTTGTCTTACGGCAGACAACGCTGAGCTCACACTCGCATGCGCAGCCGACATAAATGCTTTGGGATATTTGCGGCGCACCAGTGACGCATCGGTCGCCTTATAGCTTACAATCACTTGAAAGTATCAGCAGAGCGACAGTCGAGAAATGCAACTGCGTAAAAGAGTGTAAGCAGCAAAAGAATTTCTGCATTTTAAAATAAAGCAGAAAGAAGTTATGAAAAGGTTTCTGTGAGCAAGTGGAGCTGCAATACTTTGCAAGTATGTCACGCAGGATAAAACTAAAGTAATGCATTTTTTGTTATATTTGTCGTTTGTTGTTCTCACAAAAGCATATTTTATAGTAAAACTTGTTCTTTCTTTTGATTTAAGGAGTTATATCTACGCGGGAATTTCAAAATCGATGATTCGACTTTTTTCATTCGAGATATTTGGGATTTTTTTTTTAAATAATTTTAAGTCGCTCGCGTATTTTTAAAATTTTTTTCAAAAGTCAAGAATATGTTTACAGTTTTCGTCGACTATTGATGTGTAGTGCAATCCAAATTTCTTTCGACCGGCCAAACTGTCAAGGATTTTGAAGAATAAATTAAAAAATTAAAAATTGTGAACAAAGTCCTACTATATTTTGCTCATAGTAGTAAGCTAAAGAGTCGTTAGTAAAAACTACCCGATATTAAATAAAACGAAGAATTTGTGATAACACACTTCTAGCTCTTCCTCATATTCTCCTTACTGCCAATATTCCAAAATCAACCTTTACCACCGGCAACTAAACGCTTAAACTAGCACAATTTATGTCCTATTTAAGCTTTTATATGCGCCGGTTACTCATACGCAGTGTAGTTCATTGGCAATAAATTCCTTAAAACCCACTTACCTCAATGAGTTTAACAAATCAAATTGCCTGATATTATTTCCGTGTGCCATACGTATTTATAACTTCATATGCTACTATATACTATATATAAAACTATATAGACACATGCGTGTTTGTGTGTGTGTAACCAGACGGTTATGGGCGAGACGCCATATCTAATCAAATCGAAATGATTTTCCCTGGAAACATTTGATATTAATACATGCTCGTCTACATATGTCTGCTTGCTTTTCATTACCATTGTTGTTGATGTTGTTATTATGCTGCTCTTGTTGTCTTTCTGTTGGAGCCTGATGCGCCACTATTCATCAATATTTCAATCAATCACTCAGCGCTCAGGCAAACAAACAAGCTGTAGGAGTAGCCAAACAAGCAGCAGCAATAACGCTACTGCTTCACTATAAAGCGCACTTGCGTTTGTGTGAGTGTGTGTGTGTGTTTCGGTTTAGTAATGGAAACGTTTGAATTGTCATCACGTATGCACATGGCACTTGTAGTTGTCGGCATTTGCAGTTGTACATATGCGTAAATATGTATATGAGTAAGTAAATATATGTGTATGTGTGTGTTTAAATTTCAAACTCTTTGCGGCTGTAAGATTTTGCTTGCCCTAGCTTGTGTATTTGCCGCCACTTTAGTTTGTCATACGTATACAGACATTAGGGTTGTACTTCGAACGAGAAATAGAGCAAAAAAATTCCTCAGTTTCTGAGATATAGCCCTTAAATTTTGCACATGTCCTTTTCACCACAAGCCACTGCTCATTTGTCGGAACTGCTGATATTGGTTCACTATAGCATAGAGCTGTCATACTAACTGAACGATCGGAAACAAGTGTTTGTAGGGAAATCTATTTTATTTGCAGAGATATCATCAAGAAATTTGGCATGTATTATTTTCTAAAGCAATGGTGTATTCTCCGAAGTAATTATTCAGATCGAAGCACTATAGCATAAAGCTGCCATACCAACTGAACAGTCGGAATCAAGTCCTTGTATGTAATTTTTCTTTCATTTGAAGGGATATCTTGCTATTATACAAGGCAATGGTGTAATCTCCGAAGAAATTTCTCGGATCAAAACACTATGGCATACAGCTGTCATACAAAATTAAGTTCTTGTAATAAATATTTTGTATATGTTAAGGGTATAATAGCTTTAGAACAACCGAAGTTAACGTTTGTTTTTTTTTTTTTTTTTTGATTTTCGATTCCTTTGGCAGCATATATTATAGGTTCTTCTAATTTTTGAGTGCCACCCTAATATGCCCATTCAATTGTAGCTGTAATTACACGCATTACTCAGCTAAACGCAGCTGTGGGCTGTGTATTTTTACTGTTCTTGCCTAAAATCCTCACTGATACCAATATTTGTACTTAAGCACTTAAGTGGCTTTTTTGTTACGTCTCCATGATTTTTGCTAAAATACACTACTTTCTTCACGTTGCTAGTTTCGCTTGGTAATTCTCTACTTTAGTAGCTTTTTTCTACACACTTTTGATGTTGGCTTAGATTTTGGGTTTGCATGCGAAATTTCTTTCAACGGCAATCAATGCGGCCATTAGCAGGTGGCTTGTTGTTGCTCTTTTTTCGTTGTTGTGGTTGCACAACTACCTTCTCAGCTCCACAACGCCGCGGTGTGGCTTACGGCATGAAATTGTATTACTCATTGTGCAGTGATTTATTTTTTCTGCTTTTCTCCTAACAACATAGAATTGTCTATTGCTGCTGCTTCTGCCTGGCTGCTCGTCGTCGGCCCACCTGCCGCACGCTTAGGCTATCTTACAAGCTTTGTACAACTCACTCGTTTGGGATTTATAATTGATTTATTTTGCGGTTTTCTTTTTGCCGACAAGTTTCAATTTCCACAATACATGAACTCAAATTGAGCTCGGTTGTTGCAGCAATTGTATTGGCAGACACACACACAACCGAGCTTATGCTTCACACACAAAACTATCAAATGAGTGCTCGTTAGCTTTTTTCCCAACTTTTTCTACCTTGCCAATATGTTGAAAGTAGGTTAGATCCTCGAGCAGTGCTGTGTGTGGCATTCTTTGTTTGTATGTGTGTATGTGTGCATCATTTTTGCTCGTGTGTTCGACGCAACAAATCCGGCCACAAAATAATTTGGAAGTATTAAAAGTGAATTGCAATCGGAAGTGGATATTGGCTTCAATGAATAAGTAATCTATGACGCACACATATGAGGCAGAAAAACGTGCGCACACATACACAAGCCACGACCTCAACGCTTTTTGAAGAGGTGCACGCAAGCACAATGTATCCTTGCCGATTGAGTGGCGTCTTTGTGGTTAAGACGCGCGAGGCAATGCTTGAGTTTGCATTGATGTCATATTAATGCGAAGGGAAAGTAAAGACAAAGACGAGCGTGATACAAAACCGATTTTGCAGACTGAGTCATTGAATTATACTAAGTTTCGACGAACGCTGTAGATCGAAAAAAGAAGATTTAAGCATATACTCATTTGAATTTCTGCATTTCAGCACACTGTATGATATAATTGTCCGACATGTTTAGGTTGTTGAACTGAATTTGTTCTCACGTTGGTCTGATAGGTAGATATATTGAGCGATGTCTTTACATAGCTGTTAAAATTAAGAGCTCATACTTATATAGAATTTTTTAGAGGCGTCTAAAAACCCATTTTTCAGAGTAAAAATTCAAAACAAATATTTACTCTTTTGGACGACCAATACAGTGACTGCGATGGCCTAACTTTAATTTGCTTATCTTGGACCTAACTTTATGTAACTCTTGCGGTATGTTTGGGGTTGTTATCCTGTTGAGAAATTGAATTTTCAACAGTGACACCCCATTGACTCAAGCTTCCTAAGAGGCTTTTGTACAAAATATGAATATAATCAGATGTGGTCATTCGTCCTAGAATCCTGTGACATTTTCCGATACCATTACAATTCATACAACACACAGGCATCAACGAATCGCCGCCAAATTTAAAAGTTGGCCTTACGCGCTTCAACGATAGTGCATCACCTTTCCGGCGTCACACCCGGCACCTCCCATCTGATCCAAAGCGATTTATTTTAGTCTCGTCAGACCAGATCCCTTTCTTCCAATCTTCGATTGTGAATTTTTTATGATTTTTTACGAATTTTAGTCTCAATTTTAAGATTAATAAGATTTTAACAAAATATACCAACAAAATATGTACACTTTCAACATTTGCTTCAATACTCAGACAATTGATCGAATGAGTGGAACTCAGCGAAGTAAGTGGTTCAATGGCACGCTAGTTACAAAGAATGGAAATATTACCGCTCCAAACTCATTAAATGAATCACTGATATCAATACCAAAAAGTCCATACAAGTATTGTATACCCTCAGGCAAGAATTATGTTCACAAGTGGTCTTAAATGGTCAGTAGAGCTGCCTACAAGCACAAGCGTAAAATATCTGAGACTAACAGGTGATAAGTGGCATCCATGCAGAGACCACGTCAAAAGCAAAAGAACCAAGCTCCTGTTAAGGTTTTTGCAGCTGTAAGGACTCCTAAGGTTAAGATCCCGCCTCATCCTTCGTCCGATCTGGTCGTATGGATTACGAAACTGGGACAGCTCAGCTGATTCAAATTTTAAAGGTTTTCAAGCCTTTCAAAATATCATTTACAAAATATTTGGAGCACGTTTTCATGTTAGAAATGTGGAAAGGTCTTGATGAAGAACCTAAAATACCACTTAAAAATAAACTATAGAAGAATTCGTCGTTAGTCACTTAGAGAACCACGATGACGTACTAGCGATTCAGCAGCTGGATAATAGCCAACAAGGTAGTAGACTAAAACGATGTCATCTATAGGGTCTTTTCATAGGAACGCTTCATAAGTAGACTGATAGGGACAGCAAGCGATGTCAGCAACAACGTCTTTCGTTCTATTGACATTCCTCTTTAGTAAGATTTGCCATTTCAACATGGAAAGATATACTTACTATCCAACAACCATGTAGAAATTATTAAATTTAATTACCGAAATTCAAAGTCAATGGCCTCAACTCTAAGACCGCTACGTTCAATTTACGGTCGCCAAAATCGTCCAGCCAGATGAACAATTGGGCGTCTAATGGAAATATTTGAATCCACAAGCACAGTACCAAATGTTCCTGTGCCAGTGAGATATAGAAATGCCCGTAGTGTCAGGAATGCGCTAGCGGCATCAATTGAGGAAAGCCGAAATCAATTTCTCTAAAATCGCTCTCAAGCGTTGGGCATCTCTGTGACATCATTTTTGGCGAATTTTGGGAAAAGAACTTGGCATGCATCCTTACAAGATCTAATTGGCGCAAGAACTAAAAGCGATTGACCACCAGAATAGTCATATACTCGGGAATCGGGCTGAGCAACAACTTGCACATAAACCGGATTTTCATCGAAAAATCATCTTCAAAGATGAGGCTCAATTTTGGCTGAATGCCTTCGTCAATAAGCAAAACATGCGTTATTGGTCAAGCAGCAATCCGCACGTACTCCATGAGTGGCCATTGCATTCTAAAAAATTAAGGTTTAGTGCGGTTTATAGGCCGGCGGCGTCATTGGGCCGTATTTCTTCCGTGATGATCAAGACCAGCACAATACTGTGAATGGGAATCGATACGCTCAATGATAAGCGAATATATTTGGCCCGAATTGGATGATATGGACTTGTACAATATGTGATGGTGTTGGTGAACATGTTATTCTACGAAATAGCCCAGTCAATTTGCTGGCTGGTCGTGGGATTTAACACCGTTAGACTATTTCTGGTAGGACTACGTCAAGTCTGTGGTCTATGTCTACGACTCTCTTGTTTTTAGCTAAATTTCGTAATTTTATTTACTGAAGGTCAATGTATTGCTCAGGAAAAGATCTAAAGGGATGTAACGAGATATATTTTTGAACAAAAATCATAGAATTAGGGGACTTTCATATACCTAAAAGCATTTAGAAGCATCTACTTGCTGCCGCCATCAACACTGGTTCTGAATTATATTCTTGAATTTATGTAGATACAAAGAAGGTGCCGCTATTAGTTGCCTTAAAGAGTACCGTTTACAATACTCAATGTACATGGTCATAATATATATTGAGCTATCTGAACTTCACTCACCAGAAATTCACCCAAAAATGGTAACTGTGTAAAACATTCAGCCAAAACCTCAAAAAATGTATTGCGTTATTTGAATCATGTTAGAGCCACTGGTAGCACTATAACTTAGGTAAGTAACTAACTGTCAAAAATTAATATTCGGCATGAATAAAATAAACAAAAAAAATGGTTTTAGACTCAACTATACCTCCAGTGATGAATAACTTTAACTGTTTTTTAAAAAATATTAAAAAATTTCATAAAATGGAAAAAAAGAAAAACAAATATAAAAAATGGTATAGTTTAAATCATCAAAATCAAAAATTAAAGTTTTATCTCTTTTTCACTTACAAAAAAAAAATAATAATACGATCCGTGCTAAAAGTAATTTCACTGCAAAGCCAGCAAAAAGCGTTGATGAAACACCTTCTGAATTAAAAATAGCTACAATTCTGCCGCAATTATACGCATCACTCGATTTTGTGGCATGTAATGCAGCTATTACTTCTGTTTTATGCAAATAGATGAAAAGCCGTTATTTGCTGTTTTTATAAAGCTTGAAATTACAGACAAATTATGCAACAAAAAACTTAAACAAACAATAATAATTTAATATTCTGTAACAGCATATTCTCGCGCTCGCTCTCTACTTTTATGTTCCACTAAATAAATAACCATTATCTTATTTTACGCTTTTGCATAACTAACTGCCTGCTTATGTCCAGTCCGTTGGCTATTTGCATGGTTTATGCAACACACACTCATGCGAAGTTTCTACTGAAAAAGTCTGTTGCATGACAAAAATGAATGCTGTCAATAACGTGTTGAAATGCTATTTAGCGGCGCGGCTATTGTTATTGTTGTTATTGTTATTGTTATTATTATTTTTGTAAGGTTATGCTAAAAGTACGCTTTTTGTTTGTTTTCATATGCAAATTGTCTTGTTTTCTTTGTAATTCGCATTATTTGCCTTTTGTCCATTTTAATTTTAGTTGTGATAATATTTGTCAAACTAATGGAAATATATGTTAAAACAATTAAAATTCAGCCGGTTCATTAAGTTGCAGCTTCGGCAGATTGTGGCAGAAAACAAAAAACAAAAACCGAAATATTATATTACAATAACAACATTATTCAAAGGTAGCTGATTGAAGCAGCCTTGCCTGGCTTTTGTTATGAAAGTTGTTGTCACACTAAATTGAAATATTATGTTGGAGTAAATTGATAAATTGAGTAGATTTAAATGTTGATGGGAGAAAATATTAAATATTAGGACGTCAATTATTTAGAGACTAATTTTAAATGAAGTTGACAAGAATCGGTAAAATTCTGTAGAGACTATCAGTAAATCTAACAAGAAACAAGAAAAACCGTTAACTTCGGTTGCACCGAAACTAAGTACCCTTCACAGGTGCATTTCTGTTAGTAACTATGTGTTCAGTTTGTATGGCAGCTATATGCTATAGTTAGCCGATCTGAATAATTTCTTCGGAGATTACATTGTTGCTTTAGAAAATAGTCTATACCAAATTTTGTGAAGATACATTGCCAAATGTGAAAGTTTTCCATACAAGAACTTGATTTCGATCGTTCAGTTTATATGGCAGCTATATAATATAGTGGTCCGATAGCGGCCGTTCCGACAAATGAGCAACTTCTTGAAAGTAAAATGACGTTTGCAAAATTTCAAAACGATATCTTAAATACATACAGACGGACGGATGGAGAGACAGACAGCTAAATCGACTCAGCTCAACATACTGATCATTTGCATATATAATTCATTGGGTCTCCGACGCTTAATTCTGGGTGTTACACCGTGGCCAATTTAATATACCACGTTCAGGTTATAAAAATGGAGTGAAAAACCCACTATCGCCAAAGGTATATACTTTTGGGTATCGTTAGAACCCAAAAAAAAATCTAGAAGTAGTAGCAACCTTAGTGCACATACCTCTACGATCCCACCTTTAGAAACTTGGTAAACTAAAATCCTATGATTTGGGTTAATGTTTTGGGTATGAAACGTGTAAATGGTAGAACAAAGAAGAAACAGAATGTTATTGTTGCTGTTTTTGTAACGGGTACCTAATCCACGCAAGGCTGGTAAGGATTAGAAAAGTTGATCAAAGTCATATAAAAGTAGGCCAAAGAAACGTGATGTTTCGATGCGGTCGGACGATAGAGAGAGAGGGTCAGATGTGTAGGGTTAGCAGGGCAAGCAAAGACGTTAGTGTCATGTGGCGACTCATTGCACTCTGGACATATGTAAGTTTGATATGTCAGGGTTGATTCTAGATAATTAGTACTCTAATCTGCTACAATATTCAAAACGAAACTGCGAAAGGGTCACTTTCGACTTTCGATATCACTGGAACTCGAACTCTTCATCTGAAATGGGTAATGGTTTGTCTCCAAGTACATCATTCCCTTAGACGTAGTCGATGAAGGTGCTAATGGCTCCACTGTGAATGTCGGTCAGTGCATGCCTGAAGTTCATTGCGTTCGAAGTCTGGTGGGCGTATTATTTTATATCGTCGACGTGATTGAAGAAGGATCTCTTAATGATCCTAGGAGGCGGTTACGCGCTGCTGCAAAAACTGCTTAGAAAGGAGCTCATTATGCTTCTTAACTGGGCAGCATCAAAAGGCATCGCCATCGACTAAAATATTAAGCTCAAGTCTGTACTCCTTTGTCCAGTTAGTGAATATGATCGCTGTGGATTTAGAGGTTCAGGGAGTTTCGAGTTCATAGTTCATAGTCCACTTTTTAAGTTCTGGAGGGAGGGTCGATTTTTCAATGTCCTCAAGTAGCGTTGTGTGATTGACTGCGTCAAAGGCTTTTAACAAGTCCAACGACACGATGATCGTCCGCTCATAGAGAGGTTTTTGGTTGAGGCCAAGAACTATCAGGGCGTTTATGACGCTAAGCGCTGTGGTGGTCCTGTGCACATTTCGTAAGCCATGTTAGTGGTTTAATTGGCTCAGGTGGTGACTGTAGGTTGGAAATACCAAAGCCTCAAGTGTCTTCACTACTGTGAAGAGTAGAGTTATCAGACAATAGGACTCCCTTTTGTTGGCGGTTTCTCAGGTTTCAGTAGTGGGACTACACTTCCGATTTTCCACACATCGGTTATTTGATTAGCGACAGGTTGAGGATCTTGGTAAGGAAGCTTACTCCCGTTGAACCTAAGTAATTTAGCATCAGCAATTTCATCAGGGCCAACGGATTAGAACGATTTTATTTCGTTAATGACACTGTGAATCTTCTCATCGGTGAAAGTAAGTGGTGCACAGAAACGGAATCTTTAGCAACGTAGAGTAAAAGTGTAGAAGTCGCAAAAGAGATGCCTGACAATGAAGCTGAGGACTCTTTTTTCATGAAACCCACTCATCATTACTGGAAACGAGATGAAAGTTTATGAATATGACATCGAAACTTTGCCGCAATCTAATAATGGTACTCCAAAAATGAGCTGAAGCAGAAATAAATAGTCAAAGTCTGTGAAAATCAAGAAGATAAAATTGGATTAGGCATTGTCATGCTTATATTTGCTCAATATGAGCCTGTTTTTTAACAAGATAATAAAAATCTGAAATACAAGAAAATGATAATTTTTTCAGTTCAATCCAAATTTGGTGAGATTGTTACGAATACTTTTTACAATGACAGAAGTGATCCCATAAGTCTCTAAAATATTTAACGCCAGTTCAGGCTTTACTTTATGTTTGAAATTATTCTCTGAAGTTTCTATGAATAAAATGATAATGTTATGTAACGGTTAAGTAACAGTTATTTAACGGTTACTTAACTCTTGCTGTTTTAATCCAAAAGGCAGCCAAACGCTTTTATTATTAAATGAACAACCAATGGCTACGGAGCACGGCGTCTCTGAGACTATTTAATTTGGCTTCTATACAAAATTGTAACAGAACCCTAAAACGCAGAACAAATAACAGTTAACAGCGTATTTAGTTAACGCCGCCCTATATTCAATCAGAGTTAAAAATAATTGAAACCAAAATCAATATCAATTTCCAAACAACTGTGGACGAGAGCTAGAAAAACCATCAAAAGGTCTAAAAAACTACGAACTTTTAAACAAAGTTTGTCAACCGATTTTAATTAAAATTAAACCATAAAGCTACCAACAACAAACCTTAGCAAGAAAAAGGCAAAACAAGTGCCAAAAATACGTACAAGCACGCACAAAGTTAACCATAAATTTCCAATGCCACAAATTTATTTATTCACTTAACCGAACCCATGAATTAGTCAGTGAATGAGTGAACAATCAGTTGTGGCCATAAATTATAGCAGCAATGCCTAAATCACCCACCAAATGGCAGTAAGTACCAATCGGAAACTCAAGAAACCGCACACACACACGCGCAGGCCGATGAACCCATAAATAAGTGAAGAAACCCGGCGTGGCATCTTTGGCAATGCAGCAGCAGCATTACGAGTCTCGCAACTCTCGAGAAAAATTACCACCATCTGCTTTCACTCTAGTGAGGCCCGCAGCAACCGCAATCAACAACGTGTCTGCTTGAAAAAAAAAAAACAAAGGTTGCCCATTTGGAAGATCGATCCACAATTTCGGTGCACAGCGCGCACGCCGCCGAACTCAGACAACACTTGAACTGTGAATGCGAAAAGTGAAAGTTTATTGCAATGACAAAACAAAAATGTGTTGGCACGCGCTGGGTTGGCGACCCGCCCACGCGCACTTCCCAACACTAGCCGCCAGACGGCTTAGGCAGGATATGCGATAGAAATAATTCACAACAGTTGCGCGCCGAAATGTGGGCACGATGTGGAAAGCAGGCACTGCTGTGTTTGTTGATGTTGCAATCCTGCAATATTTGCTTGACAATTGTTGGGCACACATCTCGCAATTGATTGATTTATTTACTTTGTGAGTGCGCCGCAACGGTTAGTGCCACCTTTTGTCGCCAAATGTTGGTTGGTGGTAACGTTGGAAATACTCCGCAAACTATTTACTAACTCGAGTTGTTGTCCAGTTGTGTGTGTCGGCATTGGTCAGTGCCAAATGCCAATAGTTTGGGTTGCGGCCAAGTGGCGGCTCCTGAAGTGCTGAACAAATTTTTGCGGTAAACCGCTGGCACTTTGAGTAGCAAGTAGCGTGGGGTGAAGTCAAAGCTAAGAGTGTGGGTAGGACTTTAAATCAATAGATAATAGGAAAGGCATGGCTGCTTGCCACATGCATACAAAGTAACAGAAAGTTAAGTTTATACATGTTTTTGTTTAGAAACTTCAAAATATGGTCTTGGAATGGAGTTAACGGACCCACTAAATATTATAAAATTGTTTAAATATTTTTATACTATTTATGAAGGACTTTAGGTCCATCAGCCTTTCCTTCTTCTTACTGAAAACTCTGGAGAGAAACATGAATGGGGTCAAGGTTGCTGCCATTAAGATAGCAGTAGATTTATTGCTCCGGAGTGCAGCCTTATTCAAAGAAGCTAGCATCCATTCAGATGGTAAAGCGGAGATGATGCGAGCTTTGAACTCACTAACAGTGCATTCAAAGCTGGTCGTAGAGTGCCTAACCTCGCTATCAATGGCATCGAATCTCTTTGTATTAAAACTGCTAGGGGTGCCAGACCACATCGGAATCGCAGAATCACTGATGAGCCAGCAAAAAAAGACACTCTAGAACCGCTATCTGTAGAACGGGAGCGGATCGGTGCTCCAGTATACTCTTGTGTTCTCTTTGCCCTTAGTAAGGCTTGCCTCTCCCTAAATGTACGACTTTTATCGGGTCATTGTTCGAGAAGCTATATGGAAGAAGATGTGGAAGTAGATGTGGTGAACAACTCAACACTTTCTTCTTGACGATTCGTGTTTGAGAGATCAAGACTTCAACACTAGAAATTATTATTCTTTAATAAAAAAAAAACAATCTTCTTTTATATGTAAATTTTTTTATAAGGAATCCAAAGTCATTACTTTTAAACGCAATTCATGAATATTTCTCAGCAAGCGGTTATCTCCTGTTTTTCAGTTTTATCATCAATCTATAACGATTCCGTCATCCACTAGATCTTCCTCGAAATGGCACAATATAACATCGATATGGTTTTCGACTGGAAGCAATTGCAAAAACCTCACTACTGTAACTTCATTTCATTCAATGCTAACTTTATTCGCGGCTGCTCATGTCTAAAGTAACCCAATTCTCGTAAAACATTATAACATTTTGCTCTCAGTTCCTTAGTATCTACAATTTCATGTAACTTGTCGAAATCCTCGGAGTTTTTGTATTTCGATTACAGTTTTAAATTTAGAATTTGACTTGTTCTGGGATTGCTTTGCATTTATAAGAGATTGAACTTGCTTCAAGTAACATGCTTGGAGAGCATTTTATTTTCGTGCCACAGGCAGCGAGATACAAGTAATTCAATAAAGAGAAAAAATAATTAGTGCAATTTTCTGTATTTTCCCTCTATGATATGTTTTGGTTTTTTTTTTTAGAGGTTAAACGCTCAGTTATTAAATAGTAAAGTGGTTAAAGCAACTTATACCATATTCTGGGCAAGTTTTAAAATGAAATTGTATTTTTCGAATACAGTCTTGTTAATTAGAAGATTACGCTACCGTATACATGCAATGAAATCAAGGACAACTTGCGGCAAAGAATTTAAGAATCATCAAAATTATTAAAATGGTTGACAAAAATATCAAAATCTTTTCAAAGAACTTCATTTTATTTTATTCGCAACCAAAACATATGTAGTTAACGTCTTTCGTAGAATGCACTTAACTACCCGCCTTTAATCTCCTACACATAATCACCAACGTGCTTTCGTACCTGCTCAGAATGTTAAAAAGTCCAGCAGATGTCTCTTTCGTAGTCAAAGTTCATCGCGTCCCTAAACAAAACGGAACAATTCTCCTTTGTGTAGAATAATCTTACATTCAACATCATGACTCATATAAATGCAGCACTAATACTGATGATGGAAGAAATCAAAACAAATATCATTAATCTGGCAGACACCGAAGATCTCCAAGAAAAACGGTCAATAGAGCGTGTTCTCTTTGCTGAAACCAAAAAGTGTAAAAAGGAGTATCCCGATTTAATATTTATGATGGACCTTATAGAGACAATGACTTCAATATTAATATTAGATGCAATTTTGGAGCCATATCGCAATCGGCGTTCCCTTGATTATAAAGACAGACATTTCAGTCTATGATATATGTTTAAGAAGAATGAAGAAAAAATAAAGAAGTTGATGGAAACACATACCCGTTCAAGATTTTGTTTATTTTTTTATAAAATTCACATAATTTAAACAAATAGAAGAAAAGAAAATAAATGTTCATCAATAATAGCACACGAAAAACAATTAAATTCTAGAAGCAGTAATATTTGTGTAATAATAAATAAACTAAAATTATTGAAAACAAATAAGGAAGGGCTAAGTTCGGGTGCCACCGAACATTTTATACTCTCGCATAATAAAGCGATAATCGAGATTTCATTATCCGTCAGTTACATATTTTTTTATTTTGCTGTAAAATTAATTAGATTAAATCAATTTGTGTACTTTGAGTATTGAATTGTATTTTCATTTATTTTAACTGGATTAAAGACTATGTAAATAAACAAAAACAATCGTTTTTCGAAGTTAATGCACATTTTATTTCTTACATGAATAAGATTATACAGGTTTGACTTAGAAGTAATAAGTATTATATATTTTAATAATTAAATGTTATATTTTTAATTTCTAAAGATATATTTTTACAAATAGCAAAACGTATCCTACGAGAGTATAAAAATGATGCGCTCTGAATTACAGAAAAATATCTGAGAGATTTACCGATATTTTCGGTGAAATATTAGGTTAGGTTAGGTTAAGCACTGAGTTCGTCGCGTTCGATATCAGGGACCTTGAAAAGTTATAGTCCGATCACGACAATTTTTCCACAAGGGATACCTCAGCTCAAATGCCGTATTTGTGTAAAGTTTTATTCCGCTATCATCATTAGTTCCTAATGTATATATTATACAGAGAAGGCATCAGATGGAATTTAAAATAGCGTTATATTGGAAGAAGGCGTGGCTGTGAACCGATTTCACCCATGTCTCGTACATGTCATCAGGGTGTTAAGAAAGTATTATATACCGAATTTCGTTAAAATCGGTTGAGTAGTTCCTGAAATATGGCTTTTGGTCCATAAGTGGGCGACGCCACGCCCATTTTCAATTTTTAAAACAAGCCTGGGTGCAGCTTCCTTTTGCCATTTCTTTCGTAAAATTTAGTGTTTATGACGTTTTTGTTAGTCGGTTAACGCACTTTTAGTGATTTTCAACATAACCTTTGTATGGGAAGTGGGCGTGGTTATTATCCGATTTCATCCATTTTTGAACTGTATATGGAATTACCTAAAGGAAACGGCTCTATAGAGTTTGGTTGACATAGCTATAGTAGTTTCTGAGATATGTACAAAAAACTTAGTAGGGAGCGGAGCCACGCCCACTTTTCCAAAAAAATTACGTCCAAATATGCCCCTCTTTAATGCGAATCATTGTGCCAAATTTCACTTTAATATCTTTATCATTTATGGCTTAGTTATGACACTTTGTAGGTTTTCGGTTTTCGCCATTTTGTGGGCGTGGCAGTGGGCCGATTTTGCCCATCTTCGAACTTAACCTTTTTATGGAGCCAGGAAATACGTGTACAAAGTTTCATCATGATATCTCAATTTTTACTCAAGTTACAGCTTGCACGGACGAAAGGATTTACAGACGGACGGACGGACCGACAGACATCCGGATTTCAACTCTACTCATCACTCTGATCACTTTTAGTTTTAGGACTTATAAACAACAGTTATGTGAACAAAACTATAATACTCTCCTTAGCAACTTTGTTGCGAGAGTATAAACCCTATTATTTTTTTCTTAAAACTACCATCGTGCGTTGCAGAAATTTTTTGTTGTCCTGGATGAGTTAGCGGATTTTCATGTTTCAACTATTACTAATTTCTTGTTGTTTTATTATTAATGCAAATCTTAATTTTAATCAGTTATTGCCTTGTTAGCAAAACAATTTAATTTTCCAGAGATATTTTGGGTTCTGCGCATCTTCTTCGCGCATGCATAGCGTGATCTCCACTTTTGCAGAAATTTAAAAAAAAAAAAATCCAATGTGAGGATATCTAGACTTACAAAATTTGAGTTTTGGTTAAAAAGTGGTTATATATTAGTTACATATTGGTTATACATATATCGATTATAAATAACAGCGGAAACTGATAATTTTATGTTACATATACATATGTAATATGATGTAGCGAGTCGTAAGTAATAAAAACTCAATTTCGATTTGTGATATATTTTATTTTGCAGTTTAGGTGACGAAATCCTTTTGGAGTTTTTGTAATTCGAATACGGTTTCAAACCGTGCCATTATAATTTGACTTGTTCTGGGATTGCTTTGCTTTTATGAAAAATAGAACTTGTCGCAGGTATCGAGATAACTCAATGAAGAGAAAAAATAATTAGTTCAATTTACTGTATTTTCCCTCTAGTTTAAATGCCCAGTTATTCCATAGTAAAGTGCTAAAAGCAACTTATACCATATTCTGTACAGGTTGTTAAATTAAGTTATATTTTTGGAAGACTTATTAATTTGAAGGTTAAGCTACATATAATGAATTCAAGGAGATCTTGCAACAAAGAATTGAAGAATCATCAAAGTTATTAAAATTGTTGACAAAAATAACAACTTCTTTTCAAAGAATTTCATTTTATTTAAATTCGCAGTTAAATTAATTCTAGCGTCTAACGTCTTTCCTAGAATTCACTTAACTACCTGCCTCTAATCCCCTGCGTATAATCACCAACGTACTTTCGTACCTGCTCAGACTGTTCAAAACTCATGCAGATGTCTCTTGCGCAGTCAAAGTTCATTGCGTCCCTAAACCAGACGGAACAACTCAGCTTAGTGTCGAAAATTCTTGCACTCAACATCATGACCGAGAGAAAAGCAACTCTGCTGCTGAAAGAATTCAACGAAAATCTCAATAATCTCTCGGAAATACAAGATCCCAAAGAAAAACGTTTAATGGCGCATATTCTTCTGGCTGAAATCGAAATGTGTAAAGAGCAGCATCCGCATTTAAAGCGAAAGCTGGACGATTTAAAGGCGTTGATCTCAATAATTATAGAAATTTCAATTTTGGAGGAGCCACATCGCAATCGACGTTCCCTTGATTAAAAAGACAGTATAGACTGGAATGATATATAATATGTATAAGAAGAATGGAGCATAGAGTAAGGCGGAAACTGCATAAAGAAGTTGATGGAAACCGGTTCAAGATTTTGTTTATTTTTTTATAAAGCTCACAAAATTTAAAGAAATAGAATAAAAGAAAATAAATGTTCATTAGTAATAAAATAGCAAACGAAAAACAATTAAATTCTAGGAGCAGTAATATTTGTATAATAATAAATAAAATAAATTTATTGAAAAAAACTATTATTTATTTCTTAAAACTACCGTCGTACGTTGCAGAAATTTTTTGTTGTCTGGATAAGCCAGCGGATTTTTATGTTTTCAACCATTTCGAATTTCTTCATGAAAGTGTGGACTGTGCTCTTGTTTTTATTATTAATGCAAATCTTAATTTTAATCAGTTATCGCCTTGTTAGCAAAACAATTTAATTTTCCAGAGATGTTTTGGTTTCTGCGCATCTTCACTTTTGCAGAAAGTTAAAAAAACTCCAAATATATCTATGTAGGCTTTCAGCTCACAAAATGCTTTGCTTTTCTCAATGAACATGTGTCTTTGCACCTCAAAAGTCATTCGAACACCCTCAGAAATAAAAAAAGGAAAGTGAATCGAGGAAAATTATGTGTTGATAGTCAGAATTTCCTAGGTAACCACAATGTACTAAATTCTCAGAATCTAGAAGTAAATATGAGTATCAAGTTAGACTATATTCTCAATTAATGAACAATTTTTTGATTAAATTAATGAACAATATTGGATTGGAATTAATGAACAATATTTTGGATTTGAAGAGGATCCAAGATCTAAAAGTGTTCGAAGAAAGTAAATAATCTAGGTTGCTGAGATCGTCACCTGGAGATAGATTACTACTGGTCCTTAAAAACAACGGTCGTTAACAGAAAAATTTAAAAAGAAGAGCTCATACAATTATTTTACTGAGATAAATATATGTTTTCGCCATTTGCCTGTTTTTTTTCTACCAAAATGTATCCTTCAACATCTCTTATTATGTTTCATATTTTCTGATTTTTGTAATATAAAATTAAACTAAAGATTTAAGAGCAAGCGAGAGCAAACCTTGTGCATTCATAGATAGTTTTATGAATCGAGGACACTGAAATCGAGGAAATACCAGGTGAACCAGTATGAAATGGGCTTTAAGATACAAGCTTGTTGTTAGAGAACATTTGTTGTGAACTCGCCTTATTTTTTTCTGTTTGATAGGCATGATATTTGTTAATCATATTCAATAACCTCACAGTCATTGTAGTTACAAACATCAACAAATTCTTTCATTGTGTTGAAAATTTCAAATTTTGTTATGGGTTAATGCGGGACAAACATCAACAACGAGTGCAGAAATAGATCGGTACAGCAAGAAGGCAATGGTGTGTATTTGGTGGGATCAGCAGGGTATGTTATATCAATGCTTTCTAAGACCTGGTGAAACTGTTAATACTAAGTATCACAACAGACAACACACCAGCGACCAGAATGGGCCAGAAGACTCTGTAAAGTATTTTTGTTACACGACAATAATCCTGCACACAAAGAAAAATCGGTTCAGGATACTACAATCATAGTACTTGGCTGGGAGTTTCTACACCACCCGCCTTATTAATCAGGCTTGGTCCCTTCGGATTATCGTTTCTTTTAATCAATGGGGCACGCATTGGCTGAACAGCAATTTGATTACTTCGAAGAAGTCGAAATTAAGATATCTGAGGTATCACTGTTGACAGTTATAACTTTGAAGTTGTAGATAATTTCGTATATTTGGGAACCAGCATAAACACCACCAACAATGTCAGCCTGGAAATCCAACGCAAAATAACTCTTGCCAACAGGTGCTACCTTGGACTGAGTAGGCAATTGAGAAGTAAAAAGACGTTGAGAGTATTCGAGAGAAAAGTTCTGCGAAAGATTTATGATCCTTTGCGCATTGGCTACGGGGAAAATCGCATTCGATGGAGCGATGAGCTGTACGAGATACACGACGACATTGACATAGTTCAGCGAAATAAAAGACAGCGGCTACGCTGGCTAGGTGATGTTGTCCGGATGGACGAAAACACTCCAGCTCTGAAAATATTCGACGCTGTACCCGCCGCGGGAAGCAGAGGAAGGGGAAGACCTCCACTCCGTTGGAAGGATCAAGTGGGAAAGGACCTGGCTTTACTTGGTATATCCAATTGGCCCCACGTAGCGAAACGAATAAACGACTGGCGCGCAGTTGTTAACTCGGCTATAATCGCATAAGCGGTGTCTACGGCAGTAAAGTAGAAGAAAATTGGTATGCCTCATAAGCCAAACACTTCTATTGGCATAGTATTCACAAATTGTCTGACTTAGAGTAACAAAACCACTGTAAACCAGTGCAATGATCTGGCAATGATCAGTTTACATATAAATTCTACGAAGAGGAAAATAAGTTTCTTAGGACCATTTTAAAACCACCCACGGCACATTACCTCAGTTATGACGCACTTTATTTATTATAAAAATTGTGGGAATAACAGAGGTTTTTGCAGTAAGAGCCACAATGTATCAATACACAGCGACGAACAAAATTTTAACTATTTACACGCATTCAGGGAGTAGTTTATTGGAATGAAATATTCTTAGATGTTTTTCGTTGTGGTATTTTATGGGCGCTTTGATTACTGTTAACGTTATTGCTGGTGGAATCAATTTTTGTTGTTGTTTGCAATTTTTTTATATCTTATCTACAAAGCACTAACTCGTCGCTAAAATATTTCAATTTGCGGCGAAAGCCTTACATAAGGAAAATGTGCCTATTTGAACGAGACACACAAAAACAAAGATATGTAATGAAAAAATAGAGACATTTCAAGAATCTAGAATTATTTTTTTTTTATAAAATGTGAGCAGTGTGTACGTTGGCGCGCATTTGGTACAGGTTTTTTATGCCAGTAAATAAAAAACTCGTAATGTTTGCAAACCTCAACTTGAAAAGTAGGCTGACTTTTTCTTAGTATACGTACTTCATGACTGTTTAACTCTTTCGCTACATACATATGTATGTACATAAAATGGAAAATAAAGTAACATCTCTTTTCATAAATTTACAGGCGTAGGAAGACGATATAATAGGAACCACTCATGTTGAAACAAAATTTGAGTATTGGTTATAAAGTGGTTATATATTAGTTACATGTAGGTTAAATATTGGTTACGTATTGGTTATATATTGGTTATCTCATAAGTTTACAGGTCATGAAAAACGATATGAGAGGAACCACTCAAATTGAAACAAAATTTAAGTTTTGGTTAAAAAAGTGGTTATACATATATAGGATACATATTGAATACATATTGATTTTATCACACAGCGGAAGTTGAAAATTTTATGTTACAAATATGTAATATTATGGAGTGAGTCGTAAGTAATAAAAAAAGTCAATTTCGATTTTTTGATAATATGTACTTTATTATGCATTTTAGGTGATGGTATATGTATAAATCTTACAACTACCCGAAAGTTTAAGTGAAGTGAAAAGTGCCACAGAATACACCTATATCTGCAAGGCTTCACTTAAGAGTCAGGAGAACGGTTCTGAATACAGACTAAGATTATATGCTAACTGAACATAAGATATTATATTAAGACTTTTGTAAACTGTGTTGAATATTTAGTAAGTAGAACTGTAAAGTTTACTTTTGAATAAAATTTTACCACAAATACTTTTTTATCGGGAATTTTGAAGTGACCCCCACCTGAAGTTCAGTTTACAACTCGAAAAGACTAAAAACCAGCGAACTTAGAATTTTATTACTTCAATTTCAATTTGAGGTTAGAATATGCTTATGGCGTGTATTTTATTGCTTGGCGCTGAAATGTATGCTTTAAAAAACGAAAAATATTTCATGCTCTCTGCAGCTAACTTCGCTATTTATTTATTTATTTATATGCCCATACATCATGCATAGGCTTACACTTACAGCGACAAACGCAATCTTCCTGCTCAACTGACAGGCCCATTGACATCACCGTTGCCAACACCAATGCCTGGCATCAACTTTCTTATGCACACTGGATATATCTTTTAGCATTATGGCTGGTTGTTTACTTGCTTGACTGATTTGAGCGTCGAGTCGTTGAATGTTCTACTGGTTGTTGGTGTGTTTGTTGCTGTTACTTTCATTATTGTGCGCTTTTATGTGCTTGATATGTTGATTGATTGCGAAAATATTGGTATTTCATCATTTGCCAGCGCCAACTCAGGCACACGCGCACACTTACACAAGCGCCCAACTGCATACACGCACTTATCCTATACATGTAATGCACATACATATGCACGCTTTTGTGTATATGTATGTAGGCCCATATGGAGGCGCATGCACATAATAAGGCATCTGATTGAATGGATATATACGGACGTGTGGCAGATACACTTTTGTGGGGCACATACAAGCAGCAGCCGCGCCTGTCATCCCCGCCAGCAACACACACACACACACACATGCATACATTTATAATATTTGTATAGCAGGTCCTTTGGCATTAAACGGGTTTCTGCGCTGCTGCCGTTGCTATCGGTGCCGATAATGCTAATGGAAATGCTATTGGTAATGGTGATGTTGTTATGATTTTCTTCTTGTTTTTCGTGCTTTCCGCCGCCACATCCCTTTTGCTGCCCGATGCTTTTTGTTGGTGGCCGTTATTGCTCGCCATTTGCCATTTTGCCTGGTGCACCATTAAGTTTATGATCGCATCACTGATAGCTGTAATCAACTGCAAGCTGCAGTTAAATTTATAAGCTTTCAGGCACTTTATACAAATGTGTGTGCTCGTGTATGTGTGTGTCAATGAAAGAATAGATTTAAACGTGCACTTTTTCGTTAAGAAATTATTTTAGAAACAATGGCTTTTTATACTTTTTACAAAAGCTGTCTTTTATTGGCAATTTTTGCCGAAGTTTCACTTTATTTTATTCCTCTTTTATTCCTTTCTGTGCGTAGTTCACTTTAACGATTCAGCAAAGGCAAATCTTTGGTGTTTATGTTTGTGGCATGCACTAGAGTGCAACGTTTTAAACTCGAATAAAAATCGAAATTAATTTCAAGGAAAATAGTTGAAAGTTGAAACAAGAAGAAATGTTTACTTCGGTTGCACCGAAGTTAATCTTTACGAAAAAATAAGTTTCCATTCGAGAATTTGAAATATAGTTATAGACCCAAAAGGTTTGGTAAGATTAGCCAGTCTTCCCGGTCTAATTTGCAAAAGTAGTGGAGAGTGAAGTGCCAGGCCTCATTGGAATACCCAGTCAATGACGAGCAATGCCCTCTATCTATCTGCGCCGTGGCTTAAGGCGATTTTCATGGGATGCATGCAGTTCAGCTTTGTAGCCCACTCATTGAGAAAAGCTAGGGCAGTTTTCATACCAAAGTCAGATAGAAACAACCCAACCTACTCCAAAGAGTTTAGGCCTATAAGCTAAGTTCTTTACTGCTGAGAATGATAGAGAAAATCTTGAACGCGCACAGCGCCTTTTAGAATCTTTTCCAAGGCGCAGCACGCGTAAATGTAGGCCAGATAAGTAGAAACTGCACTTCGTACACTGATATTTAGTATCAAACGGGCTTTTGAATATACGGAATACGCTCTTGAAGCATTCCTCAGCATCTCTGGAGCGTTCAACAAC
The DNA here is from genome assembly GCA_027475135.1 of Bactrocera correcta. NCBI lineage: Eukaryota > Metazoa > Arthropoda > Insecta > Diptera > Tephritidae > Bactrocera > Bactrocera correcta. The sequence goes on from CM050323.1 coordinate 21,631,965, forward strand.
GCTTTTACGGCATCTTTCTGAATAGCAACCAGACAATAGGCGTTGATAACGCTGGATCAGATGACTTTTAACGTCTAGACGGATAAGAACAGAATGAAACGACGCTAGAATCTCCAAAGAAGTCTTTAGACGTACTCAGCAAGGTGAAGTGCTATCTCTGCTTCCCTGTGTGGCGAATAAACTGATATTGAACTTGGTCGGCAAAGCCCGAAGATAGTGGCATATACGGACGACATTATTATCTTAATAACGGGTAGGTGTCTATAGACCATTAGCAGTATTATGAACACTACTCTCAACATAGTCGAGAACTGGGCATCACAAGCGGGTCTGGATTTGAACCCGGAGAAACCAGATTTGCCTGTGTTCAAAAGAAAGCATAAAAAACCCCTATAAAGATTCCCTTCGATAAAAGGGCACAACTTTCTCTCAAGGATCGTTTCAAGTACCTTGGGGTAGTCTTGGACAGCAAATCCCACAACGGAAGCAAATGGAAAGGGTTTAGAGGCTCGCTGCACTGTGAATAGCAGGAGCTTTAAGAGCTTAACTCCAACGGGCGGCTCTTAAACTGGTACTAAACCTGCCACTTATAGACCTCTTCGCTGAAAACTGCACATCAAAAACGGTGGAACGACTACTGGCTGCTGGAGAATTAACATACAGAATCTGCGGGCATAGCTCTGTGAGTAATGTCTGCTGGGCAAACACCGACTTGATCCAACTTTTCAACTGGGAAACAGGTTCAAAGTAAACATATAAAAAGATGGTTGGCCTAAAGGTATGTTAGCTACGCGCAACAATCCAAACATTTATACGGATTGGTCGGAAATGAACTATGGAGTTGGTGCAGGAATATACTGGACAGAGTTAAACATATGGCAACCTTTTAAGTTGCTAAACCACTGCCGTTTATTTCAGGTTGCGGTCTTTGCTATTGTGAAAGCGGCGGACCTGGCCTCTAATGCGCCTGCAGACAATTCTAGTGTCAACATCTACGTAGACAGCACAGCCGCAATGAAGGCAATAACCTCGTATCGCAAATCGATCAAAAGTATCCTAGGAAGCAAGACAGCAGTGAAAAGTTTTGCGAGAAGCAAGCAACTTCACTTATACTGGGTGCCAGGCCACAAAGGCTTCGATGGCAATAAATAGTGAGGAAGATTTCCACGAATGGTGTAGAGCTAGCATCCGAATACGAAGTATTGAGTCAAAGCTCCAAAAGTTATTAAAAAAAAGCAAGTTGAGTAAGTAGACGAATCTTAGAGTGGCTTCCTACATCTTAATATAAAATAATTAGTACATATGTACCAAAACCATAATATCCAAAAAAATACAATAACAACAAAAAAAAAATTAGTAAAAATTTGTTGAAAACTCTGAACTCCGTACTAAGGCTTTACTTGCTAAATTCTTTCAAACAAAATTTTTCTTCTTTCGCCTGAAAACTCGCAGGAAACTTTGCTTTCTTGCCTTTTATTTATTTCCCCTACTTTATTTTCATTAATTTTAGAACCTTAAACCTTAAAATTAAAACTGTAATTTAACACGCTGTCTCCATCGCAATCATTTTTCAATGTCAATGACTTTGCCCAACTCACTTATGTACAGTTAAAGCATGCTAATAAAATTGTAAAGAAGGAAAATAAAAAAGTACAACAACAACAAACAAACGGCAAGGAAGAAAACACAAACAAAAGAAAGCAAAGAAATCAAAAATAATGCTTTTGTATGAATTTACTATATGTGCTTATAGAAGGGAGGGCGGCACCTTTAACTAAATCCTTTAATATGGCGCATTACGTATACGCACCTGCACCCCACAGCACAGCTACATACCAGCGACTCATGAATATATATAGGCGCAGAGAAATCTGCGTGCAACAGCGCAACGCGACACGGAACAAATACGTTTTTCTTGTTGTTGTTTGGTGAAAAAGTTTTTCGATTTATTTTTTGCTTTGTTTTTTTGTTGCTAAAGTGGAGAGAGTACACGCTTGTGCTTTTGCACGTTTTTATTATATTTTCAAAACCCAAACAAACATTTTCGAAATTTCAAATCTGTTGCAGCATACCGCTGTGCATACACTTTGTTTTCGGCGGCTTTTTTTGGCAAAATAAAAATGCGTAAAAATTGCCATGAACGCATTTCCATAGCCATAACGGTAATAGCCACAAAGCGGCAACGCCATCAACACACATATACTCACCACAGAAGTCAAATCGATGGCAATACTTTCATCATCATTTGGCTGGCATTTAAGTTTGCTCATAAAATTTCCATACCATTCGCTCAACGAAAACGCAAAACTTTTCCCATTTAGGCGTGAGTTTGAGTGGCGAATATTTATGCTTACTTTTTATTCATGATCTTAATGCACCCACCGCTGCTTTGTTGGTTTGAGTGTGTGAGTGTGGCGAGCTGCTGAGTAAACTTGAAACTCGTTCAAATGATTTTCTAATTACTTTTCAACCGAAAAAGCCAAGCTAAGCTAAGTAGAATGTTGCAAAATTACGAACTTAAAGCAATAGCGGCTAATTTAGAACAAAAGAAGCATTTTTTTTTAGAAGTAAGCGTGAGTGGCATGAATAAAAATATGCCAAAGGCTTTTGAAAACAATTTTGCCTCGAAGCAAGTGAGTAAACAAAAACAAATGAAAAATATGAAAGCCGCTTTGATGAAACGTCAAAATATGCGGTTTTTAATTCAACTTCCGCTATCCACTCATAAACAAAAAAAACTCGACTGAAACTCCAACTCTCACTCTCTTTATCGCTTCAAATCACAAAGGCAGAAATAAAACTAAAAATAACCACAGCTTTTACAAAATATTCAACAAAACAAAGAGTCAAATAGCGGTACATGGATAACCAGTTCTCACAGAGAACAGAAGACGCATAAACATGCTCTTCTCGCCCTCTGCTGATAACCTTCGTTGACAACTACTACCCTTGAGCAGCAACGGCAGTCAAAAGGAGCGCATAAAAAATACCACAATTCAAACAACAACTACAGAAAATCACAACGCTACTATATTAAGCAATGCCGATGACAACAGAAACAACAACGCTGACGCAGCCTGCCATTAGGAGCGCGAAACGGAAACTTGGGGTTTCTTTGACTGCACATAAAAATGCAAATAAAATTCACTGAAGTACACCTCGGAGAGTTTTTAAAACTCTCGCAAACCTAAGCTCACTTCCCACCTCACAACCTAACCTCACTTCCCACCCACGCCACTCACTTACGTAAGCGCTGTCGCACTCCTTTTTTGCCAACTCCTTTACATGTGGATATTTTGTTACATGTCTTGTTTTTATGCTGATGCTCGTATTTTATTTATTTTCCGCTTTTTATGACCTTCTCACATGACGGCATAGCTCGCCACTGCGGTGTTGACAGTGGCAGCGCGATTGTGGCATCAAGATGACAATCATTAGAGTCATTTGCCTTGTCATGCAGACATTAGGAAATGTGAGTTATATTTGTTTAAATAATAAATATCTTACATGCACGTGTGAATACACAGTGATGTGGGTTTTTTTTTTTTGTTGCTCGCTTGCCGCTGAGGGTGTAAGGGAGTTTTTTGTCTTTTCGAAGTTTAAGCGGAACGAAAATGTGCAAGGTGACTAAAAATACTTTGCAAACGCTGACAAATGTAGGTGAGTGAGATTAAAACTTTTCATTTATAAACAACATTTGCTGCATATAAAGCTTGGCATGACTTTTTCTAAAAAACTAATATATTTGGGGTTAGAGTATGAGGTATTCAAGGAGCGACAATTAATAACACTTTTTAGCATCTTTAGAAAATACTGTAAATGGCTCGAGAAAGGTGCCAAAACGATCTAGAAAATATTTTTTTTGATAAATTTGAACCGGACTGGGTCCTTAAAATTTCAAGCGAACCAATATTTTGTTTTTGGTGTAACCTGTTTTATGTTCTCTCTTTTATTCTCTTAATTAAATTATTGATAATTTCTGTATGGCTATAAAGCTCGCAGTATCTGCTAAAATATTCACTAAAGCAATGACATTCTCAGCTGCTAGTTGAAAAGAAATCCCAGGTTACACAAGAACAGTCGCTAGAAGTAGCAGATCGACCAGATAATGATAAGGTGACCCTTTATTGAGTTAGGGAGTTTTTGAAACAACCACAATGCACAACATGTTTCTGGCAAGACTTAATTTGATCTTTTTCATACAGCAGGGTAAGAATTTTTCAACAAAATGGTCTTCGAAGCGATTACTAAAGCCACTCAATAATGAATACGCTACAAGAGTTTGCCCCAGCAATGGTTTGTTTTTCGAATGAAAAGTTTTTAAAAGTGCATATACAACAGTAAGTCTACGAGCAGGGGCTTTTACAAATCACATAGGTCAAAATTATAGTAAGTGCTATCAATAGTAAGGTTTTTTGAACCATTTTTCGCTGTGGTGGCTAATAAATCTTAAAATTTTCAAGTCTCAGAAAAATCACTAATAGAAAAACAGAGAATGGCAAATAAATCGCTCCCCTTCTACTCATCGTTAATTGAAATTTTTTGTAAGTAAAATTTAAAAAAAAAAAAAGCGCTTAAACGCGAGGAAGAATTCACCACTGAAACGTATATAAAAACAAACTGTGTCCAAATTCAAGGCAGCAAAATTCCCTTTGGAAAGCCCAAATGTCCATGAAGCCAACAATTGACTCCAACATGCCTATACGAGAAAAGAGACGAGGAAAAGTTTAATTGGTTTCCAAGTCACCAAAAGTCGCCAGAACATGATAATATTACCGCAAAAATGTTAATTCAGTTACCAAATATTGGAGTAGAGGTGCCCTTCTTTGCTCTTCAATGCAACTCTGAGTTTCGGATCCTATCCGATATCATGAAAAAAGTCCCAGATTATCTTGATAGACAAGCCTGGGAACAACTTAACACACCCGTCGTCATACACACCAATCAGCTCCATAGCTCATGCGTTTGATAAGGTGTAGCATCAAGGTCTTTGATATAAGATTACAGACATTCTATCTTTAGAATTATACAAAGTATAAATAAATATAAAAAACAATTTGTGATTAAAGTAGGTGATTTAATATGTGATGAATGACTGATATGGACTGGTGTACCAAAGGACGTCCTTTTAGACCTAATTCTATACATCATATATTCAACAGATCTTCCAACAGCTAATAATGTATTGATATCAACTTTTTAATGAAGTAACTTATCGTGGTATTCACCTAGGTATAGGGGTGACGTGGTGAAAACACATCTGCGCAAATTTAAATTCGATTTAAGTACAACTCTAAACTTAACATAGACAACAAAGTGCTTTTATATAATGCGGTTATAAAACCGATTTTAATGTATACCATTCAACTGCGGGGTATGGCTTGTACAACAAAGATTGATATTATATAATATAAAGTTCCAACCGAAAACGCTTAGAGCAATCACGTACTCTCCAAGGTACATGCATGAAAATATCCATAGAGACATTGGTATTCTTATGGTAAAAAAATAAATAGGGGACAGCCAAATTAAATACATATGTACATATATAGTATACCTAAACACTGAGATTACCCAAAATGTATTGGCTAATACTTTGGTCTAAAAAGAATAGATAAGCCTGCGTACTAAAGATCAACGTATCGCCAAAACAGCTCAATCACTTGCCTGAACTTGTCTAGTTTATAAATAAATTTAATAGATTTTGTAACTTATTATTAGGTTAAAAAAAAAACAGATCCAATAAATAAAGAAATATTGAAAATAAATATTTAAGAATATTTTCCTAAATTTCTGGTTACTCCTAAATCTCGGAGATACACATGAGCGAATTGGTAAGAATTTTTTAACCAAATATAAGTCCCCAAAAATTTCTAATGTGTTTTTCTTGAAACCCTGTCTGAAGAGTCGGTGACGAAAAATTCTCCAAAACGGCTTGGACAAACAACTCTTTTCTCACGACCGTCGTGGATATATTTGTGAGGCAATGATCGCAGTAATAAGATCTTTGACGACAATTCGATATTCTTAGGCTCTCTAAAACGTATGTCTCCCAAAAACCGACTTTTTATTTTGAGAAGCCGCCATTAATTTCGAAAATTAAAATTTTTATGCAGTCATCATCAGCTGTTGTCATCAACTGGTAATAATAGTTCTTTTATGTTTTTTATTCTTAAACCAAACAATCTTACTCTCCAACTGACATCTTTTCTGTGAGGTCCACAAGGAAGACGGGATATGGAGAGAATACAAAGCTTTATAAAAAGAGTTCCCAATTAACTAACTACCGCTACTACTTGAAAATATTTCTTATTGCTTAGAAGGTTTAGTAAACTCTTCGGTATAATATTAAGTAGGATGACTCCTTATCTGTTGTAGAAAGTACTTGTTTGAAGTATTTTTAAGAAAAGCCTTAAAATTATTTCTCAGCTACATGAAAACTGGCAAGCTGAGTGGCAGTTTATAAACGTGCAACAAAAAAGTGCGCACAATGCAAAGTTGCATTTGTCCGTGCCGCTGCTTTTTGTGCCGCTTGCCACGTCCAGCTTTCAGCATCAATGTGTGTGTGCGTCTGTATGTGTGAGTATGCATAAAAAGCATATTACATTTAAATGCTGCGAAATGCGATTAAACGCAATGTGCTCAATGTGCGTTGCATGCCACAAAATGGTGCACCATTGGAAAATATTCGATAAACGATTATGCGGACCGAATTTTATGCGAAAGAAATACAGCTTACAGGGCTTACATCGAGGTAACGGTTCGCCATATGAGCACTCTTTTTATACTTACACACTATACACTAGGGTGCGACAAAATAAACTGATAACGAATTTGTGGCTTTAAATTAACTTATGTATTCATAGGAGGATGGAGTCATGTGTAGAAGTTCACGCAAGTGAGGAAAGTTCTCTGATCGCCATTCACTTGGGAGTGGCCAGAAACGATTCTTTTACATATGACTCAAGCAGCTCACGACTTCCGGTCTTTGACCAAGTATCCTCTGGGTAGCCTAAGAACATCCGTTTGAAGGCGAGCTAAAGTGAGAAGGCGAAACACCCCTGCATAGGGTTGTGCGCTGGGTTTGGGACCCGCCACGTAAAAAAACACCCCCAATGAAAGACAACAACAAGCCTCGGATGAGTGACCCCCCTTTTGATGACGACCATGGCAAACGAAATAAGGACTATGATTTGAGGGCATGCACCTGGAATGTCCGGTCCCTTAATTGGGAAGGTGCCGCTGCCCAGCTGGTAGATGTCCTCGTAAAGATAAAGGCTGACATCACCGCCGTCCAAGAAATGCGATGGACGGGACAAGGACAGAGACGAGTAGGTCCTTGTGACATTTACTACAGTGGCCATATAAAGGAGCGCAAGTTTGGTGTTGGATTCGTGGTGGGAGAGAGACTCCGTCGCCGAGTACTATCATTCACTCCGGAGAATGAACGTCTAGCCACAATCCGCATCAAAGCGAGGTTCTTCAACATATCGCTGATTTGCGCCCACGCCCCGACGGAAGAGAAGGACGATGTGACCAAAGATGCCTTTTATGAGTGCTTGGAGCGCACTTATGAGAGATGCCCCCGCCACGATGTCAAAATCGTGCTTGGCGACTTCAATGCCAGGGTGGGAAAAGAAGGTATCTTTGGCACTACGGTCGGTAAATTCAGCCTCCACGCGGAAACATCCCCAAATGGGCTGAGGCTGATCGACTTCGCCGGGGCCCGAAATATGGTTATCTGTAGCACTAGATTCCAGCATAAGAAGATACATCAAGCTACCTGGCTGTCTCCAGATCGAAAAACCACCAACCAGATCGATCATGTTGTGATAGACGGAAGACACGTCTCCTGTGTTTTAGATGTGCGTGCGCTCCGAGGTCCTAACATCGACTCGGACCACTATATTGTTGCAGCCAAAATACGCACCCGCCTCTGTGCAGCAAAAAACGCACGCCAACAAACACAAGGATGGTTCGACGTCGAGAAGCTGCAATCACAACAGACAGCCGAACGTTTTTCTACTCGGCTTGCACTCCTGCTCTCTGAGAGCACTCGTCAACAACTCGGTATAAGGGAACTGTGGGACGGCATTTCAAACTCCTTACGTACAGCTGCAACCGAAACCATTGGTTTTCGGAAAGTGCAGAAGAACAGCTGGTACGACGAGGAGTGCCGTGTCGCAGCGGAGAGAAAACAGGCTGCCTACCTCGCAACGTTACGATCGACCACAACACGTGCGGGATGGGATAGATACCGAGAGTTGAAGAGGGAAGCGAGACGCATTTGTAGACAGAAAAAGAAAGAGGCCGAAATGCGTGAGTACGAAGAGCTTGATAAGCTGGCCGACAGGGGTAATGCTCGAAAATTCTACGAAAAGATGCGGCGGCTTACAGAAGGTTTCAAGACCGGAGCATACTCTTGTAGAACCCCCAAAGGTGATCTAGTTACCGATGCCCAGAGCATACTTAAATTATGGAGGGAACACTTCTCCAGCCTGCTGAATGGCAGTGAACGCACAACACCAGGAGAAAGCGAACCCGATACCCCAATCGATGACGATGGAGCAGACGTTCCATTGCCCGACCATGAAGAAGTTCGAATAGCAATTGCCCGCCTGAAAAACAACAAAGCGGCAGGGGCCGATGGATTGCCGGCCGAGCTATTCAAACACGGCGGCGAAGAGCTGATAAGGTGCATGCATCAGCTTCTTTGCAAAATATGGTCGGACGAAAGTATGCCCAACGATTGGAATTTAAGTGTGCTATGCCCAATCCACAAAAAAGGAGACCCCACAATCTGCGCCAACTACCGTGGGATTAGCCTCCTCAATATCGCATATAAGGTTCTGTCGAGCGTATTGTGTGAAAGATTAAAGCCCACCGTCAACAAACTGATTGGACCTTATCAGTGTGGCTTTAGACCTGGTAAATCAACAACCGACCAGATATTCACGATGCGCCAAATCTTGGAAAAGACCCGTGAAAGGAGAATCGACACACACCACCTCTTCGTCGATTTCAAAGCTGCTTTCGACAGCACGAAAAGGAGCTGCCTTTATGCCGCGATGTCTGAATTTGGTATCCCCGCAAAACTAATACGGCTGTGTAAACTGACGTTGAGCAACACAAAAAGCTCCGTCAGAATCGGGAAGGACCTCTCCGAGCCGTTCGATACCAAACGAGGTTTCAGACAAGGCGATTCCCTATCGTGCGACTTTTTCAACCTGCTTCTGGAGAAAATAGTTCGAGCTGCAGAACTTAACAGAGAGGGTACTATCTTTTACAAGAGTGTACAGCTGCTGGCGTATGCCGATGATATTGATATCATCGGCCTCAACACCCGCGCCGTTAGTTCTGCTTTCTCCAGACTGGAAGAAATGGGTCTGGCAGTGAACGAGGGCAAGACGAATTATCTCCTGTCATCAAACAAACAGTCGTCGCACTCGCGACTTGGCACTCACGTCACTGTTGACAGTCATAACTTTGAAGTTGTAGATAATTTCGTCTATCTTGGAACCAGCGTAAACACCACCAACAATGTCAGCCTAGAAATCCAACGCAGGATAACTCTTGCCAACAGGTGCTACTTCGGACTAAGTAGGCAATTGAGAAGCAAAGTCCTCTCTCGACAAACAAAAACCAAACTCTATAAGTCTCTCATAATTCCCGTCCTCCTATATGGTGCAGAGGCTTGGACGATGACAACAACCGATGAGTTGACGTTGCGAGTTTTCGAGAGAAAGGTTCTGCGAAAGATTTATGGTCCTTTGCGCGTTGGCCACGGCGAATATCGCATTCGATGGAACGATGAGCTGTACGAGATATACGACGACATTGACATAGTTCAGCGAATTAAAAGACAGCGGCTACGCTGGCTAGGTGATGTTGTCCGGATGGACGAAAACACTCCAGCTCTGAAAGTATTCGACGCAGTACCCGCCGCGGGAAGCAGAGGAAGAGGAAGACCTCCACTCCGTTGGAAGGACCAAGTAGAGAAGGACCTGGCCTCGCTTGGAATATCCAATTGGCGCCACGTAGCGAAGAGAAGAAACGACTGGCGCGCTGTTGTTGACTCGGCTATAATCGCGTAAGCGGTGTCTACGCCAGTAAAGAAGAAGAAGATTCATAGGGGAAAAGATATATATTTGCAGGGCAGAATTTGTTGATTATTTTGAAAAGGTATCCGCGAGCAATCAAAGTTTCCTATGTAAATAACAGGGAAAAAACAATTTTTATGAAAGGTACTATAACATTTGAACCATTAGAATATTTTTTTTATATCGTTCTCGACAAGAGAGGAAATAATCTCTTAAAAAATCAGCTCAAAAGAAATTTTTTTATTTCAAAAAAATCTTCCTCAAAAGAAATTTTTTTATTTAAAAAAAATTCTTCTCACACCCTAATGTACACTTTGGCTTTAAGTTATTTTTTTTATATCGTGGATCTTTGTCGAGCATAACATTTTTTAAAAAGTCTACTTCAAAGGGATTTTTTATTATAAAAAAATTGTTCCCCCACCCTAATGTACACTTGCACACTTTCGCCAATTATTTAAATGGGTATTTTAATTTTATGTCATTCCACGCCAGGCAAACTTAAACAAAGCACTTAAGCAAGGGGCAAACACACACGCACATACATATAGAAATACATTTGCATACGGTCATACCATATTTGTATGTATGTATGTATGTATGTAATATGTGCGCCAAATGTAATACGATTGCGTATTTTTTGCGCTTCATAAAGCACTCAATATGTTCGTTATTTCTTCAACACTCGTCTTTGTGTAACCTTTGACGTGGCACATGCGAGCCGGAAGGGCGCTTTTGCTTTTGCTTTTTCTTTCGCCGCGCTGAGCTTATCGTTTAACATTTTTCGTTGATCCACAAATTTCATTACTTTTTATGCGACACAACAATAAAATTTTATTTCGTTACATGACCAGCGGCGAAAAAGTTAATTTCTGTAGGCTCTTTTTTGTTGTTGTTTTTTCGTTTTTTTTTTTTTTGTTTTTGGCAATAAATTTGAAAAAATGCTTTACAGTTAATTTTTGCTTCAAATCTGCGCATTTTTTCGCACACATTTTCTACATAAGCGTCAGTTTTTTTAATTTATTTAGCGCTGTTTTACTTTTTTCGCCACTTTTCTGCACTTTTTCATTGTTTTAAATGCAAATGAAGTGTACACATTTCGAGTGAAAGCAAAATAAACATTTGTGAAAGCAGCAGAACTCGTGTACAAAGCTTTTTCATGTACTGTGCATGTGAATCCCTTTCACATATCTCACACATACAAATGTAAATATGTATTATATGTGTGTGTATATGCGAACAAAATGTAAAATTTATATGCATACACCAGGCCACCATTATAATAGCACGATTTTTTGCATAGAAACAAATTTTTTTAATATAAAAAAGGCAGACAATTTTCAACTTTTAATTTAGTGAAACCGCCCTGCGTACAGAATTTCACGGTTGAACACAGTAATTTGTGTATTTGCATTACATAACAATTACACGGCTTTTTTTAATCTTCTTTGTAATATAACTGTCGCAACATGTGTTGCAAAGGCGTTTTTGTTCTATATATTTTAGCACCTTATAGTATAAATCATGTTGGCTAGATCCCTGACTATATGAAATTCTGCGAACTGATGATTTGATTTCGTGCTCACTGAGAAAAGAACAGCTACAACTAGTTATACTTGGAAGTCTGTTTGACTAACTGCGCTCTGGCAAACTCTTTAACGAACTTATATTTCCCCAAAGTAGACTGATAAAGTCGGCGCCGTGAAATATTGCGCAGAACTAGATCTTGGGCTACTCTTCAAGCCGCCGGAATAATGCAGTGTCATTCAGACAAAATTGGATATAATAACAACAAAATATATATTAGTTGATAACAAACGACATTGAGAGCAATAAAGTCGCAAAGCATTGCGTCTGAGAATGTTCTTAGAAGCAGAGCGGCTGAATATACTGGGTTTCAGGCCATAAGAGAATTTCAGGAAAAGAAATAGCCGATGAGATTGTCAAAAATCTGGTTGGCGACCAAACTAACGGGTTTTCTAAAAGGGATGCTATGATTTCTCAGTGACCTTTCGACCATTTTTAATATGTCATGACCTGTATTCCTTCCATTGTGTTCAGAATATTCACAATTTCATCGTCGACCTGTGCTCGCTATTTGTCAAGTTATAGAAAATTTCAAGCATACATTTTCTTTATATTATCTTCAAGTACCAATAAGACAAAAAACCGCTGGAAGTAATGAAAATATTGCTGCCAATCAGGCAAGTGTTGCTGAAGAGCGCAATCTGTCGATTCCTAGACGTTCTCAAGAATTATGATTGAATCAAACTACAAACTGGCGCGTTTTGAAAAATATGTTTTGAGGAAGGATGGGTTTGCATCCGTATAAAATTCTCACTCTTGAACTGAAGCCATTGAACCACCGTAAACGTCGTGAATTTGTTGGTTTTGTCTTGGAACAACTTGAAAACGATAACGATTTTATGTAAAAAAATCATCTTCTCAAAGCAGTCGACTGTGTGAAGAAAATTCACAAATTATTCATGAAAACCCATTAGATTGACCTAAATTGACTGTTTGGTGTCCGCTTTGTTGTGGTGGAGTCTTCGGTCCCCATTTCTTTCAATGTGAAGCTGATGACACCGATACTGTCAATGTAGAGCGGTATGAATCGATATTAACCAATGTTTTATGGCCACTGTTGGAAACAGTTGATTTTGACAACAACTGGTTCCAATAAGATGAGACTACGTGCCACAGAGCACGTACAACAACCTAAGTATTTGTAAGCAAAGTTTGGAGACTCGATTTTTCAAGAAATTGTGACATTGAATGGCATCCAAGAAGTTGTGATTTAACATTATTTTACTACTTGTTGAGGGGTTATTTGAAGTCATTGGTCTTTAGCAATAAATTAGAATCTCTTGAAGTTGTAGAAGTCAATGTTTAACGTGCTATTTATGACATAGGATTTGATTCAGTTGAAAAAGTACTCAAAAATTGGGTTCAACGAACTCGTTTCTGAAAAGAAGACGTAAAGGCTATTCGAAAGAAGTTATATTCAGAACATAATTGTATCGATTATAATCCCCATTATATAAAAATTTATAATTATTTTGTTTTTGTTTTTTTTTTTTGGAAGAAATCACATCACTCTTATTGGAAAACCCTGTAATTATACATAACAAAATTTTGAAAGAAGCTCACAGACTAATAAAGGCAAGATACATGCAGGATCGCCAAGATCATGTGCACAGAAACGGCAGGAAACACGCTTTTTACTCACACGGTCTCTAAAAGATTGCAGGATGGTTGTTAGCCTAGTCATAGGTCAAAATTTACTGGTATAACAAGCGAGACGTAAGAGCATTATTAACGACGACACATGCAGAAAGTGAAGCATGACAGAGACGCGAGAACTACTCCTCTACTTCTGTCCGGCCTCATACAAAACATATAAAACCCGGCTTAGATATCGAGTAGCTCAGAAGTTCAAGGAACTGTCAATGTTTTCCTAAAAATTTACGACAAATATTAGCTCGGCTCGATGTAGCTTCGGAAACTCTTTAGTGTATCACGAGAGCTTAACTAAAAGTTTTGAGCTTTTGTCATGAAGAACTATGATAGATGTCAGCTAGTACATTTGAAAATCGTTGAAGATGTCCTCGTATGAAGGGAACTACTTTGTGCAATTTCACATATGATTTCGAATCAATCTGAGGTAAAGTTTCAACAAATATAAAAGATTATTTGCAAGTACACTTTACTCCAGCGCTATACATGTAGAATAACAATAGGCCGACTAATCGGGAATAATGCGAGACATCTTTTAGTATTTATTTGGTATTTCTAGCGACGAAATTATGGTTGCAATATGTGATATGCATATTGCATATCTCTCTTTCATCAAAAAAAAAAAATTAAAGAAAAATGTTTAAAAAATTTATAGAAAAATTTTGTAGAAAAATTTATAGAAAAACGTTTATAAAAAATTTTAAGAGAAGAATTTTATAGAAAAATTTTTTTAGAAAAAAATTATAGAAAAATTAAAAAAAAAAATTATAGAAAAATTAAAAAAAAAAAAAATTATTGAAAAATTGTATAGAATTTTTTTTACAAATAAACTATAAATAAAAAAAAAAATTATAGAATAATTTTAAGAAAAAATTTTTTAAGTAAAAATTATAGGGGCGATCTTAAGATTGTGGTAAAAAAAAGCTCCTGCCGGCATTTGAATTTTTGAAGGCTGAAAACGGTTCTATTGCAGAAACTTAGATGACAACGTTGTAGGTAATAAAAAGTTCTACTACTTACGTGTCTAGCTTCTTTGCTCATAACCTCAAAATGTATTATGAAAAATTTAAATAAAAAGTTTTCGATTTTTTTATTTAATAATTTCGTTAATAACGCTGAGACCGCCGCTATTTATCTGATAGTTAACAAGTACATATATGCATTACTAATGATAAGATATCTCAAACTCTCCAAACCTTTCATCTTTCTTTTTCAAACATTTCCTTGTATTATGGATTTTTTCCTTTGCTTACCTAACTCATCGACGTGAGGAGTTTTCTCGAAGATATAAACAACTTAAAACCAATAAAAAAATAACAATGCGACATATTTTCAGCAAGTGTCTTAAGAACACTTGTCAACCTATCCGAAACACTCTGTAAAATCTATAAGATTTATTGCCACCTTAATATAAAGAAGCAAGCCATTCTTAAACCATTTACATTTCGCACACGAATTGCACGTCTGCATTCTTTGTAAATAAGACTGCTATAAGCAAGTCTCGAGCACGTCAAGAAGTACCGAATTTATCGCCAAGCAATTTCCGGCAATTTTATTTATCTTCATCAGATTACCTAAAGCCACAATTATACCGCCTATTAACAACTAAACAAAAACAAACAGGTATTATTACGCTCACACATATACACACACACGTACATATTATATATATATGACATATATATTAACGGCAGTAATGCGTGAAAAGCGAAATCCACGAAAAAAGGAAATGCCAACAAATTACAAAGCCATTTGATCACATGTAACCGCACAAAGCCCTGGCAAATGTGAAATTGTAAAATTTAGACGGCACACATACACACATGTGCGGTTTTGAAATTACAACAACAACGCTAAAACTGTGCACCGCGAATTTGTTTGCCATTGTAAAACACTTTAAAAGCGGCTTATTTTATTATGGTTTAAGAGATAAATTGCCACGCCGAGCCGCGCTCGACTTAGGCGCGATGTCGAGTTGGCGTCAGTTGATGAGCGGCGGCACAAAGGCCACAAAAATAAACACAAATACATAGATAATAAACAGGAAAAATGCAGGTGGAAAATTTATGTTGACTAAGCAACAGTTGGCCGCATCGGCCGCGGATGGCAACGGGTGGAAACCACAGCGACCACCCAAAAAGTGAGCAGAAGAACAAGCACGCGAAAATAATAAATAAAAATTGAAAATACAGCAAATAAAAAACGAAATAAAACATTGCCACATTTTGGCCAAAAATAAAGTAAGACATTAAAAAATATAAATTAAACAAATCTCGGCATCATAAAAAGGCAAATGGAAAATTAACCTGGGATTTATTTATGGGCTCGGCAGCGCTGCGAACAGGGAATACAACCGCAATCGTGCACCTGCTACGGCGCACCCCCCACAGATACGCCGGCAGCAGCGGGCGAGTTTGAAGTGGGTAAATACACTAACGACATTTTGCTGGGTAGTCCAATTGGGGGGTGCGGCAGCTAAAAATGAGATATGCGTTTGTGATATTCTTTGAAATATGAGCAAATAAAGGCGGGACATTATCACAATCGTAATAACCACAAAGAGCGGCAATAAATGCGCAAACAACAAAAGAAACAGTGAAACGTATAAAAATGCGACGAAAATAAAAATGTTCGAAAAGTAGTGGGGAATGAGATATGTGGCAACAACAAAAGCAAAGACGTAAAACACTACAAAAAACAAGAAAAAACAAGAAAGAAACAAAAAAAGGAAAAACGAGAAAAAATAAAAAAAAGAAAACAGATAATAACTAACAAGCTGCAGAGCAAGCGCACTTAGAGGAGGTGCGCCTGAAGGTATGCAAAGCGCTTACTTATATGCTTCGTATTTAGAGCTTTGACCAATTTCTCGTGACTTTCAAAAAACAAGAAACCAAGTTCTTAGAACTTATAATAAAAATTAGCGGTTGGATTGTGGTTTAGAGCGGCGAAGAAGCTCAGTTAAAAATTACAAATTTTAAATTATCGTAAATACAATAGTATTCTTTTATTTATTTTAAATTTTGAAAGAAATGCGGTGAAGCCAATTCCCTCGACGCTTGCCTCAAGCACTTGTAGCAAATGCTGCAAATTTATATTGGGTAATTTAGATGAAATTGCACCACTTTACAAAGTATATCTCAGTTGATAGATGTTTTGAAGACTCCTGGGACTTCTTTGCTTTTAGAGCGAATGTAAATTAAAGATGATAGAAAGCCTGACAAAATAGATAGCACAATACAATGATATTTAAATTCAAAAAAAGTGCCCACAGCTGCGAGGAAGACATGACGTCCAAAATTATTTGTTAGTGTGTTACTTTTTTAGAAACACGAAATGCCCTTCTGATGTTTATCTGAACAATAATTTACGGCAGATGGCGCCGTGTTACAATCTTTATAATATTCTATCTTTTTTTTAATGAAAAATTTAATTTTTAGTGATTTTAAGGCTGAAATATGGAACCCTAGAGGTCAGAAAGAAAAACAAATGAGCTCAGCGCCATTTAAGGAATATTTTTAAAAGCATAGTATAAAACAATGTCTCGTCTAAAACTAGTCGGATCGAGTACCATATAATTTAGACAAAAATCAAGTCTAGTCAAGACCGAATTAACATTTGCGATTCTTTGCTGGAACGAAATGAAATCGAACTGTTTCTGAAGCGAATGGTAACAGAAGACAAAAAGTGAATCAAATACGACAATAATGTGCGAAAAAGATCATGGTTCAAGCGTGGTGAAGTTCAACAAATGGTCGTAAAACCAGGATTGACGCCTCGACAGGTTATGCTGAGTGTTTGGTGGGATTTGAAAAGCAATCATCCACTATGAGCTGCTCCAACCTGGTCAAACGATTGATTCTACATTTTACTGTTACCAACTGATGAGATTGAAGCAAGCAATAAAAAAACGGCGAAAAGTAATCAACAGAAACGACTTCGTCCTCAATCAGGATAACGTTAGACCCATCATATCTTGGATGACTCGGCAAAAACTGGGAGAGCTTGGCTGGGAAGTTTTGATGCATCCACCATATACCATTTGTTTCGGTCAATGCAGGACTTCCTTGATGGAGTGAAGTTGTCTTCAAAGGAAGCCTGTGAATATTACTTGTCGCAGTTTTTCGTCGAAAAACCAGAAAAGTTTTACACTGAAGAAATAATGTCATTAAAGTTCATTATAAATAAAAGAAAATAATATGAAGTTTGATTAGAAATACGAAAAGAGTCAAGGTCAAATACACACAGCCTTTGGTTAAGCACAATCACAGCAGTGTAGCAACGCCAGGTAAAAGATCGCAAAAAAGATAAGGACGGGGTAGGCCTAATGTAAACAGAAGCTAACCGAATCATTTGAATACGAAAACGTTTCTCTAAGCACATCACAACCTTTGTAACACTACAAATGGCATTTATATTGACTCTCAGGTACGAAAATTGCATACAAAGAAACTACTTCCAGCCAACGTTTAAATTTCCTGCCTCTCACTTAATATTCCAGCCTTAAATGTGAGACTCCATTACAGCTCAACCTGTATTAAGCGTTACTTTGTCTATTTACTTTGACATTTCGCCGGCACGCGTAACATAAAACCGACCCAATAACCCAACTCAAAGCCCCACAACACTTTACGAGTCACAAGAAACAATAGCCGAGACAAGGGCAATGTACGGCGAGCGACTTAATGCGTCTGAGATTTGATTAGATTTGTAAATGGCACACATTTGCTTGCTTAACTGATTGAGTCGCCTGCGCGTTGACAACGCACGAAGCAGAAAAAACAACAGAAAGAGCAGCAAAGCACATATAAGATTGCTTACGAAAAGTAGTCTGCAGACTGGGAGACACTGGTATAAAGTAACTAACATGAAGGAGAGGTAAAAGCGATACAAAGCAAATAAACAGCAATTTTCGGTGAAATAAGTAAAGGCGAAAGTGAAAGCTGACAAAAAGAATAAAGCGGCAAAAGAAAAATATGACCGTGACTAAGCTATGTTGAGCTGACTGAGCGCCCACATGTGTGTGCGAATAAAATAACAACAATAACAACCATTAATGAATTCATGAAAGAGAGAGCACACGAATCCTGTTGAACGGCGACTAACTGGGGCGACGATTTTACTATTTGCGCTATGGTCATTCGCTTAGCAAGCGAAATATTAATGCGGAGTATTTAAAGGGTTTGAGGTTAGTTAGCGACGTTTGTCGCTTTGCCGATTCGTGGCAGCGTCACTAAAAATGCTTCTAGTTTCTTCTACGCATATCTAGGAAAATGTCATAACCAGGTTCAAGTAGCTCACGCTATCCAGTTCCACATCAAGATTAATACGACTGCTGTATTTGTGAAATGAGGTCGCACATAAACCTCATCGACATGATAAGTGTATATTTTTGGGTCAAAATATTTTATTATACTCTGATCAAGGAACAGGACGTGAACTATTTATTCAGTTTTTGAGATTACGTTCAAATATGAAAAACTTTTTTGTTTGACAATATAACTTCTCGAAATCTTGCATGGATTTGTGCTAAAGTCAAGGGTTTAATCTCCAAATACATTGTTTAGATCGGATCACCATAACATATAGTGATTGCTCATGCCCCAAGGTACTGACCACCCCAAAAATAATTGAAATCAAGGTAGAATCCTTTGCTGATAGTAATACAGTCGTTTGAGTCTCATGAGGACTTCCACGTAAAACTTGGCATTGACGGTTTGTCCAGGAGGTACAAATTCTCAGAAATACGTCGCACGAAATGTTTGTCCAGATGCTCTTAGACAACTGACCAGCCGCTCGTTCGTTAGCTAGGAACGCCCTCTACCAAATCCAATTGGTGAGGACACGCTCCAAAGTACAGTCCTATTTCTTCCCGGACAAACTCTGTATGTCTGCATGGTATAAATAAGTTAAATCAAGTCAATACTTCCCTTTGCCCTTATAACGGGTGATTTTTTTGAGGTTAGGATTTTCATGCAGTAGTATTTGACAGATCACGTGGGATGTCAGACATGGTGTCAAAGAGAAAGATGCTCAGTATGCTTTGACATTTCATCATGAATAGACTTACTAACGAGCAACGCTTGCAAATCATTGAATTTTATTACCAAAATCAGTGTTCGGTTCGAAATGTGTTTCGCGTCCGTGTCCGATGAGCGATGAGGCTCATTTCTGGTTGAATGGCTACGTAAATAAGCAAAATTGCCGCATTTGGGGTGAAGAGCAACCAGAAGCCGTTCAAGAACTGCCCATGCATCCCGAAAAATGCACTGTTTGGTGTGGTTTGTACGCTGGTGGAATCATTGGACCGTATTTTTTCAAAGATGCTGTTGGACGCAACGTTACGGTGAATGGCGATCGCTATCGTTCGATGCTAACAAACTTTTTGTTGCCAAAAATGGAAGAACTGAACTTGGTTGACATGTGGTTTCAACAAGATGGCGCTACATGCCACACAGCTCGCGATTCTATGGCCATTTTGAGGGAAAACTTCGGACAACAATTCATCTCAAGAAATGGACCCGTAAGTTGGCCACCAAGATCATGCGATTTAACGCCTTTAGACTATTTTTTGTGGGGCTACGTCAAGTCTAAAGTCTACAGAAATAAGCCAGCAACTATTCCAGCTTTGGAAGACAACATTTCCGAAGAAATTCGGGCTATTCCGGCCGAAATGCTCGAAAAAGTTGCCCAAAATTGGACTTTCCGAATGGACCACCTAAGACGCAGCCGCGGTCAACATTTAAATGAAATTATCTTCAAAAAGTAAATGTCATGAACCAATCTAACGTTTCAAATAAAGAACCGATGAGATTTTGCAAATTTTATGCGTTTTTTTTTTTAAAAAAGTTATCAAGCTCTTAAAAAATCACCCGTTATATCTAATATAAAGATTTTCGAACTTCCGGGTGACTTTATACCGCAAATATCGGCCAATATGTGAGTTATTTTAAGGTGTTACCCGTAAACCCATGGTTTCAGAAAAATCAATTTTTTTATTGCCTTATTAAGTTTAAGTAACAACTCTAGAATATTAATATTGTCCTATATTTTCTTCCTCGAAACTGTGTTTTTGAAGTCGGCTGGAAAGACTTCTTGAGAACAACCCAACTGATCTTCTTAAAATTTTACACAAGTTTTTAAGATAAGGTTCTTAAAGACTCGGATGAAGGATTTTTTCGATTACAACTATTTGCAAAAAAAAAGTCGAAAAAATTTTTACTGAACGTTTCAATTTGTTTTTTTTTTTTTTTTAATGTTTGCGGAAAATTCAATTTTCAGGTTTTTTTTTTTTCTTTATATTTCATTTTTTATAGGGGGAAAATATTGTTTAAAAAAGTATGTTTTTACCTAAGGAACCCCAAGTAACCCCTTAATAAAAAGTGTGGTTTTCTTATAAGATGCACATTTTTCCTTAGAATAAAGTTGGATGAGTTCACACTGGACTCCACATAAATAACAAGCCTCTTGTACATGAAGATACTTCCCTGCTTTTTACCCTTGCAAGTTTCAAGAGTATAAAATGTTCAGCTATACCCGAACTTAGCTCTTCCTTACTTATTTTTTCTTTATTTTATTTTATTGCATTTTATTTTCTTTTATTTTATTTTATTTTATTTTAATTTATTTATTTTATTTTATTTTATTTTAATTTATTTTTTTTTTTATTTTATTTTTTTTTTATTTTATTTTATTTTATTTTATTTTATTTTATTTTATTTTATTTTATTTTATTTTATTTTATTTTATTTTATTTTATTTTATTTTATTTTATTTTAATTTATTTTATTTTATTTTATTTTATTTTTATTTTTATTTTTTTTTACGCATACGACCTTAATAAGGCTTTGATCAACAACCTCACCACGGATAATTTCTTCCGTCAATATTTCGAAAGTGCAATAGCATGTAATTGAAGCGATTGACTTCAGTAGCCGAGATGGACACTTCTACAAGTTCACAGTTATATTTGTGTATTTTAGTGCAGATTTGGGTAAGTGGAGAAGTGGAAACTTGAACAAGTAACATTCAGCAACATTAAATTCCATGAAACAGTGAAACTATCCGTGTAAGAGAATTTCATGCAAATTAAAATTTCAATTAAAAGAAGCCACATATACCAGAATATGCAAATAAAAAATAATAATCTAAATTTTTTAAAAGTTTACCCAAAACAATTTAAAATGCACTGAAATGTGAAGCAACTCAAATTCTCACCCAAGTCATTAAATAAATTGCTTTCTCAAAACATTTTTGCCAAAATGGCTCATCATAGTTACCTTAACCATAACCCAGCAACAGTTTGAGATCAAGTAGTTAGCATGTTACTACAACAACAACAACAAACTAACTCTAGCTAACTACCCCATCAACTGTCAACAGAGCAAGGCATGTGCTTTCATTACATGAATGGCTGGCATGAGCAGCAAAGCTCTGCTTTCAGCATACACTAATTCCAGTTGAACTAAGTAATAATGTCTAACATTATGAAACAATCGTTGAAGCAGCACAGCAGCTACAAAAACAGTTAAGCAACATTTTCACCAAATTGCTTTTACTAAAACAAGCTTGCTACTCCATTTTCATACCAAATATAAAGTAATGTGAAGCCTAAGGACATTTTTGTACGCCTGATTGCCGAATATGAATTTCTGATGTACACATATGTATGTAAGTGTGGGTGCCCGGTTGGTTGTATGTGTTTAAGTGAGAGTTGGGGTCGTGAGAATATGAGCATGTGTAAAAGCAAACGACAACCACAACAAAGAGACAATATTACACACACATACACATACATGTGTGCTTGCTACCTCTCTCAACTAAAAGGCACAATTGTATACATACATATATGCGCCCATAATGAGATCTATACACTCACACATACATATACGCATGTATGTATGTATGTATATATGTATATATGACTACAGAATATTAGAAGTTCAAAGCAAAGTTAAACCAGCTTTAAGAAGCTGCTTATATTTAGTTGAAAGCGCATACAGATTTAAGCACATTTCAGCATTAAGACATAAATGTGTATATGTGTATATGTATGTGTGTTTAATTAACTCATAATAACAAGCGGTTTCATCAATAAGGATTAAAGTTGCGCATACTTCCAAGCACAATGTAGTAATAAAGCGGAGGCGGCGCTTTAATCTGTGCGCTTTTTTCTTTTGAACTGACATACAACAACAACCGATTATTTTTTTTATTTGTTTTGTAACCCATGAAATGCCATTTATTATTAATGGCATACAAACGCACACACATAAAAAAAACAGGCAGGCATACAACAACTTAATTATTCTTGCAAAATACATACATATGTGTGTGTAACAGTATATAAGTGCGTTAAACACTTTTAGTTTTTTATTTCAATTCTAGCCAATATATCTTTATATATGTATGCACTTTTTGACTCACCTGTTGAGTATCGGGGACCATTACTTATATCAGCACCGATACCGCCATATGAGGAGAGATGATGGCTGGAACCTCCGGTGCCCGAGACAACTGCTATTTCGTCCAGCTCATGTCCCGGGGAGGTACCAGCCGACACTAGACGTGTCGATGATGTCGCTGTATTGCCCTGTGAATGCTTGCGACCGCGTAATGAGAGTACCAGCCTTTTGGCTGTGGACATCCCAGTTGGGCGCAGATGACGGTACTGCAACGATAAGAAATGTAAGAAAATAATGCCAAATTAGTAAAGGATTTTTTGTATTGAAATATAATAAAATTCTAGAAATTACTAAAATACTTGTTATTTTAACTTTAGTTTCCTATGAGTTTCCTCATACTATGAATTTTCAAAACTAATCCACCCGGGTCTAAACATCAAAGAATCATTAATGAAAATCAGCTATTTATTAGAAAGTTTAAAGCAAAATGCTCTAGAAATTCAAATCAAAGATATTGAGTAAATCTAAGGCGACAAACAACAACAAAACTGCAACAACAACAACATCATTGTAAACAACTGATCATAATATAGCACAGCAGGGAGCTCGTACTTCATCCCATCTGCATGCCGCCATTGCTAGTAATAATGAACGGCTCACATTCAAATCAGAATCAAAACAAAAAATGTAAATTTAAGCGAAAAATACAAAAATTTCAAAGAAGAGCAAACTGATATAGGCAAGTTTGAGAAGCTGGTTGAACATGCAGCGCAGAAAAGAAGCGAGAATTAAAATCAATGTTAATGAAAAAGTGTCAAACAAACGTAATACATACGCAAATTTTAATTTTCACACATTATTTTCTCACATGTGTGTGTGTGTTGAGAAGACGCGGCGTACCATCAACAACCGCTAATGCCAAGAAGCGGCACCGAACACGTCGACAGACGACGGCGACCGCAATCGCAACCGCATAGACGCGCGCTGGCATACATATATGCATATATACACACATACACACATATATACACACACACAAAACTAAATGGCACACACAAGACACTGCTGGCTATACTTCCGTTGGCATCTTCGACAGCATACGCTGCCAAACGCCATAAAGTATGCTTCTAATTCCTCACACGCATCTATTACAACTTGCCACAAGCATTCCTACACCGAAACAAAATAACACACCTATACACACAGCGCACCCAAACACACTTGGGTGCTTGCCACATTCTTTATTTGTCGCAGAAGACGCAATATTTCTTTGCATTTCCTCTTAATATGCGCCCATTTCACATTCCGCGTTCGCAAACAAATTTGAAGCGGCTCAAGCAAAGGCGAAGAATTTCCTGCACACTTCCTTACACCGCACGCCGCGCATCCCGGCCACGGTCTTTGCTCTTATACACCTGCCTTCGTCTAAGCCAAACATTTCTTGATATACTCGTTCGCTGTGAGCTTTCATTTACGTTATTTTCACCTTCGTACAAAGCGAAGGCGAAATCGCATTGTGGTAGGCAAAGTCAGCCAATCGGGCATCATTAGAGATACTTTGTGAGCGGTGCAAAACGTAAGAATTTATTACAGACACGAATGCCTTCGACAATCCTGAGCTTTTTTATTCGGAGGCTTACATAATTTCGAGTACACATTGTACACATACATTTTATATGCCTTCTAATATATTTATATATTTATGTGTGGCAATGCCCTCCCCTGCAGGCACTCGCATTCGCCGCATCCGCATAATTTATGTTTCCTTCGTGGAAATGAATACCAAAAGTACTTTGACTCACACACTTGGGCTCACCACTTTGTATGCATTACTTTTGCACTTACTTGCGCTTCCTATGTGTTTGTCTGTATGTGTGCGCATGCTTTTCTAATGAGTTTCTTTTTCATCTATTTTTTTTTATGTGTGCCTTGCTTTTTTAACTTGCATAATTGAAATTATTGAGTTGCGGTCGTCTCGGCATGCAACCCTCACCCTCGTCTTTCTGCTTCATCCCTCTCTCTTGATTGATGTTAAAACTTTTTGCGTGAGTTGCGCGATTTTAGCACGAAAATGTTTAATTTATGTTCATTTGATGATTCGCAACCGCGTTCTTTTGTTCTTCTTAGTAGGTATTTCATCAATCTGAAGAATGTAGGGTGTATCAACATCCAACAAGCAGCCGTTCTTGAAAGGTATTTTTTTTTAAGATTTGAAGTTAAAAAGTTTGAGTTAAACCGCGCTTTTTGTCTCAATAATTTTTAAAACGAGTTATCCCATAAAAATTTACCCGGTCCAAAATCCATTCAGAGAAATGACGATGCACTATTTGGCGATTTAAAATTTATGTCACAAATTTGGTGGCTTCAGTAGCCATCCGCAAAGCAAAATCTCGTTATGGTATCCAAGGCTAATTTCAGCTTCTTTACTGGCGCAGACACCACTTACGCTGTTGCAGTCGAGTTAACAAGAGCGGGTCAGTCGTTTCTTCGTTTCTTGGATATACCAAGTGAAGCCAGGTCCTTCTTCACCCAATCTCTCCAACTGAGTGGAGGTCTTCTTCTTCCTCTCCACCGTACTGAATCGAAAACCTCCATAGCTGACGTGTTCCCTTCTATCCGGACATCACGACCAAGCTCAGACGCTGTCTCCTAATTCGCTGAACTACGTCAATGTCGTCGGATATCGCGTACATCTTATCGTTTCATCGACCGCGGTACTCGCAGTTGCCAATGCGTAAAGGACCATAAACCTTCGGCTAAACCAACTCATCAGATGATTCCTTTTTCAATGCCTCCGCACCATATATAAGGACAGGAATGATGAGGGACTTGTAAAGTTTATTCGTCCGGAGGGGGCTTTTCTTTTCAATTGCTTAACCGGTCCAAAGTTGCCATGAGTGGATTTCAAGGCTGTTTTGTTGTTGGTGTTGACGCTGGTTCCAAGACAGGCAAAATTATCTATACTTCAAAGTAATGACTGTTAACAGTGATTAAAGAAGTCGCACGATAAGGGTGTTCCTTGTCTGAAAACTCACTTGGTATCGAACGGCTCGGAGAGATCTTTCCCGATCCTGGCGGAGATTTTGGTGTTGCTCCACGTCAGCGTACACAGCTGTATTAGCTTTGCCGAGATACCAAATTAAGACCGTTTCGCTGTTGGTTGTGACAGCAACTTCTGGTCATGGATTCCCTATGTCTGTTGACGGGAGAGATCGATTCGATGTTAGTTCTTCAGGGCGTACGTACGTCAAGAATACTGGAGACAAGTCGTCCATCTATCACAATATGATCGAACACTGCCTCAGGAAATTCAGCAAGGTAAGTCGCCATCAAGGATCCGCTTCAAAGCGTGGAAACCCACAACAGTCGGCTTTCAAAGTTATGCGGTCGGTATTTTGGGATGCGCATGGAATAATTTTTATTGAGTACCTTGAAAAATGACGGACCATAGCGACATAACCAAAACTCGTCGGAAAACGGCCGCATTTGAAGAAAAGGAAAGTGCTATTTCAGCAAGGCAAGCACCGTGTCACACGTCAGTGAAACCCATGAATTCTTCAAAAATCTATGAATTGGGCTTCCACATCAACTAAATTTTCCAGATCTGCACCACAGACTATTTTATGTTGTCAGATTGCAAGATATGATCGCTGGGAAGAAATTTTCGTCGAATGAAGAGGTGATCGCTGAAACTGAGGTCTATGTCGAAGCAAAGAACTAATCGTACTACAAAAATGGTATAAAAAATTTGAGGGTCGCCATAATGAAGGCATAACCTTTGAAAGGAACTATGGTGAACAAAAATGTTTGAAAAAAAGGCGAATTTTGTCAATGTGTCCTTCTATCATAGGAAGGAGACTTTTCAGTTGGTCGATTGTGTCCATACACCGGATCAAATCTTAAAATGAGTAAAAATTTGTTTTCGAAGATGCCTTCTGTTTCGAAAACATAAAATGTGAAATGCATTGAATAGCAGTAGTAGGTCCATTTTTTATTCGATATTCTAATCAGTTTATCATGTACTATTTTAAAAGACTAAACCCTCAAAAATAAAGCCCCCCTTGGCAGCGCTAATTATATATGCAAGTAATCAGAACATAGCAGTCTTTCGGTAGACTCGCTTACAGGTATAGCTCGAAACATTACGGTTTGTTGTGTTGCTTTCCACCACATTTCAACGTCGACATTGCAATCAACAGATGACAGTCACTTTTAAA
The DNA here is from genome assembly GCA_027475135.1 of Bactrocera correcta. Taxonomy (NCBI): domain Eukaryota; kingdom Metazoa; phylum Arthropoda; class Insecta; order Diptera; family Tephritidae; genus Bactrocera; species Bactrocera correcta. Next base: position 21,658,917 of record CM050323.1, read on the forward strand.
CAAAAATAAATAGCCAAGCAACCGTTTTCTATTATCTAATCTTTCATGACAACTTTTCACTTAAGTGAGTTTCTTTCAACAATGTGCTTAACACAAACGTTGGATTTTTTCAGGGCGCACCCCCTTTCTGTGAGGCTTAAAATTTATTGTGGTGAGTTCTCTTCACTTCATATTACAATAGACTGTGGCAACAACAGACAATAACTATATATTTATTCTTGAATATATATATGCTACTGTGCCCATAAGGTGACATTGTATTTATTTTGAAAATTCTTTATTTATTCTTCCAAATCAATTTCATCCCCTTCAAAGTAATCCCCTCCCGATGCAATGCACTTATGCCAACGAATTTTCCAATCTTCGAGAGACTGGTTGTAGTCACTTTCCGGGATGGCCTTCAGTTCCGTCTTCGCTGCGTCCTGAATCTCTTCTATCATTTAAAAACGGTGTCCCCGGAGCGGTCTTTTGAGCTTGGTGAACAGCCAGAAGTCGCACGGCGCCAGATCAGGTGAATATGGTGATTGCGAAACGATATGGGTTGAGTTTTTGGCGAAATGATCACGAATTACGAGGAAAGTATGGGATTGTGCATTATCGTGGTGTAAAAACCAAAAATTGTCTTTCCACAATTCTGGCTTTTAGGCGGATAGCGTTACGCAAACGACGCATAACGTTCCAACAATATTCCTTGTTGACTGTTTGACCGGCTGAAAGGAGTTCATAATGCACAACATCACGATAATCGCAAAAAACAGTCAACATGATCTTGATTTTTGAGCGACTTTGGCGCCATTTTTTTGGTCTCGGCTCTCTTTTGGCACGATATTCGCTCGATTGATCGGTTGTTTCGGGGTGGTAAGCATAGATCCAAGTCTCATCGCCAGTTATAATGCATTTCATGACATCCTGGTAGTCGGAAAGCATCGTTTCACACACTCAACGCGAAGCCTTTTTTTCCAAAAAATTCAATGTTTTCGGTACCAGTTGAGATTTGACGCGCTTGAGGCCCAAAACATCCTTCAAAATGGTATTGGCTGGGCCTTTCGATATGCCAACTTAATCAGCAAGGTATCTAATTGTTAATCGACGGGTTTTCAACACCTAATCTTTGATTTGTTGAACGTGAGCTTCGTCGGTTGAGGTTGATGGTCGCCCTGGACGCTCTTCGTCTTCGACATGTTCACGGGCCGGCTTGGAACTCACTATACCACTTGTAAACATTTTTTTAGACATAGCCTCATCACCAAAGGCTTTCTGCACCATCCACAACGTATCCGCAGCAGAAAATTGATTCCGTAAACAAAATTTAATGCAAATTCTTTGCTCAACAAATTTCGACATCGCAAAAAACGAAAAACTCACGTTTAGCAGCTTACAAAACGACACGTATCTCAAACACTAATGAATATTTTGACATGAAATCTGACATAAATGTGACTGACAGTACTACCAACCTAAAAAAAAATATTCTAAAAATCCTTCGACGCACGCAGTTTAAATTTAAATGTCACCTTATTTTTTGGGCACAGCATATACTTCCATTTTTCTATATTTTGTATGGTTACATTTAGCGCTATGCTCATACATACTTTGCTAAAAAAAAAATCAATTCGAGTATATTTAGTAAGCACTTTATATTTTAATATTGAGTGCCGCATATAAGTATGTATACTCAACTCAACGAATCTATTTTTAATATTTTTCTTGCTTCCTGCTTTTAGTGCGAACTTCAATTTAACTAGAATTTTCATTTCCAAAATTTTTAACTACATCCACACCCGCATATTATAATGTATGTACATGTGGGTGTGTGCAATGCCTGTTATGTGAATTTCGCGTTAAAAGCCTGTTGCGAGTGATGCATATTTTTGGGCGCTAAATCGATTGCTGACGCCTGCATTTAATTAAGTCCATCTAGTATTCAAGCGCATGGATTTTACACATCAGCGCATGATGCTGTATTTTCAAAGCATTTCGACATGATTTTTCTTCCTTTTCTGCTGTATTAAAAATATGCAAATCACTTCATCAATAGGAAAATCTGTTGCTTTTGTAGCTGCAAATGCAAATGGCATTCGCTTTTCGCCTACACGCTTTTAAAACGTAAATTTAGATTTCTTGTTGTTCGTGCGCCATTATTGAGTCCCTGATTGTGCTGACAGTTTAAAGAGCGGCCTTTGATCCTTCAGCGATTTGCTATTACCATAAATTAATTTGATTTTTTGCAAACGATAGGCGCTTGCAGTTAAATACTGTGTTGTGCTCCTTTGGAAGCCGAAGCTTAAGCCAAATGAATATAAATTTCTATTTATATATGTACATGTATGTCTATGCATGTGTGGTTGCACAAAAGCCTAAATACATGTGCGCAAGAGTGCAGTGTGTGAGATGTTTGATCAGGGGATATTGATTTCTAAAATATTTTTAAAAAAATCTAAATGATTTGCGACTTAGATAAAAAGTAAAAATGCGCCTGGATGTATGCTACAATTTTTAAAAATAGTGTTCCACAGCTGTTCAGCTGTTAACCTAAGGCAGATTATTTGGAAAATTTAACACAGAAAGTAAAAATAAAAAATAAAAAAAAAATAAAAAAACCCACTTAATTTTGAAACTGAAATCTCAAGACAATAAACCTTTTTCCTCACATACAGAACTACATATTTACCTTGAAAATTGTATTTTAACTCAATACAAAGGTTTTTACATCCATAAGAAACCGTCGGTGACCCTACACAGTAAATATAGGCTCACATACATACTATGTAGTGCTAAATCCATTTAATCAGATTCGTCAGTCAGTATGTTTTCTCCTAAATGTAAACTAGCTCAGCCTCTTTTAAGAATCTAAAATTTCCAAAGGTTCCTTTTCCTCTTACGAAGCTGCTCTTTAGTCGGCATCGCCGATATCGAATCACTAATATTATTCCAGATCAATTTTTAGACACACTGTATACACTTCGCATCACACACACACTCTCACACGTATCTCTGTGCGTCCTCATGCATGGCGATGCCTGCCCTGTAAAGCACGTGTCGATAATAAAATTTTAAGGATTTTTTCCGTTTTCATACATCAGGCATGACAGTCGTGTCACTGACAAGTGTGCCCCGCAAGAAATGGGACGAAATTCCTGCGCTCGTTACTTGACAGCCGAGGAATGTGCAAGCATTGTACTATGTAAAAGAAATAAACCTTCATTCGTATGTGTTCGGTATTAATATTTGAGTGTTTGTATGCGTGTGTGTGTTTGTGTGCATGTGTGTGCTCGCAAGCAATTACCAAGGGAGAAGTGAATGCTATTTCGCAAGCATATTTGTACAAAAGCCGAAGTGAAGCGAAGCGTATTGGAGCACAACGGTGAACTCGAAGCATTTGGCAATGTTTATTTTAATATAAAGCAAACAAAAATGAGAAAGAATCAATTTTGTTTTGGGGAATGGGTGGCGCCTTGCACGAAAGGGCAACTTATTGAACACACACATGGCGAAGCGAAACGGCACATTTTGGGGTGGACAGCAAAATCAACATTTATGGTTGACATAAAGTATTTTTTCATTTGTTTAAACAAGTTTTAGTTGTTGTTTATTTTCTGCAATGCTTTTAGTCAGCTTTCTGCATAGAACTAATACATACAAAGGAATGTGCGAATAACTCATGCTTATCATTACACTCACACACAGACAGTAAACACATATTAGCAAGCTTGTTGAAAATCTGGAATTCATCTCAAAAATGGACGTCCGTAAGGAAATGACTTTATCATTGTTTGCTAGTGTGTCAGTGTGCTAATATTTTTTGGAAGAAAAAATAAATCAAAATGAAATTCGAAATTTTCTAGTAATCACATTTTCCAGTACTTCATACTTATATCAATAATTAACATTTAAAGTATCGCAGAGCTATTCCCGACGCTTAGGTCGGGTAAGTTCTCATGAATCTGTGATCCTTTGAAAATATTTAAATGTTTTTGCCCTTATTTGATATATTGGACATTCAAACTATATATCAATTAACATTTCGAGCTCAAAGCTCCAACCAAATCATTATTTCTACACCTAGAGACAAATCAGAGTTACGCTTGTCCCGAAGCCTGGCAGTGGCACCCACGTTACGGCCAAGGAATTTAGGCCTATCAGTTCTTCTCTTGTTACTCTGGGGAGACTGATGAACTGATACATAAGGATGCGCATTCGATGACTATCTATCAGGGGCGTAACATGCTTATTATTAAGGTGAATCAGTGGATACTGCACTGCATACTATCGTACCATGGCTTGAGCTAGCCATTAGGGTTAAAGATTTCGCTGATGGGATCTTCTTTGATATTGAGGGAGCTTTCAATAACGTTCAGCCGGAGGCAGCCGTACTGCTTTCGGCGATCTTAGAGTTGAATCAAACCTCAAACACCTCATTCTCAGTCTTCTGTGCAACAGAATGATTGAGGCAAAATGAGGAGTAAAGTTATCTCATAAGGTCGAGTTGTTTCTCCTTTTGTAAGGATTCTGATCGTTAATGACCTGCTTAAGGGGGTATTCTACTGTAGAATTTTGAAAAGTTCGATTTTTTTTCATATACTCGTATTTAAAGCGTAGACTTTCAAAAATATGACCTTGGAAGGATTTTTCAAAATTCGACTTATTTTCGGCGATACAGCTGATTTTGTGAAGTGGTGTCAGTGTTCACTAGAATCGTCTCCTAAACTTTAAACGCAGTTTTCTCGAAACTACTTTTTTCCGTTTCTACCAGCATCGTGTCAAAATTTTTGTTTTTAATATTTTAAAAAAATTCAGGAATTTCAAAAAAAAAGCGTAAAAAATTATTTTTATTTTCAGGCAGTCGACATTTTTCAAACAAAATTTTTTCGTGTTCCAGGACTATAACAGCACCCTTACTGATTAAGAATTTTTTTGGATTTTTTTTTAGACCAGCAGGAGAGTCAAGATCAATGTCAACAGGATGCGCCATTTTTTTTTACACCTGTCTCTCTGCCCCCTCCCCCCTCCTCTAATTATTTTAATTTTTAATATTTTTTTGTAAATTTTTTTTTCTGCCCAAAATTTAATTTCTAGAGTAGAATACCCCCTTAAAACACCTGAGGATCGTGGCTGCCGGCTGATTGCCTATGCAGACTTAACCTTTGACCAAATTAACTCGAAATGGTCAAAGGAAATTTCCTGAGTACCGTTCCTGAGGGTATCTCAGCGTCGTAACAAATTGGGCGGACGGAAGTGGTCTCGCCATCAACCCAAGTAAAACGAAGAGGGTTTTATTTCAGATTCCGAAGAAGAAGCTTTCATGGAAGCCAAATATCGAGGAAAGAGCAAAAAATGCATAGATTTCCTTGTACTGCTACAGAGGAGCCATTGGCAAAAGGTGGAGTCTCTCGCCGAAAGTGGTCCTCTGGCTCTGTGACACCATAGTCAAGCCCATTTTGTTTTACGGAGTCCTTATGTGGTGGAGGGCTCTAGAAAAGTCCACACTTGCAAAGAAACTTCAGAGTGTTCAACGGGGGGCGCTTATCAGCATATGCATTGCACTAAGGTAGACTTCGCTGGAAGATGTATGGCTGCGAAAGTGGCTGTCAGGCTCAAACAATCTGGAATCTTAAACGAACACATACATATCTGAGCACTCGAAAATCCTCACACACTTTGACTTTATACCGGATCACTTAGATCATCTAGTCGCCAAACCGAACTCTGGTGGCTCCTTCTCTGCTTATATACCGACGAGGGAGCTGTGTGTAGGAAGAAGCCGTTGAAGGATAGTGAGCTTTAGGTAGGGGTTTACTGCCAGGAGCATGTTAAAAAAAAACTTTTAATGCAAAGGTTACTGTGATATAATGGAAAATTGGAAAAGCGCTGCACTATATTTACCTACCTACATATATTATAATATTCCACAAAAAGGCGCCTGATGCTAAAACCGGATTTTCCACTCGCCATGCATTTCATACTAATTTCGTGCTAATGCTTTCCGTAGTTGCAACGAAAAAAGGTAAAATGCTTAGCTTAGCAGTGCAAATATATGCGCACAAGAATGCCAAATTAACTCGAAATTCCCACTTCAAACTGCGGGGCACTCGGGCACTATCGGATGCGCCACGTTCCAGCCTCAATGCGGCTAAGCCGATTTGAATAACAAAATATGTGCAACACAATGCAAAATGGACACACACGCATATATATCTGACAGAGCGTATGTATATATGTATGTATCAATGTATATTCGTATGTATATTTGTGTGTATGCATGTATTTTCGTATGTTTGTGTGAATATGACGAAGATTACTCATACGCCCTCGGCCATCTGTTTATTATGCATATAAGTCTGTGTTAATGTAGCCACATTTCTCTTCACAAGCTGTTCAAATATGCAAGAGTAACTGTAAAATTATTTTGCTTTTATTCATATGCTGACCAATACACGTATACCAACAACCGCCACCCTCACATATGAATGTGTGTCTTTTAAACTGCTTGTTGCACATTCAGGCGAACAAATTGAAAATAATTTTCCAATTCATTCACACAAATTGCTGCTTACACATACACACGCACATCTGCTTGTGTATACGTATGTTTAGGCAGCCGTGCACCAGATAAAGGCGGCCGGCAGCTGCCTAAAATGCCGCATGTTATTTATTGTTTTTTTTTCGCGCATTTCGCTTCACTAATAAACCATTGCGAATTACTCAAACGGAAATATTGAAAATGTAAAACAGAATGCCTAAAACGCCGCGGTGCTGGCAAGCAAACCGAGGCATGCCAGCAAAATCGCCCGCATCGCCTGCAGACCGCTTATATTTTAGCAATTATTAGAACAACAACAACCACATTGTAGAGATAATAGCGCCTGTATAGTGGCATTGGCAAATATAATGTGAAAATAATTGTCGTCTATTTTGCTATTCAACACGGTTCATATCACACTAATGCCAATGCTGTCGGCATGTTTGTCGGCGCTGGTCATTCGGTTAATGTAAAATTTTGGAAAATGCCTCAGTGATGTGCACACATGCAACCCTGTAATTTTACATGTGATTAGAGTCCAACACATATTTGTTATATCAAGATAGAAAGTGCAGATATTTATTTTTGATATTGGAAAATTATTCACAGCATAAATAGAATTTTAGAAAAATATATTTTAGGTGTTATATTATTAAAAGAAAAACTGGGAGTACGTGAAGTTTGCAGATTATTCTAACGAAAAATGCCTCGGGCGAAACTGCAAGAAATCTTTGCGAAGTTGTACTCAAATCCGTAGGATCAAACCGGAGTCGAACTAAATCAAACATTTATTTCCAGATTAATGAAACCGTTTTTATGTTTTTCTGAAGTTTGAACTCCATGAATATATTTTAATTATTTTAAGTAGTGTGTATTTGGCAACATTTTGTTTACGCTCTGAAAAGATTTTCTGGCAATTTTAACTATGGAAAAAAATATCATCGAATTTGCTTGAAAATTTCGTATTTCCTAGGGAAACGCCGCTATGATTCCTTGAAAATGTTGCAAAAGTATTTTGGCAGTCTACCTTAACACGAACGCAAGTAGTTAAGAAGCACAAAGCATTCAAATCTTGGCTGAGGGCCCAACATTCCTCAAAGGCAACATTTCTGTTGAATATGATGACCAAACTGACCAACAATCGTTAAAAAGGACTTTGTTCAACAGTCCGGGTCAAATTTGATCACATAGTATAAAAGATGTCGAGGTGAAAATACATCTCTTTTATCAAACGCTTCATTGCTGGTGAACATGATGACTGAATTGTCCAACAATCTACGTTAAAGAATACTTTTTCATTAGTCTGGGTCAAATTTGATCACATAGTGTAAAAGATGTCGAGGTGAAAATACATCTCTTTTATCAAACGCTTCATTTTTGGTGAATTGATGACTGAATTGTTCAGCAATCTACGCCAAAGAAGTCTTTTTTCATCAGTCCGGGTCAAATTTGATCACATATGTAGTATAAAAGATGTCAAGGGGGCTTTTTTCATCAGTCCGTGTCAAATTTGATCACTTAGTATAAAACATGTTGAAAGAGAAAATATATATTCATCCAGCGCATCATTACTGTCCAACTAACTGCGTTAAAAGGAAGGTTTTTTCATTACTCCGGGTCAAATTTAATCACATAGTATAAAATATGTGTAAGGGAAAAATACATCTCATTTATCAAATATGTCATTACTGGTGCCTACGATGACCGAACTCTACAACAATCGATAAAAAAAATTTTATCAGTCCGGGTCAAATTTGATCACATAGAAAAAAGATGTGAAAAGATGCTTAAAAATATAATTACACCAAATTTTTATAATATTTTATTATTAGGCTTTAGACTGCCATTTGTATAAAAGTATTAAACTTCGCTTTTTTCCCAAAATTCAAGCTTTTTATGTTCCGTATTTTATTTTTCAGTTTAAAGTAAGAATGGTGTATGCAACAGATGTATTCAGCCTCTAAATCTCCTTAATCTCGGCTTACAAAGTCACTTCCACCCTCACTGCATGTTTTCTTTTTTAATTAATCAAATTGTATTTATTCAAAAACTTTGTGGAATTGTCTTACAACTTTAAAATTAAAAACGCACAATTAAAATGTTGCATTAATTACAGACAAATCCACTTGAAGTGTTAAGAAAATTTTCTTGTTCTCCATATAACCACAAGTATGAGTCACGCCTGGTAAGCACGTGTGTAAGTGTGTGTGTGCCAAACGTTGTATTTGCCTGCAGCAAACAAACAGCAACACTTGAGAAAAAAAAAGAAAAAAGTCTGGGGGAAAAAACAATTTCATATGAAAAACATGTGCTTTTTGTAAACACACACATTTGGGTCTGTAGAAGTTTGTATATACGTATAAATGTATGTATGTGTGTATAATTAGGCATGCGTGCGGGTAAGGAAAACTTTGGAGTTGCTGGCAAAACATTTGAAAGCAAATAGAAGTAAAACAAACGTACGAGAAAAGTAAATTTGCAGAACAAACATTGAAACCGCATTTATATGAGTTTTTATACCTCTGTACAGACAGACGGACATACTTACAGAACTACAGTTGAAGTGCAAGAATGTTGTTAAAAAATTGCAAAAGGTCCCGGTGGTCTCTGAAGTTTCTGCAGTGGTAAATAAATACCCGTAGAAGCTGGTAACTAGACTGGTACTGGTTCAGAAGCGACCAGAGTGAGTTTGCGTGAGGGAGATTTTATGTAGGAGTCCGCTAAATATCTATGCATATAATAATTGTGGAGAGATTTGTTATATATTAGAGCAAATCTCAGGGAACTGCCAGTTAAAATTAAACTGAATTTTGGATAAAAGGCTTATAAACAGCATTTGGTTTCATTGGAATCCTACAATATCCACTTTAGCTGAGATTTTTACTCTCAGTTAAATAAAAATCAGTCATATGCCACATTTTTATGATGTTAGAAGTTACTAAAGGCGATGCATTTCTCACTTCGGCTAGATATAAAGCCTTTAATAGTTGCTTTGATAAATTTCTATCAGGGTATACAAAACTTAATGAAGCCCCTTCAACCTCAAAGCAAAATTTAACTTAACTTTCATCTAAACAAAAAGTAACTCATAGCTAACCTCAAAACAATGAAGTTTAGTAACTTTTTTGAAAGTCCTAGCATATTTTTGCAAATCATGCATGCTTAGAAAGTAGAAAGTTCTTAGGATTATTGAAAAATTTGAGAAAAATCTGTCATTTGGTAAAGGTGGTATTTATACATCTGATCAAATTTGATCCAGACTAACAGTACATTTTCACGTAATTTAATACAAATCTTTATTTTCCTCCTTAAATGCGGCTCCTGAGACAGTAAAACCATGCAAACGCTTATATAAATTTTCCATACACTTGTTTTAAGCCTCGGTTGGGGTGGCCTTCTTGGATTTCGGTTAATTTTTGGAGCGCCGTTCGCTACATTATTGAACAATTTCGTTCAGGTCTATTAAAGAGAATCTAGAATGGCTCGCTTTAAGCCCAAAACGTTAACAAAAATGTGTGGTGTCGATCCCTGAAGACCCTCGATATTCAAGCAGTGCAACTTTTTCGATGTTGTCCTCTTTAATAAAAATGGATGGACATCTCGCTAAAGGCAAGTTATGGAAACTTCACGATCTTCACTGTCTTTCTTATGAAACTTCAAGATATTTTTATTTTTATATTTATAATGGACCAAATATGTACCATTTTTGTCGACCGACTTTTTGCCATTTTTCCGCTAGAGACATTCATATAAAACTATTCTGATTTCTCGACGAAAAACTGCGACAAGTAATTTTCACAGGCTTCTCTTGAAGCCAACTTTACTCCATTAAGGGAGCTCCGCATTGACCGAAACAAATGATGGTCCGATGGTGCTTGGTGAGGATCATATGGTGGATGCAACAAAACTTCCCAGCCAAGCCCTGCCAGTTTTTGCTGAGTCATTAAATATGTAAGTGGTCTAGCGTTGTTCTGATGGATGATGAAACCTTTCTGTTGATCAGTTCTGGCCGTTTTTTTCCATTGCTTGCTTCGATCTCATCAGTTGTTGATAGTAAACTTATATGACAGTCAATTTTTTATATAATTTCATCGACTTTTTTAACGATAGGTCGACTAGAGCGAAGTGCTTCTTTCACCACAAAATTTCCAGAACGGAAGCGAGCGAACCATTGTTGTGCTAAACGAACTTATACAGCATCGTCTCCGTAAACTTAACAAATTTCATTGGTGGGTTGCGTGCCATTCTTCCCTTTTTTATACAAAAATTTTCATCTTCCCCGAATTTAATTTTTTTTGTTGAATGAAGCTTAAAATCTCACCTTTCTAGCACTAGATTGTATGTACCATGTGATTGGTAGCACTGGAGATATACAACTGCAACGACATCTATTGACAAATACGAAAAGACTTTATTGACTACCCAAAATAAATTTCATTTGTTGACATTAGCTGGATGTAATGTACTCGTATACATATATTGTAACCTCTTGTGCTTTTGGAATATACAGATGAACTTCTATAAGTCGAACTCCTTAATTAACGGGTGGGCCATCTAACGTTTTGAATTTGAATTATCTATATTTCGACATTGGAAACATCAAATACCATTCGGAAAGTGACAGATATTCAGCAAAAAGTCTAAAATTTACGAAATCGGTCGCTATTCACTAAAAGAAAACTGGGAAATATTGAAAAAAAATAAAAATCGAGGATGGTCAATTTTACCGAAAAATCATCTTTTCGGACGAGACTCATTTCCACCTCGATGGTTACGTTAACAAGCAGAATTGTCGCATTTGGGCACAGGACGGCGCTACGTACCATACAGCAAACGCTACACTCAATCTTTTACGCCCTATCTTCGAAAATCGCATTATCAGCAAAAGAGGTGATGGGAATTGGCTTCCCAGAAGCTGCGATTTAACTCCATTGGACTATTTTCTGTGGAGAGCTGTTAAAGATAAATGTTACGCCAACCATCCAGGAACAATTCAAGATCTAAAGTACAAGACTCAAGCTGCTGTAGCTGCCATAAGGCCTGAAACCATCGAGAAAGTACTCCAAAATTGGGTGGATCGGTTAAGCTACTGTAAACTCAGCCGTGGTGGACATTTGTCCGAAATTGTTTTCAACAAATAAATTTCATACAACAACCTTTTAAATAAATGTTAGACCTTTGAAGCCGTTTTTTTTATTGACTTTTTAAATTTAAAAATTTTTATGAATAGAAGTCAAATTTTATACAAATTTCCTTCCATAACTCAAAGTTTTTTACGGATTATGATGATTTGAGTAAGGGAAGTTTAAATGTATTAGAATAGTTGGAGCTCAGGAGATGCTAAGATTTCTGAACCTTCTCGACTAACCTTGTTATATACACTTCCTAAAAATGTTTAAACAACAGGAAAAAAAGTATTATATATGGCTTTCATAATCTATAAGTGTTGCTAAAAGAATCTCTAGTAAGAAATAAAAAGGACCAGGTCACAGTTGTATATACTAAAGAAGTTGAACTGGAAGGCGAACCAGTACCTACAACTTCAGAACCAGATGTTTTGACAGCAGGAAAAAATATATAAAAATATACATATATTCATACACCCATATCTGGGTAAGTACCAGTAAACGTGGAGTAGGCGCACACTGGCACAAAAATTAATATATATGCACTTACATACAAACACTCCTCTCGAGCGCCATGTGATTTACATTAAGAAATCAAGAAAGCAAAACTCAAGAGCAACAGTTGCCACCGCAAATGTAAAGACTAACAGCTTCTTCACCGACAACTTGCAACATGTGTCGACAACTGCTGGCTGTTGTTGCTGCAAGCTATTTTCGTGTTGATATTGTACTTCATCGCTTGTTTGCGCCAACGTATGCACAGGCGCTTTGTTGTTGCAAGCAAGTGTTGCTGCATGTGGCATGAATGCAATAAATGCATGTCAGCGCAGGAATTGTGTGGCAATGAGTGTGTTGTCGCTGAAATAAATTACACTTTGCGTTTTCATATTTCATATTTCGCTGCATCTTTTTACTTTTTGTGTGCGGTAAAAATGTATTAAAATATTTTCATATATTATTGTTGTTGTTTTACATTTTTAATAATTCAGGAACTTATGTAATTTAAATATTTCTTCCACTCTGCACTACTCACACATTGAAATGAGCCACAGCAGGCATAAATGCTGTGTTGCTTGGCAGCAACGTATTCTCGTCGACATGGCCCCCTTCCCTCTCCACTTTCCGGTTTGAAGTTTTATTTCAATTTCAAACCGTTGCTCATTATTTTATATTAAAAATAAGGTTGCACATGTGAGTATTTGCTTGCTGAATTTTTAACCCAAGTGTCTCTCTTTATTCTCATTGTGGCTCAAGAAAAATAAGTGAACTAAAGTTTGAGCCAAAATCCTCCATTATCCAAGCCAAATTGGCAGTTTAAGACAGTAGTAGCTCACATATTGGTTCAAATGCAAGCGCAGATCTAAATCGCAAACAAAGTGAAAGTCTAAACACAGGATTTGTTTGGAAAGTAATAAGACTCAGTCGATTTAAGAAAATTTATTGAACCAATCGCTACAATACTTTAAAAACTTTCAAATAGGCTCCTTCCAATCATTAAAGGCGTCACGGAGGACATACTCTGGAATAGCCTTGAGAGCCAAAGTGCAGGATGCTTGGATCCCCTCTGCCGTCTCAAAATGCTTGCCTTTCATCAGCCTTTTCAGGCAAGGAAAGAAAAAAGTCCGGGGGCCACATCTAGCCGACCTTGACACAAGAAAAGTGGTGTGAGCCGGGGCGTTGTTGTGGTGGAACTTCCAATCGGCTGCTACGTCTTGTCGGACCCAATTTACTTGAAGTCTTGAGGACTTCCACATAAAACTTTGCCATTCATTAATGGTGGACAATGCCTTTGATGTCAAAAAAGACAATGAGCATCGTTTTCATTTTGGATTTGCTCATTCTTCCGATCTTCATCAACAATCTCTTCCCAGCCCACCGAAAGCCACCACTTCTTGCATATTTTACAATATGTTAGAGTTAAACATCAACCCGTCAAAACCAACCGCCGTCCCTTTCACAAAGCAAACATTGTTTGGTCCCCTAAGAATTAGTAGCAAGGAGTTGGTGATCAAATTCCTAGGACGGTGGAATAGGCATGTGACATTAACACTGTCCAGAGCCACCAAGGCAATCATGATTTACATGATGATTATGGAGCGGTTGCTTGGGGATCGCAGGCAAAGCAGTCTTCGGAAGGCCTTCAACTATAGAAGATGCAAAGACTCGTCTGCGGAGCAATGCGCACTTGTCCAATCACAGCACTTGAAGTCATGCTGGAGCTCACCCTGCCGCATCTAATTATCAAACAGGCAGCGAAGCATAAAATGCTGCTCATGGCAGCACAGGAGTTTAGAGGAACACACACCACTGGCACTTCTTCTAAGAGACAGCGTTACGAAGAGAGTAAACTTCACAAAGAAGTTTAAAGTTACCTTCTGCAGTAAGACAGAATTGAGTGATTCCACGCTCGACCTATTACTGAGGGACAGCACTGGTGCACTGACCAACACCGAAACCACTGGAAGACGTTGGAGCAGGTATTGTGGAACCGCATGCCAAACTATCCATACCAATGAGATGTTTTCCGAGCATCTTCCAAGCCGAAATCTTTGCTATAAGTCAGTGTTCAGAAAGCGAACAGCGATAGTCAAGCGCCACTAAAAGCGATCTCAACTTATGAAGGCAAATCGCTATTAAAGGAGCAGTGTATATGAAGACTGAGCCGCCTATCAGCTTGCGACCTTGTACTTCAGATCTGGGTGCCGAGCCATGAAGGAGTAGCCGGGTTTGAGCTGGCCGACGAATAATCTCGCTCTGTGCCAGGAGAAGAGTGGGGAGAGAACGGTACTGACAGCAAACAACAGTAAAGCCCCGACCAGAATCAAAATCACCTTTCTTATTCACCTCACAAATCCGCAGTTAACCAAAACGAAGTCAAAAAACGCACCAACAAAAGCAAACGAACTCACCAAGCTAATGCCCAGAGCAAAAGTCGTGGCTGCAATGGAAAAAAATTCCATACAGCTAATGGTCGTAATGGTAACTGCGAATTCAATGACGCATTTCCAGCTATTACAACTCAATTGGCATTAGTGAAATTCCTGTGCTCGGCTCATTTAATGTAATCAAGCGAGCAGTGCCATCAATCAAAACGATAAACTCATTTACTATAAAAATCAATCTACTTAAGTGTGACTGCCCTCTTTGCCGACGTCAGCGCTGTTGTTGCTATTGTTGCCGATCTTGCTTTCGCTGCTGCTAAACTCATTGAACATTTATTTAACTGGAAAACGCACACAAACATACACACACCCCGAAAGTTGTGCAAATATAGATTGGTGTGGGCAAAGTGGATACGGCGTTGCCACCTAAGCGGACATCATTAACAGCACGCAATAATGTTTAAGGCGAGCGCAAACTTTTACGGCATTACTAAAAAGCGCTTGGATGTTCAAGTGAAGGGATGGGCGACATTTTGGTAGGAGAGTTGGATTATTTTTTGCGCTCATGCACCGCATGATTGCAAACTTTCGCGCCAAGCAAGCAAACAAGCGAGACCAACAAGACCAAAAAACACGTGTAGTCAATGCCGATGACGTACGAAATGGTGAGAGTGACGCGACACGCTGACCAGTGCGTCAGCGGCAATATTTATTCTTCAGCTTTCACTCTTTGCGCGCAGACACACCAACAACACACCGACATACACGCGCGCAGATTTTTTAAGTTTTCACATTTTTTGGTCGTTTCATTTACTTTGCTCAATGAAGCAATTATCCGTTGATTTTAGCTAAAGTTGTTTGCCACCAATTCCGACAGTGCGGCGAATTCGTAAGCGAAAAACATGGTGCGGACAAAAATGCAAACTGTCAACTTGGCGGTGGGAGGCAGAAACTTTTTCCGAAGGCAAACATTTAAAAATAGCAAAGTTTAGCAAATTCTCCCGCAAGGAAATCACCTGCCATTCACAGCATAGTTTCTCTTTTGGAAGAATTTAAAAACTTTGCTCTGTGTTCTTTCATTATCTTTAGATCTCTGCTAATACAGTCAACACCCAAACGGATGGCAGTAAAATGGAAAAGCATTCAAAACAGAAACATAAAAATAATATTGCTAAAATAGTAGCTAAATTAAGGAGGGATAAGTTTTTTTGCAATGAGGTTACAAAAGAATAAGAAAAAAATGTTAACTTGAGAAGCACCGAAGCCCTGGTATAAGTACATTTCTTATAGCAAACAGATGTATAGTATAACTAAATCTGAAAGTTAAGAAGGACTCTTCTCCACCTGCTCTTTCCAACGGAATGGACGCACTTCCAATGGACATAGTACCATAAATCTTTCACGAAATCTTTCTCTCGAAAACTCCAATCGCTGACTCATCAGACGTTGTCATTATCCATGCCTTCGTACCATGTAGCAGGACAGGAATGATGAGGGACTTGTAGAGTTAGATCTTTGTTCCTCGAGAAAGACTTTACTTTTCAATTACCCACATAGTCCAAAGTAACACCTGTTGGCAAGAGTAATTCTGATTTCTTAGCTGACATTGTTTTTGATTTAAACCGGGTTCCAAGTCAGACGAAATTGTCTACGAGATCAAAGTTGTGACTGTCAACAGTGCCGTGGGCACCAAGTCGCGAACACGATGACTGTTCGTTTGATTGTAAGAGAAATTTCATCTTTTTCACTACTAGTATGTAACGGGCTTTTCAATAAGGACACCACAAAAGTAGACCTTTCAGATCAACAATTGAACTTCTAGTGTCGAGAATATTGCTGCCGCAAACGTATCAATTGAGAAAGACCAAAATCAGTCTCTCACACGTCGTTCTCAAACGTTGGTTATCTCTGTGACGTCGTTGTGTCGAATTTTCGAAAATATCTTGGCCTACATTCTTACAAGATAAAATTTATGGACTAACTGAAGCCGCCTGACCACCGGAATCGTGGTATGTTCGTGTATAGGGCTGACCGGATTTTTATCGAAAAATCATCTTGAGCGATGAGGCTCATTTCTGGCTGAATGACTTCGTCAATAAGCAAAATATGTATTATTGGTCATTCCTGAAAAAATTACGATTTGGTGCGGTTTATGGACCGGCGGCATCATTGGGCCGTACTTCTTCCGTGATAATTACATCCGACACATTACTGTGAATGGAAATCGCTACCGCTCAATAATAACCGAATATTTTTGGCTCGAATTGCATGGTATTGACTTGGACAATAAATGGTTCCAACAAGACGGCGCCACAAGTCACTCAGCGAATGCCACAATCGATTTATTGAAAACCAAGTTTGGTGAACGTGGTATCTAACGAGATGACGCTGTCTGGGTCATGTGATTTGACGCCGTTACACTATATTCTTTCGGGCTACGTCAAGTCTATGGTCTATGCCAACAGGTCAGCGACAATTGATGAACTTCGTACGAATATCGAAAGTGAAATTGCAACAGTATCGGCCGATATATGATTGAAAATAGTCGAAAATTAGGTTCAGCGTCTGGACTTCTGCAAGCCATACAAAAAAAATCGAGTTCCATACATAATGACATTGGATGTACATACTTTCAAAGCAATAAAGAATTACAAACTGTTTTTTAAAAACCCGTTATCTAGTGAAAATAATTCAGGAAATCTTTGATACTACTATTTGTCCCACATTTGTGAGTCACATGAGCACATCTAAAAAATCTCTCTCATAATTAAACACTCTCAAAGCTTTCAAGTCTCATTTTTTAATTTCTCCCTTTTCCTCTTTTATTGCTTTGCCATATACCTTGCCAAAACATAAATAACTATCTTTTACACGCCCCATTAGAGACTGCAGCACGCTCATCCACACAACTGATGGGAAAAAATCGACCGTCTCTTAAGAGCAAATCCAGAAACAGCAGCGACGCGTAGCTGCTTCTTTGTCGCTTGCATAATGTAATTAGTGACCAACACACTCTCCATTTATTTGCCATCGACAAAAACACGAAAAAGAACGAGCTAAAAAATCCGCGCAGCTTTTGAAGAAATTAGGAGAGAAACATAAAGAGAGGAGCACTTTGCAAAAAAGCACTTCAATTCATTAAGAGTTACAGTGGCAGTAGACACATTAGAGGCCAATGTCTGAAAAGGTGATACACAGCGGGTTCATATGTATGTATACTGGAGGTAATCAGAAAAACTGAGGAAGCAGTTAAGGTTAGACAAAATTATTTTTTCTATCTTTCATGGAAGTTCATGAGTTATACAAGGCTGTCTTCCGGGATTTGAAAATTAAGAGTCGGATCTTTGTAAACACTGTATTGTAAGGTTAAGTTAAAGGTTGATTCTCACAAGGATCTCACTTAGATAGTATCTAAATTCCTTTATAATTTATCATATGAGCCTCATATATCGACAAAGTGCTTTGAGCTTAAGGAAAATTTGTTAAGGCGTCTAGTGTCAGTTTCGGCATGTATCCAAGTTCGCGTTTGAAAACTTGCATTTGAAAGGATTTTTGGTCCTACCGCTTGAACGCCTATTACACTACATGACTAACTTTGAGCGCATAGTAAGCAAGTTCTACGCCAGTATTGCCGCTCTGCTGTCGAAATGAAAGTTTACTTACCTGCGAAAGGCTGTACTTCGAAGCAGTACGTCTATTGCTACTTTAATGACAAGCACTTCTGCTTGAAGAACATTATAGGGCACCGGTAACCTAAAGATAGGTTACCGTCTATCCCAGCTTCAATTTATCCATGAAAAAACTTGAAAGGCGACCATCAAAAGTTTTCCCTTTTCAAATGGATATATTATTTTTATACAGAAAAAAATACTAAACTCTCTTTGAAATATACCTCTCTGAATACCACTACCAAAATTTGCAACTTTTCTATGAAATCAAACTTTCGCTGTTCTCAGAGTTCTCAGCATATAATCTGTAAATATTTTAAATCCAAGCAAAAAACATCACAGTTATCACGAATTATATTCAAGTCAGTCTGCTCTGTCTTTTAGCACTTTCATCAGAACTTCACAAACACGCACCAAATATATTATATTCGTAGATTCTTCTCCGTCATATTTTCAAATTTACATTTTCTCATATAAAAAACTTATCATTTGCTTTAGTTACCTCCCAATTTGTAAACGTCTCCTTAATATGAGACTTCGTTTTAATTATGTGACACACTATAAATTAAAGCTGTCAGCGCTATTCTTCGTAACGCCCCCCGTTCACCACCCATCGCAGCTCGCTTAGATGCTAATTAGATGCTCATGGTCATCAACAAAGTCAACTTCTTCCGCAAAACCAGCAGCGACTGGCGACTGAGCGCGTGAGTGAAGAGCACCTCGCAATATTTAGACGCGATGGTGAGCGAAGCTAAGCAACATTTCTGTCTGTTTTGAGCACCCTCACCGTTACTCACGTCAAGTTACATCGGCCTGAGCGCATAACTTGCCGCAATATGAAGCTGACAGCAGCAAGCAAAGCCAAAGTGGTTTAAAAAATGCATTTGTTTTTTCTTCTCCGACTTCATTCATTTTATGTTTGTATGTATAATGGAATATATTTTGCTAAAACTAGTGATTCAGTACATCTCCATTTTGTCGTTCATATTAGTTACTGCATATAAACTGTGAAGCCTCTGCAGTTGGCCACTATTAAGCACTCTGATCGACGATGGCGTTAATGCGACAAACGCCATGTTGACTTCCGCCAAACCGCAGCTGAGCGGAAAAAACGCGCGCACTTCGCATTTGCTTGCGCTCGACTGCCACTCACCCGCGCCGAGATTGTTGCTTTAACGTGGCAATGCAAGCTCTGACTGCGGGGAATGGTAATTGCTGGCTGTCGTGTGCGCCGCTGCAGCTGTGGCTCCAACATTGAAATTGATTAATTCCGCAAAGTGTCAAAGGATTAAGCATTACTTTTTACATTCCTCTTCTTCTCTGTTACTTCAGCTTTGGCGTGCACTTCATCTCAGCTGTTTGTTTTTGTTTTTTTCTGTTTGCCCATTTTTCACATTTTATATCTTCCTGCTGTTTGTTCGATTGCGAACGCGATGAACTGTGCTGTGAGATAAATTAGTCGCTCTGCGAGAGGGAAGGGTTGAAGCACATTAGCTTTTGGTGGAACGAATGGATGAAAAGTGCAAACAAACAACTTTTTAATGACTTATGTGTCCCAAATACTTATAAGAGGAATTCTTTTTCAAAGAAAGTACGTCTAGAACTAAAACACAAAGAAGTGTGAAACAATGGAGTAAATTATAATAGAGATACTACCTTAAGAAAAACGATTGATTAGTTCTAAGCGCTTTACCATAATTATTAATATTGCGATATAGAAAACGGTTCATCCACAGAACCGCAACAGTTTTTCGGAGCCTCTTCTCTATCTAGTTAATGCTATAATGGCGAAATTAATCATGCATTTCAGGCTGGAGAAGAATTCCCTCCATAATTTGGATGCTTTGGGTATCAGTAACCAGATAACCTATCAGTGTTCTATAAGAGTATGCCTCGGTCTTAAAACCTTCTGTTGTATGCCGAATCTTTTCCTTAATTTTTGGGGCATTTCGGCCTTTCTCTTACTTTGTATGCAAATGCATCTCGCTTTCCTCTTCAACTCTCGGTATATAGTATAACCCATCCCGCACGTGTTGTGTCCGGTTTTAACGTTGCGTGGGCATTCTGCTTTATCTTCGCTACGACACAGCCCTCCTCATAGTAGCAGCTATTCTTTTCCTTTTTCCGAAAACCAATGCTTTCGTTTGCAGCTGTAAACGTAGTTTGAAATGCCGTCCAAAAGTTCCCTTTTACTGAGTTGCAGATGAATGCTCTCAGAGAGCAGGAGTACAAGTCGAGCAGAAAATCATTCGGCTGCCGGTTGTGATTACAGGTATTCGACCTCGAACCTTCTTTGTGTTTGTTGACGTGAGTGCGTGTGATTTTTTACGTGGCGGGTCCAAACCCAGTGCACAACCCTGGGAATGGGTGATGTTTTTCGCCCTAAGATCGGAATTCGTGAGCTACTTGAGCCATATTTACATTTGTATCAAGTGAATGGCGCTCAGAGAGCTGCCCTCACTTGCGTGAACTTCTACACATGGCTTCATCCTCCAAGCATTATCAGGCGCTCATAAAGAAACGAAGGACGTCGGTCTGGTTGTGAACGAGCAAAAGACCAAGTACCTCCCGTCATCAAAAAAATTTCAACTATTGGAAGATCCCTATTGGGACACCACGTTTAAGAGACGATGTCTTAACTCTGAGGTAAAGAAGGACTTCTTCATCCAGGATACAGCATACTTATCAATGGT
The DNA here is from genome assembly GCA_027475135.1 of Bactrocera correcta. Classification (NCBI taxonomy): domain Eukaryota; kingdom Metazoa; phylum Arthropoda; class Insecta; order Diptera; family Tephritidae; genus Bactrocera; species Bactrocera correcta. The sequence continues at coordinate 21,679,806 of CM050323.1, forward strand.
TTCAGAAAAGCAAACTAAAGCCGCATATCTCACTCATAATATCCGTACGTCTTTATGGCGCGGAAGCAAAGACCATGACGAGCGAAAAAAATACCGAATTTGATGGAATAATGAGATCTTTAACGATATAGACATAGTTTGGCACATAGAAATACAAATCTACGATTCAGTGTCCTTGGCTGATGAAGAAAAGGATGGCCCAAACTCTGATGGAAAAAAAAGAAACTTGAAATCTCCAACTGGCGCCAGAAACAGCAAAATCTTATCTACGCAGTCACGACCGACACCCGGCTGTAGTCTGAATTTGATGATGATGATACTCTATCCAAAACACAAACCAGGCTTAAGATTTCCTAGTCCATGCAAAAAAGGTTCCTTTGGTTTGACGAATGGATTTTGAATCATCGAGCTCAACCAAGCTTTTTCACATACCTGCTATATTTAACTGAAGCGACATTATGACAGCACAATTTCACACTAAATACAACAAAAATATGGCAACATGATAAAATTAATTTTTGCACAAACCAATTTGAAAGCGGTGAATAATTATAACTTGTGGTCGCCAAACAACCGACAAAATTCATATATATAGTTCATTTGATAGCCTAACACACACCAAATTATTATTTATATGCGTGTACACGGCCATACACATATTAAAAATACACCAAAAAATAAGGTGACTTATATTTATTTTGAAAATTCTTTATTTATTCTTCCAAATCAATTTCATCCCCTTCAAAGTAATACCCTCCCGATGCAATGCACTTATGCCAACGGATTTTCCAATCTTCGGAACACTGGTTGTAGTCACTTTCCGGGATGGCCTTCAGTTCCGTCTTCGCTGCGGCTTGAATTTCCTCTATCGTATAAAAACGATGTCCCCGGAGCGGTCTTTTGAGCTTAGTGGACA
>CM050323.1:21681721-21781721 GCA_027475135.1 Bactrocera correcta
AACGGGTAGATCATTAGCAGCATTATGACCACCACACTCAACGCAATCCAGAATTGGGCATAGCAAGCGAGTCTGGAGTTAAAGCCGGAGAAAACGGTTCTGCTTGTGTTTACAAGAAAGCACAAAAATCATTAATTGAGGTTACCTTCGCTAAATGGAACACAACTCTCTCTCAAGTACTTTTGGCGTAGTTTTGGACAGCAAACTGTGGAAGCAACATGTGGAAGAAAGAGCGAGAATGGCTAGCAATGCTTTATATGCGTGTAGACAGATACTTGGCAAAATCTGAGAACTCTCTCCCTCTCTTATGCACTGGTTCTACACAGCTATTGTAAAACCAATTCTGCTCTGCGTTGCAGTAGTATGGTGGTGAAGCACGAAAATTCACCTACCGGAATTCAATGGAAAGGGTTCAGTAGCTTCTTGCGCTGTGCGTAACGGCAGCTTTAAGAACAACTCCAACCTTCTCCAATATTTCTAGCTGAGGTCGTTGCTATTGCTATATAGACAGCTAAGCAGCAATCAAGGCAGTAACATCATATCGCATATCGGCCAGAAGAAAGATTTCTACGGTATGGTACATTGGGAGAGGTATCGATAGTGAAGCCACAGAGTCTGCTGAAATTCGCGTCAAACGCAGGCATCCTAAGGGATGACTTCTTCTCATGGACCTAGTAACAGAACTCCATCTGGTATCATAAATGACCACAAATGGTCTGTGTGTGGCTTATTGGCCTACCAAACTAACCCAACCTGTTTATGGATTTGCTATGTCTTCTTCTTCTGCCGCGTAAATTTTATGCTCAAATTTAGTATCTTTTTTAATTTAAATAGCCAAAAAAAGTGCTTACTTCCAAATTGTATTTTGAACATCCGGAAACTGTATCATGAGTATATTTTTTAGAAAGGGAATATTTTCTATATTTTGACTGTTCAAGAAATGTTCTTTATAAATTTTCTTAAAGACATTTTACAGCATCCAATACAATTGGTTTCACTTTAACCCACTAGAAATGCAGCTTTTAAACTCCGCATGAATAATTTATGAGTTCATAAGCGACACAATCTCGGCATACCTGCAGCTGCGACGACAAATGTGCCACATCTTTTTACCAACATAATGGAAGAAGCAAATATGCATGTGAAAGAGAGCGACCACCAAGAGCAAACACTCGTGAATAACTGCAAAGAAATGCGGTACTAGAAGCGGCTAAGGTTAATCACCTCCTCGGGCCATTTGGCGAGAGCGCATTGACATGTCTGTCATTATGGCTGCGCAGTTGCGAAAGTGTGTGTGTGCACATGGAATGTTCAGCTTTCAGCTGTGCCTTATTTTCAAGCGTGTGCGTATGCAATCGGACTTTCTCTGACTTTGGAGTGTGTGTACTTTAAGTAGGCGAGCATGTATACTTGTGAAAGGAGTAGACAACTTTAAATAAAGAATTGATGATAGTACTACATAAATACTTATATATATGTACATATGTCACGTGTCACTTAAAAATAGGAATGATTTTGAATTTGACTTTAACTTTCGAACTGGATTATGAGTAGGTTTAGCCTGATAGATTTTTGGTAGAACCCTGAGTTAGTGGTTGCGGAGTTCTGGCACCTGAGTTTAAATGGAGCTAATGACGCAAGCGGCTCCGTGCCGTTAGAACCCTGGCAGCCCTCTGAGCAGGAGCGTAAAATGGCGCTGGAATGCTCTTGTCGACTGAAAACACCGACAGGCAGAAATAAATCTATTTGGAGGACTGTAGAACTCACGGAAATCAGGGCGTCTGGCTGACGTTGAGTCAACAAGGCCCGTAGGAGTGGGTCAACTAACGATTGGGAGTTATATAACACGGTACTTGCAAGATAGAAAGGCTTCTACGAAAAAGTGGAGGGATGTTATGAGTCCATTATGTTCAAAGGTAGCCTCGCAAAGAAGTCTGTCTTCGTGGGTTATCTTAAGGACTGCTGGGAAGGGCCCTAAGCAGTAAAGATACACTTCAGATGCTCTTTGATGCTCACTTCCCGAGCAATATGCTGCAAGTGGATTACGCAGCCTTTCGACCTTCGCGATGAACAGCACTTGATCTGGGCGGTGAATTTGTTTAAAATTTTCAAGTCCTGAGGCCAGACGGCATCATGCAAGAGCAGCTGCAGCAGGGTGTTAAGATTTCATGCAATTGGTTGATATCTATCTCTGTGAACTGCATAAGGCTGTAGTACACGCTGTTGCCTGGAGACGAGTCGGAGTAAGATTCATTCCGAATGTTGGTGGGTGCTCCCACGTTACGGCCTAGGACTTCAGGCCCATCAGCCTCTACTTTTTTTTACCAAAACAGTCACATAAAGGGGCGCATTTCGAAGGATAATTTATCAGAGCAATATATTTATTATAAAGTCAAATCACTGGACATACATTGGGGTTAAAGAACTCACTGCAGCGAGATTCCTTAATATTGAAGGAGCTTTCAACAACGTCGTACCGGAAGCAGTCGTAAATGCTTTGGATGGCTTTGGGGTTGATCAGAGTGATTGAAAAGGAATGGGCAACGCAATTGCCCTACGAAATATGAGTAGAGACACCCCACAAGGTGGAGTTCTTTATTGTCTTCTATGGATGCTGGTCGTTTCTTAAAAGGCTTGAGGATCGTGGCTGCCGAGTGATTGCCTATGCAGAAGGTCTAGCACTTATGGTCAAAGCAAAGTTCCTGAGCACCGTGTGCGAGTTGACGCAAAGGTAACGTAACAAAACGGTAATAAGAAGCAGTGTAGGAGAGGGGCAGTGAGCTTCCTTACGGATGGTTCTTTCAAAGCCGAGGTTGCAGCCATTAAGGTAGCTGGAGATTGCTCCGGAGTTCAGCCTCCTTCAGAGAAAGGACCATCCACCAGATAGCAGAGCGGCGATACTAGCCTTGAATTCATTAAGAGTGTATTCAGAACTGGTCTAGAAGTGCCTAGTCTCGCTATCAATAACGTCGAGTATCTTTTTGATAAGACTAGTATCGGTGCCAGACCATAGTGGAATCGCTGAAAACTGTAAAGCTGAGCTGATTATATAGAAAGAAAATACCACCAAGAACCACTATCAGTAGAATGGGAGTAGGTCTGTGCTCCTATATCCACTTGTGTTCTATTAGTAGATAGCTGGACTTTGCTGAAGCTCGGTACATGCGCTGTCGCAAAAGCCTTTTGGCCCAAGATGGATCGAAAGAGATATAGTGATCTCTTTGCCCTCAGTAAGGCTACCTTCTCCCTAGTTGTGGGGCGCTAAGTTGTTTGACAAGTTCGCCGTTACTGGAAAAAGTGGTATAAAACTGGAACGATAAGATTAACTACCAGAGAAAAAAGGCTAAGAAATTCTGGTCGCCAAAAAAATTTTGAAGGCAGGTTAAAGTAAAGCCAAAACACTGGACAATCTTTCACATGACTTGTGTTCCATTACAAATTTTTTTTTTCCATCCGACGAAAAAGTTTTGATGTTATGCTATCCCTGGACGTTGGTGTTCGTTAAGGCGATAAAACTAAAGCCTGTAATTTTAGAAAATGCAACATATTTATACATCGCCATTATAGTTATAATGTTTGTAACTTTGTCAAATCAACCAATACTACACACAATCTCACAATCAGAAAACCAAAATACATTTGAATTTCACTCGCTTGAGTTACAGCCAATTTCAAGCCTAATTTATCACGGCAGAAAGGAGGCATGGCAAGTAGAATGCCAAATTAGCTGCTAACCAAAACAACAGCGATGACAATAAAAACTCAAGTAAATTGCAAAATATGTCGTAAGAGTTCATTGTCAAGTCTATGCCCGATAACAGCTGCGACATGCAACATACACAACAATGACAACAATTGCAAGCAAATGGAATTGGCTGGCAGTCAACATTAACTAAAACCCAACGTCTCTCCGCTGTGCAAGTTTATGTGTTCGTGTGGGCGTTAAAGTCTGTGTGAGTTGACTGCATTTCACTTGCCATTGGCAAAAAGCCAATGATTCTCACACTCACTCTCCCACTCAGTCAGCGACTCGCCCATCCGGCAGCCAAGTAACCAATTCCGGCGCTCATTAAAAGGGAATAAAGCGCACACATACACACATACAGACAGCCAAACATATGCAAATTATGCAGTTTTCCCGGTTAGTTCTCATGTGTCTGCGAATTTATGTGAATTTTGCGTTCTCTTTTTTACTGTGACACCACTTTTTTCTGCTTATCATTCCATCATTTTTCGTTGCCGACGAGGCACTGCGCCAAATGCTGCCAACATGCTCGTATGAGTCAACCAAATGAGCTTGCCAAGCGAATGGTGACACTGTTCAGGGGCGGTAATTGCAAGCGTGATTACTTTTTTGTGCGACGGTGACGGTGATAAAAAAGTTTGGCTTGTAATTTCGAATTGTTATTGAGGGGGAGTCTCAGCCATTTGTGTTTGCTTATTTGTGTAAAACAAACAAAAACAAAAACTTGCAAAAGTAAATGCATAATTGCCAAACAACTGTGTGAAACATATATTGTAGTGTTTGTTCATAATAAGTACCGTTAGTTATAGCTTTCGTTATGACCTGATTGGACAGAATAGTGAATAAGCGGAAAATAAAAACATGAAGGGAAGTTATAATAAAAGGGGGAAAGGTTGGAGAGGAAAATATAAGATAAGAAAGGGTACGTTGAGATGTGATGGCATTCTGTGGAAAAGTGAAAAATTTCATAAAAATTGATGGGGTAGGTAAGGAAAAGCTAAACTGGATCCGTTATGGCTGGATGGAAGATGATTGGAGCTGTATACAGAATATATAGGTATATAAATGGGGATCGGACTGCGACTTAATGTCTATTGTGCCCTCTCCTAAGTCACATTGGATCACCTAAATTCCAATGTACTACTATTGAAGCGATGTGATGCCTATTTGGAAACATGGATCTAAGGGCCATAATCCTGCGTCTACAGACTGCAGCGTAGTCAATTAACCGGTGTTCGGAGTTTTGGGCTGCAAAACGCAGAGCCTGTAAGTGCTTTTTGAACTTGCAATGGCCAGTAGTAAGCGATACGTAGCTGAGCTTGTCCCTTGTGAGATTGATTACTAATTTATAGTAAACCTGCGAAGGTTGCAATCATCCAATAGCACCTTAGCTTGGTGCATGCCTTGGAGTTGTTTCCAATACCCCTCCCTGTTCACTCCTACTTCCTTGCGGTGCAGCTCTTTTATGGTATGGATAACAACCGCAATGAAAGGTTCAGGTCCTACCCTGTCCGTGGATGCTGTGGAGAGGACTAGCACATCAGCCAGTTCATTTCCGGCTATACTCGTACCTTTATGACCGGGCACCCAGATAAGGTGCCTTTGGTTACGATCTGATAGTCTATTCAGCCATTCTATACACTACTGCACCAGTAGCGATTTGATCTCGATTGGAGAGATCGTTTAAAGTGCCGATTGACTGTCGTTGTGTACGGCTTCGTTGTGATAGTAGCGTTGAAGGTTTGTCTCTGCGCACCGACTTATAGCAAAGACTTCTGCTTAGAATATGCTTGAAAAACTTCTCATAGGTATGGAGAGTTTAGTGCGTGGTTCTGCACCAATTCCCTTGATCCGATGGTGCACCACTTGATTGCAGTTTCCCTAATCAATACTCTTAACCCTAAGCTCGAGAGCGGAATCATTCCATTTAGCCTTTGCGCTAAGAGTAAACTTGAACTTCTTACTGAAGTTTACTTTTTGGATTTTGTTGTCCTTTGGGCGAAGAACCAAGAGTACTTCACTATTCTAGTCATTCATAGGCTGGAAAGAGTTTATCTTACTTCTCCCAAACCCTTCTACTATTCTTTAAAGCAGTGCGTGTTTGGCTACTGACTGATTACTAAGTGAAGCGGTGGGGGTTCCATCATGATTTCGAGTGCTGCCGTCGGGCATGTGCACATAGCACCCGGCACGCAGATGCATGCGAGTCGTTGTTGCCTTTGGAGTTCCACCGAAGTCTGTGATGCTTTCGAGGTCCCAGCCACTGCTCCACAATTGATAATCGGTGGCACGATAATGGTGTACAACCATCTGACAATCCTTGGCTTGCAGCCCCAGGATATACCAGCTAGTAGATTGCACACCATGAGTGCTTTAGCAGCTTCGGCTATGGTTAATATTTTGCTTCCACCGCAAAATGGAAACCAGTGTGAAATCGAGGTATTTGATCTAAAATATTTGCCATCTCTATCTCCTTGACCTCAAGGGTTACGTTCCTGAGGCCGAGCTGGGACCTGCGTCTCGTAAAAAAAACGATGACCGTCTTTGAGGGGTTAATGTTCAGTCCAGCCCTACTGCACCATCCCTTAGCTAGGCATAATCTCCTTTATATGATGATTGCAGAGAGTGTTCTCAAATTTTCTCTCTAGCAATAATAACAATGTCATCCGCATATTCTTGACAGCGAATTCCATTGTTAGTTAGCAAAACGGGTAGTTCGTCCACGACAAAGCTCCATTGCAATCTATCTGATAATATATATTTTTTCCCGTTGTTGGAGGTGGAACATAGAACCCCACTTTTTTACATCGGTTTCGGTAATCAAAGGGTTTGAGATGAGTAGGTGATTAGCCTTCTGCATCCGAGCCTAGTTCTGGAGTTGCCGGTTTCGCCTCTAGTCAGGCAATGGCGTTGGAGTTTCCTCCTCGCAGGTGCTAAGGTTATACCGCCTTTACTCGGTCGTCAGAGCCTCCTTCGTAGTGAACAGGGGATACTGCGCGAAGGTAAGGTTGACGTTTGGGATGGGCTATATATTCGCATCACCAACCCCATTTGCCCATTTTTGGTATTAGCTGAATGGGCTTCTCCCATCTCATCTCTCTCTGAAAAAAAAAAATATAAAACTGTTAGGTACAGGACATTCAAGTTACAATTAAGGGCTCATACTTGGAGAGCTCTTCTTAAAACTGTCTATCAAACCAGCTTTTCAAAGTGCGAAGCAAAAATAACGAATCGCTTTGTTGACCCAGTCTAACAGTAGATATAGTCAAAAGTCTTAAACAAAAAATATTTGTATACCTGAAGCCTTCACTTCGCTCAACTTTCCGACTTACTACGAGTACATATTCACAGAATTTTCATTGTTTGCAGTAAAACAAATCTAGAATTTCATTTTGCGCAACTTGAGTTGTATTTCAGCTCATAAACGGAGCTCTGTCAATATTTGTGACACTAACATAGTAGAAATTTGACAGGTAGCAAGCAAGAGTGACAAAGAATACCATGAACCTATGAACAAACAAAGCGCATTTAAGGCGAACACGTATGTGAAAGTGCACTCAGGTGTGTTGGTGGGTAAGTGAGCTGTCGAAAAATGCAGCTTACAAAGCAATACTGCACAAGAGTTACTAGAGTTGCTCAGCAGCTAAGGCGGCGGAAGTAAGCCGACGGAAGTTTGCTATAAAAGTTTGGCAGCTCCGACTTTACGCACAAATAGAGCGCATATTTAAAGGTATAATAGCTGGAATTGGCTGAGTGAAAATACTCCGGAGGCATGTCATGTAAAATGTGTAGTGAAGCAAGTGGAGAGAATAGAAAGAAACTCACCAACGGAGTGGATGCAAACAGGCGTGAGAGCAAATGTCTTACGTTCGACAGCTGGAAAAGTTGTAGAACTTGGCAATGTCAAGGTGGCATATTGAAATAATGAAAAGTTGCCAATGTTCGAATGTAAAAGTTGCTGTAACTGCAGCTATTAATTTTCAATATGCTCACGATTTCCGCTACATACAGCGGTTGCATGTGGAATGCCCCCGCAGAAACACAAAGAAACTAGAAAGTATGCGCATACAAATGTCATTCTGCCTCAGCTACCACCAGCTGTCTGCTGACTTTATAAAGCACACGCAACACATACAAGCCAATACTTGCTGCCAAATACCTATATGAACACACATACTATATATACAAACGCATGTGTATGCATGTGCGCGTGGGTGAAATCAAATATGCTGCGACATGTCTGCGATTACAAAAACCACAGAGCGCTAGGAAATCGCATGCATAAAAGCCTGCATGGCGCTCTGGCATAATAGGCGTTGGCACATCCTCCTTGCTGCATTGAAATGCATTCACTTATGAAGATTCCAACTGCTGCGTGCCACTTGCTTTGCTTTGCTTTCCTCATCGCGCACTACTGAGCAAATAGTGTACGCTGGCGCAGAAATGAACTTTTGTTAGGCAGGTGGTGCCCTCGCTGCGGGTGGCGGATTAACTATGCAATGGCGGCGGATTTGCTGTCGCTGCCAATGCATGTATGTGTGCGCGTGTGTGTGTGTTTGTGCGATAAAGTTGGTAAGCGAATTGCATACAAATCATACAATGTCAGTGCATATCGGCAAAGCGTTGAGTAACTGCTGCGAATGCGCATTTTAGCTATCATTTTTCGTATTTTTCCGCAGCAACTTTCAATTGTGTTACTCATACGCACTGCTGCACATTTAAGTGAATATTGTAGACTTGTGCTTGTGTTTGGATATTTGTGTGCACTTGTTGATTTCTTTTTTTTCAGAGACTTTTTTATTTTCTAAGAGCGTATATTACGACGGTTGAGAAGCATATCGCTCGGTTTTGCAGCTTTAAGTGACATTAAAGCGTTATGAAAAGTTAGGTATACGCAGTGCCTGTACTTTTAGTTTGGATTCGATGGCGGCTGGAGTGCGACGATAGTTCAAATGGCAGTTAGACTTATGTGAATGTGAGTTCGCTTACCTTAAGCGGATATACTTAGTGATGGTATAGTAAAAATTATTGACACGATCCATTCATTTCTAATTATTTCCGCTGGGTGTAAGCGCTATAAACATAAGCAGAGAACCTGCATTGTGACAGATTTTTTTTCTTGACGTTAAAATGGTATTTTTGGACCTTTTCGAGTTTTTTCGTTGGATAATGTTTTTTTTTTTGAAGTGGAGTTCTTCAGAAAGCTCTGGCATATTTGTTAAATATATCTTCGCGACATCAAGATTGTAGTCCGAATTGCTGTTAGGTCCTCGGAGCATACGCACGTCAAGGACCTGGAGACATGCAATTTCTCTATCACAACATGATGAGTCTGCTTTCAAACTTTTATATCCGGGGATTGCAAAGCAGCTTGATGAGCTTTCTTGTGCTGGAGTCCAGTACTACAGAAAAACATATTTCGGGCCTCTGTGAAGTCAATCAGCCTCAACCCATATAAAGAGATTTCGGCGCGGAGACTGGATTTTATAACTGCTGTACCAAAGATGGCTTTTCTACCTAGATTGCTGTAAAGCCGCCAAGCATAACTACAAGGTTATATCGTCCTTCTGTTCCGTCGGGTCACGGTGCAAATTAGTGTTATGTTGGAACATTTTGCTCTGAAGCGGATTGTGGCTAGTTCTTATTCACCGGAGTGAATGAGTTTTTCTTCCACCATGAATCCCCCACCGAAGTTGGCCTTTTTTTATAAGGCTGCTGTAGTAAGTATCACAAGGACCTAATCGATTTCATTCTTGCCCCGTCATTGACATTTCTTAGACGGCGGTGATGTCAGCCCTTACTCTCACGAGGACGTCAATCAGTTGAACAGCGCCACTTCCCAAGTTAGGAACCGGATATCCCTGGCGCATTCGCTTAAATCATAGTTCTTATTGCATTCGCTGTAGTCGACACTTAAAGTGGGATTTTCCATCCGAAGCTGCTGTTTCTTTCTCATTGGGAGTGAAAACCGATACCCGCTCACAGCCGCACCTCTGGAGAACGGACGCATCAATTAGACTCTGGAACTTTTCCTGAAAAGACACTGCCACAAATATAGCTTTACGACCTCACTTGCTCTATTGGCTCCATGTATTGGATGTCGTTATCAAAAAAGTGTCGAATTAAACCCTTGGATTCGGTGTTCTTAAGGAACTCGGCCTAAACTGGGAATGTGGCCAAGAAATGGTGTTCCTTGAGGAATCAAATACAACCTTTTCATTCTCCAGTAGAGAAGAATTGAGCATGAAAGTTCCAACGGCGAAACCAACATATTTACCGACGGGTCGAGGAGTGAAATAGAGTCAGGAGCGAGTTTATTCTATAATAATCCATACGCGGAAGATGGATTTCAGGTGGAAATTGTTTGCATAATAGAAGGTGTTTAGAGGGCTTCAGCTCTAACCGGCAAGTTCATGAACATTCTAGTGGACAAGTAAGCGGTAATTAAAGCCATCCATAGCGACAATACTAAGTCTCGCTGCGTTAGGTTATGCAAGCTAACAAGAGCTAGATTTTGAATAGGTAACTCGGTTAATATATTCTGGGTATGCAGTCATATAGGAATAGAATAAAACAAAAAAGCAGACGGGTTGGTCCACACGGAGATATTTGAGAACCTTAAGCTGTCCGAGACCGAGCTTAGAAGAACAGATCAGGTCTTGAAACACTAGGAACACAGCGCATACCATAAAGTAAGTTTGAGGTAGTGTTGATAGTGTATAGATCACCATAACTTAGATCTTAAGATCAGACCTTCAAAAATTGAAAAACAAAATTCGCCGGAATGCTGAGCATGCGGGGGACATTATCTTTGCGCATGCCCAACTTATAGCCGACTGAGGCGGCATATATTTTACGGTTTCCAATGTCTCAACTTAAAAAAAATGCAATGAGTCTACCATAATGGTGACCTTAGTGCAGTAACTTGTGGTGTGGCGCTCCCAAGCCTTCTTTTTAACCAATAAACCATCTCTTAATGCTGAACAGTCTTTTAGCATGATAAAATGTTCGTCAGAGTAAATTTATCTCCCCAGTACCGTGAACAATTTTTCAAGGTACTTGCAATGCCCAACTGCTGGATTGGAAAAAGTCTGAAGCCCTTCAGGGTATAAAGTGTCGGTATCTTTATTTTAAAATTGTGGCTTAAAGTATAGTAACAGTATTTCATATACTCACTTGTGTAATTCTATGGCATTTTCATTAAAGTGATGACCTGTTTATTGTTATTGTCATTGCTTCCTTTCAATGTTAATCAAATGTCCTTTTGCCTTGGCGCAAAAGTAATATTCGCCAGACTCAAAGAAATATATGTATGCTGCCTAACTTTTTATATTGCCTGCTTGCTCTGTTTGTGTTTATTGTCTGCAAAAATATTTTACAAAAGCAAAATGGGTTTCGCAAAGCCAAAAGGCGGCAGATGCTTTTCTACAGAAAGGAATTTTTTAATTAAAATGAGCGCTGCAATTAGACGCTGAATGCTGTGCTGCTTCTTTATTGCTACTATTTGCTTTGCCATTTAGGCATGTGTTGGCGTTGAAGGGGGAGAGAGATTAGGAAGTGCGGTGTAGCTATGTTTAAATTAAGACTTTGACAATGACATTGAATGGTTTGTGTAAATAAAAGTTAATATTTTTTTGTTTTTTGTATTAGTCTAGTGTTTAACTAACGGTACATTTTTTGTAGTTCTGGCAAATGACTTTGTGAAGCTATTTTGAAACTTAACTATTTTTCAAGGGTGCTTTGCCAAAAAAATTGAAATAAATATAAAGTGAGCTGTTGCAAAATATACACATACAAAGAATCACCTAAAATGCAAGACAGCGTATCATCAAAAGATTCGAAATTGAGGTTTTTAATACTTACGGTTCACTACATCAAATTACATATTTGTATACATAAAATTTTAGGCTTCCGCAACACTTATAACCAGTATATAACCAATATTTAACCATTATAATAACCATTATATAACCAAAACTCAAATTGTCTTTCAATAAAAATATCATCAAAAAAATCGAGTTCGAGTTTTCTATTCCTTACGTTTCATTACATCATATAACATTTAAAATCTAAAATTTTAGGCTTCCACTATAGTTATAACCAGTATATAACCAATAATATAGCCAATATCTAACCATTATAATAACCATTTTATAACCAAAACTCAAATTTTCTTTCAATAAAATTATCATCAAAATAATCGAGTTCGAGTTTTCTATTCCTTACGTTTCACAATATCATATTACATATATCTATACATAAAATTTTAGACTTGCGTTACAGTTATAACCAATTTATAACCGTTTATAATAACCATTTCATAACCAAACCTCAAATTCTGTTTCAGAATTAGTGGTTTCTATTATGATTTTCCTTCACCTTTAAACTAATGTAACGTGATGTTAGTTTGCAGTTACGTTACGTGACGTAAGTTTGCAGTTTAGGTCACGATATGCACTTGCTAATTTTACTTAGAAGTTGAAAAGGAAATCAAAACACTCTACCACTTTCAAGAGTATTTTTTCACAAATAAAATTTTCCAACATCAATTAAGAAATATCCTAAACTTATATAAAATAAAATATTTTTTATAATAATATTTGGTTTAATTTAGCTAAGAAAATCATATAAATATACATATCTCTAATCAAGGACATTTCTACAATCAACTCTTCCCTTCCAGCACTCAAGCGCACTTAATGCCCATTTCGTTCTTAGAGTAGCAAAGTACTTCTGGGTTTTCGCTTTCTCAGAGCAACTGCATTGCCACTTGTCCACCAAGAAAGGCAGCAGTGCTCGTCTAAAAAGACACTGTTAAGTATTTGTTAAGCAGCAGCCGGCTATTCGACGGTCACTCAACGGTGTCAAGTATTAGCTGCAACTGCAATTGTTGCTTGGACTGTGGCAAGCCAAATGCTATTGGCGAATTGTAAGAAAATAACGTATGTGTATTTACTTTTACAAGCGGTGATGCAGTATTTGAAGTATGCGGTAAAGCACTTGTACTTTTCTGAGATTTCTAGTCGATGCTGGTAAAAGTGCATGTGGAATTTAATGTGAAGCGAAGCTGAAAGATTATCTTGAATTTAAGCTTGGATATGTCACAACTGTTAAAAAAAATCTATGCACGAATGAAATTCTTCTGGCTTGCAATAGAAATTGGTGGATAAAGAATTCATATGAGGTGTTTTGGAACAATATTTCATACCGCCTTTCCTTCGTTTATAAAGGATTTTATATCAATTTTTCCCATCCTGATTAGGACAACTCTATAACTTATTTTGATTTCATCAACCACATGTTCTGGATTTTAAAAACAATAAATATTTTTTTTCATCGAAGTGAAGAAGCAGATCTAGAACATTTTGTGTAGTTAGTTTAGATTCGATGGCTGAACCTCAACTTGTCGGATCGCATTTCAATTGCTTTATGTAGTTTATTTTGAAGCAATAAAATTGAACTCCTTTATCCGATCTTATAAGTTGGCTAGGAGACTTAAGGCCAATAAAATTCTGCTTTTAACTTCTATTCACTTCAGTTCAGTGGAATATCTGCAAGTGTGAGTTCTCAAGTATTTTACTCTTAATCTGGCTAGGATGGGACATTCGAAATGAGATTTTGAAATGTTTCAACCTCGTTTTTTCCAAGCAGCCACTTCAGCTGACATTCTGTTAGTTCTCAACCTTACATCAAGGATAACGAGAGGCCAATAATTTGCTAGAACCCTTGAAGTAAGGAATGGGATAGCTTCTAGGCGGGCAAAGAGCTGACTGAACTTCATGTGATCAACCTAGGGCTCTAAGACTCTTACGAGAGTGCAGAAACCAATGGTAGCCCAGCTCGGAACAAGTTCCCGCGAAGTCTATTCAGTATAAGAACGGAAACAGAGAACGAAGCACCGACGGGGCAAGAGTGCATTTTCTTGCCTGTTCTGCAGTTACCTGCGATTCCATGGCAACATCGAAGTCATCACAAAGTGACTCGATGCCATTATTAACGAAATTAGGTAATCCTTAGCCAGCTTCAGTCGCACGAGTAGTGAGCTCTAAGATTGGACTGTAAGTTATTTTCTACGTTGTTGACAATCTCAGCGGCTTTCCTGACCATAAAGGTTTACGGCTGGAAGATGCTGCAATGTTCCAAAAAGTTGAAGGATTGGCTAAGATCGAGCAATAGATTTCGGCTATAACTTTTTTACCCAGTTTTAATTAGTCTATGTAGAGGTTGTAAGTTCCACTGGCGAGTTGTATGCTCCGCGCCCATTCACCCTCTTCTAGTGAGACTTAGAAAATTTTCTACCAAATAAAACGTGAGGGTATGTGGTATATTTATTCACCAACTCCCTGCTTATTGAGATATGCCCGAATATCTCTGTATAGAACGCAACCAATCTTCTAGCTGATTTTGCTGCGGAGTCTTCCACTGCACTGTCGATTGGTGATAGGTTGTCATTTGGAGCTTTTTTGTTTTGTAGAGCTTTGGCGAACTTCAACATATCTAAAAAGATAACTGAGGCACAATAAATACCGCAAATCAATCCTTTGTGTGTATAAAACTTTAGGAAGGTAGTCAGGGAATCCATTATTGTCTATGCGGATGTCCATAAGCAAAACTTCTCTACGTAAGGACCCTGTACGTCGATTTCAAAATACTCTTACACCTAAAAAGGCGGCAGGGCACAAGTCAGAAATTGAAATTTAAGAAATGACTTCTATGTATAATAATAACAATAATAATAATAATAATAATAATAATAATAATAATAATAATAATAATATTAATAATAATAATAATAATAATAATAATAATAATAATAATAATGATAAAATAACACAACAATTAACGAAATAATATTAAGATCCCCAACAAACCATAAATGAGTAAAAATACTCCACATTTCAATTAACTTTAACAAGACACTTACAAACATGCCACTTCTTTAAAGCAAAATAAACATTTATTTAATAACAAGGTGTCTTATTCTTTGTAATACACATGCACACACACAAACACAGGTAAGTAAGCTCACGGCGACAGCCCCAACGGGGTTTTAATTAACTCGCCACATCAAAGAATTGGCTCATTAAATTTTAACACGAATGAAAATGTGTTTATTAATTTTAATGATTGCAACTGCGATACCGCCGGCCAAACGCACACACAAACCAAGAGTACCACACATTCATATACACACGCTTGCTTTATGTTTCCGCACAAAAGTGCATTAAATTGGATTTGCATTTGTATGCGCCCGTGTGTGTGTGTGCGTATGTACAATTGCGAGCGCATGAAATATTTACGTTTACATGTGGATTTATGTCCGCTTACTTTGCCGCTGAGCCTTCATAATGAAATATTTCATCTGTGCGCTCCGCATTGAGCAGTAAAGCGTGCAAAGATTTATGGGCGCTGCAATTACGTTGAGCCGCGCTGCTATTGAACGCTGCGCTTTTGCGCGAAATTGCCAATATTCGAACGAAAAAATGCAGAAAAGCAGGTGGTGTCAGTGAATGAGAGAGTGAAAGAGATATGCAGAGAGAGACAACGAAGCTGTTCATCAATGTTATTGCAATTGTTGCAACTGCATAAAGTCAGTCGCATTTGCATGTGTGTGTGTGTTATCTGCTTGAGTGCCTGTTAATTTATAGGCGCAATTGGTACAGGTGAATTGATGCATTGCACGGTTGGGCGGTCAGCTTGCGGTAACTATTTGTATGCACGCAGCATATGTGTGCGTAATAAGCAGATGCACGTGTATTGGCGTGTTGTTCACCTAGAGCGTGGTAAGAATAATTTTGCTGTGAATATTGTTTTACCGTTTTTTGCCTCTGTTTTTAAGTGACTGATCGTAAATGATTCGAAAATATTTTTTTTTTGTTTATATTGGAGGAGAGGAGGAGTAATATATGATCGTTATTTAATGCTTATTGAAAATTTTGTGTTTTAAATGAATGGTTATCTACATATTTTATCTTAAAATAATTTTTATGTAACGCAATTCGAGAAATTTCTTTAGGCACAACTGGTGTGACTTCCCAAAACGCATTTTTTGAAGTAAAAAATAATAATTAAACATTTTACAAGTAGAAAAAAAGCTAAATTTGTTGGCCAGCCTGACAGGTATAAATAGTTACAGTAAGAACATGCAGACAGGATCATTTGAGTCTGAGTAGTCACGGCAGCAATTTCCAAAAATGTTGTTTTGAGAAAATGCGTTTGAAAATAAACTTTCCAGCCAAGCTCTCCCAGTTTTTGTCGAGTCATCAAAGATTTGTATGGTCTAGCATTGTCCTGATAGAAGACGAAGCCCTTTCTGTTTATCAGTTTTGGATGTTTTTGTCTTCAATCTCATCAGCTGTTGACAGTAAAATGTAGAGCAAAATCTTTCCTTCGACCAGGCGGGAGCAGCTTATAGTGGATGATTTCTTTACAATCCCACCAAACACTCAGCATAACCATTCGAGCAGTCAATCCTGGCTTTTCGACCATTTGTTCAGCTTCACTGTGCTTGGACCATGATCTTTTTCGCACATTATTGTCGTATTTGTGCCACTTTTCGCCTCCTTTTACCATACGCTTCGGAAATGGTTCGATTTTATTTCGTTTCAGCAAAGAATCGCAGATCTTAATTCGGTCCATTACATTTTTCGCAGACAAATTCACGTGGTACCTAAACATCGACCTTCTTTTTGAAGCCAGCCTTTTTTAAATGATTCACAAATCAACTAAGCTTCCCAACATCAAAATAAAGTTATTTACAAATCAAAAAGTTTCTAATTATACTGTGAAACTAACGCCAAGCAAAAATAAATATTATTTTCTTTGGAAATCTCTAAAAAATATAAGGAAACCAATATTATCGATTGCACCCCTCAGAAAGCCAAACTGATCTTGGGTCAAAAGCGACAAAGAAAAAGCGGAGGGACTAACTGAAACTTTTAGTCCTTTTGAACCCCACAGTACTTTACCGCAGCTGAAAGAATCGCAATATGTAGGGAAAATCCAAGCGGCAACCAATAAAGAAATTAAAAAAATCATAGGAACTAAATTTGAACCAAAAAATGTTCCCGTCTTCGACTTGGTGACGGCTGATGTACTAAAAAACCTAACGCGAAAAGCAATAGCAAAGCTTACGACGATAAATATTAAATATGTCTCATTGTCATGGAAAGTATCTGAAATCATTATGGTACAAAATCCTGGGAAAATCGCAGAGAAGACCTCACCTTATCGTCCAATCCCATTGTTGTATATTTGCCCTAGCAACTTGAAGCTGTAATTATAAGAAGACTTTGAAACAAAATTTAAGAAAAGGTCCTTATTTATTATAGCGAAAAAAACACAATTACACAGCTATTTCTCTTGAAGTACCCCAGGCGTTCGATAGAGTATGGCACCATGGCTTACTTCATACATTAAGACTTTTCTTTTCACAGTATTTAACTGACCTAGCTGTCTCTTACCTGAGCAACTGCTACATTAGACTCAAGCAAGTACAATCATATACTATGCTAAAGCCAATTAAAACGGGTGTACCATACGTGGAACCACGCTTATACATTTTTTTACTAGCGACATGCCTACGAACCCAAACTGCACAATCGGCACCTTTGCAGATGATACCTGCATCATTATGACTAGCAAAAAAGAAACTGATTCTTCGAATAAAATGCTATCTTCAATCAATCAAATTGTGGAATGGACACAGAAATGGTACAAATGAGTCTAGCCATACAAAATTACATAACAGATTTACATCGTGATCTTCCTATAAAAATAATTTGGGATGTCATTCGCGACACGGCATCGAACATGCCACAAACTTACAAAATCATGTACACGTGCCCGATAACTAAGTAGAAGAAAATAATATCAGTATATAGAAAAATAAATTAATTTTTCGAAATAGCCCATTGGGTGGAGCTTAAGTGCTGATTTAATTTTGTAACTCGCTGTGTGCGTAAATTACCTCATCTTTACTCTAAACTCTGCTTACAGCCAGCTTAGCATAAATGAAAAGGCAAATAGTTATAAAAATATAATTATAATTCTTATAATGATGAAAAAGTACTTATCTACAACCCAAGTTTATATCAAAAAAGCAGCGTACGATAAAGCGGGTTATAATTGTGTATTTGTATATAGTACAATGCGTTTTCGGCGATAGCCACCCATTTTCATTTTCATATCTTAGTTTGAGTGAAACCTTTTTACAAATTTCATGTAAACTTTTAATTCTTTCATCATTTATTGAGTGGCCGAAACTTAAGCAGCAATTAAGCGCAAAGTGCTGATAAATATTAAAATATGACGCAGTATTTGCTCCAAAGCGAATAAAATGAGCAACAGAAAAGAAAAAGAGCAAAATAGAGGAACTAGGCAGAAAAAAGTTAAAGCAGGTTTGTTAGGAAGAAGGTTTTAAAATTCGCACACAATTGTACAAATGTTGTTAATTAATAGAAATTTTTTAAGGTTAAAGAGTTTGTATTGATAGTCTAAATTTTAATCTTTTATGTTACTAGAGCTTGCCAGATATTTAAATAATTTATCTTATACTTATCTTAGTTCTCTTACTTAAGAGTATTTCATAATTTTTCTTTGACATCAATCGACTCAGTGACAGTTTTAAGTGTGGATATTTGGTTCTAAGGTAAGGAAATTATCTCATAAAAAAACAAAAATTTTGCGCTGTACAGTCACAACTTAGACCTATAAGTTGTTTTCTGAAAATCTGTTATCTTTCGAATAGTAACGCCAAAACTTTTCAACAAAAATGTGTTCATCTTTTTGATCTTTTTCTTTAAAATATGAATGGAATATAATCGATTGCAATGAAGAAACGTTTCGACAATGAATATTATTGGCGAATTAAGATCCACATTGTTTCAATGGCACTACATTATCCTAACAGTAAAACGTTTATTTATTAATTTAAAAAATATTTAAAAAAAAAAATAAAATTAAAAATTAAAAAATATTTAGAAAAAAAGATAAATAAAAATATAAAAAGAAAAAAAAATGTAAAAAAATCATGAGGAAAATATTAGAAAAAATAAATTAAATTATAAAAAAAAAAATTCAACAAAACTAAAAAAAAAATAGTTAAATTATATAATAAAATATTAAAAGCAGTCTCAAACAAAAAACTCTTTAAAAGTGTTATTTATAAAATTAAAATACTTAAAGACCTTCTACAAATTCGTAAAATGAAGTATAGTTTGAAGTATGAATAATGTTACGTATACGCCATGGTAACCATTGTGTGAGTATTTGTATTACGAGGTTAAGAAATCAAATATCTATGTGTTATACCATGCGTATTACCTATTTAATTTTATATTTAGCAATTTGAAAGAATTTACTGTGACTTCAGCCAAAACTTTTGAACAAATAATCTTTCGATAATTACTCTTAGAATAGTCAGACTTATCAAATAAACTTAAATACATATATTTCTCATAGAGGATAAGAATTGGTTTAAAAAAGAAGAAACGTTAACTAAGACTGCACCAAAACTATAATATACTTTAGCGTTGCAGTTCCTACAACAAAAAAGGGTATAAGAAGATGTTTATCTTAACATGATCGTTCAGTTTGTATGACAGCTAATGCTACAAGGGTCCTGTCTGTAATTATATCGCTACTTTGGAAATTATCTATGTCCAATTTCGTCAAAATAACTTGTCAAATGAAAAAAGTTTTCCATACGAAGGCTTCATTTTGATCGATCCATTTGTATGACTGCTATACTCTGAAGAAGTCCGCTCTGAAAAATTTATTCGCAGATTATATGGTTGTCCTAAGCAATCAGCTGTTTCAAATTTCGTGAAGATATCTTGTAAGATAATAAAGTTTTCCATACAAAGGCTTGATTTTGAACGTTTACTTGCTGTAGGAGATATGTTCTGTAGTACTCCGGCTTATCCGACAGATTGTCAGCTTTGTGGAGGGAAAAGGATGTGAGAAAAATTGTATATTCTTGTCTGAAACACTGAAGGAGAAAAATAGTGACTTGGCGATATAAAATAAATTTTGATGACGATTCTGAATTTTTTCAATGACTAAACCGCGTCGATTTTAAATATGTCCTATAAGACAACCAACCCCATCAACGAAACGTCATGTGGTGTGCGAACGCAGCCTAATTGTAAGCAACAGTTTGAGTAACAGAACAATAAAACTAAAATTTGTGAAAAATTTTTTATATACCCTGTTGCAGCGCGACCTTAGATCTATTGTGGCCAAAAAGTGTTACGAAAACTGGATAAATTGAAGTCAACTTTCTTTTTGCTGGGAAAATACTTCGCACAACTCAGCAGGAGAAGAAAAATTTCAAATTATCCAGAAATTATCCCGTAAAAGTTTTAAGCTTAAGCTTAAATTCTTTCATAAAATATTTAAAATATGAAAACAAAAGTAAAATACAGTCCATAAGCAAGTACTCACTCTCACACTTATATAATTATAAAAAATGCCGGAATATTACAAATTAATATTTTCATAGAACACTTGGCACAACACTCAAACATAAAAACACAAGATGATCATTTATCTATCATTCTTATTCTTTTGTGCAAATATTTTTTCTTCGGCTTCCATAAAAAATTCTTTGAATTATTCCTTTAACAAAACAAGCAGAGAAAGAATTTAATAAGAAAACAGATATTCAATCCAATGCAATCACAAAACTGGCAGACAGAATATCAGAAGTAATAAAACCCAAAGAATGATGAGAGATACAAATATGTATGAATATGAATGCAAGCGAACAAAGACAAAACAGGAAATATTTATTGTTGTAACTGATATTTTTTTCTCATAATTCTGCGCTGCGCTGATTCACAACTCACAACTCGAAGCGGAAGCAAAATGTGAAAAAAATCAACGCGCTCGCAACTGACAGCTAAAGCTGTTGGCTTTTAGTGTCCGTTGGAAGTGCTGCTGTTTATGATCTCGGTGCCTGCGGGGCGGTGCGAAATATACATATGTACAAGCGTGTTGCAAAAAAGTGACAGCGACGCTGCAGCAATGGAAACAAGAAAGAAATGAACTTTCGCGGCACAAAAATAATTGCATACATTTCAGCGCGAGCGATGTCATTGTTTCGATTTTTCTGTTGTGGCTGTGTGTGTGTATATGGTGTTGTGGTGTATACGTGGGATCAGAACGATTTAAGCTAGCAGGAAATTTTTTTGTTACATTACTTTAATAAGAACTTAGTTCGCAAGTAGAAATATTCATTGTAATCATGTATGTATTTGCTATTAAAATAGGCGAAATATTGGTAGTCGAAAAAGTCTTTTCGTACTTCTAATCAACCAAATATTAACCATTTTGGTGAACTACTTTTTATCATTATCCGCTAGAGACATTATTCCGTAGAGACATTATTTCATCAGTGTAAAACCTTTATGGTTTCTCGGCAAAAAAACTGCAATAAGTTTCACATACTTCTTTTCAAGCCAACTTTACCTAAATAAAGGAGTTCTGGATTGACCGAAACAAGTGGTAGTCCGATGGTGCATGGTAAGGGCTATATGGTGGATGCATCAAAACTTCCCTGATAAGCTTTCTCAGTTTTTGCCGAGTCATCAAAGATGATGGACGACGAAACCCTTTCTGTTGATTAGTTCTGGCAGTGTTTTTTGATTGCTTGCTTCAACCTCATCAGTTGTTGACAGTAAAATGTAAAATCAGTCGTTCGACCAGACTGAAGCAGCTAATGGTGGATGATTCCTTTCCAATTTCACAAAACACTCAGCATAACCTTTCGAGTCATCAATCCTGGTGGTGCAGCATTTTTTGAGCTTCACCACGCTTGGACCATGACCTTTCTCGCACAGCTCGCTTGGACGGCAAGACCGACAGTAACCCGGATTTAAACTTTCATCATCATCCTGATCATTAATTTAATATATGTAACCCTATATCTATCTTGATTAATTTGGTTTGATTTCGTAGGGTGAATAAAACTGTAACACTGTGTAGCACATGTTGCAGGAGTATAATATAGTTGAGGAAGTTATGCTATGGAAATGTAAGAAAACATCTGACAATAACTAAAACTAAAATCTATTCACCGACTTAAAGTTTAAGTTTTGTAAAAATTGGTTTCTTTGAATTTGAAGCACATGATGTGGAGTTCAGAAATTAATACCTAAATGTCCTTAGTAATTTTGGAGGATTGGTTCTGAGTCTGTTCTTTTTTAGTTATTGAACCGCAGTGATTAAAAATATTTATCATAAGACAAAGATTTCTATCTTCTAAATCATATAAATCCCAATGGGTATGTGACTCCGCTAAAACTAAGCCTAATTGTAGGCAACGTTTTGTATGAAATGTGTGCATACGGAAAAATAAAGAAACTTAAGTCATAGAAGTAAACTAGTGACGGCTTTCGCGACATGTCGCTTGCAACACAAGTGAAAGAAGAAAAGAAGAGCCAACATTGAACCATATATAGTGCTCTTCTGCATTCTTTGTACTCCACAGTACGAGGGTATGTGTCACCACTAAAAGTGAGCCTAATTGTAGGCAACATTTTATGTGAACCCTTTCATACGAACTACGAAAAAAAGAATAATCTTAAATAATAAAACTAAAGTAGTGTCAGTTTTCCCTGCAGTTAGTCTGCAAGTAGAAGAAACGTCAGTGCATTGAAGCATGAATAGTTCCTTCCTCCATTCGCAGTTCTCCATATCAACGAGAACAAGCGAAATATATTATTATAACAAATGCAAATTTTTATGAGTACTGCTTAGCTGAGTAAATTAAACAAAAGCGCCAAACCGGAAGTTTGCGTCGACGGCGTATTGTGTATGTGTGGGTATATGCATTGCTACATACGTTTCGTTTATGTTGCTTTCACCACTAGCCATTCTACTAATTGTTAAGAGACTTTCTGCGCCGGATTTGTTTGCTTGCTTGTTCATCGGTTTGTTTGGCGGAGTGTATGCGGCTGTGCGTGCTCGAGTACGATGAATTGGCGTGAAATCTGACACTACTCATTCACTTGAAGCGCTTGAATACAGTGATGGAGTGCACTTCATTTTAGCATTGTGCGCTGGAATTAAGCGTGTGCGTACCAAAACAAAACTGCTAATAAACATATGTGTTGTTGTATTTTGTGCATGTGTTGGTAAATAGTTGTATTTGGTGTATATGTATACGTTTTATAGTATTTGCGCATGTGTTGCTGTATATTGTATATATGTTGTTGTATTTTATATGTGTTGTTGTATTCACGCATTATATTAGTGTTGTTGTGTTCCTTTGAGTGTGCTTGCCAATTGTCAAATACTTTGTTGGCATGTGCGTGACCTATCAGGCTAATCTAATTAAGTGCCCCTGGAGTGAAGTTGGGGCGTCTCGGCTGAAGTTCGACGAAGTGGCTTTTATTTAAGTGACATATGTAAGGTCAAGTAGTTCCGGAGAAACCTTTCAAGTTCAGATGTCTGTTCAATAAGCAGTCACTGATTTTGTTTACAATACTATTAGATATATGAAGTACAAACCTTGAAAGAAAACACTTCAGTTGCAAATGTGTTTCATATTATCGCTTTATTTTCATAGAATAACCGATTCGATCAATACTGTTTTTTTGCGGGTGAGAGGATTGAAAATGCTTCCGCATCAGCAGTGCTATCGTTACAGCAATGAAATGTGCCACTTGCAGGTCACTAAATCGGATGTTTTCTTTAGCTTCCAAAGCTTTCTCCCTTTTGTATGCTAGAAGGCCAATTGGGACATTACCTCTTATAACTAAAAATTGCATCGCCAGACAATGTTTGGTAGGCTGATGCAACTCCGAGAACTACGGTGCGGACCACTACCTTACGCCGGTTTTCCTTTTCAAAAACGTCTGCTCAGATCTCAGGTCCATAAAATAGGGCGCTGATTGATGTCGACATTGAGAGCTTTCTCTGTTCTTGAATGAAGCCTCCCATATTGGCCATTTGGGAGATGATCTTATGTGCATTTCCAGCGGCGTCTTACATTTGTATTAGAAGGTTAGTCTGGGATTCAGTCTTACGCCTAGGTAGTTTACTGCTTTTATGTCCTAAGAATATCCATAGTCATTTGCATGGTTTTCTCGAGGGGTATGTGATTGTTTGTTGACAGTACTAGCTCTGTTTTTTCCCGTAGCGAGCTCGAGGTTGTGTGAGTCGAGCCATTATTGTGTCCGTATGATGTCCTGATTAAGCTTTCTTCGCACTTTTTCTGTATCTCTTGCAGTAATTTCTGCTGCAATGTCGTTCGTGTAACCAATTAAGTACGATTCGTCTGGCATTTCTAGTTTTAATAAAGCGTCATGGCTAATATTTCATAAATCTTGGCCTAGAATTAATCCTTGTGCTGCACCTGACGTAACCGTTATCTGTCGTGACCCTTCTCTAGTTTCATATAGCAGTTTTCTGTTACTAAGGTAGCTCCGTACTGCAGCTCTTAGGTAGTCGAGGATCTTAAGGTTTTTCGAGGGTGTCAATCACATTCACTAATCTAGCGCTGCTGAAGTCGTTTCGGACTTCTAAAGTCCCGCAGCAACACTAGTTTTCTGTATTTATGCCATCTACTTTTTGCGGTTTCTACGCTTTCAATGACGCATTTTATAGCTCCTAGAGTTTAACTGCCGGATCTAAGGCCATGTTGTCTAGGGGTAAGTCCTCCTTGTTGATACCCGCTTCAACTTTAGGTTCTAGTAGCCCCTCATACTGCTTACCCGCTGCGTCAAGCATGCATAGTTATGTTTATAGCTAGTGGGGTTCTCCGTTTTCCTTACTGATTAGCACCAGACGTTGCCTTTTCCGGGGTTCAGGGAATATTCCGGCTTCGAGGCAGGCGTTGTACATGTTCAGCAGTACTGCTGGTTGCTCAGCGGCGTTTATTTTTAGAATTTCTCTTGGAATCTCGAACTGGGTGAGCTTTGTTTTTTTTAATATTATTTTTTTATAATAGCGGGAAGCATCGAAACCCTGAGTGCGGAAATTTAATCCGCTAATACTATATTTCGATGATGAAAGTTTAGAGGACATCGATATATTTTATACCGATTTTTTGCCTATGACAGTTTTCATACGGAAAAACTCGAAAAATCCATATATTTTTTTAAATGTCAGATAAGCCTCGTTTTTAGATAATAATGTGACCTGGTGCAAAGAATGGTTGAAAACAGTTAAATACATCCCTAAGCCCCTGAGATCTTATTTTAGGGTTTTCGAACTACTGGTTGAGGTTATACCGCATATAGCGTTAAATATGTAAAATGCCTTAATAGAAGGCATGAAAATATTTTCCCGAGCATACTTCAGTTTACTGTGAAAAGTTATTGAAATTGGTCAAGTTTTTTATTTTTAACACAAAATACCTAACACTAAGTCTAGTAAAAAGAAATCCATTACATAGTTAAAACTAACCGATCCGGTATTTCGAAAAATTTTCCTTAATGTCACTCCAATTGAAAGCCTCGTCTCTATTGATAAAAAGCTCGGACAATTGATTTGCGTAAGCTTCCTCTTCTTTAGTCAGTCACTTAATGGCACGTACAAACTCTAAAGCAAGATTCTAGAAACAAGCTTATGAACTTCTGGCCAGTCTCTATCGATATGTGGCTTGGAGTTATCCATATAGAACAAAACTCTTCTCCTATTGACCAACGTTGACCACCTTTTGGCGATTTTTTACTTAAGAAGATGTTATTGTTGGTAGTAGAGGTTCGAAGTGAATTTTTTTTGGGCGTAGAGAAATCGCTGACCGTAGATGATTCTCTGCCAATTCCACCAAATATATGTCAAAGCCTTTCTAATCGACAGTTTTGGCTTGGTCGCTATTCTACATCGATTTCTTTCGCTTGTCGTTATTGTATGTCACCCAATTTTCATAAGGAGGGACCACACTTGATTTTGAATGATTGTAGGTATTAGGTAGGTAGGTAGGTAGGTTATTGTTTTGCTGCTGCTTGGAATTATCTTTCATCATAAATTGCACGAATATACACTTTTTATACACCGAATATTTTAATAAAGCAAAAATAAAATATTTTTTTGATATCCGCCTAAATGTAGACAACGTATTATTTATATAATATATAAAAACAGCCCTTTGATCTAATACAAATATTGTGTCTGTAGGAATTGAATTAACAGAATGAATTGAAAGCAGTGTTAGTCATTCCAGTCGTCACTCGCGCCAGTATAATCATGCCCCTAGTAATGATTGACGATGAAATGTAAAAAAATTGCCTTATCAAAACAATAAGGAGTTTGCTTCTAATTTTTTACGCAATTTTTGCTGCCCATCAGTAGCACTCGACGATAGCCATGCGAATGCCTGCCCACTATGTATCATATTAATGATTGACGTCTGGCTAATTAGAACTATCAGAATCAGCAGTGGTGGAAAAAGTACGAATGAAGCCAGCGAATATCGCATTTCTTGAATGGGTGCATTATAAGGCACGAGTAGAGGCTATCACTTACCAGCCATTAGAGAAAGGAAAGAGAAGATATCAGATTTAGAATGACAAGGAAGAAGTGAGGACTAGAGAGTGTTTCCTTTCGTTTAAGCTTAAAGGTTATTATTATTTACTAATACGTTAAACTATGTGAAAAATGTTGCCTTCAATAAAGACGTGCCTTTATTTATAAAATAATTTTTGCTTATTACTTTAGCTGCAGCGCCTTTAATTGCTGCTTCCGCATTGTCACGCTACAGTCGCTTGAAAAGTTGTTGAGGCTTCTTTGTAGGCAAAAGAATTTTCAGTTTTTACATTTTCCGCAACTATTCGCGTAGCTGCACTCAACGCAAGCTGTGCTCTAGACATGCAAGACACTCTTGAGTATTTACTTAGAAGTTGTCCAACGCTTGTCGGTCACTCAACGGTGTCAAGTGTTGGCAGTTGGCCATTGCGCTCGCCGTTACAAGAGTGTCAAGTGCAGAGAAAGCTGTTTCTGCCGTTTGTGTTTTCTGTTTCTGGCTCTTTAAATGACTCGTGCTCTTAGGATCCAAGAATGCTAAGCATTCGCTATGCTATTTTAAGTGTTACTGAAGCGCGGATAAAAAAAACGTGACGGAAATTCTAAAGAAACAAATACAGTGCTGTAAGAAATGTGGAATGTGGTGCAATTAGTTGTTGCTGTTGATGTACATTTAGACATTTAGAGATTTTTTTCCTGTAAAAAGTGAGAATTTCTTTCATATATAAAGAAGTTTTCTTACAAGAACTTACATTTTGATCGTTTAGCTTGTATGGCAGCTATAAGAAGTAGCTATCCAATCTTGGAAATTTTTTCAAGTATGTCAGCATTTTCGTGGACAATAAGTCCTGTTAAATTTTATGAGGATAGCTCTTCAATTAAAAAAGTTTTTCATACAAGACCTTAATTTTGAATATTCTGTTTATATGGCAGCTGTATGCTATAGTAGTTCGATCTGGAAAATTTATTCAGATATTATAGCACTCAGTTGGTATGGCTGCTATATGATATACTAGTTCGATCTGGAAAATTTCTGCAGATATTACAGAACTCATTTTAGAACTAATATATATGAAATTTCGTAAAGATATCTCTTCAAATAAAAAAGTTTTTTCATACAAGACCTTAATTTTGAATATTTAGTTTGTACGGCAGCTATATGATATAGTAGTTCGATCTGGAAAATTTCTTGAGATTTTACAGAACTCATTTTAGAACTAATATCTATGAAATTTCGTAAAGATACCTCGTCAAATAAAAAAGTTTTCCAAACAAGAGCTTAATTTTGATCCCTCAGTTTGTATGGCAGCTATATGCTACAGTGATCCAATATCAATAATTCCAACAAATGAGCAGCTCCTTAAAATGCAAACAACGTATGCAAGGTTTCAGATCAATATCTCAAAAACTGTGGAACAGAAATCAAATACTCGCCTAACATTTTCAAATTGAGGAAAAAACGCTGAAAATACGAGTTCGTAGTTCGGTAAAATCATGCGTTCCTACACAACTCCAAACTACAGAAAAGCAAAAACAACGCATATTCAATGCAACACTTTCTCCTATTAGTAGTTTCGAACATGCTGCTTGCGACAACCTTCATTTTCAATATGTTCTGTCGCTTATTTCATTGCTACCTGTTTGGGGTGTGTTTGTGCTACATGGCGTATGAGTGACATACAGCTGAGCGCCAGCAAATACAAATTGCAATGAAAAAATGCTCGCTTTTGATGAGAAAATCACATAAACTTTATTATGCAGTGCAAGTAGCTACCGCTAGCTGCATACACCATTCACCTGCCAGGCGCAATTCACCACTTTGGCTGTTACTTCTGCTGCCGGTGCTGCCGCAGTTGCTATTGGCAAAGCTTCGATTCGCATTTGTGTGCTGCCGAACGCGCGCTACAATTGCATGGCATACAAATCGCATTACGTTTTATTGCAGCGCATTTGCAATGATTGTGAGCGAGCGCCTCTATATTGCCACTGCATGTAACAATATTTGTGTGTGTGTGACCTGGGGAGAGATGAAGCGTATTTGCATGCACATACAAGCAAACAACATTATAATGCGGCAGCTTGTCTGTCTGTTTGTCCGTGTGCTTGTGGTCGTAGGGTGTCATGCCTTTCGTAACGGATGCATTTGGAAATTCATGTGGTCGCTCTGTTCCGCTAGCGCTGAGCGTTAATGACAGCAAACACTCACGTTCTCGCAGGCAAATACTGATTGCTGACATTCATTGTTGCTGCTGTTGTTCGCTCAATGGCAATTCGAGTGCTGGCAACATATTTGAATGCTGCTATTGTTGCCTATCACGGCATATTGTTTGTTTATTTCGCAGCTAGTGTGTGGATTGGTTATGTAAATTGGGCAAATTGTTGAGGGCTTGCACTTATTGGACGGCAGGGATTATTCAAGTCACTCACGTAGGGAGTGGAGATTGAGGTATGGGCATACTAGCTTTCTAGTGAAGAGATATAGGTTGAGAGCATATGTTATTATTACTATTTTTATAAAAAATTGGTTTAAATGTCTTTATTTTGTAATATTGAAAAACGTTTGGATTAGGAAAGCCTATTTTTAATAATGTATTAACTTAGTTTATTTTATTTTTTCTAAAATATAGTTATTAATTTTTAATTTTTTTTTTTTTTTTTGTTATTTGAAAATGAAAGTTTTTGCAAACATGATTACAGATTGAAAATCAACATTTTGACTTTGCAATTAAAAAAAAATTTGCAAACCTGGTTGCCACCTTACAAAAAATAATCGATATACTTGATATTTTCTATAATCAATTATAATTCTCCAAGATTTTAAAATATATATACAAGTAGAAAGTAGCCACTATAGGAAAAAAAATTTTTTTTTGAACAAAAAAAAAAAATTCAAAACCAGGTTGCCATCTTACAAAAAGTAACCTTCGTCAAAGTATTGAAAATCAGAATTATAGATTAAAAATTAATATCTTGGATTAAAAGTGTTAAAAAAACTATGAGCAAAAAAAAATGGTTGCCACCTAAAAAACATTTACTTAATATTTTCTGCAATTATAATTCTCTAATATTGATGTAAATACATTCATATATATATGTGGAGTAGCCACATTAGAAAAAAAAAAATAAAAATAAAAATTAAATTACAGTTAATCTACAGAAATTCTTTCACTAATTCCATAGTAAAAAAAAAATAGTGTCTAACAATCTAATCTGAATCTAAAATTTTAAGTGTTTATCATTAGTTTAATATTTGTCAAATATTTCGGCAATGTCTTTCATTAAATTACATTTTTGTTGTGCTCAATTTGCTTCATTTTTTATTAAAAGTGGCAACCCTTATCAAAAATATATCCAAGAAAATCGGTTTTTAAGCTGTTAGTTTATTACTCAATTTTATTAATTTATTCAATAATATTAAGTAAAATTGTAAACATGTGGCAACACTTCTCTATGAACTTCTGCTCCAAAACTTTATTTTAATCACAGTGTTGTGTTATTTTTAAACTATATTTTCCAGTTTATTACTCATATTTTTTATTTTTTTTTATATTTTTAAGTAAAATTTTAAACAGCTGGCAACACTTCAACATAAACTTAGTCTTAAAAACTTTTGGTTTTATCACCGCGTTGCTTTATTTAAAAATTATAATATCTAATTCCTCACTTCAAACCTTCAAACAGGTGGCAACACTCAAAATTTTTTTTCTATGTATTTTCCCAATATAACCTCGAAAAATATAAAAATAATAGGAATTCACAGTAGCTTCACTATGCTGTAACTGTGCACTTCCAACATTACGGAATTTTGTTGCGCTGCAAAATTTCGTTGCAAGTAGATCAGTAGTATTATTACGAGTAGCAAAGCTTATCAAATCAAAATCATTATTTTTTAAAAGTGGCAACCCTTGTCAATAATATGTATATCCGAAAAAATCGTTATTTGACTTGTTAGTTTGTTACTCATATTTTATTAATTTTTGCAATATAATTTTCAACAGGTGGCAACATTTCACCATAAGCTTCTTCTCTAAAACTTTTTTTTTGACAAGCCTCATAAAAAATATTTGCAAAACAATTGTTCTTTAAAATTTTATTATGTTTTTCCAATATCATTATATAAGTAAAATTTTAGACAGATGGCAACACTTCACCATTAACTTAAGTGGCAATACTTATAAAAAATATACCCGAAAATTTGTTCTTTAACTTGCTATTTTGTTTTTTAATGTAATTACGTTAATAATTCTTTTCAGGTGGCAACCCTTCATCATAAACTTCTTCCCAATCACCGTGCTTTCTTAATTTTAAAGTATATTACCTAATTTTTAACCTCAGACTTTCAAACAGGTGGCAACCCTATAACTTTCTTTTCTTTCTATGAGTATACGTCTAGCAAAAGCTTCAATTTGTTACATATAAACAAGAATTTTATTAGCAAAAACCTTTACGACATCGAAGTAAAATTATTAAATCTTTAAGTTATTATTTTATGAGGACATTTCCATTAGGACGTGCTTAGTGCGCGCAGAGCGTGCTATTGTCCAAGCCAAGACACACTTTAACAACTTTCAGCTTTCTGTTTCTTTTTCATTTCGACAATTTTCACCTATTTTATTACATTTTGCACTTATTTTTCTTCGTTTTGCCTTCCTTATCTGCTTCCCTTTTGCCCCCGGGATCAATACTTTCGATGCACTTGGCTACTTTAGCACCGCGCACGTTTGACTTCTATTTTAAGACCGCATTTTTTCTGCTCAGTGTATCTTTTCTTGTTTTTGTTGTGCGAAAAACGAAGTGCGACCGCTGTGTAGACCTCAAAACCATCGAGACCATTTCAAATGCTGGTGTTGCATTCTAAGTTTTTGTGTGCATCGATATTTTTAAAGCTCTCCTCTCATTGTTGTTCCAATCATTTGTGATACTCAGGTGAGGGTGAGCGGTGCAGTTTAAGCTCCTACGTAGCTTGAAAATAGTGCGATTTTTTGCATGTTTTTCTGTTTTTCAAATCCTGCACGATTTCCATTTTAACTTTGCCAATTCCAACCGGTTTTTCCCGCTTCACTTGCTCGGCACGTTCTCTGTCGTTCCACACGCACGCGCTTTCTTGCTTCGATTTTGTTTGCCTCGACCGGTGCTTTGGCTTGTTTACCTGCATTGTGTGTGTGTGTTTTGCTCTGGGCTCTTATTTCTAGGCTCTGCTGTGGTGTAGCAGAATACAAAAAAGGATATTGGCTCAATTTGACAATAGTGGCGAATAATTTGCTGGTCTCTTGAAATATCGTTCACCGCCGCACTTTTCACTAGTTTTTCTTCTAAGGTTTATTGGAAAATGTGGGTACTGGTTGCTGGGGTAAAAGTGAGAGGTCGTAAAATGTAGTGTCGATAACAATTTGTGTTTTCTGTTGTTTGTTTATAGTTGAAAAGTTCTTACGATACAAATTCGGGTGGGAAAGTTTCCAAAATGGTTATTCACCAGGAGCATTAGAGTAAAGAACTTTCGTTTGAGTCAAGTGTGATTTTTAGTGTTTCGGGAGCAGAATTTTTTGTTTATAATTTTAGAAATAAAACTAAACATTTTGCTGTATTTAAACCAGAAACTGCAGGATATACTTTGTTCTTAACAAAAACTATTTTCGATTAGCAGGCGCTCTGACAAAGCTTTCATCTTGAAAAGCGAAGTTTATCTTTCTGTTTTTGAAAAGAAAGCAGAAAATGTGAGACTTAATTTCATTCTTAATACTAAAACAATAATAAATATAATTTTTGATTAAAACGAAGCGGTGAATGGCAATCAATATTCATAATTTTTCTGTTCATCCGATAGGTTAGGTTAGATTTGTCTGGTAGGCTATTGAACTAGGCATAGACCAGTCTTGTTCATTAGCGATACGAGATGGAGTTCCGTCACTTCACACTTTGACTAGTTAGCCTTCTACTTACATCGAGTGGCCGTGTGAACTTTGTGCATTTCGGATCTGCCGCTATATACATGATGCATCATTCCTAGCCATGCTCCTGCCCGGACTGTTGTATATCCATGAATGGGTTTACCAATGTGGTTCAACTTTTGGGATGACAGCGGTACAACATTCTTGGAAATATCGTTCACTATCTCATTAACCACGATGGCTTTGTGACTTGGTAACTAGTGAAAGTAAAGCTATGTGTTCTTAGCGACGCTGCGCTGCTTTACATGACAGTTTTGGCGGTTATGCAAACGAGGTTATTGTCTGTTGGTGTAGATCGCTTGGTTCTTCCTAATAAGTCCGTTCAAAAATTTGTCAAAAAGAACTTGTTTTTAACGAGATACCGTATTTTAGTGATAGCGTTCTGTATCGACTGGAACAAATGGTAGTCAGAAGGGTCAAAGTCTGAGCTATAAGGTGAGTGAGGTTAAATTTCTCAGGTTCTCTGTTTGAAACAGTTTTTAATCAGTTTTACAATATTAGTTCGAGCAGTGTTATTGTAGAAAATTTTTGCCTTTTGTCTAGGGACAAGAACTGAATGTTTTTTTGCCAAATTTTCTCTTCATCTGGATGAGTTAATATCGGTCGCGTTCTTCCTTAAGGGATTATATATAGAAAAAATTGCAAAGGCGTTTCAGAGGGCTTGGAAGTAAAAGGCCTGATTGACAGCGCCTCCTGGAACGCTATTCCTTTTTTTATTTTAATTTTTTATCACCTAACTGGAAAATATTTTAGAGTTTAGAGTTTATTATACCTTAGCAATAAGGAGCTATCATGATTCCGTTAAAAAATGTATAATGTTAATTGGGCCACATACTATTATCATTCTTTTTCAACTGACGAAAAACATCAGCGTGACAAGTGCCTGGATGTATTACATTCACAATGCAACTGGTAGAGCCTACGGCTGCTAAACAGTTAACAAAGAAAGGTACAATCAACTCATTTGGAAAATCTCTCCCAAAATTATTCCGGCCCGTTCGAAAACTGTGGTAATCGCTGCATACATAGCTGCCGGCATATTTAATGAAGGAATGGCATCACTATTTTATTGTAGAAAGAATATTACACTTGGCTCCAATGCGCATTCGTATGCCGAAAAAGAAGATGAGGGCACCCGATATGGAAGAATCTTCCGCAGACAACATCAGCTCGAGTTATTAGAAACTATCCAATCGGCGGAGAGAGTAAGTTAAAAAAAAGTTTATCTTATGTAAAGTGCATTCCAAATTTAAAACGAAACGGCTAGACCGATTAGTTTCAAATTTTAACACGAGCTTCCTCAATATATTTTTTTAGTAATTAATAATTTTTTCGTAATTTATTATCAACAAATATTTTTTTTTTAACAACTTAAGACCGAAATTTTGATCGAAAATCTATTTTTTTGTTTGACAAACCGCCATTTTCTTAAAAAAGGCTCCCGGAGATCAGCTGTAGCTTTTTTCCAAATAAATATTTTTACTAATACTAAGTCTTAAAATACAGTTAAAGGATACTATAATATGTGCATAAATATTTGGACTAACTTCTAACTGTATATAACCCCTTAAAGGTTTTACCGATGCTCTTGAACAGCACGCTCTTCTGATACTACTTAATGAAGAAGATTACTTTGGTGTTTTGGGTGTTTGACTTTTCCTTTTATTTGGCGGGTTGGTCAGGTTACATTTAGAGTTGGCGCAGTGGTCTATTTTCATAAACAATGTGATGTAGAATGACTTTCGCTTTTATTGTTCATGCAACATTGCTGACATGCACCTCCCGAAAACTTTTTCAGGCACAAAGAAATTGAAATGAATGACAGACGAGGGAAAACTTTCCAGTACTTGTGAGGAATATTGGAATAACTAAACGATAATCCAGTTATGCCATCTTTTGGTAAACCGCCTTCATCTAAGTTGAATTAACAGAGCTCTTCTTTTATGCTTATAGTTATTTTTACTGATTCCATTGTTTGCTTCTGGATGGAATTGATAAAATTATATGAAATTGCATAATTCTAGCATAAATGGGTATATTCATATTAGTTATATATACTACTTGTATATACATATGTAATGTTGTAACAAGCTCAACTTTTTCCAAAAGAGTCATGATGAATTCGCACGAATCAAACTAAAATTCCATTTATTTGCATTTCATACACGACGCATACTTTTTCTTATAGCAACAATGCCTGAAGGATATATACATATGTAAATGTATATACACATAATTTAATAAGTCTTCCATCACATGTAGTACATATATACACATGTATAATATACAGAAGTATACTCGCATGTAGTTATGTGTAAATAAATGAAAGCATGTGAAAGTTGCAACAGTTGTGTTATGAAAATGCTGCATTAATTTCGTATCCGTCTGTCAGACTTTATTACTATGAGTATGAATAATTCTTTGGTTTAACATTATATGAATGCATAAATATATTTAAGCACTTGCTAGCCAATTTATTTTTCCATTCGACTTAAATTTTTATCATTGTGGAATTTCCAAACACAACTTTCGTTTACAGTTGCTGTGTGCGAGGAACTTTCACTGCCGCAAACGTGTTGCCAATAAATTCAGAATTGCCAGTTGTGTGCCGTTACATATGGAAATGTCAGTCAGTATATACATTTGTATGCTGATTTGCCACAATTTCACTGCTGACCCAATTTTCCTAAAAGTTGACAGCGACAAGTAATCACTCACTGACACATCTGTGTAAGTAAGCTGTAAAGAGAGTGATTTGACTACATCTGTATTTTCGTGTATTATGTGAAAATGTAATTGAGAGACGATGAGCTTGTCTTTGGCAATGCAAAGTTGTTGTATGAGCATAATTTGATTTTGTGAAAATGTTCATTTTTGTTAAATGTACATAAATAAGGATGAGAAAGTACAAGTAGAATTAAGAAATTATATTTTACTTCAATTAAAACAACAAAATTAAAATGAAATATTGAGATTGGTCTTGTAAGTTAATATTTTTATAATCCCGATATATGTATAGATCCTATGTATACTGTAGATATTTCTTTTTGGTTACTCATACGCCACGGAGTGGCCCTTTTAGCAAGAAATCTATTTAAATTGCACACAGCGTATGCAAAAAAGGTGTTAAGAATAAAAAAAAATAATACTCTTTTATTTTTAGATTTTAAGGGTATATTTATGCAAAATTTAAGAATATAGACTAATAATTTGGAAAATTAAATATATTTCTTGTTACATGCGATCTCCGACTTTTCCTCGACGGCCCTCCACTGCTGCCGTGTTTTCAACCTTCTCCGTAAATAAAATCGAAAACAAAAAGAAAAGCAAACAAGACATTATCCGTGCAATAACTCGAAAAAAGCACTCGCGATAATTTTAAAAAGGCATTGCTCAGGTATTTCATGTCCCTTTCTATGTCCAAACTGGTGTTCGGGTAATTTATTTCGGTCCTCTAAAACAGGTAACATTCTCTTTAAAAGTATCTTCTCAAATACTTTAGAAGAAGCCGCCAATAAACTAATTGGTTGGTATGAAGAGGGACAGTTCTCAGGTTTATTAGGTTTCGTAATCATTGTTGTCTTAGCACATTTTCATTGAAATGAGTAAAGGTCAAGTCGAAAAATAGAATTGTAGATGTAACTAAGCAGTCTGATACAATTGTGAGGTGGATGTCAAGCACTAAGTTCATCAATTTTATCAAATCCAGGCGACTTTTTAAGTTTTATTTTCTTAATCTCATTCGTTACTTCCTTAATCGAAATATTAAATATAAAAAATAATATGTTATATAAGTTTTTCGATTACCAACATCTTCAATTTCATGTTTATGCACCGGACCGGAATGGCTTCTTCACTGTTTGCGCCATATTTAGTTCAGGACACTCATTTGCACTAGTAAGGAATCATATTTTTCATTTTTCTCGGAATTTTCTAGCAACTGTTTGCTCAGCGATGCACAAAACGCTGACATTAGTTTCTCTATTTGATTGCTTCCTTGTTTGGCCTTAGCTTGCGTCGCCTTTGATATGATAGCTTGCTAGCTTTCGGAAAAAGCACAAACGGCTGCCACAAAGCTAACTTTGTGATTCGATGCAAATGCCAAGGAGCCGCTGCACTGGCTATAGCCTGCCACGTAGCTTACATGCATTTAGTAAATAAGTAGTTATACATATATTTGTATATGTATGTACACAGTATTACAGTTGACAGTTGACAGTAACTGCTTGACTGCTACCTCCGTCCATTAGTGGTGGTGCGAGGCGGAGTAAAGCTGTGCAAGTCTGCAGTTCGTTAAGAAAAATATGTTCTCTTTAGGTATTGATATCTCCGTATGTGTGTGTGTGTGCATGCAGTTTTGAGAAACGCCTGTCGCATGCTGAAGTGCTCGTTGCGCTTCTATTTGCTGATTGTCAACATGAAAATCAAACTTCATTGACTTTGGCGTTCATAGCTCTACTTTCGTGATGACTTTTGTGTTCCGAAAGCACACATACCTACATGCCTACACACTTATGAATTTGTGTGGTGCATATTTGTAAGTCTGAAGTGGAATTCTTTGCTTGCTTTAAAGTTTGCTGAACTGCAGCTTTTTCGGTAGTAAAGGTATTGAGCTTGTAATTGCCGGTGATGGCAGGGAGGCAGGGGTTGTCATAAATAAATTCTCATATTCCAATTGAACATCTGTCGGCGACATGTTATTTCAAATGATTAGCTTTTATGCAGCGGGAGATTGTGTTGAGTAAGCAAAGGAGTGAATGGTTTAGACGTTTTTTCGATCACAATAGGTATATTGTTGTGCATGTGTGAGATGGTTAAATTAATATTTTACTTATGCTAGCAAAGTTTTTGGTTGACATAATTCTTTTTAAACAAATATGGACTTTTTTTTAAATTTTATTACAACAAAAATATTACTCTTCAGTTAGCTGCTCATATTATTGTTTTTCTCTGCACATATTTTTCTCTTTGAGACGCTGCCATACAAACTTAATGATCCAAAAGAAATCTTTGCATGGAAAACTTTTTTATTTGACAAGATATCTTCAGAAAATTTTACACAGATTATTTTTAAAAGCAACGGTACAATATTTGAAAAAATTTCAGATCAGACCATTGTTTCTTTTAGCTGTCATACAAATGGATCGATAACATCAAGTTTTTGTATGAAAAACTTTTTTATAAAACGAGATATCTTCACGAAATTTGGCATGGACTTTAATCCGAGGTAACGGTATAATCTCCGAACTACTTGTTTTGATCGGACCATTATTTCTTGTAGCTGTCATACAAATGGATCGATAAAATCAAGTTTTTGTATGGAAAACTTTTATATAAGATGAGATATCTTCATGAAATTTGGCATGAATTATATTCCAATACAACCAAATAATCTCTGAACTAATTGTTCAGATCCGATCACTTTAGCAGGTAGCTGCCATACAACCGAAACTAACG
This sequence comes from Bactrocera correcta, assembly GCA_027475135.1. Lineage (NCBI taxonomy): Eukaryota > Metazoa > Arthropoda > Insecta > Diptera > Tephritidae > Bactrocera > Bactrocera correcta. Next base: position 21,719,345 of record CM050323.1, read on the forward strand.
TTTTTACTTGATTTTAATTTCTTTTGTCATTTTAATTTAATATAAAAGTTCAACTACTTGAAAATATGATTTAAATCTTTTTTTTGAAATATTTTAAATATGTTTTTGTGTTACTTCCCTTATTAAATTAAATTTCAGATGACAATCTTAGCCTAAAAAAATAAGCATTCTGAATCTCTTGAAATCTCATAGAATAGTGACATAATTTCTTTAATATCGTTAAGAAAATAGCTAACTTTACTCTAATCTTAGCATACACTACTGAACACATAGACAGTTTGTACTTCCATTTGCTAAACTCCAATATTATATGCATGTTATATTGTTGCCGTCCACCAAATATCGAATTATACACTTTAGTCTATGTTTCGCTTTTAATTTTCCGCCACTTTTCATTAATTAACGTATTAAAAGCGTTGCTTTTAATTGCGCGCGCATAAGGTATGGTGTGAACAGAAGGTGTGCGCACTAACCGAAAGCAGTGGTCAGCAAATGGCGGCTGCCGACACACACACACACACATATATTGGCATGCGCCACAATGTTCCGTTGCGGTTATGGCTGCGGTTACGGCTACTTGCTATGAGCTGGTATTTTTAATTTTACCCCATTGACACTTGTTGCTTAATTAACGAATTAAGAGCAGTTTGCTTTGAAAAACAGTATGCCAGGGCGTATGATGAACATTTCTCTTGTTGGTCGCTGGTGGTGGACAGAGGTGAGTATTCGGTTAGTGGTTAGCAAAAAATATGTAAAAATTGAAGAATACTCTGCGTTGGGATGCCGGGTAGCAAAATATGGCAACTGTTTCGAGTACGTTTACCGTTATAATTAATTTATTTTGGAAAATTGTAATATTAAGCAGACAAGAAAAGGCGCATATAAATTAAATTAAGTTAATGGATTTCTAGATTGAGATTGTGCAGAATTTTAATTAGTTATGATAATTTTTGGATTAAAATTTTGGAAATATTTTCTTGTATATAATTTATTTTTCTAGTTTGGCGAAATAGTTCTTTGTTACTAAGGTAGCTTCGCACCACAGCTTTGAGGTAGTTGGGGATTCTAAACTTTTTCTTCTAAAGCGTCGAACATGTCCGCACATCTCGCGCTATTAGAGGCACGTGCTATTAAAGGCGTCGAACGTCTAAAGTCACCAACAGCCTACGTGTGTTTTCCACACTTTCAATGACACATTTTATAACTCCTAGACTTGATCTGCCGGGTCTATAACTGTGTATAAGGAAGAGTCCTCCGGCTTCGTTGATTCGTTTCGGGTCTGGGATAAAGTAGCCTTTCATAGAGCTTTCCCGCTGTGTCAAGCATACAAAGTAGACGCATGCAGCTCTTCGAGGGTGAACTAGGGTACTTGCGGTCGTCTTAGAGTTCTGGAACACAAGCCTTTAAATAAAATAGAATAAGAAAAAAATAAAATAATATAAAATAAGAAATAAAGAAAATCAAAATAACATAAAATAAATTAAATTAAATTAAGTTAGACTAAATTAAATAATAAAAAAAATTAAAATTAATTAAATTAAATTAGAATAAATTAAATAAAACTTTATTAATTTATAAAAAGAAAATAAATTAAATTATATTAAATTAAATAAAATTAAATTAAATAATAAAAAAATAAATTAAATAAAATTAAATAAAATTAAGCTAAACTAGATTAAATACAATTAAATGAAATTAGACTAAAATTAATTGGATTAATTTTAAATAAATTAAATTAAAGTTAATTAAATTAGATTAAACTAAGTAAAACAAAATCAAATCAAATTAAATCAAATAAAATAAAATATTATAAATTAAAAATAAAATAAGGGGGTACATAATATTATTTAATATTGACATTATTATACCATAACAGAACATAACCTCGTTGAGTATACAAAATTTCCATAAAATTTTTATATGCTCAATATGTGCCAGTTTTATACTCACAAGTCCACACATTGTTAGGCTCGATAAATTTTAAATAAAACTAATGGTCTGCCATTAATGTTGAGCCAATGAAAGCTTAGCAACAATGCTCTCCAGTGTCTACTTGTGTGGAAAACAAGAAATTAAACATAAAGCCACATTGTAATTCATTTCATACACAGATTCATCAGCGCAAGTGCGCCTTCACACCAACACTTGCGCCTGCTTGCAGTTTAGTACACAAGGCCAGGCGGGCGGGTTGGTGGCGGGAGCAGTTAGATGGAACATCAAACAAGTTCGTATTGCTGCCACTAAACGTTAACCACAATTCACCGGCGACAAAGGAGCAGGCAATAAAAGTAAGAAATTAGCTTTAGTACAATAACAATTACGCTAAGCATAAATATGTACTTCGTTGAAGATTAAGTTTGTGTGTGTGTGGTTACATATACTTATTTGTGTGTGTGTTTTGTGGTCATAAAAAGCAAGCGGGGGTGTTGGCAATGCCATACAAGAGCATTGCCACATTGTTGCGCTGCAGTCAAACGATAAATGTGAGGTCATGGCAATGGCACACACACACTAACATATGCGCTGGTGCACACTTATTTTATAGATATCTGCATGCTTGTGTGCATAGAAACAAGTGGCTGGAGTGTAGCAGAACAAGCTGGCAAGCAAAGTTAATTCTTCGTGTCTCTTTTCACAGCCTCAGGCAGCAATAAAAATGGAACATTGCAGATAAGCAGGTAATAAAAACTACGGCTACATACAGATTATGGCGGCACGGAGCCAGCAGCTGCAGCGCAGCGTGTAATTTGAAGCAATGAATAGTAGAATTACAAATACCTGCATATGTATGCATACATGTATGTATGTGTGTGTGTGTATGAATATTTTTATTTGCCGGCAAAGTAAGTGGTGTAATCAACAAAGCACGCCCGCCCGGTGCTGAGCTAGAACCATTTGCGCAATATTAAGTTTAGCAGCAGGTTTGCACAAGCCGCCATACTCACACACACAAACACACACATGTATGAGCATAAATGTGTGCAATTTGGCAATAACTGCATGCAACTGCTGTGACACATTAAACTCGGCAGCGCCCGCTTAGCGCTGCGCCGTGGCCAACAATGTCGGTGAAATAAATCGAGCTGAATTCTACTAAAATTTGCGACAAATAAACACGCTCCAAAGCAAGCAACCCCCCTCAGCCCGTTTTGTCTATGATAAGTGCTTGCTTTCGAGACATTTGACAACCCTAATCCAACAGGCAGCGTACACATGCAGCGTACGGTCATTGTGTGTTCGCCGGGCGACAATACGAGCATAATACCGTTACTACACTTTGCTAATGGCTATGAAAAATTCGTTTAGCATTTCATCCGATTAAGTCTAATATTACAAATGCACGAAGAATTCCCTTTTTGGCTCAAATGGCAGCGACGGCAGCGTTAGCAGCGTACAAAGCACAGCGCAAAGTCGCAGATAAAGCGAGATAAATGGAATGGAAGAAAGACATAAAGTGTAGTCACATTTGCATAGGTAAAGTGCATTAAAATCAATCAGGATTAGAGTTAAGTGCGATGTCCTTGCATGGCTTCCGAGCGGCTAAGGTGACATGTTGTCCATTGTTGTTGTTATGATTGTTGTTGTTGCTGTTAGAAAATGTATGCTTTTGGTTACAAAGTTGCGCTGTTTTTGTTGTTGTTAAAGGATTGCTGAGTAAGTTGCTTGCAAGTGTGTGTGTGTTTGTGTGCGCTGTAGTAAATATTGTATTTTTATGGCGCTGTGTGTGGTCAATACAATTATTTGACGATTTACAGTTCTGCAACAATGATTTGGGCGTTGAGTGCAAGGTCGAAAAGATAGTGCTGATAGACTCTAGAATTATCGAACCAATTGTCGGAACTATATATTCACATTGTAAACAGAGAGTAGTAAAAAAGACAAAATATACTATAGGGTGGGCGATATAAAATTGTAAATTTCGAAGATAGGGCGTAAAAGATTGAGTGTAGCGTTGCTGTATGGTACGTAGAGCCGTCCTGCTGGAACCAAATGTTTTCCAAGTTTTTCTTGCTTGTTAACGTACCACCGAATGAGCCTCGTCCGAAAAGATGATTTTTCAAACGATCTTCTGCCCAATCTGCGAACTGTTTTCCAGTTTTCTTCTAGTGAATAGCGACCCATTTCGTAAATTTTAGGCTTTTTCCAATGTCGAAATAAAGATAATTCAAATTTAAAACGTTAGATGGGTCACTTTATACTACACTAATTTTTTTGACAACCCAACTCCTCTGTGCCAGTTTTTTATAAGGTTTCGAAATAGTTGTAAAAAAATTCAATATATTGAAATAGTAACATCTATACATGTTAAAGGGCATCTAGTAAGATAACTTCAAAGAGCGGATTTTTAGAATTTTTCAAACAAAAGCAGTGCTATCAATTGTTTTAAAATTTTAGGGACATACAGATTTGGTCAAAATACTAGAAGTGCGCACAATGTAGGAAATAAATAAAGAAACTGTCGGTTTATTATTTGCTAAATTTTTGACTTAATTTTTATTTTAGCAAATTCCTTAATTTACATATTATTCATAAAAGAGAAATTTAGAAATTAATTCATCCTAATATTACTTAAACTCAATTTCGAAAAGATTCGCCGCTCAAAATAATAGTAGTTATAGTCGAAAAAGTCTTTTTGTATTTCTAATCAAACTTCAACTTATTTTTTTTTATATATATATAATAATAAATAAATAAACTAATATGTACCATTGGCCGACCACCTTTTGCCATTTTTCCGCTAGAGACATTATTCCATCAGTGTAAATCGAAATTTCCAGAACGGAAGCGAGCGAACCATTGCTGTGCTACACGAACTGGCAGCATCATCTCCTTAAACTTCACAAATTTCATTGGTGGCATGCGTGCTATTCTTCCCTTTTTTATACAAAAATTTAGAAAAATAGCGAATTTCCTAATTAATTTCAATAATTTTTGAATAGCTCTAACTTTTTTTTCAACTTCCCCAAATTGAATTTTCTAATCGGTTAAATGAAGCTTCAAATTTCACTATGTGGTATGACCAATGTGATTGGTAGCACGGGAGACTTTTTCGACAACCAATATTAAAATTCTCCCCACGCGCTAAGAAATATCCTCTACTATTAAAAGGACCTTCAACACCTTCAACTGATGAAAATATTAATATTTTGCGTTCTTGCTCGAATCGTCCCGATAGAACTGAATTTTTTTTTTCAAAACGAGTACAGTAAACAGATCTCTTTGGACATGATTGATCGCGCGAATTCCGATCCCACATTTATGGAGATCATTATAACTGCCGATGAGACATGGGCTTGTGAGTTTGATATGCAAACAAGTTAACAATCATGGGAATGTAGAAAAAACCCATGCCAAAGTCGTTAAAAATCAAGGTTCATTGTGGTTTTTTGGTATTCGTGGTGTTATGCATCATGAATTTGTTTCTGAGGCGCAGACAGTGTTTGCGTGAGATCATCTGTCGAAAATGACCAGAATAGGGGAAGAACAATTTAATTGATAATGTCACAATTGTGACTGAATTTAAAGTCAAAAATGCCATGAATACCATCGATAAACCATCGATAAACCACCGTATTCAACAGTAATTCGAAGAGAGAAAACAGAATTCACTGAAGGTGCTGAAGGCCATCCCAAAAAGTGCTTATTAAAAGTGTTTCGAGTGCTGGAAAAATGGTTGGCACCTTCACAGTGGATCACTCCTCTTTAAGGAGAGTGGTTTAGAAGCCTCAAAAATTGTTTTTTTTTGTTCAAATCTCTTTAGAATTTATCTAAAAATATGTGCTCAAAGTTATGGATGGGAATTCGAAATATTGTGGAAACTAGAAGGGAAGTAGTGACCGAGCGTCTTGCAGATATATGAGCGCTTGGGCAGAAAGCAAAACTTTGACGCGCGCTTTCACTGTGTTTCATTTTTACAATTTTTTTTAATTGGCGGGCGGGATAGAAAAAAAATAACTAAAAGTCGTATGGAATTGGGGCAAAGTTTTTTAGCTTTTGCATTCGATTATCTTCTATTTAAACTAAAAAAAAAAACTAAGAAAAGTCATAGTCATAATTCAAAGTCAAAGTTTTAAAATATTTTTAAACAACATATAGTAATTTTTTTTTGGTAAAAAGCCACTTTTTTTTAGTAAAAAAAAATAAAACAAAAGAAATAGAATTTAACAATTTTTTTTCGGAATTTCTTTAGTTTAACTAAAAGACAAGTTATTAACAAATATGAATCTTTTTGAATTTTTTGTTTCGGCTAGAAATTGGGACCTGCATCCTTCCGCCGTCCGACGAATTCATATGCGAGATGCATCGGGAAATTGCTTCTCAAAGGCAGAATACAAAAAAGTTTAGCATCCAAAATTTTTCGGATGATGTTTAAATATGTAACTATAAAACCTAGAAATTTCGTTTTAATCAATTATTTCTTTCTCTCCCAAAAAACTTCTAAGGAAATCGGTTTTTTGAAGTCTCTAAAGCATGCTCCCCCCTTAAGGGGCTATATGTGTATATGTACTTTAAAAACCCAAATTTTTTGTTGTGAACATATACCCAATCTATTTATTCTATTCTATTCTATTCTATTTGTTCTTTTATTCTATTATCTATTTATTCTTTATTTAGGAGAATTATTCGAAAATGTGAAGCATAATTGAACTTACTTTGGTCGACACTAAAACCTTTAAGCCCTTTTTCATTAATCGCTGTTGGCAGAGTTGTTGGGAAAAGTTTCTCTGATCGATCTTTTAGTCATTTTTGTCATTGACTGAAGTAATACTAGTTTCAATACTTTTGAGTTTTTCGACCAGCACGATGTGAATTCATCTAGAAAATTATTGCTTTATGATTTGGGACTATTAAAATTACTGTTGGCTAGTGTAAAATATGTTAAATTCTGTAAATGTACATATTTGTATTTCTTTTATTAATAAAATGAATAAAATCAAAGTCGCAGCAAACACTTTTTTATGTTTTACAAAGGCATGTAATACCCTTTAACTCAACGTAACTTAATGAAAGTGAATCTCGTACTGTTTGATATTTAAATGAAGAAAAGTAACTAAAAGAGTATTGACTTGTAGCCAATAGAAAATCATGATAAAACCAATTGAAATAATTTTATATTAGTTCTCAGCATTTAAGTATTTGTAACTGCTTCTATATGCAGTTGAATGCCATTTTCGATGGCTTCTAAAATAAGGATATTCCATTCTAAAACAGTAGTGCTCTTCAATACATATATATACTTAAATATATTCGCAAAACTTTAAAAAAAAAACCTAACATTAAATGTGGTTTTGTTTCAGCTCGCTTGCCCTTAATTTGTTTTGATTTAGTTTCGCGCTAGTTTCACGCTTGATTTGCTGCACCAACATTGCGCCAAGCACGTACCAAATTGGATTTCGATACCCAACTAAAAGGAGTGAAGTAGCCAATACAACGACATCGCCCGATGATGGAATTGTAATAATCGCTGCAGTTACAGCATGTCAGTAGGAGACTGAGAGAGCAGCGAAACAAATTAGTGATCTCACTAATTATTACAAGCAAACTATTTATTTTATACGCCATATATGTACTAGTTATGTCTAAATGTACAACACCTTTCAAGCCATGAAATTGGTTTAAGTTGCACGTTAGTTTTAACAACAACGAACACGATTGCTGTTCTTAAAGTAGTGACATTTATCATACGCCCTGTTGTACCTTTTTAATAAATGACTGTCTTTGTCGGTGCCAAACCTTCTAATACATTAGCTCGCTTTAAATTGCGAATATCTGCTAATTTTATGTGATCGCTGGACTTGTTGGAGCGCTTTCTGATATCCTCAACACAACCACAGCCCTGCAAGTTCGCTTCGTCCGCGACCACAAAGTGAGAACTGCTAGATAACATTTTTATTTCATTTTCGCGCTATTACTTTTACATGCTGGAAAATGCTGCACAGCGTATGCTTAGCTGGTAATTTAATTAAAAGTGGTATAGAGTTAAATGGCAAACGCCACTAATTGCTTCGTGATAGCGCACATTCCCAACGCTCTGCAACTCGCACTACGCGCGACTGGTGTTACGAGAAAAGGATTTTAAAGTGATGTGAATGTGAAAGGTATATTATTTAGCGTAATTTACTTCATTATCTTAAAATTAACATAAAAGGGATAATGTACTTTCAATTAAATGTTGATATAGAAAGAAGAAAAAGAACTTGCATTGAATTTTAAATCAATGAGTGAGGTGCAGAAGGCTATACTCAAGACTTTTAGCTAATTATGATATTTATTTCATGAACAGGTATACCCTCTTTGCCACAAAGTTTGTAAGGCCCAGAAGGACACGTCGGAGTAAAGTATGTACAAAGTATATACAAATGATCAGCATGAGGAGCTGAGTCTAAATGGTCGATTAGTCCCACAGTTTCCTAGATATCGATCTCACACGTTCTTTTCTTTCCAAAAAAAAATCTATTTATTTTTTGAAACCACGAATATTGGATTACTATAAGATATACCAAGTTTTTCAATAAGTTTTGTCGTTCGATAAGACAGGATGTTGCTACTAGCTCAAAATTTTTTTTTTGTTTTTTTGGTACACTCATCATGTGAACGTACATATGTTTCACTTGAATTTGTCAATTGATTCTTTGATTACAAGCCATTTAGTGTCACCGTGTCACAGTATTTTTTTTATATACAATGGAAAACATTTAATATTGTGCAGTGATAAAATTCTTATTTTTGGAAGGTACAGCACCAAAAGAAATTCACGAATGAATGTTAAAAGTGTATAATGATTGTTCACCTACAATTAGAATAGTAGAAAGAGGGGTTTCTGAATTTAAACGTGGTCGTACAAGCCTTGTAGGGCGTTTAAAAAGCACAACAACACCAGAAATCATAGCCAAAATACAGGATATGTGTTTAGATGATGATTCTTGACTGAGAGAGATTTAGTGGAGGCTCTACACATCTCTTTGGGTAGTGTGAGCCATATTTTAAGTGAAATTTTGGGTTTTAGATAGATTAGGACAAAGTGGATTTTGTGCATCGCTTCATCACTATGGATGAGACTTGTGTCTATTACCATGACTTTTAATCAAAACAAGAGGCTAAAGAGTGGTGTAAACCTGGTTGTTCCGCTTCGAAACGAGTTCGTGTCCGGAAATCGGCCAAGAAGGTTATGACATCCGTTTTTTTGGGATGCGAGTGGAATTTTGTCTGTGGATTACTTGCTAACTGATAAAATAATTAATTCTGAATATTATTGCAACCTTTTGGACCAGTTGGTGAAAAAAATTCAATAAAAAACACCCGGTTTGCAGAAGAAAATAATCCTCTTTCATCAGGATAATGCACCGTGTCACAAGAGCATTTTGACAATGGCTAAAATCCATGAATTAAAGTTCGAATTGTTGAAGCATCCACGCTATTCACCAGACTTCGCTCACAGCGTTCTGTTTCCAGAACTCGAAAAATTTATGCGTAAGAAACGTTTTTCATCAAATAAAGAGATCATTACGGCTGTTGAAGCGTATTTTGCAGATCTTCCTGCTCACTTCAGGGATGGGATCCACAGATTTGAGGATCTTGGAGCAAGTGTATTAATGTTCAGGTAGATTATACTGAATAATAAAGTGTATTTTGTATAATAAAATTGTGTTTTTCTTATCAAACGACAAAACTTATTGAATTACCTGGTAGCTGCCACACAAATTCGCCCAAACTCGAGCACTTTTATGAAAAAAAATTTTCAATTGACAATATATCTTCATGAAATCTAACACAGATTATGGTTAAAAGCAACACTATAATATGCAAACAAATTGTTCAGATTGGGCCACTAAAGCATATTTGTATCTGTTATAACAAATGATCGATCAAAATCAAGATAAAAATCTTTTTTCCCCATTTTATGCTATTAAAAATGCAGTTGTATAGGGTAATACCCTTCTACCCTTTCTTAGCTTTTTCCTTGTTTTATATTTATTTAAGAAGAACATTGAACAGTTGTCAGCTATTATTAAATAAAATCTCTGTACAAAAGACGATAGCGCTATTCGATTTGTAAAGTTGGTTGGCAGAAGAAGAACAAGATCATAAACCTTTACTTTTGGTGAATACTCAAGAAAATTGCCATTTCGAATTCGAATTCGAAATTACTCTTTTAGTTTAGGATACCTTAGAGGCATTGATATAAAAAATTATGAAATTTAGTCTTTGTGAGAAGATCTTCCAAAAACAAAAGAAATGTTAGACCTACATACAATCGAAGAAATATAGTCTTAAAAGCGTACAAGTCCACAACTCAATCAAACACTGTAAGTTCAACAGCATACTGCAAAACTACTTAGAACATAAATTTTGTAATACAAACACTTCATTGATATGATAATCGTTGCAATTGGACTTGGTAAATTGCATTGAAATATGTGTAGCATGTAACATGCCACAACAACCACTGTATATTTGGTATACATTTCCAAGCCAATTCTCACACAGCAAACTCCAATAAATTCCCACCCAATATGTGTATAACTTTAAGTTCATTTCATGACAATTTCTTGTGCAAACTCCATTGGTCGTTGCCAATTGTTGCCAAATTCAACATTCAATATTTGTGTCAGCAACGCAACGCAAGTTTCGGCAAATTTCTACAATTTCAATTTCGTAGAACTAAATTTCACACTATTTAGCTTGTGTTTCCAACACATCGACACATATAGTAAGCACTCAAAAGCTACAACTCGTGCTGAATTGCCGGCGGTGGTCATGGTGTAATAACTACTCCTACAACGAAGTCAGTCAACAAAACGCTCTGAAGTTTCGATGTGAATGTGAAGTTGAGTGCCAACAGTTTGCAGTTCGTTGCACATAAAAGACGGGAGAGTTTGTCGGGCACAAGTTGAGAGTGCCAAACACGCCCTAACACAGTTTGATATTAATGAATGTGTGCATGTGTGTGTGTGCATATGCTATTTGAAAGTATTTGTTTTAACAGATAAACGTACACATGCATATGTATGCACAGCGGCATGTGGATTTCTGACATTTTCCACTGTTGCTTGTCTCTTGACTTCATTTGAGGCGTATGAGGCATGTAAAAGGCTGCAGCGTTGCCACTTTCACGTACCACTTTTCGCCACTTCTATGTATTTGATTCGATGAATGAATTTGATTTGCGCTGAAGTATGTATAGCAGATGACTTTGTCTAGCTTGCGAAAGTTTTCGTTTGCAGTCTTTGACGGTGTTTCAGCTTAGTCGTTTAGCTAGTGTAAAGGAAAGTTGGTGAACAATGTTGAAGATATCAAAAACTGAAATTGTCATTCAGAGGGCTGGATTGCTTTGAGATTCTACTTTTGGTGATTAAAGTAAAGGAAGTGTACAATGAGTAAGCGGAGACCTTATATAGGAATGGTTAGTGATAAGAGGATAAGAGATGTACAATACCACCAAGAAGAAGTTAGTTTCTATCAAATAACCAAAGTGTACATTTCAAAAAAAGCAGGTTTCTAGGCTGACCTTAATCAACTATTGAGCGTATTTTTGTACTGGATTAACTTCTCATAGAATCACTGGGCAGCTTAAAAAATTGGCTGGCTACTTGTAGATACTCAACTTGCCGAACAAACCAACAACATTCGTCAATATATAATCATCCAATAGAATCACATCAACCCAAGCGATGAAAATGTTGCAGAAGTATTTTGGAAAGTCTACTTTATCTCGAATATAAGTAGTTATTTAAGTGTCACAAATGAAGTCAACGAAAATTAAAACATCAAGTAACATCAAAAAGATAAGGAAATCGTGCTTAAAAATCAACGTGCTGAAATCAAAATGAAAGCAGAGCGTCTCCGCATCTCTTATGGATTAACTTAGTACATTTTGTTTAATGTTTTGGGTATCCAGCATGTCAGTGCGTGACTCGAAACAAAATACCCAAATCTGTTGCAAAAACGACGACGAGTAGAGCTCGGAAAAACATGGTTTACAACGCAACTGAGTACCCTACATTCCTTGTTTTTGATGAAATAAGTTGTCATCGAGGTCATCGAATGTTGGAACCAGAAACGTGCTGTTTCAACCGGTTCCGACAAAAGGGAGAAGAGGCAAGAAATGCAAGTGTCATACGGGGACTTATAGCACGTTAGATATTTCGGGGTCCATTCTAGATAGGTAGAAGCTTAACTTGCTACAGTATCCAGAACGGAACTGCGCAATGGTCACTCACATTTCTCACGCAACTGGCTACAATGTGTGGTGGTTTGACTCCAAGTACGCCTTTCACCACGAGGGAGTCGTTCAAAGGGTTAGTGGCTCCACTGTGAAAGGCGGTTAGTGTTTGTCAGAAGTTGGTTGCGTACGAAGTCTGGTCTATGTAGTTGACGAAGGATCTCTTGATGCTTCTGGGAGGCAGGTGACTGCAGTTATGATTTATACGAACACACCCCACTAGAAATAGTTTGAAGAGGAGTTCGTCATGCTCCTTAACTCGGAGCATACCGGCGTCGCTATGTAGGTGTTCGATGGTAGACATCAAGAGACATCCTGTCATAGTGTGGAATGCAGTTTTCCGAAAAGTTTAGAGCTTCATCATCTGCATTTTACTGCATCGAAGCGACCATATGGTGCAGCGTAGTTAAGCACCGGCTTGCTGACTGTCTTGTAAGTTGTCAACAACGTTTCCTTGTTCTTCCTCTATGTGGTGCCGACTAGCGACTTGTGGATTTTTGTTGCGCCTCTGTGCTTTGGCGATAATCGCGGTCGTATGAAGAGTTTTGGGGTTATTGACAGTTGGAATTTTAACGCCATCGACTGTAATCTTAAGGTCAAGTATGTACTCCTTTGTCCAGTTTGTGAATGTGGTCGATGGATTTAGTGAGAGAGAGTGTTAAGTTCTGTGCAGCGAGGAAGCGAGAAAGGTCGGAAAAATAGCCTTTTGCTTAATGTAGGGTCAATTCTTACAACAGACGGATCTTCGCAACGGAATTGACGCTGATTTTATTGGGTCAAGGGCTGTTATTTCGGAGATCTAACCCGTTTAGATCGGTAAGTCTTTGCAGAGTTGCTCCGTATCCTCTTGACTCATGCTATTATTGAGTCCAAACCGGGCCTGGAGGAATTTTTTAACTGCATTGCCATCCAAACTTATCATTGGTCAGATGTAATACATGCAATGGATTGAGCCATCGCCATCAGATATTTCCAATTAAACAGTATTAAGCTACTTAATTTTACTTTCCATTCGCTTTAATATATTCCGTCACATATATTTATGCCAAAAATTGTGCCAAACTCGCGTCATTATTATGAGTTAGAAACACACATATTAAGTGGTTCACGGTTCTTTTTCCATTATCCCAACTCTGGCTTGCCATTAGTAATAAATTCCGCTTTCGCTGGCATCACTCAGCTTGTTGAAGTCTTTATTACCACTCTGATCAGCCAAATAAATATTCACAAATAGCCAAATATCCCTTTGCACATAATGCCATACACTCATGCATTTGTGCCACGTAAGAGTGTGTGTGTGTATGCAAAGCATTTGTAACCCAGTCGCATTTGTGCGCCAACGCCAAAATGAACCCTTTGCGCACTTCGCTCAATACACTGCGATGCGTTCGCTGTAAAACCAGTTTCCAGGGAGGGCAAAGAAAGCACGAAATGTATTGATGGTCTATCGTAATGCCGTACTGACGCAAAAGCATTTTCAGCGACCCTTGACGATTAGTGAAATTCCGTATGGCAAACGGAATGCCAACGCAAAGCGCTCTGCATTCTGCGCGGCTCGACTGGGATGCCGCTTGTTTGGCTGCCGATAACCCTCCATTTAACCAGACAAACACGGACGTACTGACTGCTATTCGTAGTCACACACACAGGTATAAACAGATGTGGAGCAACCAAACGATTCCATCAAATGAATGTCAATAGTTCGCTGTCGTTTGTGGATGCAAGCGCATTGCTAAGCACGTCCAAGCATCAGTGTGAGTTTATATATATGTGTGTGTGTTAGTAACATATTTGCTGTCATTAGCGCTTAAGCGCACACATTCAGTTGGAATTTGTGGTGCAGAATGCATGTGAAAGCACTGCCTTAATTGAAATTCAATTGCATATCAGCAATGATTACGGTACTTAATGAATTCCCACAGTTTTGAGGCTCGTGGGTTAGTGGAAATGGTGGGTTGTAAGCTTTTAAAAAAAATTGAATTGGTCCCGGTAATAGATTATATAGTGATTTGACTGTCTTTATGCCATACATTTTTATGTATCTGGGAAAATATTAGTTAAAATTTGATTTTTTAAGGTTGCCACCTATTATAAATGTAAGATTATTCAATAACTCTAAAGTTGTACTATTATTAATAGGGAATGAGTTGCGAGGGTTGCCACCTTTAAAATTAATTTAAATTAGACTTTAAATAATTTAGTACTTGTTACTTCGAAGTAACTATGGATATCTAGTATTTCAAAAAAATTAAAGTTTATCATAACTCTCGAGAGTTGCCACATTTACTTAAAATTTTATAGAGTACATTTTATTTATGTGACAATCTACATGTTTAAGACCGTTATAGAAGAAATGTTTTTAAAAGTTTTCTTGTGTTAAAATATTTTCAAAGATTGCCACCTTACTTAAAACCCGAATTAAAACGTTTAAATATTTTTAATATTAAATAGCTGTTAAAGTTTAAGACTACTGATGCGAAATTAATTTGAAAACGTATAATTTTGTTATATTTCTTCCTGAGGGTTGCCTACTTTCTTAAGGCATATTAAAAATTTTATAGTTTTATTAATCCCAAATAACTGTTTGGTTTAGGACGATCAATGGGAAGTGAATTTCTTAAAGATAAATGCAATTTTTCGAAAAGGTTGCCACCTTTACTTAAAAAAATAATAAATAACGAAATGATATGACAAGCAAAATGGCAAGGGTTTAAGACCATTAATGGGACGTGATTTTCTAAAAAGTTTGATACTATTAAACTTTTTTCGAGGGTTGCCACTTTTCTTACCACATATTAAAATATTTTAATTTTGTTAATATTAAAGAACTGTTAAGTTTAAAAACTTTTAATGGGAAATGATTTTGAAAACATATAATATTATTTTATTTTTTCCTGAGGGTTGCCAACTTTACTTAAAAACTTATTAAAAAATTTTAAGTTTTATTAATATTAAGTAACTTTTAAGACTTAAGGCCATTAATGCGTTTTAAAATGTTAAATACAATTTTTTGAAAAGGTTGCCAGATTTACTATAAAAAATAATGAATATTTTAATTTTATTGACATGAGGTACTAAATAACAGTAACAGTAGACCATTATTGGGAAATGAGTTTCTAAAAAGTTTGATTATGCCAAAGTTTTTTCGAGAGTTGCCACCTTACTTAAAACATATTGAAATCTTTAATCTTTATTAACGTTAAATAACTATTAAAGTTTAAGACTACTAATGGAATGTGATTTTCAAAAAATGTAATTGTGTTATATTTTTTCTTGAGGGTTGCCACCTTTACGTATAAATATATGCAACGCTTTAAATTTTTCTGAGATAAATTCGCTCAATAGTTTAATATATTACAAATTAGCTTAATATAAACAGTTTCGTTTCTGTGCAGCGTTGCCACCTTTTTTTAAATATAATAAAATGTTCATACTTTTATAGAAATTAATGACTGCGTATTTTGATATATACATAGGGTATTGTGGATCATAAATTAACATAATTAGCTACATAGCTGGTTTTCTGTGCAGGGTTGCCAACTAAAAATAACAGGAGACGAATATTAAATATATTTCTATGAGCCGAAAGTTGCGCAAGTAACTTTTTTAGGAATTTTTCACTGTAATGTTTCTAACAGTGTTGCCATATTTTTTTAAATTAATAAAAATTTAATATAATTTTATATAAATTTTATATTGTGTCCACTTTGTATACTATAAAGTACCTCACTATAAAACTTTGCTGCGTATTCTATTTTTCTGAGGTTCCGCAAAATTTTTAAATCTTTCTTTTTAGCATTTTGTTTGACATGGCGTATGAGTGATATTTACCGGTATAATATCTCACAAACATATGTATATAACTAATAAGCGAAATATAATATTTGTGGCACTCACACTACCATAACTGCATGAGAACGAGACATTTACGTTAGATTTATGCTTTTCATTTGTACACAACACAAACACACACACAGAGTTTATTAGTTATGTGCTTTTGTTTGCTGAGCAGGCATGAAATTGCTCATATACAATTTATTAATCCGCCAGCTGGCTATTTGCATGAGTTAATTTCTTATTGCTACACATAATTTCCTGCTGAACACTTCAATCAGCTCATTTCACATGAGTTTTGAGTGTGCCTACTCTACTATGTCAACATTGCACTGATTATTTATATTGTCAATATTTGTATTTATGATTGTGGAAATTCTTGTTCAGCAATATAACTGTGTGCAGGCTCATGGCATATTTGCATACATTTCAATCATAATCTGCAGAACGATTTGTATGCCTCATTAATTTTGCGTTTGTGTACGTAAATATATTAGTTATTAAAATATAAGTAGTGTGTACTTAAGTATATAATGGCATTTGCTCGTGAAGTAATTTGCATAATAATGTGATTTTCAATATTTATATATTCTTCAAAGTTTTCTCAAATAATAAATTTTTTTTTTAATTTATCAATATTTTTGAGTTTAAATTCGCAATTACTGGCAACTCTCGGCAAATATTGTTTCAAGATAATATCCCTAAACGTGTTTATTTTGATATGCACGTCAAAATTATTTATTTGTTTTATCAAATTACAAAAAAAAATTAAGTTAAAGTGCTGGCAACTCGTACCAAAAATATCTTACACTGAAATATAATTTTTTACTAGTTAAATAATTTGCACCTATTTTATTTGAGTAATATAATTTTGAAACATGTGGCAACTCTGTATTTTCATACGATTAAGTTTTCGAATTATTTTCCCAAAATAGTTAAATAAAACTTTAAACTGGTGGCAACTCTTCTCAAATAGTAAGTACTATACTTAATTTGGAAAGTGGCAACCCTTTTCAAAAATATTTCAAACAAAATTATAGAACTGTTTTTTATACGTTTTAATCTGATGTAACAGTTTTAAATTTATTTTATCAAAATAATTAGATAAAAACTTTAAACTGGTGGCAACCTCCTAAAATTTTTTTTTTGCTTTCTAAGTTGTAGAACCTTTTGTGTATCTTTTTTATCTTATGAAGAATTTTACTCAATGCAACAGGTGGCAATTTTTTTCAAAAATATTTCAGACTGAAAAGTTATTTTAAACCAGTATTTAAAACTTTTGTAATTTTAAATTTATTTTGTCAAAGTTATTAATTAAAAAATTGAAACTGCTGGCAACATTCTTCAAAAATGTTATTTTATTTTGCTTTTAAGTTTCATAATCTTGCAGTGTAGTTCTTTGGTTATATAAAGTATTATACTTACTTAAGCAGGTGGCAACTCTTTTCAAAAATATTTCAGACAAAAATATTATTTTAAACCAGTTAAAATATTTTACATCTATTGTAATTGTGTATGTATTACAACTGCAACTCTGTGTATTGCGACATTAACTTTAAATGGCAGTTTTATATATGTACATATGCTTTCGTTTACTACTCCCAGAAATATATCCAAAAGTGTATAAAACAAGGCTAACTCGCGAATATAACATAGTTCTTTAACCCTGAAGCTTACCATAGAGCCGCAAAATAAACATCTATCTGCGCATAATTAGGTGCCCAAACTAAAAGTGGCATTCACTTTTTTATGCCCAAACTTTGACTTCTCGAAACGATTTTACATACTGACCTGACCCATATACTGTCTGATACGTGAGTGAAAAGACTCTCTATTAACAATTAAACCAGTTCTAACACCTGCCAACACCACTTTCCAATGCTTCACAGCTTACCGTCTTTCCCTGCTTGATATATTTCCGTATGTATGCCACTCAGAGCAAATGAAATCCATAAAAGCACATACAAATGCCTAAGTATGTGTTAGACTCTACGAAAGCCTCAAAAGGTCATACAGGAGATATCCAGTTCTACTGAAATTTGTTAGCCCATATGCTTTGTTTACAGTTTGGCACTGAAAGTTGTGAGCTCAAGAGCACTCCAGAGCACAGTTTGAAGTTAAATTTAATTAAAATGCAAACAAAGCGCTGCAAGGGCAACGTCAATGTAAAACTAATTTCCATATATGTTTTACGGTGCAATGCTTGTGTGTGCATGGGTTTTTGATTTCTAATTTTTCGTATGCGAAAACTTGTTGAGGAGAGATTTTTTATTGCATTTAGTGAATGCTGGCTAAATTACATTTATTCTGACAAATATTGTTTCTAACTTTTTAAATTTTTTTCGAAAATTAGTTAACCTCGAGCAATCACTTTCAATGACTAAAAAACTAAAAACTGTTCGATATATATTTTTTAATATTTTTTTATTTCATTGTGCTCTATATTTCGCCTCTCGTTACCACTTCTTTGTTGATGGAGGTTGAGAAATAAAGTGGAGAACCAAAGATTTCTCTCCAGAAGGTAATTATTCTAAAAATGTGCGAAAAGTAGTTCGGGACTGTATGTCGAATATTCATCTTTATTTAAAGTAAAATAATTCAAGGTGGTGGTAAATCCTTGAAATCAGAGGCACCAGATCTTATCACCTACAGCAGATGTGACTTAGTCTGATCTGTACTCTTATTACTCCTTTCAGTTGCAAGATATTTCCATATAATTCCAATATGTATATACTAATTATATCTGACAACCGACTTTGAATTTGATATTTCGTTTGCTTTGTCAATCGATCAACAGCGTAATCCTTCGAGCCGTTTGTTGTCGATCCTTCCGAATCAAAAAGGTCTCTTCTGTTTCCCTTTGTAGCTCAAGTTTATACCTTTTTTTAATGAGTCTGGCCTACTTATTTGGTAATATTATAATATTTTCCTCCAGTTCCTCGTGAAGAATCAGTCTCAGTCTCTTATATCTTACACGCAAAAGAACTTTAGTTACCTAAACCAAATCAAGATCTTAGTACTGCCAAGGCCTTCTAACACTAACTAATTATTCAATTTTATCTCTAAGAACTTGGTCCGTTGGTGTGTATGGTCAAAGCGGAGTCGCTGGAAACTGACAAAGCTGATGAGCAGATGAGCAGGCAAGAGGCGGCGAGGAACAGTGACAAGCTCCTATACGAATCCTTCTGACCTAGAATAGAACGCAAAAGATCCATTTGCTTCGAATAAGGTAAGAGTTCTTACTGGACTTTGTACAATAAGCATTCACAGGGTAGGGAAGGAAATATATGGAGGAAGGTGAGGTAGAAACAGCCATGCACTTTATTTCTCATTGTCTAGCTTTTGCAAGACTTTGGCTGACCTATTTTGATTCATAGAATTCTCGTCGAATTATGAGATATTTATGATCATAATATAAGAATTTTGGGTAACATAATAGACTGTCGTTCTAGGCTGTCACTCTGAGATTAGCCATTGCAACGGGATCGGCTCTTTAAACTGACCTAACCTCCGTTAACCGGTTTATATAGTTCCGACACAATTCTTAAGCATTCCTGATCAAAATTTTATACTCGGAAAGAAAGTATAAACATAACGGTTCAAATTGATATGTGAAGACGGAATATATAGTTTAAAAAAGTTACAAACATTTTTAGCAAAAAAGTCTAATATAAGGAAGCCATGCACCTGTGTTATGTACTGGACTTAGCTATATGCTGCCAATTTGCAAACAATCAGGGCAAGAAGAACTTTCCCATACACACTTTTTATTTGTATTAGAGAAAAACCATAACTTCTGGCGATGATATATGCTTTTCAACAATCAAAACTTTGTCTCTGCTGAGGTCACAAATATCGCCAGTGCTGCCCGGTGGTTTTGTTATTAAAACGAGTAGAGAATGACTTTTTTATGAATTTGTTATTTTTTAACATTAAAGCGAAACGAAAAAGCACACACACACACACAAATTGCTGGCAAAGTTTAATTTGGTTTCCATGACAAGCCGAAAATTCGTCGAAACTTTTATTATCACCTCTATGGAGTGCAGAGGCGATGAATGACTCAGCCACTCAGTGGTGAAGTGAATGGAGCAAGGTGCAAAGCCAAGCGCTGTGAACACAAACACTTGTTGACCATAAATGCAGCAAGCGGAAGTGCGACGTACAGGCGCGAAGAGACCAAAAGGGGTTATGATGAAAAGGCGCTGAAAAATGTGCCGATAAGAGGCCACCACCTGGCTCACAGCCAACGGGCAACTTGTGTGAAATAGTTAGCGCGAAGTTGTAATTTTTTTATAGCCACTTTTATGAGAGTCGGAAGTGTCTACATAAAATGTTAATATACTATTTAACTGTAAAAAAGTGAAGTGTTACCTGAACAGCCGTGGCTGGCTAAGACAAAGGCAGGATATTTCGAAACCCGTGTGAGATCTTTAACTTTATAACGGTAAGTAATAAACAGCGCTATACACAGCGGCTATCTGAGACTATTAAGAGTGTATGAAGAAGCTGTTAAGTTGTTCATTATTGTTGTGTTGTTAAGGTGAAAATGCGAAAATTGATAAGGAGGATAAAACTTAAAACATAACAAAGAATAATAAAATTAAGTATTGTATTTTTCCTGATTTGCACTAAGAAATAACAAGTAGCGAACCAAAAAAATTTCGTAAGAGCAATAATGCAACCGAAGTGGAACTGTCGTGTTTATGTTTTAAAGAGAGAGTTTAATTACGGTATCAAAATGGACATCAGTGCTAATTGAGCCCGATAGGGCTGCACTCCTACCTTAATTACAGTGGCGAAAAGTTTTGAGTACAAATTTCAGTTTTTATTTATTTAACATGAGTTGGAAAATTTCAAAAATACCCAGTTTCTTTCTTTGACTAAATTTTTGGAATAAAATTTTCGACAGTACATACAAAAATATCTCTCAAAAAAAATAATTTGCTGTTATCAATAATAATATTTTTTTTTGAAAAGATGGCAACCCTTAAAAAATTTAAGTTAAAAGTCATTTAAAATTTCTCTAAGATTGCATTTATATTTTAATAATTTACTTCATTTAATTGAATTTTTGAGTAAAGAAATTGTTTATACACATTTCTAACAGATGGCTGCTGCACTCAAATATGAAAATTTTGACAAAGAATGGAAGATTTTAGTGTTATCTTCTTCGCCATTATCTTAAATTCTCTAACAGGTTATATAAAACCTAAAAGAATAACTTTAGAGTTGCCACCTATTTCGAATAATTTTTTACAAATTTTTCCAGACATTTGTAATTTATTATTTAAGCAAATTATAAATTTTTTTGGCGAATAAATTTAGAATAAATATTTCTCAATTTCATTTTTATTTTTAATAAATAGGTGGCAATCTTTACATAATTTTTTCTATTAAAATTCATTTTAAATTCCCTCAGGACTACACTTGGCACTTTACTTACCTTAATTTTATTTTTCAATAAAATAATTGATGTACATACATACATACATATTTCTAACAGATGGCAACTGCGCTCAAGCATGCAAGTTTTGACAACTAATGGGAGATCTTAGTGTTCGCTTACTTGCCATTACCTCAAATTCTCAAACAGGTAAAACAAAACCTGAAAATTTTTTTAGAGTTGCCACCTATGTACTTCGAATAATTATTTTTACGAATTCTTCTACACGTTTGTAATTTATAATTTATGCAAATTTTCAACATTTTTGTCGAATAAATTAAGAATAAAGTTTTTCTGAATTTCATTTTCATTTTTATAAATAGGTGGCAACCTTTACATACAATTCTTTCAACTAGGAGTCATTTTAAGTTTCTTTGGGAATTGGAAATTTACAAACAGGTGATAAAAAATATAAAAAAAAGTTTAGAGTTGACGCCTACTTGGAATAATTATACCCTGAACAGGGTATATTAACTTTGTCACGACGTTTGTAACACCCAGAAGGAAGCGTCGGAGACCCTATAAAGTATATATATAAATGATCAGGATGTTGAGCTGAGTCGATTTAGCCATGTCCGTCTGTCTGTCCGTCTGTCCGTCTGTCCGTCTGTCTGTATATATACGAACTAGTCCCTCAGTTTTTAAGATATCCTTTTGAAATTTTGCAAACGTCATTTTCTCTTCAAGAAGCTGCTCATTTGTCGGAACGGCCGATATCGGACCACTATAGCATATAGCTGCCATATAAACTGAACAATCGGAATCAAGTTCTCATATGGAAAACTTTCGCATTTGACAATGTATCATCACCAAATTTGGTATGGATTATTTTGTAGGAAAAAAATGTAATATCCGAGAAAATAGTTCAGATCGGTTAACTATAACATATAGCTGCCATACAAATTGAACGATCGGAATCAAGTCCTTGTATGGAAAACTTTCACATTTGACAAGATATATTCACGAAATTTGGTATATAATATTTTCTAAGGCAAAAATGTAGTCTCCGAAGAAATTGTTCAGATCGGTTAAGTATATCATATAGCTGCCATACAAACTGAACGATCGGAATCAAGTTCTTGTATGGAAAACTTTCGCATTTGACAATGTATCATCACCAAATTTGGTATGGATTATTTTCTAGGGAAAAAATGTAATATCCGAGAAAATTGTTCAGATCGGTTAACTATAACATATAGCTGCCATACAAACTGAACGATCGGAATCAAGTCCTTGTATGGAAAACTTTCACATTTGACAAGATATATTCACGAAATTTGGTATATATTATTTTCTAAGGCAACAATGTAATATCCGAAGAAATTGTTCAGATCGGTTAACTATAGCATATAGCTGCCATACAAACTGAACGATCGAATCAAGTCCTTGTATGGACAACTTTAACATTTGACGAGATATATTCACGAAATTTGGTATAGATTACTTTTTAAGGTAACAATGTAATCTCCCAAGAAATTGTTCAGAACGAGTTACTATAGCATATAGCTTCTATACAAACTGGACACATAGTTACTAACAGAAATGCACCTGTGAAGGGTATTTAGCTTCGGTGCAACCGAAGTTAACGTTTTTTCTTGTTTTTTATACATTTTTCCAAAAATTGCAATTTATTATATACGCATTTTTCAATATTTTTGACAAATAAATTTAGAATAAATTTTCTCTCAATTGCATTTTAATTTTACTACCATTTGGAATGTATTAAATATGTATTTAGAACTGTTATATTTAAATGTTTTCGCATCAAATAACACTCTAATTGCTTACAAACCTCATAAAAAACCTAATTTGTTTTTAAAAAATCTAACTTTTTCTCTAAAATTCCAATAACCAATTTCCGCATGCCAGCAGCTAAATTACCAACACTAATAAAAATAAAGCTGTTGTGCTTCCCCCAATCGCCGCACTTTTATAACTTTATTTTGGTCGAAAATTTTATTTTACAAATATGAACTACGCAAAAGATTTAATTAAAATATTTTCAAATTGCTAACTCATTTTGCGCACTTGTCGTGACGTACACAATGCGGCATGCAACACGTAGTGAAGCACGAAAACAAGCTAATTGCTAAAAATAGCAAATGAAGTAAAGAAAAACGCACAAAAAGTGCAGAATTGTGAAATGCAACCGAGCAGCTAATACAAAACAATGCATTGCGGCAACAACAAATAAGCCATAGTCAACATAAATATATACAAAATATTTAAAAATACATATATATACATATACATATGTTTATGTGCAGCGTTGGTTTTCCGCAGTAGCATCGCTTTCATGGTTGGCGGAATGGAAAATGTTTTTGGCCAGCCGCTGCATTTTGCCATGGCCAACCATGCGACTAATGAGCGGCGCTTTGCTCAAAGCAATAATTAGATACACCGCATCTATATATATGCATATATACATACATATGTAAGTGGAATATGAATTGCTAAATACGGTATTATAATTGGCCATGTTTATAGAATAGTGTTACGTAACTTGTATTTAGTTTTGTATCATTGCCACTAGCATCTGTACAAGTATATTAGTTTTATAGTTGAAATTATGGTTCAAGTTTCAAAAATGTTTTCGAAACCGAGAATTTCTCAAGAGTGACACAAAAGCAATAACGTTTATCTTTGTCATTATCTTTGTCATTATCTTTATCTTTATCTTTATCTTTATCTTTATCTTTATCTTTATCTTTATCTTTATCTTTATCTTTATCTTTATCTTTATCTTTATCTTTATCTTTATCTTTATCTTTATCTTTATCTTTATCTTTATCTTTATCTTTATCTTTATCTTTATCTTTATCTTTATCTTTATCTTATCTTTATCTTTATCTTTATCTTTATCTTTATCTTTATCTTTATCTTTATCTTTATCTTTATCTTTATCTTTATCTTTATCTTTATCTTTATCTTTATCTTATCTTTATCTTTATCTTTATCTTTATCTTTATCTTTATCTTTATCTTTATCTTTATCTTTATCTTTATCTTTATCTTTATCTTTATCTTTATCTTTATCTTTATCTTTATCTTTATCTTTATCTTTATCTTTATCTTTGTCTTTATCTTTATCTTTGTCTTTATTTTTATCTTTATCTTTATTATTATTTCTCAAGAGTTACTCAAAAAACATTATCTTTATCTTTAACTTTATAAAAATTTGCCCAAGTTCTCTGCTCCTAAAGAAATTTCTCATTTGTCGGAGCCGCCGGTATCGGATCACTATGTATAGCGTATAGCTGCTATATAAACTGACCGAATAAAATCAAGATAAACATATTTTCATACCCTTCTTGCTATAAGAAATGTACTTATGAAGGCAATTAACTTTTTTTAGCTCTCTCTTTTGTTAACCTTTCTTCCCAACCGTACACCTTCACTTTTTCCTCATTTTCGAAATTCCTACAAAGCACTCTGCGTCATATTTCGCAACTTTTGCATTGTTATGAAGCAAACACAAATTAACTAAATATAAGAAAGAACTGGGAGTTGCGAACATGAAAAATAACAACAACATCAACTACTAACTACCACAAACTCATAACCACACGACTTTGCTGCAAGTTATCAAGTTGCCTGCCACTTGAACTGTGTGCCGCTGACAAACAAACTACTTGCCGCACAAGCAGTCAGTTCAACCAGTCGGGCCGCCCAAAAAACGAGTCAAGCGTGCTGTTATTTACAATAACCATTATCTGCAAATTGTCGCCGAAACAAGGACATTTACAGCCGCGCCGCGCCTACGGACCGCCTCGACAATGAGACAATGACGCTCAACAGTTGTCTGATGACACTCGCTGGCCATGTTTCTTTGTTTCCTTGCGAGCGCACGGCGAGTGGCTTAGTATTTATCTCGCCCAAACAATTGTGCGGCGAAAAAAACTTTTGCGCTTTCCTTTTGTTATCGAATTTATTCACTCATTATCAGCGGAGACGCCACAAGAAGCATTTGTTGAGTTTTCCTTCATGTCGCATGTGTATTTATATAAATAAATATGAGTGTGTAGACTGCTATTTTTATACTCTTGTCTTTGCTTTGGTTCACCACTTCAACAAAAAAAAAATTAAAATAAAAATATTTTTTTTTTTTTACGAGTATATTTCATTTGGGTTGGTCTTTGCAACGTGTTTGCGCTTCTATACAAGTCTACATATGTATATGTGTACATGTGCTCATTATGTCTGTGTGTGTGTATGGGTTTGCGCTGATTCATATTTCATTTGCTTGTTCTTGCCACTGTGCGCCGCCTCTCAATTGCGTACTTTTGCTTTTATCACTGCTGGCTCACTGCTCGACATCCTTTTCGTTGCTCCTCGGCGTATTGGACAGCACTTACCTACCATACACTACACTCGCTACACTCACGATGTGCGCTTCAGCAGTTGTACTTGTATATTTATGTGGGAGTTTCAACATAGCTGCTTCCACCGACACACTTCTGTGCGCATGAATGCTTGTATGTGTGTGAGTTCAACTTGATTATTTAAGCTCGTACTTTGCCGTTAGTCTTATTTGGCTGCATTCATCTTTATGCCTTTTACTTTCATCATATTTTATTTATCCTTCTGATAAAACCCCATAATTTTGCCGGCAATTCCTTATTTATTCAGCTTTGTGCGATAAGAAACTGCTGCCAACAGAATTGAGTTGTATGAAATTTTAAAATCCTACCTCCAACAACTCGTCTTGGCATAAATGTCTGCCGGTGCGTTTGTTCGTGTGCGTCTATTCCCAGTTGAAGTTTTCGTTGATTTTGGGGTGTGTGTGTGTGCACACAATTGCTTTGGGAATCAACGAACGTGTCCAAAAATATTCGAGAAATTATCACGTTTCATCTCCTCGGTACGGCAAATGTGGCATAATTTCAATAACGATCTGTCAGACTGTTGAGTAGGGTCAATGAGACCATTTGTATTTTTTCTCTCAGCCGACGGATGAATGACGAAGATGGAGCAGCACTTAAATAACGCTTTATTTGAATGTGCAATCGTAAAATTGTGTGGAAATTTAAAAGTAATTCTTTTAGTGCACTTAATTGAAGTCATCCGCATCACTTTAATGGCTGGCAGCGTTCAAGTTTGTTATAGTGCTAAGGATGGGTTAGGAAATCATTGGTTGTCTATTAAAAAATATTGACAGAAATAAATTTGTATATTTGGTAGAGTCCTCTGTAACCTAAATCTGTTAGGTGATTGAAATATAGTTGTTAGGCGACGCAGTTGCTTTGAAAGTGTTTTATCATTGTTAACGAAAATCTATATATTTAATGCGGCGGAGTCTTCTGGTGGACCAGGTAAAGCTCGCTGGTCCAACTGTAATAAGCCTTAAGAAGAAAAATCGTTCATTTGGGTAGCCCCGAAGCTATACTTTTTACAAATCAAAAGGTCTATATACAAGAACTTGATTTTAGTCATTTAGTTTGTATGACAACTATATGCCATAGTAGTCCGATTTGACTAATATATACGGTGATTCAATCATTTGTTTGCGTAATAGATACATTGTCAAATAGAAAAGTTGTTCATAAAAGGACTTAATTTTAATCGGTCTAACCCTATAGCAGTCCAATATCGGCAATGTCGTCAATAAAGTTAAATATATAATTCTCTAGTATAACGTTTCTTTCTGGGAGTTACAATAATCATGATACACTTGGCATATCCTATTCAGGGTATGAAAAACGACATTTACCCAAAACCTGGAATTTAACTCTGATGAGATCAGAAGAAGATGAGACGCAGTCTGTCTTCCATTCCTCCTCAAAATACATACAATATAAAACAAAAATCTGGTCTTTTATGCGATTAGTCGTCACATCATTCATCGTTCAAATTGTAGATCGGTCTGAAGCATACCGAAGACCAGCTAGTTAAATTTTCTTAGTATTCTCATAAAAGCGCCTCATCTATAACAACCTCTCTACTAGTTACTGACAGAGAATTGACCGATATTAAAATTTCTCAGTCAAAAAAGTATAACCAAATGCGTTTCAACCAAGATGTTAGCTCTTTTAGGAGTTAGTAATATTTAGAAAGAGTTTTGTGACAGTTTGGTGGCCACTGTAGAATCATATAATTAGCGCATAATCGTTTCCTTGCAATATAATATATGAAAAAGGTTCAAAGAGCTAAATATGTAACTGTAAGGAGTATTTAAAATATAGATATTTTCTTTAAAGGAAGTTTTTTGGCGTCTTATTCAAGATTTTAAAAGTCTGTAGACTAACCGATATACAAAAGAGCTCTGTCGCGGTTCGGTTGTCACTATAGATTCTTGCCATACATGGGGTGCAACATGTTCGTTTTCCTGCAACATAATATGTGTATAAAGGGAATCACACAACTCCAAAGAGTCAGGCAAGTAACATTTTGAATATATTGGGTAGTCGAAAAAGTCTTTTCGTATTTCTAATTAAACTTCAACTTATTATTTTTATATTTATAATGAACTTTAAAGAGGCAAATACGTACCATTTTGGTCCATCCTTTTTTTGTCATTTTCCGCTGGTAACATTATTTCATCTGCGTACGACTTTTCTGTTTTCTCGGCGAAAACTGACAAATAATTTTCACAGGCTCTCTTGCAACCAACTTCACTCCATTGCGGGAGTTTTACATTGACCAAAACAAATGATAGTCGGATGGTGCTAAGTCAGGGTTATATAGCAGATGCAACCGAACTTCCCAGCCAAGCTCTCCCAGTTTTTGACGAGTCATCAAAAATGTGTGTGACCTGGCGTTGTTCTGAGGGAAGACGAGGCCTTTCTTGTTGATCAGTTCTGGTCGTTTTTTTCGATTGCTTGCTTCAATATCATCAGTTTTTGACAATAAAATATAAAATCAATTGTTCGACCAGTCTGGAGCAGCTCACCAAACACACAGCATAACCTTTCGAGGCTTCAATCGTGGCTTTGTGATCATTTGTTGAGCTTCACCACGCTTGGACCATGATCTTTATCGCATATTATTGTAATATGTGATCCACTTTTCGTCTCCTGTTGCCATTCGCTTCAGAATTGGTTTGATTTCATTTCGTTTCAGTAAAGAATCTCAGATGTTAATTCGATCTATTAAATTTTTCACAAACAATTAATGTGGCATTCAGACATCGAGCTTGTCTTTGCAGCCAGCCTTTTTTAAATGGTTCAAGCCCCTTTGATGATTAGTGTTAAGTTACTTGGCAATGTCATCAACTTTTCAACGATATAATTATTCCTAAAAGTATTTTAAAGACGTCAAGACCTGGAAGGTTCCTAAAAAAGTTTATAAGTGAATCCTATTCTTTATTTAACAGCTTTTTAAGCCTAAAGTATATTATCGAAGAACCAAAGCAACTATTTCTACAGCCTAGACACGACTAAATGTAAAATTTCAAACCAACCAATAATGTAAGAAAATGTTTCAAAGGTCATCAAAAGAAGCATTGCATTTAGCAAAAAGTACACAAAAATACCTTTGCGGTCAACTTATGGCAACTGAAACATTGAAAACCATAAAAAAACAGTACATGAAAAAGTATTTACCAACAATATTCAGAGCACCGCGTATGTACCTGCCAGCCGACTTAAGTGACGGTTTGCGGCTCCCCTCTACTGTGCACAAGTGCTTCAATTCGCAACGAGAAATGAAGTGTAAACAAATAAAATAGCTTAAGATTGCACTAGTGCAGCGAACGGCAAAGCTTGTGCGCGTCAGCTATGAGTGAGTACACAATAAACTTGTTATTTGCTTGCATATTTGCGCGTCACACCATGGCGTATGAGTGATGCATGGAGTGTCGGTGTGTGGCGGACAGCAGCTATAAATAAATGTTTGTCTGTATGTGTGTAGCACCTCTATTATAAAACTGCTAAGAGTGTTACAACCAACCGTTAAGTGCTGCAGTAAAAATAACACGAGATTCTTCCTTGACTTGGCGTGAAAGGTCGGAATGCTCACTCAAATGCACAGCAAATTGCTGGTGTTGACTTGTAAGACTGGGTGGGTGTGGCAAGCAAGTGCTAATTGTATTGAATAATAAAAAGCATTGCTAAATGTGTTTTTGTTGTACGCTTTATCAAATGGTGTTATAATAATCAAATTTCATAAATAAATAATCTGCGAATATGTTTGGAAATTGAAATTCGAGTTTGTATATTTGTTATGGTATATTATTACAGCTGTAAATAATTGAGGTGCATGAATGCAATTAAAAGCAATTTTAAATACAATTAATTGCCATAAATGCTGTTTAGTTGTAATGAATAAATAAGAAGTTCAATTATTAATCAGTGAAGAAAGTATGGCATATTTTTATAATTATTTCTATTGATATTATATGCGGCTGCCTATGCTTTATTTGTTAAAAGAAGAGTTTTATTATATAAATATAGATAAAGAGCTTACAAATATTAATATTTCCAGCTTAGAATTTTAATATTAAAAGAAAATGTAGCAGCTAGTGTTGTGAATATAGCTAATGTCAGGATTTTCGAACTTCCAATTGCAACTTTTCGTACACTTTTGCCATTTTATGTTCGTAATAGTCATCCGCCTGTGCTATCTATTCGTCGAACTGTTGAAAATTTCGAGTGCACATTTTATTTACTTAATGTTCAATGCTAGCAAGATCAATCAATCAGGGAAATGTTATTGACAAAAAAAAAAAATTGTCGGTTGTAAGACGTTCTCAAGATTTAGGACTGTCTCGAACTACAGCCTGGCGGATTTTGAGAAAGTTTTTGGACTAGTATCCGTATAAAATTGTTCTCACCCAAGAACCGATGTCATTGGACTACCGTAAACGTCGTTAATTTACTAATTTTGCCTTCGAACAGCTTGAAAACGATAACGAAGTTTTTAAGAAAATCGTTTTCTACGAAGAAGCTCACTTTCAACTGTTTGGTGCGGTAAAAAAAACAAAAAAAAAAAAAAACATAACTCTTGATTCTGGTGCGAAGAAAATCCATAAATTATTAAATGAACAACTTTTACGTTCACCTAAATTGACAGTTTGGTATGGTTTTTGGTTTGCTGCAATCATTGCCCCGTACTTCTTTAGAAATGAAATTTCGGAATTCTGTTAATAGAAAGTAGTAAAGATCGATCATAACCAACATTTATGACCTCAATCGGAAGAACTTAACTCTCGACAATATCTCGTTTCAACAAGATGGAGCTAACTGCCACACAGCTCGTGCAATAACCAAATTAAAAAAAAATTTTAAATTTAGAGTTTCGCTTATTTTCAGAAATTGTGACATTGAATGGCCTCAAAAATGTTGTGGGGCTATTTGAAGTCTTTAGCAATAAACAAGACTCTCTCAAGCTTTAGAAGTTAATATTGAACGTACCATTCTTTTAGTGGAAAGAACTCAAAAATTGAGTTTGACGAATTCGTTTCAGCAAAGGAAGTCGTGGAGGCCATTTGTATGATATTACATTCAGAACTTAATGGTATAGATTGTACCTCTTATAAAAAAAAAGAATTTATTTAACAATTAGTGTGTTTTTATGTAGAAAAGGAATTATATCAATCTTATTGGAAAACACTGCTTCGAATAAAATTGCCACCTACATTTTTTCCATACTGTGCAATTAAAAATTTCAAACAAAATTTTATCTTACTAGCTCTGAAATAAACGTCTGAAAATATTATGCCATAAAAATTTATTTATCGCGAAAATGGTAAGCGAATTGAAATATTCTTAACCAGATTTTGTTAAGAATTTCTATTTTGCAAAATGAATTGCGAAACCTACGACTCAGCGGACTTTTCTCAGCTACCTGTATAAAAATTTTATACAGCCGGTTCTCAAGGAAATGTTGCTGAAAAATTCAAAAACGAAAAAGGGTAAAATTTCCAAAAAAAACAACAAAAAAAAAAAACGATGAGTCTAGTATTGAGATACTTCATTGTATTGACGATCTTTACCGAATATTTTATGCCACTACAAGACTGCTGTTTGCAATAAAGTAGACTTCCTGAAACACTTTTGCAAAACTGTCAACGATTTCGCAGCCGTTGTAGCAAAACCACTCAAGCAAATCCATTTGCACATAGTATGAATTGATAATCAGTTGCTAAACCCAGCAAAATTGATATTTGGATATCAAAGTTCACAAGAAGATTTAATTATATAACAACAACAATGAACAAGTTATCGGTTCAGTTTGCACGACCAGTTCAAATGTACCAGTCCGAGTCAATATTGATCAAATCATATTATGCATTCATTGTAATTATTCAAGCTGTTTCTGGATCAACTAATTACTGGAAAAGCAAATAAGGTATTCACATTTTTATTTCAGAATTTTACTTCAAATGAAAATTATAAAATTATCTTCTCTATAAAACAATTGGGGTATTCACAACCCGCCGTAAAGCATCGTAAAATCGTAGAATTATAAATTTTTACACTTGTTTAAAAAAATTGTTGTTGGATTTCATACAAGTTTACACATTTACAATTCTCAATGCCGTGTTTTCGAATCGTTATAACTTACGAGGGCTGCTATATACATTTCTGGCATAATAATGAAAATAGGGACATTTATCAACGAAAATGGTTTTATTGTCTTTCAAAATATTCTCTATCAAGATTTATACACTTTTGCATGCGCTCAAACCAATTTCGAAACACTTTTTCCACTCCGATTGAGACACCTCCAAAACATGGTTTTTGAATGCTTTAACAGCAACTTCTGGCGACGAAAATCGTTGACCACGCATTATGATTGTCTTCTCTTGTTCGTTTTTCGAATTTCTCCGAAGACTTCAGGCAATCAAATGGTGGTGTACCACTCAGAATTGACCGTCCTACGTTGCTCAAGCGGAACAGTCGCCACATAACCAGTTTTGCCGAAGAAACAGGCGACCATTTGCTTCGAAGTGCTTCTTCCACGAACAACTTTCGTTGAATTTGGCTCGTCTTGGATGCTGTTTTGTTTCGGGCTCATACGCATAGATCCATGATTCGTCACCTGTGACGATCTTATAAACGTCTTTTGAAGCACCGCGATCGTATTTTTTAAGCATTTCTTTACACCAATCCACACGAGCCTTTTTTTGAGCGATTGTCAAATTGTGCGATATCCAACGAGAACAAACCTTTTTTATGGCCAGGTGTTCATGCAATATCGAATGTATGCTGGTGGGAGAAATGCATAGGCATGCCTCTATCTGAAGGTATGTTACATTATTCTTGCATTATCAGTTCACGGACGGCATGGATGTTTTCTGGCACAACGGCTGTTTTTGGACGACCTTCACGGAATTCGTCTTTGAGCGAGCGTCGGCCACGATTGAATTCGTTGTAACAGTTTTTCACAGTGCTATAGGATGGTGCTTCATAGCCATACAAAGATTTAGTTAATCGATGCACTCTTGTCGTGATAATCCACGTCGAAAGTTGTGAAAAATGATCATACGAAAATGTTCACGAGTTAATTCCATTTTTTGCCCGAGATGAATTTTTTAATTCCCTGTAAATAAAACAAGTCACGATTAAATGACAAAACGTTCTGAGTGATGTTATGCTAAAAAATGTCAAACTTCCCAATGGAAATGTCAGATTGCACCTGGCAACACTTAGTGTTGCCTAGGCCAGAAATATATATAGCAGCCCTCGTATAACCTTATGTGACCTTACGGAACCCCTAAGTATATTTTCTTTCAGATAAAATTCATATGAATTTAAAGAAGCGGGTTATTTTAAATATAATTAACATTTTTATTACGAAAAATAGTTTCAGTTTTATTGTGTTTAAGGAACACTAATGATGTAACAGCTGTGCCCAACTTATAATGAATATAATGAATTGTGTAAAAATTTCAAAATATTACACTAGCTTAAAGTAAAATTTCCCAACTCGTAAAAAACACCCTTTATAATCGCATTTTGATATTCAATAAATTGAAATAACTTTACAAAAAGCTTAGTAAAATAACAAACAAAATGAAAAGCAACAACATAATTTGAATGGAATTTATTTGATTTAATACTTTTTATAATTTAACAATTTAATACACAAACAAATATCTATCAAACATTTAGTATATGCCATTTTAAATACTTTGCGTTTTGTGTATTTTGTGCTAGCAATGCTTTCGGAGCTAACAAATATTGAATTTCCATGAATTTCTGCGCAAATTGAATAATGACATAAATAAATAAGTGATGCTTTGGCAAAAAAAAAAATCGATTTATTTATTTACAGAATTGAGACAATGAAATGTATATGGCGCGCGCTCAATAAAAAGCTTGTAGTTATGGCAAATAATGAAAGTGCTCGCTTTTATGCTGTGGAAACTGGGTGACGCACGAACGGCCCAAACTCTCTCCGAACGAGCGTATTTGTACATAATAATATGTGAATGTATGGGTATGCATGTGTGCGTGAGTGTATGTGTGGGAATTGCACGAAAAGGTAAATTGAATGTCGAGAGCAGACAAGCCTCATAAAAAGCGCATGCAGGCACATATACATACACACACGTGTGCATAGCAACTGCAACCATTATTTAAAAAATTGGTGCAGCAAACTGCAATGGGCGCATATGTGTGACGATTTTAACGGGCTCAAAGTGCAAAAAGTTGCATGCGTTGAAATAAGCCTTTGGTCGCTTGGTCGCTCGCACAATTATTGTGAACTTTGCTCAACCTTTGAGAAGAAAATGAAAAAGCCTCAAAAGCACCGAGCGACCAATGCCAAGCCACTGCCTATGATAAATTGCCAACGAACTGCCTATACATTTATGTAAATCCACATATGGTTGTGTGCTGAATGCTAACTTCGAAACAACCAAGTAGGAATTTTAAGGAGTTGAAGGTTTGAAAATTGAAATTTTTCTACATAATACCCTTATTCAAGCACATTTTATGGCTTGAATTTTCAATCCAATAAAAAATTTTTATATTTCAGTTTTCATACTGGTTTTTAACTAATCACTGCTTCCATACAACTATTTCCCACAGGGTTGTTTAACATCATGTTTTATGTTATTATACATATGTAGAGCGCTCGTATTTGTAGTGTGCACACGTAGGCTGCTTCACAATTTTATGGTCAATTTACTTTTCGAATATTGTATTTACGACCTCGTGGCTTCCTTTTTTAGGAAAATAAAATTCAAGAGTGCAGTGAGCACCTCTTTCAGTGATTTTCGATAATTCGGTGCAGGCCAGTGAATTTCAAAGGCCTCTCAACTCGTCTGACTTAAAGGTAAGTGGTTAGTTCACCTGTTTGGCTGCTGATCAATTCAACTTTCTGTTAAGAAAAAATACAAAATTATGATTGAGATTCACAAAATTGTTTAAGTCAAAGTAAATTAATATTTTTTTTAATACAAAATTGGATATTGGATATTCAAAAAAAAAAACCATTGCCGTTTATAACCGGCGTGAAAAATTATTTACATCTCTGTAGAAAACTGCTTCCTACGCCACTAATTTTAAGTTTAAACAAAAATGCCTCCAACCTGAAAGACAGAAAAATAAAACACCGGGATGACACATGTATGTTTTTAAAAATAATGATTTTTTGCCACATTTTTTAAGAATATTTTTTTTAAATAACAAGTTTTCTATACAAGAACTAGAACGATCAGTTGTTATATCAATTGTTTCGATGAATGATCAGCTCCTGCCAAAAAAAGGATGTGAAACATTTAGGGTCATAAAACAAAAACTGAACGACTAGTTCGAGTATATATAGATGGACTCACCGCCAGATGGATGGTTACTTTAATATACCCTCTTCTCAAATCGGGCGATTGACTCGGCCATTTAACAGAACTGACACCATTGTGCTGGAACCAATATTTTACCAACTTCGAGGCATGCTTAGGATCATTATTCTGCTGAAATTTCCATATTAGTGGCATTCTTTCCTCAGCAGATGCTACTATGTGTTTTCTAAGATGTCTTTATATTGGAACCTAGTCATGGTGGCTGAAATACGATGAATAGGTCCTACACCATACCACGAAAAGCAGTCTCAGACCATTATGTTGCCATCCACCATGTTTAAATGTCTGTTTTGTAAACCGTGAATGCAATTCTTTGATTTTCGGACAGCGAACATTTCGTCTAACATCATTTTCAAACGAATTAATTTTTGTTACTTCGCTTCACAAGATATTACTTACCTCTCGGGCCGAACCAATTTGTATGATTTTTCGCGAACTATAATCTTGTCTTTAAACCTTTTTCGCAATAATGGTAGTTATTTTTCTGGCTCTCCTGCCAGGGAAATTACCTCGATGTAGCATTCGTCGAACCATTCGGGTAGATATTATGCTACCAATAACGACTGATATTAGTCTTGAAGATATAAATGTGTCCTTTTTAGCAAGAGTGATGATACGGTTTTCCGTGGTTATTGATGTCTTTTTTAGTCGACCGCGAGTTTCAACATTGTTTATACTTTCTAATATAAAATGTATTAACATATCGAATTTAATTAAACCAACCCAGAGTTGCATTTGTGTACTTCCCAAACATTCAAAATTCAATCATGACTGCAGGCTTAAAGAAAGTAGATAATTTATTGACCATATGAGTAACTCTTCTAGGGAGAATTTATTTTGGTCTGTCTCCATATTAACAGATACTAATTTGAGTGAAAATCGACTTAGTGATCAAGGAAGAGTCATGCAAGGAGAACCCAAGAAACTATTAACAAGCTTGCGCTCAAGCTTCATCTTGAGCAGAAGAAATACTACATATAAAGAATAACTGATAGTAAAATAAATATATTTTATGAACTTTTCATTATTACGTAAAATCTATGATACTTTATTTATGATTTGCAAACAGTCTTATACCTCTAAGTGTCTTGGCTGTATTACTAGAACCAAAAGGATTTTGAAATAGACAATGAATGGCTATTTAAAAGTGGGGAATTGTACCAAGTTTCTGAAAGTCCATTGCGCATTTTATGCAAAAATTAGTTTAGCCTATTATTATTTTATTGAGATACTTTAAACGCGTTTTTCTCGAAACTACTTTTTTCCACACGATACCGGCATTATCTTAAGTTCTATACAACCGATTTACTTGAAATTTTGTGTGAACCTTTTTTATATAATTCTTTATCGTTCCTACCAGCACTGTTTCAAATTTTTTGTTTTTAATATTTTAAAACAATTCAGGAATTTCAAAAAAGCGTAAAAAATGATTTTTATTTTCAGACAGTCGCCATTTTTCAAAAAAAAAAAATGTTTGTGTTCCCGGGCTGTAACAGCCTCCTTACTGATTAAGAATTTCTTTTGATTTTTTTTTCAGACCACCGGAGAGTCAGGATCAATGTCACCAGGATGCGCCATTTTTTGTTACACCTGTCTCTATTCCCCTTTAATTATTTTAATTATACCCTGAACAGGGTTTGTCACGATGTTTGTAACACCCAGAAGAAAGCGTCGGAAACCCTATAAAGTATATGTATAAATGATCAGTATGTTGAGCTGAGTCGATTTAGCCATGTCTGTCTGCCTGTCTGTCCGTCTGTCTGTATATATACGAACTAGTCCCTCAGTTTTTAAGATATCCTTTTGAAATTTTGCAGACATCATTTTCTCTTCAAGAAGCTGCTCATTTGTGGGAACGGCCGATATCGGACCACTATAACATATAGCTGCCATATAAACTGAACGTTCGGAATCAAGTTCTTATATGGAAAACTTTCGCATTTGACAATGTATCTTCACCAAATTTGGTATAGATTATTTTCTAGGGCAACAACGTAATATCCGAGAAAATTGTTCAGATCGGTTAACTATAGCATATAGCTACCATACAAACTAAGCGATCGGAATCAAGTTCTTGTATGGACAACTTTTACATTTGACAAGATATATCCACTAAATTTGGTATAGATTATTTTTTAATTTTACATTGTTAATGTAATCTCTAAAAAACTTGTTCAGAACGGGTTACTATAGCATATAGCCTCCTTACAAACTGGACACATAGTTACTAACAGAAATGCACCTGTGAAGGGTATTTAGCATCGGTGCAACCGAAGTTAACGTTTCCTCTTATTTTTAATATTTTTTTGTAAATTTTTTTTCTGTATTCTTAAGACATCAATAAAAACACCATAAAAAAATATTTTTGGTTTTTTTTTTTTAATAAAATTTAAAAACTGCCCAAAATTGATTTCTAGAGTAGAATACCCCCTTAATATATGAACTCAATCACAAAAATCACGAAATTGAAAACCTTTTTATATTATAACGCAAAAAGCTGTCAACTTGTCCAAAATATTATTGCCTTGACATAAGAAATACTACACCAATCAACTAGAGTGTACAGTACGTCACGCTGGAGTATTCAAGATTAGGCCATTGGTTTATTTATTTTTCTGATAACTAACAATACTTTGCTGCTTAAAAAGTTAATAACAAACTAAGTAACGGTATAAATCTTTTGTGTTTATATATGTATGTGTATTAAGACGAATGTGCAACAAATAATTGAAGTGTATCGGGTCATATCAACAACTCGAAATCATCATAAATTACAGATGGCTACAAATGTACACGTATGGGTAGGCTTGTCTATATTAGGGTGTTCATTATTTTTCCAGTCCGTTATTTCACAAGTTTGCTTTTTTTTAAATACTACACCCTAAAGTTTCAGTTTTTGTCCTAGAAAAAGGATCCAACAAGAACTAGCTATTTATTTTCAATTTAAACCGTGCCTAAATCACTTTTTATTTTTTCCATTTTCCGAGTTTCTAAAAATTTTGAAATTTACAAAAAAGAAAAAAAAAATTATGTGAGATTTTTTAACTTTGGTATTAAATTTTTTATCTCCAAGGAAAATTAACCCACAATTTTGAAAATACGATAGTCTTATAGAGAATTTGAGAATTTCGAATTAGAATTTAGCACTCAACAAACAAACAACAACAACAAAAAAGAACTGACGATTTTTTCCATAGAAACATTCCTTTAAAATTTGTACGCAGTTAAATGTATGCATCGTATGTACTGTATTCAAAGAGTACACCATGTCGTATGAGCAACACACAATGTCTGCAGCGCTTCTACGAATGACACGGTCATTTGGTGAATAACTTTGAATGAATATAACTTTTAAAGGAATATGAACATTTGCAAAAAAAAAAACACTTAAGAAATTACGCACACCCTAATGTGTGAGTATATATAGTATATATCCACATATGCATTTAAGGGAAACCATAAAAGTCATTCACATTTGCCAATTTGAAATTGTGGTAGCCATAAATATCCATTCCATACAAACATTAACTGCCAAATGGCATACACATAAACTAAAATATACCGTTACTTATGTGCATATACTCGATTGTATACTTATGTGCTTCTTTTTGTACTTATGGCTGCGAACATGTCAACATATACATATGCATGTACTTACATATGAAAGGCGAAACTGTGTAGCTTGTCGCCCGAGAGTATGCACACTGACACACATTTGCGTGCAAGTGTATGTGCGCGTGCGTGTGAGTGACAGAGCCGAGCTGAGCTGGAAAAATGTCGGCTATTTGCCTTAAGGTAATCGAAAACTTTCAAACTTTATTATCCCTTCGGCTGGCAAAACGTTTTCGAATGACATTAATGGTGCATTACTCATTTACATGGATATAAAGTTGGACGGCACAAGCGCACAGCCAAAAACACATATAAGCGAATACATACTCGCAGTATAAACTTATGCCGCTGCATTGTCAAGTGAGTACATAAGTACAGCTTATTTAAGTAAGCACTAGTGTTATCTTAATGTACGAAAACTTTTGCCGTAATAAAAATCACATATTGAGTTTGTGAATGGCCATCGATTGCCTTTGCCTTCGCCACTGGCATGAACGCGTTGACGCTGTCACTAGCTCTCCGTATGTCAGTAATTTGTATGCTGTCAGCGTAAATAAGTTGGCTACAAATTGAAATTAAGTACTTGGCTGAGGTGTGAGTTGAGTCCTTGTGACGTGTTGTTGCATTGTTAAATTGCCCTTATGCAATCATTGTTTTTGTTGTTGTGGTGTCGACTTTTCGCATACTTCGTAATTAATTGAGTGCGTATCACTTTCATATTCATTGATAATGAAATATGTTAATTTATTCGTAGCATGTTTCCAATGATTATATTTCAATTTCCCTTAAAACTGACAAGCGATTGCTGAAGTTTTTACGAGCGCGCTGCGGGCGATTGCTGACATTTCGCTTGAGAATTGTTTTTTAACTTTTTCTTGGTAGATATTTTACTGCTTTTTTGAAAGTTTTCTTACATAAAATGAAACATGACAGGGAAGGAAAGTCATGCTGTTAAGTTGAGGAAGATTACAAATTTAATATATCGCCTGTCTTAGGCAGCATTACTAAACCAAATGATTTTGTCGTTCATAATTTGTCAACAAAATCGAACAATTATACATTCAATATAAATAATGTTTCTGATTAGCCATCGGGACTGCTCGGTTAAAGTTTAATCAGAAAACCATTACAAATAATCTGACGCATTTAGAGAAAGAATAGGGGAGGTTCGAATTTATAGATATAGTACATATTTACGGATGTCAACTATCTGGAACACGGTCTGGAAGCTCGTTTCTCAGCAAAGTGAGAAAATACTACTCTAGAAATTAGCTTAACTGAGAGTGTACTGACACTTCCACATAAAATCTAATGTTGACAACTATCATAGAGTTCTACGCTGGGCTTGATTCGACACTGAAAATATGCCATAAGATTAAAAAATGTGGAAGATCATATTACCATAAAACAGTTTATGAGCTTTACTTGGTGTGTTGTACTCCCACAACATATTGTAACAGAATATGAAAGTTGATTTGTACATCTAATGGCTGTTTATAAGACCTAAAAATTAGACGAGTTGCATTCCTCTTGTTCCAACGTTTTCTCTAAAGTGTCACAAACATCGTGGCAAATTGAATACGCATATCCTCTTTAGCTTAGCAGCAATATATGCGATACTGTCCTCTAGCAATTGGCCTCACAAGAACTCATTGACCTAAAGAAGGGTTGATGTCTATGCTGAAGATAAGAAATAAGGTCATTGACTTCTGAATGGGTCGATGTCTGCGCTAAAGCAGCAATGTCATTTACCTCTGAAGGGGTTGTTGTACTCGCTAAAGGCAAACCAAAAAATCATTGATGTCACCAAATATTTTATGTTTGGCGATGAAATAAAAAAAAATTGCTCTCACCAAAGATCATTCACTTCTCAAAGCGTTGATGTACACGCTAAAAGTAAACAAAAAGGTCAATAGCCTCACTAAAGGTCACTGATTTCTGAAAGGGTTAACGTCCACGATAAAAGTAAACAACAAGTTCACTGACGTTACTAAAGGTCATTGATCTCTAAACAGTTTGTTGAGCCCGCGAAAGGTAAACAAAAGGATCGTGCGAAATACTGAATATAAGGTCCTCAGATTTGTATATTTGTAATTGTTTCTTATCAAAATCTAGCCTGATCATCTACCTGCCCATGTACCTATTAAAGCTAGGCACAAAGTATTTTCAAAGCATATCCTATTGCTATCATATATATTTTAAAAAAGAAACTGCGGCCTGACATATCGACAGATTATCTGGGTTAACTCGAAACTTTAAGGACTAAATCTAAGATTTTTCCTTTAAACTTTTTTAATAGTTTTTGTCAGTACTTATTTAATGAACATGCGCATATAACAAAATTTCAAATTCATAAAATTCTTATACTTTGTTAAGTTTATAAGTTAAGCAACAATGA
Organism: Bactrocera correcta; assembly: GCA_027475135.1. Classification (NCBI taxonomy): domain Eukaryota; kingdom Metazoa; phylum Arthropoda; class Insecta; order Diptera; family Tephritidae; genus Bactrocera; species Bactrocera correcta. The sequence continues at coordinate 21,760,604 of CM050323.1, forward strand.
AGATATCGAAACAAGTCTTTGATAACGCTTCAAACTATGGTATTTCACGTCCAAAATTGGTAAAAAACTGACTATATCTTTTCAGCCGTCAGATAGCAAATTCATGAACCTCTCAGTATCTATAGTTTACTGTTTACTGAAGATATTCGTCAATCTGTAAAGAGTTTTAATGAAAATCAGAGCCTGATTTTGGTTTGCCGTAATAATTAAAATGGATAAATTCAGGTCCATTCTTTATCATATAAGAATTCGTTACTAAATATGTGTATCTTTGATTTTCCAAATTATTGAGAGCTTAAAACGTTCGGCTACATCTGAAGACGTCCCTTCCTTACTGGTTTTATTAATGTATAGTCTGTTTTTCTTTTCTTCAAACGCAGAATACATAAAATCATGCTTCCAAAATTAGGAAACAGAAGCTTAATTGCCTAGGCCATTAGCACTGTGTAGAGCAGTGGGAAAATGTAAACCATGTAATATACTCATATATTACCACATCTGAGTGGAAAGGGAATGTAATAAAAATGTCTGCACGCAGGCATAATAATGCATTTTACAATTTGAAAGAGAAGTGTAAAGATTTTTCTTTGGCCGACTGCAACCAAAGTCGATCATACTCACAGTATTTAGAACGCCTTCGTGGTGAAAGCATTGATTTATTTTTGAAAGCTATGCAATTATACTCACATAACTTGAAACAGAGAACATTGTAGTGTTGCCACCTATTTACAACTTTTACGTAAGCAAATCTGATAAGATAAAAAATTACTACAAGAGGGGTATTTGAGTGAAGTTATTTAGAATTTGGTAAAATTATTGAGTAGGGTTGCCATATTTTTAGCAATTTTAATAATAATAAATTTTTTGAGATAAGTGATACATTCATCGTTGCATTTCATTTAAGAGGAATATGAAAGCTCAAAATTAAATATGTTTTTACTGATAAATGTTGCCACCTATGTATAATTATTTTTCTTAAAATTTATGTGATTAATAAAATATTGCGATATGGACCAAGAATATATATGTGAACTGGAAACAAGTGTTAAAAGAAAACTTATATACTAATAAATAGAGTTGCCGCCTTTTCAAAATTTAAAACAAACAAATGTTGTTAAACAAAAAATTATAACAATTAGAGTTAATTTAAAGAAAAATTTGAGAAAAAAATGTGGCTGTAAAAATCACTGAGTAGGGTTGCCACATTTTTTAAAATTTAAATAATAATCAAATTTATAAAATAAGAGAATCAATATATAATTTCATTAAATTTAAGAGGGATATGAAAGCTTAAAATTAAATATACACTGAGAAGTGTTGCCACCTATTTATATTTTTTCCTGAAAAATTTAAATGATTAACAACATATTGCGATATGGATCGACAATATACATACATTCATATAATTCGCACATATGCATGTCTTAAAACAAAATATATATACATATGTATGTATATATACACGTTTATATATGGTTGCCACCTTTTTCAAACTTTGATGTAAAGAAATGTTGTGAGTTAAAAAAAATGTTCTAAGAAACAAAATCATAGCAGATAACTAAGACAAGAGTTTTAGGAAAGAATGTAGTTCTTAAAATTAGTGAGTAGGGTTGCCACATTTTTGGCAATTTTATTTAATGAAATTTATAATATCAATGAATAAATACAGTATTGCATTAAAGTAAAGAGAGATATAAAAGCATATCATAAATATTATAAAGAGAGTGTTGCCACCTGTTTGTTGAAAATATTTTAATTTATTGGCCCGATACTTTTACTTTTAAGTAAAATTCGGTTATAATTTTGGATTTGGTTGCCTACATAAATTAATAAAAATTTTCAATTATGGCAATATTGGTGTCAAATGAAGAGTATCAAACGTATAATCTTTGATGCATATCCCGCCTTTATACCAGAATTATTATTATTTTTTATATTTTTTAATATTTATTGCTGTAATTATTTTTAACTGCCAACGTGAACCATTCAACTAAATTCCCAGAAATTTCGAATCACTTGAAGAACATTAAACATACAAATGTCTGCATAACGGTAAAGGCGACTTTATGTGTAATTATGCATAAATAATAAAATTAGTTACATTGTTACATAATATGGCACATGATAACATGCTATCCTTATAAGAGTACATAAGTCGACGAGTGTTTGAAGACAACTGCGAATGCCGCACACGTACCAAGTACTTGCACAAAATGGCATTAAGGACTTTCGTAAGCACGATTGAAATGAGTTAGCAGTAAAAGGCCACAATGGCACGATAGGCTAAGGCCGACTTGGACGGGTTGTATTTACTTCTGTATTTTATGGGGTGCCGACGCAAACATATTGTGCAGGAAATCAAAGAAATTGCCAAGGAATTGCTACAACAAGCGACTGAGGTCCTGCCTGCATAACGACGAAAGGACGTGAGAGTGCTTGAGTGGGCTATCAGCCAGAAAAAAGGCAAAGGAAAGTAAAAACTCACGAGTTTCGCCGTTTTTAGGCACTTTCCCCCCCTTTCCGCCACAGCTGACGGAATAAATTAAAGCAATATGAATTCCGCTGAAGAACGCCATTAGGGGTGATTAACCTTACATGCGCCAAGCATGACTACATAAATAAATAAACAGACGTGCACACACTTGTGCCTGCGATAAAAAATGTGGAAATTACATGCATTTATGCGGGTTACTTTGTTGTGAACGTTTCCTTGTTGTTGTGGTTGTTGTTAGACGGCAATTAGATGTTATTATGCAGAGACGCGTTGGCAGTACTATGGTGGCCTTTTCTATACATTTTATTTGTGTGATATATGTGTATGAATGTATGTATACCTATATATACATATATAATTGTGCGACTTTCCTTTCTAAGAATTGACTATATTTACGGTATAATGAAAGAATTCGAAAAATTACCTCAATAAACTAAAATTATAACTTCAGTCTTGGTTTGGTGCAAGTTGGTTCCCAAGAGTCTAAACCAGAGCAACGAGCACTTGCCCAAAAATGCATAATGTGACTGCAGGTCTGCATATACATATTTAGTCCTTGACTTATTTTATGGGCTCTCTATTCTTTGCTAGTAATACATGGCTAAAATTTTTTGGGTTAGCATCTGATCAAAATTAACCCGGACTGGAAGTAGATTGTAAATTAGAACAACCTTTGCGTTCGAGCGAAGTTTTATTTCCAAATTTCTTTTCTTTTCCAGTCATACTTTGATAAAATTTGTTTGGTTACCAACTGATCAAATTTGACCCGGACTGGAACGCAGATTGGTACAACCTTTGTATTCGTGTGGAGTTTGATCTAGAAATATCAATTTGTGTGTGCTTAGCAGTTGTCTTTTGCGTCGAGAAACATTTTTTCAACTGTTATTGTCTTGGAAAAAAGATTTGAACTACAAGAGCTTGAAATTTTGGGTTTCTAATAGATCTTCAGCTACAAAATTATTAAGAAGAAATATTTTAAGAGGAACATGAACACAAGAGCTTGAAAGATACAAAACATTCAGTGAAGGTCCTGAAACGAAACTAGACACTTGTAAAGTCTTTTCTCCACAATTGAAAAAGTTAAGAAACAGCGCTTGAAAATCGTGCTGTTGTCGTCAAAGATATAGCAGAGGATCTCAGCTTTTCTGTTGAATGGATTGACTCAACACAACACATTTCGGTTAATGTTTTGGGTACAAGGTGTGTTAATGCCAGAATTCTACTTGAATGTACGAACTCTCTGTGAAAACAACATCGAATAGATACCTCAAAAGAGATACTTGACGATTCATAAACACTTCATTATCGGTGACAAGACGTGAACTTATGATTATGACATAAAAACTGTCCAATAATCTAGCGAATGGGGCTTCAAAAATGAGCCGAAACTGGAAAAATCCGAAACTAGCTAAGAGACTGAAAGCCATTTCAGCGAAGGCTTATAATAAATGTACGGAAAAGTGGATTAATCGTTGACCGTTAATATAGCCACGACTCAGGACCAATTTTGAAGTCGCTTATTTAGATTACATATATTTGAATTAAAATTCCAGAAAATGTAGTTGTTTTTTGTCAGTCCGTGTCAAATTTGATCTGGTATATTTTTGAGTAATAATTGTCCAAGCTGTTCAACCAGATTGTTTATTATAATCAATAATTCTTGATAACTTGTCGTAAGGTATATACCCTTGTTAGCGCCCAACAAGCCTTCCAATTGGTATGAAGAAGTTTGCCGAGTTGTCAAACAAAAAGAGAGAAGTATGTTGGGCTTATTGAAGAACGAGCTTGCTTTCACGACTTTTTCAAATATGTTCGAAGCCTTCGATATAGTTTGAGTTTGTGGCAGTACTCACCTTTCGCTTAGTTGTGTTTCTCCACTTCCATTTGAAAGGAAATCTCGAAGCAGCTAAAAAAGGCCATCATTAGAAAAATATAATCCAACTTCCTATAAAGAAAGCTTGTTCTAGTAATTATTAAAAACAAACATTCTCTAAAATTATAAATATTTATCTGAAATTGTTCAGTGTTTTACAAATCGAATGTTTGAACACCCGCTATGGTCTATACTACAACCACTCATTTTTAACCACAAACTACATAAATGTTTCAAAACTTACCAATGCACTCAACGGTTTGTATATGTTTAATTATTCGCGAAAATATGGCAATATTTCGGTTGGAATTTAAATCGCATGATATGGAATTTTGCGAAAGAATTTCAGAATTCAAAATGCCTGAAGTATTACCAATAACTGTTTCTGGGCGATTGCATGCAAATGAACATTGAAACCCGAAATTGAAAATGCGTGGTGCAGTTGCTTGTTGTTTGTGTTTTATGCGTGGTTTAATATCGCTGCGGCAAAATTGGCAGCTAAGCGAAACCAAAGGATCTCGATGATTGCAAATACCAAATATTTTATAGCGCGTGAGTTGAAACATATTGTCAAATATGCAAATCAGTGAAAGGGGCAGCAGATTGATATGCAGCAGAGTTGAATACATGCAACTTTGAAATATTTATTATAAAAAATAAAGTTGAAATTTAACAATGAAATATTCGCTTGCTGTTTTAGAGTCATAGAGCTTCTATTGTTGCAAATAGTTTCGGTTGATTGTGCTTTGCGAACAGAATGTGATTGCATTGAGGTTTTCTGTAGTTCACTGCCGTGGGAACCTATGTGGTGCTCGATCTATGAATAATCTAGCGAAAGATATTTCAGTTTCCATTTCTTGGGCTATAAGTTTGAAAACAATTTACTCATGTGAAAGTTGTGAATGCGTACATCCCTGCGGGTATCATTAGAAAGCAAGAATTTTAACAGTAGAAGCACTTTTATTTCTGTTCTCAAAAGTGAGAGAAAAGTATTTCCATGGTTTCAAAGGCAGTGAAAATGCCTAACAAAGCTGGTCCAGTGAGGCATTGTTTATAGGGAAAACACTAGACGAAAGCCGGAAAGTGGGACTTTACTCCGCTAAACATAACCTTCTCCCACCTCATGTCTCTCCCACGGAACCACGGAATTAAGTTATTCTTCATGGGAGAGAAAAAAAATTTAGGTCTCCTCTATTCTATGAACTGTATGACGCCGAACCTGTTGCAAATGTCTCAATCATACCATAATTAGAGTTGCCGCATCGCTGAGAGGTTTCCATTTTAGAGAGGAAGCGTACATATACATACATATTTACCGTGAGACTACACCTTATAGTAGTTTTCGGCTTTTCCTTTATACCTAAAAACTCAGGACAATGGTACTCAGATTCTTCTATACACTCTGTACACGTCGTATATTTGTATAGGTAGCTCCTAAAGCACCCTTGGCCGCTGAGTATTTGGGTCAACTGGAAATCAGGAATCTCATATTGTCTGTATATTTACGAATGTATGTTCGGAATCATTTTGTGGGTTCAGCGTCCTATGTATGAAGTTTGCCACCGTTGCTGTCATATTGTGATGCTTCTGATTGTCTCAGACCTTTTTGCTGCTGTAGACGTCTGTGATAAGTTGTATATTCAAGCGAATTTGTCTCCCTGGATGTTAATCGGCTAATACCTCAGCAGAGTCAGTTGATATTTGCCATCATTCTAAACAAACGCTTATAGATTTTATTTGGTTAACACTTTCCAAGTACTTTCTGAATTAGGGTCTTGAGTCCACTATTACACAAACGTACTTCAATTGTTTGATATTTTTTCTTCAATTTTCCTGGAGCTTGTGAGCAATACTTCTGTTTTCTGCTCACCCAGCTGTAGACTGATCGCAGTAAATCATTTAAGCAGTCACTGCATTTGATTCGGAGGCCATCCAGATGTTTAGCCACTGCTACCACTATGAGGAAGTCTCCATATGAGATTGCTTTTACATATTTTGGTTGATGTATTCATAGCACCTCGTCGTGCATCTGGTTCCATAATAGTGAGCCTAAAACTGAGTCTTGCGGTACTCCACAGGAGTTTTTAAAATGGTTCATTATAATATTTATCAGATAAATAGGAGCTTTCGGTTTTGGGAGTTGAACCAAAAGATGTTCCTTCCACGGATCGGGGATATATGTACAATAATATAATATGATTTGTAGTAAGCGATAAACCATGAAGTTAGTGAGAAAAAGCCCTGTTTTTGCCGAAATTCACTTAATTTACACTGTTTTATTAAAAGACAACAACTACTAAAGATGACGATGATGAAGCCTTTTGGAGACTACCACTATAATGAAAAATATAAACAAGGTTCGATCTCAATGGCCACAATAAAATTATCTAGAGAAGAACATATCCGAACTTCATATTCTTGAAAAAGTTTAAATTGATCAAAAACGCAGATTGGTAGTCAAAGTTTTAAGGAACTGGAAATCTATTAATTACGGATAAGAAAAAAAGTATTGGATTTATATTACCCATATGTTCATTTTAGGGTAAAGTATCGAGTTGTTGTAAAAAAAAATCATCAAATTGCCCCGAAAGGCTTCAAGTATAGTTTGAATGAATTATTTATGCAGCAAGTGATTCTCTGTTTCATCGGATCTATTCTATATAATATTAGTTGCAAGGGGAAGTGGGTAGCCTGAAGTATTATGATACCCCACACAGTATATTTCATCTTCATTAATCGTTCATAATCGTTGCACTTTTACCTCTTTACCTTTTCAGAGAGCTTTCGAAGAATACTCCTAATTATGGTCGGCAATTTGAAAAGAACTCGAATTTCTCGGCAACTACTTGAGGCATGCTTATACAGTTACAAGAAAAACCGCATAATTCTCGTTAAAATAACGACAACAAGGAGGAATAAATACAAACACCAACAAAGTTGTACATTTTTTTACAGCTGACGCCATGTTACTCGTGCTTTTGTTGCGCATGCAAGTTCATAAAATTTGATAGCAGAAAATTTTTGGTTAATGTTTTAGTCACCGATGAAAAAAAATTAATGATTTCTTAAACCAAAGAACGATGCAAATCCAGTTTGTGTGAAATCTCCTGCTGGGTTGCTTCAAATTAGTTTGCTAACAATGACTATTGTGAATATACTGGTGCACATATCAACAAATTTGCTGCGTAAATATTTATTTGAAAGCATAATGAAACATGTAAACGGATGATGAAAAAATAATTTTTTCAAATATTTTTTTGGGCAGAAATTTCGGTTTGGTTTCACCGCAGCTATTTCATATACATTATGACTCGCAGGCAAATAAAACGCATATACATTTTTATTATTATTTAAGATCCGCAATAACTATTCTGCTGCTATAAAAAAATGTGTGTGAATTTGTTTTACCGTATTTTTTAAGTCAAAGTACCCGAGTTATGGTACATAATACGCCACTCGTTAAGCGCTCGCTGACCTACATGCAGGCAAATCGCTGAAAGTCAACTTTCAGGCGAAATTTTTTCACAAATGTTCAAGCACAATTGCATATGAATATATGTTTGTGTATATAAGTGAATGTGCTTGTTTGTTAATGTCAGCACTCTTTGTTTGGAAGAGAGCTTTATGCAATAAACTCACACACAAACAGTAGTCTGGTTGTGTATGTTTTTTATTTGTGTGTAAATAGATTTTTCTTATAAAAAAATTTAATTACAGAAAAAATTTTTTGTTTTTGTAAGTTATATATTTTTATGTGTTTATATATAAATAACTGTGTAGGATACTTTTACGTTGTCTGTCACCAAAATTACTGCATTTGCAAAAGTGCTAAAAACGAGTAAATATTATAAGTACACAAACATACATATATGAAAAAGTGTGTTTGTGTAGCTGTAAACAAAATGCTGTCTATATATATGTATATATAATAAACATATATTAGGGTGTCCGTGATTTAGGTTAACTTGGCTATAATCGCGTAAGCGGTGTCTACGCCAGTAAAGAATAAGTTCATGATTTCCTAAGTAGTTTCCCAAGCGCCTTCTTAAATTTCAGTTTTTGCTTTAAGAAAGGATTTAATGTAAGTATGCTTTTTATTTTCTGCTAAAATTATGGCTAAGTCATTTTAATTCCCTTATGTACATGGATATATAACATGGCAGTTTTGATCGTATGCATTAAAGTAAATAAATTTACAACTTCGAAAAATTCGAAAATTATTTAAAAAATCGAGCCCAAAAATTTTCGCTCAACAAAAAAGGTCTAAATGATTTTTTTCGTATAAAACTACAACTTCGAAAAATTCGAAAATTATTTAAAAATTCTACTTAAAAATTTTTTCCTCTACAAAAACAGTCCAAATGATCTTTTTCGTACAAAGCTACCACTTCGAAAAATTCGAAAATTATTTAAACAATCGAGCCTAAAATTTTTCGCTCTACAAAAACAGTCTAAATGATTTTTTTTCGTATAAAGCTACAACTTCGAAAAATTCGAAAATTATTAAAAATTCGAATGCAAAATTTTTCCCTCTACAAAAATAGTCTAAATGATTTTTTTCGTACAAAGCTACAACTTCGAAATATTCGAAAATTATTCGAAATTCGAATGCAAAATTTTTCGCTCTACAAAAACAGTCTAATTGATTTTTTTAGCACAAAGCTACAACTTCGAAAAATTTGAAAATTATTTGAAAAATCGAGCCCAAAATTTTTCGCTCGACAAAAAAGGTCTCAGTGATTTTTTTCGTACAAAGCAACAACTTCGAAAAATTCGAAAATTATTTAAAAAATCGAGCACAAAATTTTTCGCTCTACAAAAAGGTTCAAATGATTTTTTTCGTACAAAGCTACAATTTCGAAAAATTTTAAAATTATTTCGAAATTCGAATGCAAAATTTCCCGCCAAGAGAATAATTCAAAAAAGTTTTTCATACAAAGCTTAGTTTAAAAGTTATACGCAGTTAAAGTTATGCTTCTGAAGTATTTCATATGGTACACCATGTCGTATGAGCAACACATAATGCGTAAATCGCTTTGTACGAATGCCCCAGCCATTTGATGCATAACTTTTGCATATAACTTTTAAATGAAGGTTTTTACGTAAAAAGTTACTAATACCTTTTCTGAAAAGCAAAAATTTTCAGGGAATTTTTTTTTAGGGTATTTCCAAGGAAATTTCGTGACGGGACTGAAAAAAATTAATTGTTCAAAAAAAAAAAACACCCTGATATACACAAATATCCAGTTTAATTGCTTAGTGAAATCGAGTAGAGTTCACACATGCAATCAGTAATTACGACCTACAACAGTAAATTTAAACCTACAAACAGTAAATCTCAACTTACAAACCTTCAATGTGTGCATGTGTGTGTGTGTTGGCGTGAAAAAAACTTGGCCACAACTATCAATGATGTATGCAATGTGAAAACATTTGAATTTCACAATTGAAAAATTGCATTAAAACTGCCATTTGTGAAAGTGTTTGCGGTTCGCCAACCAAATGAAAACAAGTTTATGTGTGTTTGCTTGTGTGTGTGCCACTATTTGATTTTTAGCTAAACAAACATGTAATTTCAATTGAAATTTGTCAACTGCATTGTTAGCTGTCGCTCAGTGTAGTATTACAATTTACCACTATATGCATGTGTTGGCGCGATAAATAATTACTGCAAGGCCTGTTGATGAATGTGTGATTTATTGCACAATGCAAAAAGCTTCAGGCAGCAGCAATAAAATTGCGCAATAATTCACATAAACAATTATTGGAAATATTTGCTGAACTATTGTGTAGTGGCAACTGTAATTACTACACGAAATATTTATTTATTTATGGCAGCAATGAATATGGCATTTTTAAAGTGTTTTTTGAATAGTTTTGACGCCATTTGTCAGCTTTGTATATAATATACTATTATACGTATTATTATGAGTGAGTATTTTATAGATAAAAAATTAGCGCAAAATTTGTAAACATTGAATTAATGAGTCAGTTCATTAAATAACTTGTCGGGTTTTCTGGGTATTATTTTTCCATATACGTTTTCTGGGCCTCGATTTCTGTTTCCCGGTGGTCGGCGTTCATTCTAATACAGTGTGAGTAATATCACTGATATTCTTGCTCGACATGCGAACTAACCACCGATACTCAGGTTTTATAATATCTTTTTGAATTCTGCGCTGTCATAACTAATCGTTGGATATTCGACTTGGCCATTAGATATTCATTAACCTTTCAAAGCAGCGATTAAAAAATTCTTGAAATTTACTTGTAGATAGCCAAGGTTCACAATAATACAAATGAGAAAAAAGGGCATGTAATATTTTCAGTTTTATATGCTTGTGTATGTGTGTCTCTATCCAAAATTGCAATAGCACAGGAAAGCGTTTGGACAATATCTATAATTAGAACCATAGCCGTAAGTATTAATTGCGGAGACTAGACTCATTCTGATCTCACTCCACTGCATGTTAGAAAGATTCGTTCAACCCATACTTGCAGGTTGCACTTTCATAACAGCTTTTCTTGATATTCTTTAGCTCACAAGGTTGTTGTCCCTTAACAGCCTTGAAAGCTTTGCCATAGTTCATAGAGCAGATATGCATGAAGATCAGATGTAGCATGTATTATTCGACTTTTCTAGCCTTTAGCCATTTGATAAATAAAGAAATCTTCTCTAAACTAACTACAACACAGTCGTTGTTTCCATTAGCATTACGGCTTTTTATAGTGGCTCCGCTTCTGATATTTCATCATGCATGACATTCATGACCTTTTCGAAAATGCATTTCCAGATCTCTAAATGCTCATTTTCGATTAGTGACCAGGGGCTGTCAACTGTTTCTATAGATACTCTAGTATAACTCTTTTCGCAAATTTCTTGAAAAATTAAAAAGTTATTTCACATTTATTTTAGCAGAAGCCATTTGCGTTTGCTCTGCTACATTTGTAAAATTATCTGGCTCTGTCTTGTTTAACTTGCTTTTTAATTATTTACTAACTTTTTGTAATTTAAAATATCATTTCTTTTTGGACGTTATAACAGATATCACATTTTTATTTCCACATTTTTAGCAAAACTATTGAAAAATATTTTCTCAAATTTTAAAATGAAAATTCTGAATTTTTCTGCTGTTATAAGACGTTCTCCTTCAGGCCTCGAGCGAACGGTTTTTCAAATGCGGGAAACAAGGAGATAAAAAGGTGAAGGATAATTAAATAAATTTTATACTCACTTCAGATGAGATTTTTACTACCAAAACTATTAGTTGGGTTGTGAACTGCAATATTTTAGCGGCTCTTCAAGGCAGTGATTTTCAAAGAAATTCTTAAACAAATGTTTAGTACTGCATACTGGCATATATGTACATACATATGTATATGTATATGTGCATAAAATATACTCAAAATTTTAATTATTTCTTTGTATTTTAAAAATGCCTAAAAATTATTGCAGAAAATCTATCCCAAACCTTATCTCCACTGAAAGGAGTAAAGAATTGTTTTTCGCTTTTGTTTCTTCTTAATAAAAAGATAAGGTGATTCTACCTGACTCAAGAAATAGGCAGGAAATAATTAAAACCAGAACTATTTTTGAATACGTGGATAAATTGTCAAAGGTTTATTGAAGAATAAAGACGAAGTTTAATTTAATTTTAAGGTTGTCGGAGCCAAAACAATGAATGCACTGCTGCTTTGTTAATTCAACTTTCAAGGCATTCCGCGACTACCTAAAAAGCACACCAACTACCAAGTGCATGTATGCCCTTGAATACCAAGGATTACAGGTTATGCTATGAGCATTCTACCTGTAGACTACTACCATATTTCCTATAAAACCTGATAATTTCAGCGACGAGTGTTCATAGTGACTTTTGCAGCCACGAGCGATAGACAGAGCACCAATCACCATACTAAAAAATATATTGTGAAAAATATTATTTATAATGCGAAGTAAGGATTTGCCACTGAACCTTTTCATGATACAAATCGCCGCCGAGAGCGCGGTGATTATGAAAGTCAAAGATCCTGAAGATATACAGCCGCTAATAGAAAGATGGTTGGAGGAATATACAGATGAGAGTATACCGTTTTTGGCGCGTGGCCAACTCAATCGGGAAATGCAAGAGGCTCTTCGATCCAAATACATGTTGGCGCAGAAAATGAACCAAATAATAAGAGAGCGCGCAGAGAGGCGGCAGCGTGGAGATTCTGAAATTACACTGCATGAAGATCAGGCTAAGGCATATGTGCAGGAAGCCTTTGGTGCCATAAGCAATGTGAAAAAAAGAGAGAAATTATTGCAGGAAGTATTTGAAAATAAGGAAAGGTCGAAGGTGACGAAATTTCAAAGGGGACGCGAACGTTTTACGCTGAAGAAGCATTTCGCAAGACAAGCAAGGAAAAGACAGATGACTCAGGAACACTGCGAGGGCAAAAAAAAAATTAAAGGAAATGGAGAAGAAGCATGAAGAAATTATTTTCAAGTCAAATTAATTTGAAGCTTGTCTGAGTTTTTTATTATTTATATAAACTAAAGTGAAGCTAAAATAAAAAAAATCATTTTAACCGGTAACTCAATTATTTTAAAATATTTTTATGCTGACTATGGGTTTTGAAAAGCTACTGAGGCAAGAGTTAGTGACTTTTCACTTTTCTTAGCAAGTTCTCACCCTTAATGAATATTAAAGTTCTCATTTCATATACTGTTTCTAATGAACACTTGCCTTTTTTGTTTTTATTAAGCTCAAAAATACCAAAAACCAAATAAAATTTCTTATGAATTATTCTCTCTCAACTTAGTGAACCCTTTCTAGCCCAGTTTAGCAATTCTTTATAATTTTCACCAAACATCAAAGCTAAGCACTCAAAGAGACACAAAAGATTGCCCAAAAAGTATAAATTTCACCCAAGCCTCCAAAGTCAAATAAAAAGTTTCTTACAAAAACTTGAAAACAACTCTTTCAGATGCGTGCATGTGAACATTTATTCAGTGGAACTTATATTATATAATATAACTCGCGTGTTAGTTACGGCTGCAAAAGTTTGCTGGCGCTTTTCTTACCCTTTTTTCTAAATAAACATACATACATACTTAAGCGCTTATCACCAAACTTTGCGGATGGGAGAGTTTCTTTTTCCTTTACATTCATTACCTTATTGCAGCGAGCCGGTAATTTGGTGCTTGCATTTTTTATCCATGAAAATTGTGCTCATTAAAGGTATTTAAAGAACTAAAGTGTAGTTCATATGCTTTTCTGAAGTTTTGGCTTTTATTTAAATATTTAAATGGTTAATTCAGTTACTTCCTTGATTGCTTGAAAATGTTTAGAATAATTATCATGACTTTGTATTATATATATGTATGTACTCCTTTATATGTACGAGTATATAGATGTATGTTTTAACATATAATATAAACCTAATATTATTCCAGGTATTTTTAGTTTAAGGCTACTTACCTTTATTACAGGTAACAAGTGGCCTTAGGCTAACTGCACAGTGAAGCATAGAGCATTTGACTGATGGTGGAGAGCTTTTGTTGAAATCTCATGCTGCGTTGCTACGCCAAAAGAAGTATTAAAAAAAGTATTAAAAATTGAAAGTTTGATACCTACTTTCACTTAATTCTAATTAATTTTGTCCCTTACTATTGCAGAAGTCATACTACTTACTTTTGAAGGCGTGAGAGCATCTCAGGTTTGCCATATGTATAGCTATGCCCAAGGAAAAAATATTTTTAAAATAAAAATGTTAAAAGAAGATCATAAAATGTTAAATGTGCATTTAGTGAAAAATTTCATAAAAAATTATTGAGGGAGTTGCCACCTGGTTTTAATTGAAATTTCTACTGTATAGTAATAAAAATGAATATTTAGAGGAAAATTTACCAAAAAATTATTATTAGAGTTGCCACCTGGTTTTGATGGAAGTACAGTAAAATAATAAAATTTTTTCAGCTAATTGAGTACATTCATAGAAATTTAATTTTTAAAATTCGAAATTGAAATTTGTGCTCCGTTATGTTGCCACCTTTATTATATTTTTTATTTACTTAAGTAATAAAAAAAAAACAATAAAAATACAATTTCTCTGTTCATTGAGTTTTGCTTCCTGCACGTAATTTGTAAAAAAAATTACATTTCGTTCAAATATATACATAACTAATTCACACTTAATAGGCTTAAGGAACATACCTAATGTGACTGCCTAATAAAAGCGAGAATTGGTCTGGGACGAAAACACAAAACTTCTTCATTTGCCTTTTTTCATTGCTGGGTAACGCCAGTTGTACAAGTGCAGACTGGCCGCTATGTCTATGCCTTGTTCCTTCCATTGAATGCGTGGGCTCCTTGCTTCCATTGTCCATCCATGGGTTCCAAGTGAAAAGGGGATTTTTATAGAGCATCACCTAACCAACATATTCGCTGGATTTTTATAACTAACTTAACTATATCCATGACACCGTAGAGCTCATACAGTTCGTGGTATCATCGTCTTCGATATTCATCGCTCATAAGGACGGCTCCAAAAATTTTACAAATAAAAGTTCTCTCAAATGCATTAAGCACACTAAATTTTCTCAAATTTTGAAATCGAAATTCAAATTTTTACGGTCGCTACATCGTTTCATATAGAAGGGTGACAGAGTGGAAACGGAGCGACTCCAATCTTTAAACGCGTTTTTCTGAAAATGGTGGTTTGCTAAACGGGTTTCACTCTCAAAGAAAGATTTTTGAAGACATCTAGTTCCAATTTAGAAAGAATATTTTCAATATCATTCGCTATTGCGATATGGAAGCTCTTTTTTTTTTTTGTTTAAAATCTTCCTATTTTTTCTACGAAAAACTGTTGGGAAAAAGGGCGGAATTCGATAGTCTTTCTAGCGCGATAGCGACTCTCCTACAGATTAACAACCCTTTTGAAATTTTTGTTTTAGATTTTAGGATATCGTACAGGACCTTTTTTTACGTGTCATTTCAAAAACTTTTTTAACTGTTATGTTATAAGTAAACATAAAAAAATCATTTTGTATTCGTCATGAACGTATTTATTTATAAAAAACCGAATCGAATGGTTTACTTCAAAACGTAAAAAACATAAAAGCGAAAATCGGTTTTTTTTCAGAACGTCACACTGAGACGATCCCTTAAGGCGTAAAATGGCAATATCATCTGCGTGTCCTAGTAGCTTTGTATGGTACTTTTATAGCAGATACATATTTAGACATATTCCAGCATTATATTGAAAAAGACGCACGAGACGGAATCACCCTGTCTGAAACCTCGCTGGTATCGAACGGCTCCGATAGGCCCCTAGATTAAAAATGAACTCAAAAACTATTTGGGAAATTCATTTAAAATTTTCGTGTCTCTTAACAACGCTTTTGAAATTATCTCTCTTGTATAGCATTGACAGACATTTTCATTGAAAATATTTTAAAAATGACAATCCGCTGTTTACGAGAGTTTGAAATGCGCATAGCTGACGATTTAGTAGTACGATATCCGATTTCTTTTTCCCACAAAGTATAAATACTTCCTTTTCATGAAATTGTTTTGAAGTTTGAATTTCACAGAAATGTTCTCTTACCACTTTAAAGCATCGTACCTTAAGAGAACACCATAAAAACTTGTAAAGTTAAATTGCATGAGAGCTTAATACTTCCCGCTCGAAATGCAGCAGTCATTTGGCATGATAAAAATGATTGCGTTTTCAATAAATTAACCACAAACAACAAAGCGTTAGAGACAAAGCTTTTTTCCATTTCTATTGGGGTACAAAAGGAAGCCGTTTATACTCTACATCTGCCGAACATCACTTCCACACTACAACACAACATATCTATTATGTCGGGATCTGGTGAAAAATCACCTGGGCAAGCGCAACTGATAAACACACTATACAATTGTGAATGTAGTGGTGCACGTGCATGGAACAATGAAAGCGCTCGCACTATGCAGATTCTAGGAACTGTGTCGGGCGGCTGAACAAGGACACAATAGTAAGAGCATTCAAACAATAGCAAATAATTACGTTGATTTGTTGCGATTTAGCGTGAATGCGGAGATATGCGAAGTGAAATAGTTGAATAGAAAACACTGCGGTCGGAGCTTTCAGAAGCTTCGATGGAAATTAAAGCTAAATGTTTTCTATAGACACAGCTATCATACACATACATATGTATACAATAGTACTGACAATAACGGTATGCGAGTAGATAGCAGTTGTGAAGGTATGACGACAACTCTTTTGTGGTTGATGGTTTACCTAAGTTTAATCGGGCTAACTGGACTAATTATTTGGGTTGAGTAGAGTTGAACATGCAATTATAAATATGAAAACTATTTTTTAATATCTTTGCGAGAGTTAGTAGTTTAGAAAATTTCTTCGTGGAAAGACAGAGTGTAGAATGGAGCGTAATTTTTAATGCTTGAAAGCTTTTATAGCATGTGAGTCGCCTCCAAAATGCTCAGGACTTTAACGCTTCAAACTACCATAACTCATACAGATGAAACACATACTTCGAACATTTTTGACTTTAAGAAAATGCAAGGTAAACTCTTTAATCTTCACAAGTTTGGACGTTTGTTGTTCTAAATCAAGTCGGACATCGGTCGTTGAGCCGGAACATTAGCTGATCATATATAGCTCTATGAAACTGCTGAGTCGACCTATTTATCAAAAGAGATGGCAAGGCCTCAACGTAAACCAATAGTTTGTCAAAGAACTCTGAAGATAAGTAATTGAGGTGGAAGCAGCGAATGTGAAAGTAGGTAAGCGCTGGAAGATGGTTACCAAAATATTGCAGTCTTTGTAAACCCTCTTTCTCTCTCTAAACTCATTGAGGATATATATAAATTGCATAGATATCGGTTCTAAATCATGACTGTGAATCTTTCGGCAGAATATTCCAAACTTTGATGAGTACATTACGGACTTGGTGGCTTGCGTGGCATTCTTTCCTTTTTTATACAAAAGTTTCAAAATATAGCGAATTTCTTCATTATTTTCACTCATTTTTGAACAGCTGTCACTTTTTCTCAACTTCTCCGAATTTATTTTTTTTTTTGCTTAATGAAGCTTAAAATCTCACTTTTTCAATATTACGAGTATATGTTATGACCAATGTGATTGGTAGCATTGGAGATATATGTACGACTGCAACGACATCTATTGACAAAATACGAAAAGCCTTTTTCGACTACCCAATAGAATACCAAGGACTCTTGTTAAAGTATTTTTATAATTTTTTTTGCTTAGCTACTCTCCACCATTAAATTCATCACAATAATATTCAATAAGAAATTATATGAATTTTATCGAAGAAAAGTATAATTTTTAATTCACAGCAAATTTGTTTAATAAACTTTGTAAGCAATCAAATACATATTTTTTCAATACGCGAAACAAGCCAAACACCGTCTAATAGCCCAGACGGTGTTTGGCTTGTTTCTTAAGCTACATCTTAAGAAAATTAATTGTGCTACCGCTCACACTTCACCCTTAGAGTCTTGGTTTCTGTCTGCGTATAGCCGCTTCCGCTTCGAATAAAACGATTTCACGCTCAATTTGAGTGATTCGCTTCACAATGCGCTTCTCTTCGCGCAACAGCTTCCGGCACATCCGCACCAACATCTTGCGCGGCTGCAAGGAAGTGAATATTAAAAACAAAAACAAAAATATGTAGTCAGACTCATTTAACTAACCTCGTTCTTCGGTGATCTCTGGCCCATCATGCAAATATGCCGGCTGTTGAAACGGTTCAGTAAATTAAGGAATTGAAAATTTTATTTTTATTGTTTTGATTTGAATACCCACCGCAGTACGTCGAAAGCCTTAACGCCGCAGGAGTTGTTTACAACCTCCATGGAAGGCGATTTCATGTTGATTTACGTTTGCTACGTAAGCTATTTAACTAATTAAATTTTTTTAGTTTTAGACTTTCGTTTTTGTATTCCTTTGAACTTTTTTAAATTCAATAAATGTGTCGATTTATTCTATTTTGGTTGTCATATTGCCATATACATATGTATGTACATGAGCTAAGGCTGAGAACACAGTGTAGCTACTATTATTGTAATTTTAAAACCATAATTTTTTTTAATGCAAAATTTAAGGTTCAAAAGGTACTCGTATTAAGCAATATTTTAGTTTCTGGACGCAGTCGAAATTATTCTTCAAAGATAACTCTGTGATGCTTAGAGGTAAATGTAGTGAGTGAGAGAGAGATCTGCCTTTTTAAGGTTATGTCTGAGAACCTGGCTTTAAATTTGTAGCTAATAATTTCTCTTTCGCTCCTTTGTAAAAGGTCCAAAACTTGTAACTTCTAAAGCGAATTTGACCAAGCTTAGAGTTTTTAGGGGAAACAGTTCATTGACTATTGTTTGAGAGAGAGAGAGAGAGGGAGAGAAGTGGAGGAAGATTGAAAGATAGATAGAGAGATGAAAGAAAAAAAAAAAAGAGAGGGAAAGAGAGACAAATTTAAAGAAAATGAAATATGCTAAAGGAGTTTTTTGGTAAGAATTTAAGTAATTTAATCCCAAATCCCAAAATCTTGTACTCAAGTTTAAAGGCGGGGTTGGTGCAATGATATATTGTTCGGTGTTAGACATAAGCCAGCTGTTTAAACTGCCAGATCACTGCAGTATATTTAAAAAAAAAAAGCTTTTGCCATTAGGAAAGCCTCTAATACATCTGATGTTTACTCTAGAGTTAACATTTACGTGGACAGCCAAGCTAAAATCGAGGCAATAACCTCGTTTCGACTATCGGCTAAAAGTACATAGGTAAGAAGAGCCGAAGTTGACAGTGTCGCCTAAGAGAAGCGGCTTCACTTTAACTAGATGCTAGGTACTATCCAGGGTGACGTGTTAGGGTAAACCTTTGTCGACATCTATCGGGATAGGAACGTGTCAAGGAAGGCCAAAATAAAACTATCAGCGTGCAAGGTACAAAAGTAATATGTAAAGCGAAGTTTCTATTGGTGCTCGATAGCAGAGTCTGAATGAACATGGTGTGCATTCAAACTAGCCATAGTCTGGTGCCAGCAGAATGCTGCTGACATATCGAGTGGACTGTAGGAGTTATCAAAAACAAGGCATCAAATAACAATGGATCATCTTATGTCTACCTCTTCAATATGGCAATTTGACGCCTCAAGTTTTTGGGGACCACACGGTTTGAGATATTGGTAGAGGTATCGTTAGTTAGGCTTCGAACTTGCTGAATTTCACGTCAAGCGCTGAAGTCCTTAATGATGATTACTCATCATGGAGTAGTGAGAGCACTCCAACTGGTATCGTTAAGGACCAAACTTGCTCCGTGCGTGGCCTATCGGCCTTACACACTAACTTAGCTAATCACAAGAATGAAGCTCTTTTCAGAGAAATGATTTTCAAATCAAATATATGCTTCTTAGCTCCAAAGTACTATATTGATATCGCTCTTTTCTCTGATATCAAAATTTTATAATTTTGAAAAGGCTCTAGGCAACTAGAAGACAACTTCTCTATTAACACTCGTTCATGCCGTCATGGATTTGTTGCTCTTAAGAACTAATTTTTGAGTTTTTAGTTATCTAATCCATGTTCTAAGGTATGTGAAGCTTCTACAACCCCTAATTGTTCGATAAACTAGCACTTTATGACTTCATTTGATTCTAAAGCATGAAGACACTTTCAAGGTTTCCGAAAACTAACACGCCATTATTCGTTGGTTATGATTTTTACCACAGTGTAATAGTTACAATATGGTTTTTTACGAGTAAGTCTCTCAGTGACATTCCGATAAGTTTTTGAAATATCTTTGAACTTTAGTAAGCATGAAATTACAATTGAAATATTTGTAGGATTTTGTGAAAATTTTTCCATTCAATCGTTCGGGTAATTACATTTTTTTGTGAAATGATTTCGACTCAGCAACAAATCTTGAGAAATCGTCGACGTATGTCCGCGCTAACAACGCTGCAGTGAGTATGAGTAAATTTGATTTTTGGAGTTTAAAAACTTGATTTTGTTTTAGACAGCGAATCGCAGCAAATAGTGCGCGGTCCGATCGATTCCATAACGTTAAAAAGGTATGCTTGCATTAACAACTGAGGAAGTCCTAACGTTACATATACCGTTGTTATTTGTTTTTGTTTTTTCATAGCAAACTCAAACTTTGCGCGAGTTCTTCGAGGACTTACAGGTGGAGGAAAATCGCATAAAACGTGAAATTCAAAAAATCGCACAAAAAATTAAAAGGCTGGAAAAAGTCGCCGTGGAGGATGTGGAAGATTGTCAAAGCGCATGAAAGGGAACCGGAAATACTTAACTTTTTTTTACGAAAATTTGAAATATATGCATTGTAGTTTTGTATGTATTGGTACGGAATAAAATTGTAGCTTAACTAATTTGACTTAAATAGAAGATATTTAGCTGAGGAACTCATAATCACAGCTCTTAGAGTTTTTTGTCGATATTACTTTTAATAGAATACTCTTGAAATATAATATCAGTATTTATTAGCGTTAACTATTTCGAAAATGACATGAAAATAATCGATCTCTTCGCAGATTATTGTGTAGATCGCGACAGTAAGGCCTTTATCATATAAAAGATCTGAATTATATGATTTTTGTGGCTTTAAGAAGAAGTAGACATTTTTATCTCTCTGCGATTTTGGCTTATATAAGATATAGATATAGTGGAATAGCAGAAGATCTCTTTGATACGGTTCTTGAAAAAGGCATATGCTTTTGATGATCT
>CM050323.1:21782721-21798239 GCA_027475135.1 Bactrocera correcta
AAAAACTGCGACAAGTAATTTTCAGATTCGAACTTTACTCCATTAACGGAGTTCTTCATTGACCAAAACAAATGGTAGGCCGATGATGAAAAGACAGGGCTAGGTGGATGTATGTGTTTCCCAGCCATGCTCTCCAGTTAAATGAAGCTAAGATTATACAATGTGGTCGGTAGCACTGAATATATACGACTGCAATGACATCTATTGACAAAATACGAAAATACTTTTTCGACTTCCCAATAGTAATTCGCCAACTATTTTCTTCAATATAAGTGGAGAACATATAATTTTTTGGCTGAACACACCGTTATAAGTACGTATTTTAGAAAATAAATAATTCTTCCCATTCACGCCACGATGCATGGCTTCGCGCTCTCATAATTTGAATTTCAATGAAAATGCACCAATTCAAACTAATAAACATCACATCCATCTGCACACCGATCATTAAGCATTTAGCCACCACTTCCACTTACATACAAACATACATACATACTTGCTCCTCAAGCGCGCCGTTACCATTTCTCAGTTTTCACTGATTTGCTTATTCTCACTTTTCTTTTTCCATTGGAGCTTTTTCTCTTGGCAAGGTTGTTAGCGAACTTGCTACACACATAACGAATAAACATACATACGAGTATACATATATTATATACAATTTATATGCTTAGCTATGTACACAAGAGTACATATGTAAATGTATACATTGCGCCTATGTACATTGGCTTCTATGCGCAACTGTTCGTCGGCTGCAACATGTTGCATATATGTACATATGTGTCTGGGTATTTGTTGAGAAAAGGTTTGCTTTCGTTCGGCTTTGTGCGCCGAGTACATAATTCAGCTGTTTTACTTATAAATTCACAAAATCACAAATGCATAAGCAACGACAACTTGGCACGTCCATAGCCAAGCAGATAGAAGCTCTGATGTCTCTGACATTTGTTTAAATATGCATATCTAGAAATAAGTGCAGCTGAGGGAAAATGTTTGGCTGGCTCACATAGAAGAAGAAGGCATTGAAAACGAAAATGCTCGTCTTGCTTGCCACCTAGTACATTTAGCGCTTATTTATATGCACCTACATGTCACACATATAGATACGTATCTCTACAATGGAAGCGCAGCTCGAAGAACACATTTTCAGTTGCCAACGTTGTTTGTTTGTTTGCTGTTGTTCTTGTTGTTGTTGTTGTTTACGAACATTTGCTTTGGTTGCCATAAGCGCTGGCTGTCCTTGCCGCATTGGTGTTGCTATGCTTTTTGCCGTTTGGTCATTTGGTTTGCTCACGTTCTTAAAATAGCACCAGCCCGGTGATCACTTCGCTATTCCGCCCGTTCGGCGCGTTCGTGCCTCTACCACTATTGCTGCATTCTTAATGATTGCTCTTAGTATAAAGTGGTTGAACTTAAGCTAAAAATAGATTTGCTCCGAAGGCAGTAAGAAAAAAGGGTTTGTGCAAACATTTCGTGTTTTGGCAAGAAGCTGGAAAATACCATTTCTGGTTTAAGTCACCTCGATTCTGGTGGAACGAAGGAATATGTTTGAAATGTAGCAAATAGCTCTGTGTGTGCAATAAAATGCCTACGAGGTGGATAAAGCGAGTGAACTATTAAAAGTGCCCGGAGTAAGTGTACGCGGGGCGCAGAATGGCAGCAGGGCCTGGAAGGCATACGAGTATAGTACACTTATTCAAAAACTTATGAAATAAGCGGATATTTTCAAGAAAACACTTAACTTTATTAAGTTTAGTAATAGTAATGGATACTCGTAAGAGATGAATATTAAAGCTGGCAATAAATGTTGATTGAGGCTTTGTATATTGTAATAAAAATTCAGGTCAACGCGTAATGCGAAGCTGCACCAAAGTGTAGTACCCTCTCTAACAGGAGTGGTCTCCTTATATCGTCAAAAGGCAAACAAAGATCTGTATCTTGACTTTGGTCGGTCAGTTATATCCAATATCGGCGGTTCCGACACAAAAGCAGTTTCTTGGAAAGAAAAGATTTCAGATCGATATTTTTAAAAGTAATAGGACTGAGTCGATTAAATAAAATTTATAGAAACAATCGTTACAGTGCTTTAAAAAAATTTCAAAATAGGCTGCTTCTGCGTCAACGTAGTGCTACCAGCGCGATTTCTAAGCATTGAAGGTGTCACGAAAGGCATTCTTCGGAAATGCCTTGAGAGCCGTGGTGCATGCTGCTTGGATCCCCTTTTTAGTCTCAAAATGCTTGCCTTTCATCGGCCAAAAGTCCGGTGGGCTGTAGGGCGGCTGGGGAAGCGTTGGATTGCTGGTCTTGGTTAGGTAGCTGCTCAAACGAAAGGAGGTGTGAACCACCTCTTCCCGGCCCTCCAAAAAGGCCTTGTGCCACCGAAACACACCACTTCTTGCTAAAGCAACATCTGGGTAAGCCTGCTCAGCCTTATCAAACGTCTCTGTCGCAGCTTTACCGAGTTTTACACAGAATTTAATCGCGTTTGATCTAACGAACGTTGCATTTTCGGCTTGCACCACTTACATAATTACGTCGCGCGAAAATGTTTGTCCTGACTCTCCTGGTGCTGGGAGAAAACTCACCAGCCGCTCGTTCGTTAGAAAGGAACGCCCTCTACCGAATCCAGTATGTGCGCGCACACTATAGATAGAAAGGTGTCAGATGTGCAGGATTTATTATAAGAGTTATATATATACATATAAGTTTTAGTGTAAATTGCTACCACGTCGAACTCGTCGCTTTAAAACTTTGCAGACTTACTATGGACACGAACTTAGTTATGCTAGCAGCTTTAGCGTCCGAGTAGGATAGTTTTATTAAAAAGCGCAGTTCTATTTATATAATCAGAAGCATTCTTCGAAATAATAATTAATATACTTAATGTAACGTTATCAAAATTCTAAAAGCCAAAATATCATTGTAGTGTTAGACTCAAACTACAAATCTTCTTTGACCGCCTTGAAGATGAATCTTTAACATTTGAAATGTGCTTATTGTTGTAAACAACAAATGCAGTTAACAGACACAATTGCCCTTTGATTTTGGCCCAAAATTGGATGTGTGCACGTATGTCTCGCAAATGAGTGCATTTACCTCAAAGGCGAAACCAAATGCAATTTCAAACCATAAATTCGGGAACAACCATAATCACAGCAGCAAAGAGCAAAAAGAGCTTGAAAAAAATGCTGAAAGAATTGCGCAAAGGCGATTGGTGTTTCAAAATTGGCATTTTCCATTAAGCTGCAAAGAATGATTTGAAAGGCTGAGTGCAAGAACACGATGCTTTCGGGGCATCTAAAAGGGCACCACACAAAGCACTGGGGCACACAGCCGTGGCGAAAAAGGCAAATTATATTTGTAAATGCATTGAAAGGAGCAGGCAAAAGGAAGGTGAATTGAAATTACATTTGCAAAAGGCCGCAGGGTTTAATGAGCGAACCGAGCGAGCAGAGCGAACTGCAAACGATTGAAATAAATATGCAACGCTTAAAAAGCACAAGGCCAAGCTGACTTTCCGTTTTGGCCAGCCAGAAAGCAAAACAATTTGATAATAGTCGAAAACATGAAGATGTTGCAAGCTCGCATACAAAAAAGGAACGAAGCAACTACAGCTGGAGGCAGCACGAGCGCACAGCGATGCGGAAACTTCAACACAAGATATACTTAAGTAGGGGCACAGTGTGTCATTTTGAAACGAAATGAAATCGAACCATTTCTGAAGGGAATGGCAACAGAAGACGAATAGTGGATCAAATACGACAAAAATGTGCGAAAAAGAGCATGGTCCAAGCGAAGTGGTGAAGCTCAACAACTAGTCGCAAAGCCAGGATTGACGCCTCGAAAGGTTATTCTGAGTGTTTCGTCGAATTGGAAAGGAATCATCCACTGTGAGCTGCTTCAGCCTGGTCGAACGATTGATTCTACATTTTACTGTCAACAATTGATGAGATTGAAGCAAGCAATCGAAAAAACGGTCAGAACTGATCAACGAAAAGGGCTTCGTCTTCCACCATATAAGCCTGACCTTGCTTCATCGGACTACCATTTGTTTCGGTCAATGCAGAACTCCTTTAATGGAGTCAAGTTGACTTAAAAAGAAGCCTGTGAAAATTACTTGTCGCAGTTTTTCGCCGCGAAACCAGCAAAGTTTTCTGTTGATGGAATAACGTCCCTGCGGAAAAATGGCAAAAAGTGTTCGATCAAAATGGTGCATTAAAGTTAATTTTAAATATAAAAAAACATAAGTTGAAGTTTGATTAGAAATACGAAATCACTTTTTCGACTCTTCAATATTATAAGTATAAAAGCCGTTACACTCCACTTAAATCACAAAAAATAAACTTTGATCTCTTCCTCTTTGGAATAATACTCATTGTGATCCACTGTAGACTGCCAGTTTAAGAATTCCGAAATGGCTCGCAACGTTTTCGACAAATTGATAAAGTGGTTAGCTGAAGTGATTTGAAGTTCTTAGCTGCGGACAAATGCGCGTTGCTTTAGATTTTCGTAATTTTCGAACATAAAATGACCAAGCGCCTGCAACAAATCTTTAGGCAAACTAATAGTTAACAACAACAACAAATGACTATAAATTATATTGAAACTGAAAACCCTAAATGCGATGAAGTTTTCTGCTTTGAAATTTTTGTGTTCCCAAAATTATATAGTGAGACGCGACATAAGTCTTCAGGGTCAAAATTTATGAAAAACAGCCAAAAATAAAACGGATGCCATTGAAATACAAACAAAGCCACGCCCCCGGTCACATGTTTTTATAAATACACCTTTGTGCATATTTCTCTGGAATTCCGGTGCTTTGTTAAGCAAAATATTCGCGAATTCTTAAATTATAATTGCAATTCGGCAAGAAGAACGCTCGAAAGCCAAGCAGCGTAACGCGGCAACTTGCAAAGCGAGCGAGAAAAAGCGCTTAGCTGTGATTATGAGTGGTAATGGGTGCAGCAGCGACAACAACAGTAGAAGCAGCGATCCAGAATAAATTTGAGATTTATGTAAATTAGTTTAATTTTAGGCAAATCAATGCTCCAGCGGTTAGCTGCTCCTTCGTGGAATGCAATGTGGGTTACGCAAGCGAGACGGCTCACAGTGCGTTGAATCAAGCAAGAACGCGGCGAAATTCCGACTTCAAGAGCGAAAAAAACGAAAAGTGTTAACCTTTAATGTAAATATGTGTGTGCATAAGGAGACAAGAGGGAAATTAAAAATAAAAAAAATTGTGAATTTTTACCTCGCATATTCGTAAAGCTCCTCCATTTAGCTTTGAGGTATCTTAGTATTCAAAGAGGTGTTATGCCTGATTATAGTCTATCGCTGAAGCATCTCAGATTTACACACATCCCCATATCTAGGCGAAATTCTTATGAAAATTATGCACAGGGTTGCATTTAGTTCTGCGATATTCAACTGACAGGCAAGAAAATAATATTTGGATAATACCATTGGCACAAGGGTATAATTATATTTTGTTCCTCATCTATACTTTGCTGATGTCATCGATTTGAATTCTTCAACGATTTTCTCTGTATGCATTGTGGAAGAAGTGTGACAAAAAAAAAAATAGTTTAAACTGTGGAGGTTCAACTTATTGATATGTCATACAAGAGTCTATTTAGGCTGTTGCGTAGGTGATTAAAAACCATATGTAATGAAATACCAAAACTTCATCTGGGTTCCTTTGGAAATATAGAATATTCCATTGACTGAGTTTGGCACCATAAAAATATTTCCAAAAGTACATTAGTCAGAGGAGGCCGTTCTCAAGTGTTTTTTCTTCTTGCTTTTATTAAACTACTAGCAATGTTGACTAAAGAACGTATTACGAATGCATTACAGACTAGATTATATTCCCCTTTTGGAATAATATAACGCACTACTAGCTTGATCTCCAAAAACATGTAAAAGTGCAGATTATAGGTGAATAATATCGAACAAAGTATTTTACTCAAATTTTGTTCTTATAACCAAATTTCGCATTCGGAATCGCTGGGAATGTTGGATTCAGTTTTATCAAAAGCACAAGCCTTCGTGTGGTCTAAAGCTCAAAGACGGTCGAGAAATTGTTGAAGACATGCCTGGTTCTGGACGACCTTCGACCTTTGCAACTGATGAAAATAATCAAAATGTTAAGGAGAAGAAGAAAGTGTTAGAAAGATGATAAAAGAGCTCAACATCTCTCGCGGTTGAAAGATTTTATTGAATATTTTGGGTATGAAACGCGTTCTTGATGGACTCGTCCCAATAGAGCTGTTTTTTTTTTCAAAGCGAGTACCGTGAACAGGTCTCTTTGGGTCAAGCATACCGTGCAAATTCCGATACCACAGTCATGGGTAGCAATACACAGCCGATGAGACATGGATTTATGAGTTTGATATGGTTACAAGTTAAAAATAATGGGAAAGGAGGAAAAAACCGAAACCAAACAATCACAGTACATCACGAATTTGTTTCGGAGGGACAGACGGTCAATAAGGAGTTAGGCCGTGTTTAGGCGCTTGCATGAGAACATCCGTCGAAAACGACCGGAATTGTGGAAGAACAATTAATGGATTTTACGCGATGATAACGCACCATCGCATTGAGTCATCGATCATCCACCGTATTCACCAGTTTGGATCCTCTTAATTTTTTCTTATTCCCCAAACTAAAATTACCGCGCCGTGGAACCCGTTTTCAGTCGATCGAAGAGATGAAACAAAATTCATTAAAGGAGTTGAGGGCTATCCCCAAAAGTGCTAATGAAAAGTTTTTCGTAGACTGGAAGAATCGTTGGCATAAGTGTATTACATCTGGTGGGAGGACAAAATAAATATTTTATTTATTTTTTTTTTAACTCAAATTTTCGGTTAACTTTTTGTCGCAATATATAGCAGATCTACAATGCGATATATTTATCCCTGAGTATTGTAACGAAATTCTTCAAAGGTGGATATTTTGCAGCTTGTACTCTAAATTTGCTTTGACACCGTGTTTTAATAATGCACTCCCAGTGGAATTGCCAACTACTGTTTCGCGGATAATTACTACTCATGCAAACACTAGAGAGACCTGTGAGTATGTGGTTTGAGTAATTGAGAGCAGATGGTGTGCCATTCGGATGCGCTGGCGCTGCACACATTTATGAATTATGTCAAAAAGCATAATTGGCCAGTCAGTTGAGTGGTCTGGCCTTTGTGGCAGCCAGATTACGGCCGGCCAACAACAATGCAACTGATATAAGCAGCTGCCGATTGTGCGATGACTGCTGGCGACGTTGCAAACACCCATTTCGATGGAACGTCACTTGCAGGAAGCAATAAATCCAATTCAATATATAGCATCGGAATATATATGCCGCATATATATATTTAAAGCTGCAAATAACATATATTTCGCTTGGCTTTTGCAATCGCATGTGCGTGTGTGTGTATGTGTGTGAGTGTGCAGCATGTGTTTTGTGTGTTGCAAATTGTAACTGATCGATCGATGCGGCGGAAATGGGTACAAACGCGACGCGGCGCAGCAACCGCAACCGCCGCCACACCATCGACATTGCAACAGCTGTTCGACAATGGCGCAAGCGCACAAATGGGCGGCATATGCGAACAACAACACACATACATACATGCATATGTGGCGATGAACAAATGGAAGCTCCGTTTTGTGGCGCTCATATTGTTTTACACATGTTGCAAGTTGTTGTTCCAATTACTATTATTGCCAGCGCTGATGCGGCCGCCGTCGCATCTGTGGTTGTTGCTTTACCGGTATTCGTTACCTGAAGCGGTGATGTTAATTTCCAGATAGCAACAAAGTCCACGCGGCACTCTGCACTCGATTAGCCATTGCAGCGCGCAGCTTCCTCTGCAGCGCGCCACCAATCTGCCACTCAACTATGCAATTGCTTGCGAAAGCGTTTACTGGCTGCGGGCCGACCGACACATGCAAACACACACACACACATGCTGCTGCGGCAAGAACGCTGCTCGAATTCCGCCTTGGCGCTGTGCTCGGCGGCGGCCGTAATCGCGATGCAGTGTCGCCGGGCCATTTTATCGCAATGCCATTTCTCTCTCGGCACTCAACACTTTCGGCCAATTTGTTCGACAACGCCGTTATTGTTATTGCCCTCGTAAGCGGGGATAAAATGTGAACTTGTATTTCACGAATGTGCCCTGTTGTTGTTGTTGTTGTGTTTGTCATCACTTTGCTCTCGCACATCGGCGTTTTAATTAAATTTAATTTAATTGCATTGAATTTCAGCACTAACGGTAAAGTGAAATTGTTGGTAATTTCGTTGACAACCCGAATTAAAAGCACTCCGGCTAACGGCTAACCGGTTTGCGCTAACCACCTAGACGTGCGCAGCGTTCGCTTGTTGTTGTTGTTGTTGTTGTTGTATATTTATTTTCTATTTTGTTGCAACTCGTTGGCAATTTGAGTCTTTGGTCTTTTTATTGCCACTTCACCTTGAATCGGGGCTTCGGGCTGCGAATTTGGCTCTTCTAACTGTCGCAATATCACGAAATCGCCAACACGACTTTATTGCTTTCGTATGTGTGTACGTGTTTGTTAGTATTTCTATGTGTGTTTATAGTGTTATTGCTTTTATTGACGTATCTTTTTGCGTTCACTTCAGAATGCTCTAAGAAAATTGTGTTGTTGTAAATGTGCATGTGGGGATATTTATACAATATTTACATTAATGATGATAGTAACGAAAACTCTCATGAAAAATAGATCCCCAAGAATATACATGTGGGACGGCAACTCTAGCCTGAGCGAGCTGACTCAGCGATCTGTGGCATCAACGGACGGGATGGACGACGAGTGAGAGACGAGACAGCGAGTGCGACGGGTCGAGTGTTTAAATTACTTTTTTTATTACTTTTTTTGAACTTTTAATGAAAATACATTTTCACATTACATTCATATTACATTTATAATATACATTTAAAATAAACTTGAAAGTTATATTTACATATATCAAAATCTACATACATATATATGTATATTTTACACTGATTATAACAATAGACGTGTGAAGGTTTCTATCAAACTCCGGAAAACTGGACACATTAAGGGTCCCAGGTAAAGACCTTTCGATATTCCCACTCGCTTTAATTACATCCCTGAGAACTTGGACCTCTGTGCCGCGGAATTTACTCCCAACAGCATCAGCTCCGCGCACATACCTTTGATAGATACATATGTGGGTGGTTCGGAGTCGCTGGAAAAGGGTCGTAGAGTGCTATGTCACGAATGAATCGAAGCTCAACAGAAAATTGGAGGGGAGTATGCCTTCGGGAGCTTTCAATCAACTCTTGCTTCAGACTACTACACCACTGTGGTGTCTTTCAAGCAGAAATGGCGGGTAATCAGCATATTTACCACACCTAACCTAGCAGAAGTCACTGCTTGTCTTTTTGAATTCAATCCATAAGAACTCGGGTTACTACCGCATAGTTTGAGCGATACTACGAAGCCACTTTATGGATTATTATGATGTGCAATGATTGTCAAGCATATAGCCGGTCTATGCCCAAATGTAATTATATATATATATTTATTCAATTTAATTGTGAAATCGTCATAACCCTTGACATCACATGTTTTCTGATTCACTTTTACTTTGCTCGTTACACACGCACACATATAATTTCTTGATTTCTTTTAAACCGAAAAAACTTTATTTAAATATGAGCAAATGCATAAGTAGGTAAGCCGGTGTGTTGCATGTTAGCTCGCGAAGAACTTTTCCTTTCAGGGTCGTTAATTTCTTGCTTACCTCTCTGCCACAAATGTAACTCTTTCCGCGCACATCACAAATACTTGCTTTACAATTACACGGGTTTTCATATCCGTGCCTAAACAATTCATGTAATTACCACTCATACTTACATACATACGTACATTAGTGTGCTTGCGAGTGTGAAACTGTTCTGCGTTATGAATTCTGGGTAATGAGTTCAAATTTTACAGCTAATTTGAAAATGAAAGTTCGTAATGCACGATAATTCATTTCTGTATTCACCTAAAAACATACTCACATACATACATATATATGTACATGTACATATGTATGTTTACCTAAAGAGCTTCAGTTAATGTCTATCTTACA
Source organism: Bactrocera correcta (assembly GCA_027475135.1). NCBI lineage: Eukaryota > Metazoa > Arthropoda > Insecta > Diptera > Tephritidae > Bactrocera > Bactrocera correcta. The sequence continues at coordinate 21,792,839 of CM050323.1, forward strand.
TCTCTTCTTAATTTAAGTCAAAGAAAGTTGGCTGCAATTATGGAAGTGCGTAGCAAGTGGATTTGGACTCGCTCAGTGATAAATGGAAAGACAAAAAATAAAACAATATTTTCCGTATTTTTATTGTATTGTCAAATATTATTGAAAGTGTTTTTGTAAGATATTTTCGTGTTTCAATAAAATTCATCAATGTTCAAGAAAAAACTTACTACTATAAGCAAAAGTTAGTAAGACTTTCTTCATAATTTTCTAATTCTTAATTTATTCTTTAAAATGTATGTCGTCTCCCTCAAAGTAATCTCTCTTGGCCCCAATACACTTGTAGCAATATTTTTTTCAATCCTAGAAACAGTTGTTGAAGTCAATTGCCAGTATAGCCCAATGCGCGAAGCGATTCACATTTAATGTCTTCATTTGACTCAAAATGGTTTCCCCGAAGCGGTCATTTCAGTTTTCTGTATACCCAGAAGTCACACGGAACTAAATGAGGCGAATATGAGGCTTGCGGCTCGATAATAGTTGAAAGTTTGGCGAAAAACTCACGAAGAATCGCTGCAGTAGGCGACGTGCAGTATTATGGTGCAAAAACGAAGAGTTGTCGGCCCATAATTCTGGGCCTTTTTTATGAATAGTATCGCGCAAACAAAGCATACACTCAAATAGTATTCCTTGTTGACTGTTTGGCCAGTCGGAAGTAATTCCGGGTGTAACACACCTTGGCAATTGAAGAAAACAGGCAACATAGCCTAGATTTGTCACCAGTTTTGACGTGGTTTTTTTCTTCGGCTCACATTTGCCCCAATATTCGGCCGATTGATGGTCTGTTTTCGGGTCGTAAGCATAGATACAAGACTCGTCGCCAGTAATATTACCTTTCATGACCTTCAATTTAAGTTAGTAAGTGAGTTAAGTTGAAATGGGATATCAAACTAATAACTGCATTAAATACTTTCTTAAAGAGGATCGATTTTCAGTAGCAGATCTCATATTCATAATTTGTAGTACTTTCTATTACACAAGCAACTACTCGTAATCCTAAAGATAGAGTAGAATAAATCAGAAAAAAGAAATGCAGCGCTTCAATTCTCAGTGATAACCTGTAGGAAAGCGCTTTCGTGCCCAACTCAGTTAAAGAGTATTTTTTTGAGGGTTGACATGTAATAGATGGAGATTCTTCAATTCTTGAATGAATACTTTACTAAATATTTCTTCATATGGGGTTTTCAATATATACGATGGAACATTGGTATGGGCATTAAAAGAAGTAATGCTCCAGCGTCTGATAATGCTCTGCATTCTGCTGATTATACTTAACATAGTTTCTGAAGATGTGATCTTAGATGAACGTTTCCTGTGAATAAAGCTTAAAGTAGAAGCTTTTTGGTCTGCCTGTCTGTCTGTACGACTGGCCCGAACGGGTCAACTAGCACGCCTTTTCATTTCCGTCTATTCCTAGATGATTGGGTTCACAGATTATAACCAAGTTTTCTGCTGAAAGCCTATTCATTGCCTGTCAATCAGCGCTAAATTACTCAAACTAGAATTGTAAGTGAAGGTATAGGCATAACTTGGTCTTAAAAGTGCGATTATCATCCGTTTAAATAAATTCGTTATTCAATACGAACGCACAATGAGCTCAAAGAACCCTAAAACATAGTCTGCAATAAATTAAGGAGGAGATAATTTAGGGTTTTCTTTAGTCCAATTCACCTCTCGTATTATTATGTTATTATACCAATATAAATATTTATTAACAAAGGCATATACGAGTACATATACGAAAGTATGTATTTTACTTGCGAACTTGGCCCACCACTGTAGTGCCTCAAAGCGCTATTGAAAGTGAATGAGTGAATGCGGCACTTGCGCTCAAAGAGAAGCTAATATTATGACAGCCAAAGCCAAAGTACAAAAAGCGAAATTTCGTTGGGAAAAAGGTGGCAAAAATGAAATGAACGGAAGTGCGAAAGTCAACACAAAAGTGAAGTAGAGTGTGGCAGCTGAGAAGAAGTGGCAGAGGAAAGCGAAAAAATTAACCGATTTCCGTGCTGCGCAAAGCAGTGGCTAAAGCTCAAAGCAAACTGAACTAATTTCGGACGAAATCAAACGGAGTTGAAGAAGAGTTCGCTGAAGAAACACTGGCAGCAGTAGAAAGCAAAATCAGTGCATTAGCACCGTTATAAGTGCATGGACGCTTGCTGAGAGCAGTAGCGCGCCAAGGCGGCGAATGTCTGGTGATAAACCAACACACTGGCCCCAATACTCCACAGCCAACAAAGTAACACAGCAAAGCCGCAGCAATGGCAGACGTAGTAGCTGCCAACCAGCCAATTTTTAGCGGCAACTATTGCTTGCAACACTCATACATATGTATGCATGCACGAATGGGTATGTAGCAATATGCTTCGCGGCAATATTATTATGATTGTTGCTGTTGTTGGATTGCCAGCAAGTCTTGGCACTTTGATTGTCGAGCGCATTCCACTGACTTATTGCTCTCTGCTTGCCGATTTCTATTGTTGCATTCGAAGTCGCCGCTGAAAATGAGAAAATGAGGTTATTAGCAACAAGGTCGTTGCACGGTGCTCTGTGGGGCGACCAACTATTTTTTTTTTCGCAAATATTAAACATCAAATAAAGACGCAAGACGCGATAACAATACCAATGAAATGAGTTGCCGGAAGATTGGTGGCGCTTGAACACATACCACTCCCCTTACCCCCCACATATGTGTCCGTTTGTAAATATTGCTCGAGCTCAGCGCATCGCATTAGAAATATTTGCTTATGAGCGCTTTCTGCGTGCTCGCACAGGCACACACCAAGCAATAGACTGACTCACTGACCGACCCAACGAGCGTCTAGTAGGAAAGCCCGGGTTGCCGAGTGAAAGGAATGAAATTGAAGCAATTTGCTGCTCACTCTGCTGCACATCTTTGTAAAGACGCTCCAAAGGGATGTGCAACTAACTGAAAATATGCCAGGCGAAATGCGAAAAACAATTTTCCTTTGCTTGCAACTCTTTTTGTGCTTATTCATGCGTTGCAGCGCCCATAATTGAGGACCCAAATCTGGGTATCTAATTAAAAATAAAAAGTAAAAGAGTTGCTTTATTAAAATGTGCAGCAATGCAGGTCAAATATAATGATTATATTCGGTTTACGTGCATGTGCGTGTGTGTGAGAGAGTTCGGGGTGCGCAGATTCGTTTTTTGGGTCAAATGATGCGCTTTTACTATGGTATTGGGAGCGTCATAGAAAATAATGCACACACTGACCTACTAAACAAAGTAGTGCTGCTTGGATTCGAAGCAGTTTTCCGAAGACGAAGTAAGGCGAATTTGAAGAAAAATATCGGGAATTTTATTAACACTATTGGATTTAGTTCAGCTCAACCTGTAAATTTATATGATTTTCCAATTTCTGATAAGTGAAGCAAATGGGTCTGGTAATGAACAAGGTCAAGACGATATATCTCCTGTAATCAAACAAACAGTCGTCGCACCCGCGACTTGCCTCCCATGTCACTCGAAGTCATAACTTGTAAGTTGTAGATGATTTTGTCTGTCTTGGGACCAGTATTAACACAAACAACAATGTCAGCCTCCAACGCAAAATAACTCTTGCCAACGGTGCTACTTCGGACAGAGGAGGCAATTGAGAAATCCCTTCTCGGCGAACAAAAACCATCACTCATTATTCCCGTCTTGCTATGTGATGAGGAGGCATGGATGACATCTGATGAGTCGACGTTACTAGTTTTCGAGAGAAATTGTCTGTGGAAAATTTATGGTCCCTTGCACGTTGGTCACGGCGAATACCTAGGTCGATGGAATGATGAGCTATATGAAATATACGACGTCATTGACATAGTTCATCGAATTAAGGGAAAGCGGCTGCGCTGTTTAGGAAGAAAAAGACCCCCACTCTGTTAGAAAAACCAGTGCGAGAAGGGCCTGGCTACACTTGGTATATCAAAAATGTTTTTGTTGGTTGATACAAGGATCGATTAAAGATCCAACGCAGCCATTGAAAGGTCCTCTAGCTATTACATTTTTAGACACAGTGGTGTTTTAAGCTTGTTAGCACTCACACACAACTCACAGTGGATACTCAACTCAACTTCAGTCCAACCTATAAATATAAAATAATGTATATAATTTTCCGAGTCTATTTCTGATAAGAACAACTTTTACAAAAATATCTGGGCTGTTCAGAGAGCGGAAGGTTCTTTTTTATTAGCGCAGACAAGGCTTACGCGGTTATAGCCGAAGGCGGAATGTTATGAAATATTAAATTCCTCCTTACTTCCTCTTTAACTCTTTGGTTATTCCATACTTCATGCATTTTTACCTCTACATACTATACATACTTGTATTGTATATCTGCTTTGTTTCAAGTTGCCACACTAATTGCCTGTGTGTGCTTTGTGGCACTTCAAACTTGTTTTCACTTCTTTTTGCGCAATGCGAGTTTTCACTTTTCATTTGACTGAAATTTTCCTTCACATTTAAAACAAAAGTTGGCCGCTGGAATTCTGCCACAATTACTTTCTGCTATCTTACTGCACACATGTATGTTTGTTGTTGTTGGTATGTTCAATATTTGCTGTTGGCATGCATAAAGGCTGGTGTTGTGTTGCTGCATTGCATGCAACATGCAAATATTTAGCTCATCGCTTCTTTCATTTCCAACAACAATTCAATTGCTGAGCTGCCTATTTACCTTGATGGACTAAAAATAGAAGGCAACAATAAGAAACGATTGCAGCAGAAGATAGCTCAGGCGACACACTCGATTATAACCATTTATATGTATGTACATATGTATGTATGGCTGTGGCTGGCGAGATATCGGTTTTGCATTATGCAGTCTGCAATTCACTCGATATTTTGGCATGAGTTCGACTATTTTTGCGCGCTAATCTGGCTTTGGCGCGCTTTTGCACGACTCGACGAACGACAAAAAGTTCAATCAAAAGTCGCATTGCAATTGACAACAATGAGTATTATTGACACGGCTGTAATTCAAGGTCCCGGCGCGATTTTGAAGTTTTGCCAATCGGTTGCTGCTTCAAATTTTATTTGTGTTCACCTTTTCTTTTCTTTTACTTTTTAGTTGCTTTGATTCGTATTTAATTGGCACTTAAAGTTAACTTGAGGTAATTGCAAGTTATTGGCGATAAGTCAAAGTCAGCGGTGAAGTGAATGATAAATGTAAATATTTGTGTAAAATATAATTGCCATAAAATTGCCAATTTCGCTAAAGCAGTTGGTAGTTTATTGCTTTATCTTAATTAAAAAGTAATTCAATATTTTGACATTAACACTGTGAGTTTAAGCGAGAGGAGAGAAACAGAAATTATGGAATGAAGCGGCTTAGAGGCCTTTAACTCAGTAAATA
>CM050323.1:21799239-21817715 GCA_027475135.1 Bactrocera correcta
AGTGAAAACAAGTTTGAAGTGCCACAAAGCACACACAGGCAATTAGTGTGGCAACTTGAAACAAAGCAGATATACATACAAGTATGTATAGTATGTAGAGGTAAAAATGCACGGCGTATGGATTAACCAAGAGGAAGTAAAGAGGTATTTAATATTTTGTAACATTCCGCCTTCGGCTTTAAACGCGTAAGCCTTGTCTGCGCCAATAAAAAAGAACCTTCCGCTCTCTGAGCAGCCCAGGGATTTTTGAAAATGTTTCTCTTATCAGAAATAGACTCGGAAAATTATAAACATTGTATTATATTTATAGGTTGGACTAAAGTTGAGTTGAGTATACACTGTGTGAGTGCTAACAAGCTTAAAATACCACTGTGTCTAAAAATGTAAGTAGTGTGATAGTTAGAGCATCTTTCAATAGCTGCGCTGGATCTTTAATCGATCCTTGTACTAACCAATAACATATTTGATATACCAAGTGTAGCCAGGCCCTTCTCGCACTGGTTTTTCTAACAGAGTGGAGGTCTTTTTCTTCCTAATCAGCGCAGCCGCTTTCCCTTAATTCGATGAACTATGTCAATGACGTCGTATATTTCATATAGCTCATCATTCCATCGGCCTCGGTATTCGCCGTGACCAACGCGCAAAGGACCATAAATCTTCCACAGACGTTTTCTCTCGAAAACTCGTAACGTCGACTCATCAGATGTTATCATCATCCATGCCTCCTCATCACATAGCAAGACGGGAATATTGAGTGACTTATAGATTTTGGTTTTTGTTCGCCGAGAAAGGATTTCTCAATTGCCTCCTCAGTCCGAAGTAGCACCTGTTGGCAAGAGTTATTCTGTGTTCGATTTCCAGGCTGACGCTGTTGTTGATGTTAATACTGGTCCCAAGACAGACAAAATCATCTACAACTTCGAAGTTATGACTGTCAACAGTGACATGGGAGGCAAGTCGCGGGTGCGACGACTGTTTGTTTGATTACAGGAGATATATCATCTTGACCTTGTTCATTACCAGACCCATTTGCTTCACTTATCAGAAATTGGAAAATCATATAAATTTACAGGTTGGGCTGAACTAAATCCAATAGTGTTATTATTTTAAAATTCTTAATATTTTTTTTCAAATTCGCCTTACTTCGTCTTCGTAAAACAGCTTCGAATCCAAGCAGCACTACTTTGTTTAGTAGGTCAGTGTGTGTATTATTTTCTATGACGCTCCGAATACCATAGTCAAAGCGCATCGTTTGACCCAAAAAACGAATCTGCGCACCCCGAACTCTCTCACACACACGCAAATGCACGCGTAAAGCACGCAATAAGTAAACAGAATATAATCATTATATTTGACCTGCACTGCTGCACATTTTAATAAAGCAACTCTTCCACTTTTTATTTTTAATTAGATACCCAGATTTGGGTCCTCAATTATGGGCGCTCCAACGCATGAATAAGCACAAAAAGAGATGCAAGCAAAGAAATATTATTTTTCGTATTTCGCCTGGCATATTTTCAGTTAGTTGCACATCCCTTTGGAGCGTCTTTACAAAGATTTGCAGTAGAGTGAGCAGCAAATTGCTTCAATTTCATTCCTTTCACTCGGCAACCCGGGCTTTCCTACTAGACGCTCGTTGGGTCGGTCAGTGAGTCAGTCTGTTGCTTGGTGTGTGTCTGTGTGAGCACGCAGAAAGCGCTCATAAGCAAATATTTCTAATGCGATGCGCTGAGCTCGAGCAATATTTACAAACGGACACATATGTGGGGGGTAAGGGGAGTGGTATGTGTTCAAGCGTTACCAATCTTCCATCAACTACTTTCATTGGTATTGTTATCGCGCCTTGCGTCTTATTTGATTTTTAATATTTGCGAAAAAAGCAATTGGTCGCCGCACAGAGCACCGTGCAACGACCTTGTTGCTAATAACCTCATTTTCTCATTTTCAGCGGCGACTTCGAATGCAACAATAGAAATCGGCAAGCACAGAGCAATAAGTCAGTGGAATGCGCTCGACAATCAAAGTGCCAAGACTCGCTAGCAATCCAACAACAGCAACAATCATAATAATATTGCAGCGAAGCATATTGCCACATACCCATTCGTGCATGCATACATACATATGTATGAATGTTGCAAGCAATAGTTGCCGCTAAAAAGTGGCTGGCTGGCAGCTACTACGTCTGCCATTGCTGCGGCTTTTCTGTGTTGCTTTGTTGGCTGCGGAGTATTGGGGCCAGTGTGTTGGTTTATCACCAGACATTCGCCGCCTTGGCGCGCTACTGCTCTCAGCAAGCGGCCATGCACTTATAACGGTGCTAATGCACTGATTTTGCTTTCTACTGCTGCCAGTGTTTCTTCAGCGAACTCTTCTTCAACTCCGTTTGATTTCGTCCGAAATTAGTTCAGTTTGCTTTGAGCTTTAGCCACTGCTTTGCGCAGCACGGAAATCGGTTAATTTTTTCGCCTTCCTCTGCCACTTCTTCTCAGCTGCCACACTCTACTTCACTTTAGTGTTGACTTTCGCACTTCCGTTCATTTCATTTTTGCCACCTTTTTCCCAATGAAATTTCGCTTTTTGTACTTTGGCTTTGGCTGTCATAATATTAGCTTCTCTTTGAGCATAAGTGCTGCACTCACTCACTCACTTTCAATAGCGCTTTGAGGCACTACAGTGGTGGGCCAAGTTCACAAGTAAAATACATACTTTCGTTTATACATTTGTTTATAAATATTTATATTCATATAATAGCATAATAATACGAGAGGTGTATTGGACTAAAGAAAACCCTGAATAATCTCCTCCTTAATTTATTGCGGACTATGTTTTAGGGCTCTTTGAGCTCATTGTGCGTTCGTATTGAATAACGAATTTATTTAAACGGATGATAATCGCACCTTTAAGACCAAGTTATGCCTACGCCTTCACTTACAATTCTAGTTTGGGTAACATAGCGCTGATTGACAGGCAATGATTAGGCTTTCAGCAGAAAACTTCGTTATAATCTATGTTCCCAATCATATAGGAATAGAAGGAAATGAAAAGGCATGCTAGTTGACCCGTTCGGGCCAGTCGTCCAGACAGACAGACAGATCAAAAAGCTTCTCCTTCAAGCATTATTATGGGGGTCTTCACAGGAAACATAACATACATCTAAGATCACACCTTCAGAAACTAGGTAAAGTATAATCAGCAGCGCTGGAACATTACCTCTTTTAATGCCCATCCCAATGTTCCATCGTAAAAGATATTGAAAACCCCATAGGTAGAAATAGTAAACTATTGATTCGAGAATTGAGGAATCTCCATCTATTACATGGCAGCCTTTAAAGAAATACTTTTTAACTGAGTTGGGCACAAAAGCGCTTTAACACTGAGAATTTAAGCGCTGCATTTTTTTTCTGATTTGTTGTACTGTAACTTTAGGCTTACGAGTAGTTGCTTGTGTAATGGAAAATACTAGAAATTATGAAAATGAGATCAGTTTCTGAATATCGATCCTCTTTAAGCAAGTGTTAATTGCATACTTTTGATAGATAGTTAGAAGTAGTTTGATATCCCATTTCAACTTAACTCACTTAATAACTTAAATTTAAGGTCATGAGACGTAATTTTACTGGCGACGAATCTTGTATCTATGCTTACGACCCGAAAACAGACCATCAGTCGGCCGAATATTGGGGCAAAAGTGAGCCGAAGCCAAAAACCTAATCAAAACTGGTGACAAATCTAGGCTATGTTGCCTATTTTCTTCAATTACCGAGGTGTGTTACACCCGGAATTACTTCCGACTGGCCAAACAGTCAACAAGGAATACTATTTGAGTGTATGCTTTGTTTGCGCGAAACTATTCATCAAAAAGGCCCAGAATTATGGGCCGACAACTCTTCGCTTTTGCACCATGATACTGCACGTCCCCTACTGCAGAGATTCTTCGTGAGTTTTTCGACAGATTTGGAACCAATGTCGTGCCATAAGTACCGTATTCACCTGATTTAGTTCCGTGTGACTTCTGGGTATACAGAAAACTCAAATGACCGCTTCAGGGAAACCATTTTGAGGAAACCATTTTGAGTCAATGGAAGACATTAAACGTGAATCGCTTCGCGCATTGGCCTATTTTCTGAAATTGACTTCAACAACTGTTTCGAGGATTGAAAAAAATTTGGCCACAAGTGTATTGGGGCCAAGAGAGATTAGTTTTAGGGGGACGACATAAATTTTGAAGAATAAATTAAGAATTTGAAAATTATGAAGAAAGTCTTACTAATTTTTGCTCATAGTAGTAAGTTTTCTCTTGAACATTGACGAATTTTATTGAAACTCGAAAATGTCTTAAAAACTACTTTCAATAATATATAACAATAGAATAAAAATACGGAAATTATTGTTTTTTTGTCTTTTCTTTTATCACTGAGCGAGTCCAAATCCACTTGCTACGCACTTCCATAATTGCAGCCAACTTTCTTTGACTTAAATTAAGAAGAGATGTAAGATAGACATTAAGTGAAGCTCTCTAGGTAAACATACATATGTACATGTACATATATATGTATGTGAGTATGTTTGTAGGTGAATACAGAAATGAATTATCGTGCATTATGAACTTTCATTTTCAAATTAGCTGTAAAATTTGAACTCATTACCCAGAATTCATAACGCAGAACAGTTTCACACTCGCAAGCACACTCATGTACTTATGTATGTAAGTATGTGTGGTAATTATATGAATTGTTTAGGCACAGATATGAAAACCCGTGTAATTGTAAAGCAAGTATTTGTGATGTGCGCGGAAAGAGTTACATTTGTGGCAGAAAGGTAAGCAAGAAATTAACGACCCTGAAAGGAAAAGTGCTTTGCGAGCTAACATGCAACACACCGGCTCACTTACTTATGCATTTGCTCATATTTAAATAAGGTTTTTACGGGTTAAAAGAAATCAAGAAATTATGTATGTGTGTGTAAAGAGCGAAGTAAAAGTGAATCAGAAAACATGTGATGTCAAGGGTTATGACGATTTCACAATTAAATTAAATATTTATATATGTATATATATAATTACATTTGGGCATAGACCGGCTATATGCTTGACAATCATTGCACATCATAATAAAGTGGCTTCGTAGCATCGCTTAAACTAACCGATAGTAACTTCCCGAGTTCTTATGCATTGAATTCAAAAGGAAAAGCAGTGACTTCTGCTAGGTTGGGTGAGGTAAATATGCTGATTACCCGCCATTTCTGCTTGAAAAACACCACAGTGGTGTGGTAGTCTGAAACAAGATTTGATTGAAAACAGACCCCCTCCAATTTTTCTGTTGAGAGCTTCGATTCATTCGTGACGTGGCACTCTACGTCTCTTTTTCAGCGACTCCGAACCACCCAAATATCTATCAGAGGTATGTGCGCGGAGATGATGCTCTTGGGAGTAGGTTCCGCGGTACAGAGGTCCAAGTTCTCAGATATGTAATAGAAGCGAGTGGAAATATCGAAAGGTCTTTACCTGGGACCCTTAATGTGTCCAGTTTTCCGGAGTCTGATAGAAACCTTCACACGTCTATTGTTAGAATCAGTGTAAAATATTTATATGTATATTCTTGTGGATCTACTTTTCTTGAGAGTTTTCGTTACTATCATCATAAATGTAAATATAAATATCCCCACATGCACATTTACAAAAACACAATTTTGTTAGCGCATTCTGAAGTGAACGCAAAAAGATACGCCAATAAAAGCAACAACACTATCCACACACATAGAAATACTAACAAACACACATACACACACGAAAGCAATAAAGTCGTGTTGGCGATTTCGTGATATTGCGACAGTTAGAAGAGCCAAATTCGCAGCCCGAAGCCCCGATTCAAGGTGAAGTGGCAATAAAAAGACCAAAGACTCAAATTGCCAACGAGTTGCAACAAAATAGAAAAGAAACATACAACAACAACAACAAGCGAACGCTGCGCACGTCTAGGTGGTTAGCGCAAACCGGTTAGCCGTTAGCCGGAGTGCTTTTAATTCGGGTTGTCAACGAAATTACCAACAATTTCACTTTACCGTTAGTGCTGAAATTCAATGCAATTAAATTAAATTTAATTAAAACGCCGATGTACGAGAGCAAAGTGATGACAAACACAACAACAACAACAACAGGGCACATTCGTGAAATACAAGTTCACATTTTATCCCCGCTTACGAGGGCAATAACAATAACGGCGTTGTCGAACAAATTGGCCGAAAGTGTTGAGTGCCGAGAGAGAAATGGCATTGCGATAAAATGGCCCGGCGACACTGCATCGCGATTACGGCCACCGCCGAGCACAGCGCCAAGGCGGAATTCGAGCAGCGTTCTTGCCGCAGCAGCATGTGTGTGTGTGTGGTTGCATGTGTCGGTCGGCCCGCAGCCAGTAAACGCTTTCGCAAGCAATTGCATAGTTGAGTGGCAGATTGGTGGCGCGCTGCAGAGGAAGCTGCGCGCTGCAATGGCTAATCGAGTGCAGAGTGCCGCGTGGACTGTGTTGCTATCTGGAAATTAACATCACCACTTCAGGTAACAAATACCGGTAAAGCAACAACCACAGAAGCGACGGCGGCCGCATCAGCGCTGGCAATAATAGTAATTGGAACAACAACTTGCAACATGTGTAAAACAATATGAGCGCCACAAAACGGAGCTTCCATTTGTTCATCGCTACATATGCATGTATGTATGTGTGTGTTGTTCGCATATGCCGCCCATTTGTGCGCTTGCGCCATTGTCGAACAGCTGTTGCAATGTCGATGGTGTGGCGGCGGTTGCGGTTGCTGCGCCGCGTCGCGTTTGTACCCATTTCCGCCGCATCGATCGATCAGTTACAATTTGCAACACACAAAACACATGCTGCACACTCACACACACACGCACATGCGATTGCAAAAGCCAAGCGAAATATATGTTATTTGCAGCTTTAAATATATATATGTGCGGCATATATTCCGATGCTATATATTGAATTGGATTTATTGCTTCCTGCAAGTGACGTTCCATCGAAACGGGTGTTTGCAACGTCGCCAGCAGTCGTCACACCATCGGCAGCTGTTTGTATCGGATGCATTGTTGTTGGCCGGCTGTAATCTGGCTGCCACAAAGGCCTGACCACTCAACCGACTGGCCAATTATGCTTTTTGACATAATTCATAAATGTGTGCAGCGCCAGCGCATCCGAATGGCACACCATCTGCTCTCAATTACTCAAAGCACATACTCACAAGTCTCTCTAGTGTTTGCATGAGTAGTAATTATCCGCGAAACAGTAGTTGGCAATTCCACTGGGTTGTGCATTATTAAAACACGGTGTCAAAGCAAATGTAGAGAACAAGCTGCAAAATATCCACCTTTGAAGAATTTCGTTACAATACCCAGGGATAAATATATCGCATTGTAGATATTAAATATATTGTGGCAAAAAGTTTACCGAAAATTTTAACTAAAAAAAAAAATAAATAAAATATTTATTTTGCCCTCCCACCAGATGTAATACTTTTATGCCAACGATTCTTCCAGTCTTCGAAAAACTTTTCTTTAGCACTTTTGGGGATAACCCTCAGCTCCTTTAACGAATTTTGTTTCATATCTTCGGTCGACTGAAAACGGGTTCCACGGCGCGGTAATTTTAGTTTGGGGAATAAGAAAAAATTAAGAGGATCCAAACTGGTGAATACGGTGGTTGATCGATGGTATTTACTGCGTTTTTCACCTTAAATTTGCTTACAATCGTGACTCAATGCGATGGTGCGTTATCATCGCGTAAAATCCATTAATTGTTCTCCAACAATTCCGGTCGTTTTCGACGGATGTTCTCATGCAAGCGCCTAAACACGCCTAAGTCCTTATTGACCGTCTGTCCCTCCGAAACAAATTCGTGATTGTTTGGTTTCGTCTGGTTTTTTCCTCCTTTCCCATAATTTTTAACTTGTTTATATATAAAACTCATAAACCCATGTCTCATTGGCAGTTATAATGCTACCCAAGATTGTGGGATCGGAATTTGCACGGTATGCTTGACCCAAAGAGACCTGTTCACGGTACTTTCTTTGAAAAAACAAAAAAAAAAAAAAACAAAACAGCTCCATCGGGACGAGTTTATCAAGAATGCCCAAAATATTCAGTAAAATCTTTCAAACGCGGGAGATATTGAACTCTCTTGTCATCTTTGTAACACTTTTTTCCTGTCCTTAACATTTCGATTATTTTCGTCAGTTGCAAAGGTCGAAGGTCGTACAGAACGAGGCCTGTCTTCAACGATCTCTCGACCGTCTTTGAAGGCTTTAGACCACACGAAGGCTTGTGTTTTTGATAAAACTGAATCACAGTAAACCTTTTCCCAGCGATTCCGCATACGAAATTTGGTTATAAATACAAAATTTGAGTCAAATACTTCGATATTATTCACCTATAATCTGCACTTTTACATGTTTTTGGAGATCAAGCTAGTAGTGCGTTATATTATTCCAAAAGGGGAATGTAATCTAGTCTGTAATACATTCGTAATACGTTCTCTAGTCAACATTGCTAGTAGTTTAATAAAAACAAGAAGAAAAAACACTTGAGAACGGCCTCCCCTGACTAATGTACCTTTGGAAATATTTTTATGGTGCCAAACTCAGTCAATGGAATATTCTATATTTAAAAAGAAACCGAGATGAAGTTTTGGTATTTCATTACTTATGGTTTTTAATCACTTACGCAACAGCCTAAATAGGCTCTTGTATGGCATATCAATAAGTTGAACCTACGCAGTTTAAACTATTTTTTTGTCACACTTCTTCCACAATGCATACAGAGAAAATCGTTGAAGAATTCAAAATCGATGACATCAGCAAAGTAAAGATGAGGAACAAAATATAATTATACCCTTGCGCCAAAGGTATTATGCAAATATTGTTTTCTTGCCTGTCAGTTGAATATCGCAGAAGTAAATGCAACCCTGTGCAAATCTGAGATGCTTCAGCGAAAGACTATAATCAGGCATAACACCTTTTTGAATACTAAGACCTTAAAGCTAAATGGAGGAGCTTTATGAATATGCGAGGTAAATATTCACAAAATTTTTTTATTTTTAATTTCTCTCTCGTCTCCTTATGCACACATGTATTTACGTTAAAGGTTAACACTTTTCGTTTTTTTCGCTCTTGAAGTCGGAATTTCAGCCGCGTTCTTGCTTGATTCGACGCACTGTGAGCCGTCTCGCTTGCGTAACCCACATTGCATTCCACGAAGGAGCAGCTAACCGCTGGAGCATTGCTTTGCCTAAAATTAAATTAATTTACATAAATCTCAAATTTATTCTGGAACGCTGCTTCTACTGTTGTTGTCGCTGCTGCACCCATTACCACTCATAATCACAGCTTAGCGCTTGTTCTCGTTCGCTTTGCAACTTGCGGCGTTACGCTGCTTGGCTTTCGAGCGTTCTTCTTGCCGAATCGCAATTATAATTTAAGAATTCGCGAATATTTTGCTTAACAAAGCACCGGAATTCCAGAGAAATATGCACAAATGTGTATTTATAAAAACATGTGACCGGGGGCGTGGCTTTGTTTGTATTTCAATGGCATCCGTTTTATTTTTGGCTGCTTTTCATAAGTTTTGACCCTGAAGACTTATATCGTGTTTCACTATATAATTTTGGGAACACGAAAATTTCAAAGCCGAAAACTTCATCGCATTTAGGGTTTTCAGTTTCAATATAATTTATAGTCATTTGTTGTTGTTGTTACCTATAAGTTTGTCTAAAGCTTTGTTGCAGGCGCTTGGTCATTTTATGTTCGAAAATTACGAAAATCCAAAGCAACGCGCATTTATACGCAGCTAAGAACTTCAAATCACTTCAGCTAACCACTTTATCAATTTGTCGGAAACGTTGCGAGCCATTTCGGAATTCTTAAGCTGGCAGTCTACAGTGGATCACAATGAGTATTATTCCAAAGTGGAAGAGATCAAAGTTAATCTTTTGTGATTCAAGTGGAGTTTAATGGCTTTTATACCTATAATATTGGGGAGTCGAAAGTCTTTTCGAATTTCTAATCAAACTTCAACTTATGTTTTTTTTATATTTAAAATTAACTTTAATGTACCATTTTGGTTGACCACTTTTTGCAATTTTTTTGGAGAGACGTTATTCCATCAATAGAAAACTTTGCTGGTTTCTCAGCGAAAAACTGCGACAAGTATTTTTCGCAGACTTCTCTTGAAGCCAACTTTACTCCATTAAAGGAGCTCTGCATTGACCGAAACAAATGGTAGTCCGATGAAGCAAGGTCAGGGCTATATGGTGGAAGACGAAGCCCTTTTTGTTGATCAGTTCTGATCGTTTTTTCGATTGCTGGCTTCAATCTCATCAATTGTTGACAGTAAAATGTAGAATCAAACGACCAGGCTAGAGAAGCTCAAAGTGGATGATTCTTTTCCAACCCCACCAAACACTCAGAATAACCTTTCGAGGCGTCAATCCTGGCTTTGCCACCAGTTGTTGAGCTTCACCACATTTGGACCATGATCTTTTTCGCACATTATTGTCGTATTTGATACACTATTCGTTTTCTGTTTTCATTCGCTTCAGAAATGGTTCAATTTCATTTCGTTTCAAAATCACACACTGTGCCCCTACTTAAGTATATCTTGTGTTGAAATTTCCGCATCGCTGTGCGCTCGTGCTGCCTCCAGCTGTAGTTGCTTCGTTCCTTTTTTGTATGCGAGCTTGCAACATCTTCATGTTTTCGACTATTATCAAATTGTTTTGCTTTCTGGCTGGCCAAAACGGAAAGTCAGCTTGGCCTTGTGCTTTTTAAGCGTTGCATATTTATTTCAATCGTTTGCAGTTCGCTCTGCTCGCTCGGTTCGCTCATTAAACCCTGCGGCCTTTTGCAAATGTAATTTCAATTCACCTTCCTTTTGCCTGCTCCTTTCAATGCATTTACAAATATAATTTGCCTTTTTCGCCACGGCTGTGTGCCCCAGTGCTTTGTGTGGTGCCCTTTTAGATGCCCCGAAAGCATCGTGTTCTTGCACTCAGCCTTTCAAATCATTCTTTGCAGCTTAATGGAAAATGCCAATTTTGAAACACCAATCGCCTTTGCGCAATTCTTTCAGCATTTTTTCCAAGCTCTTTTTGTGTTTTGCTGCTGTGATTATGGTTGTTCCCGAATTTATGGTTTGAAATTGCATTTGGTTTCGCCTTTGAGGTAAATGCACTCATTTGCGAGACATACGTGCACACATCCAATTTTGGGCCAAAATCAAAGGGCAATTGTGTCTGTTAACTGCATTTGTTGTTTACAACAATAAGCGCATTTCAAATGTTAAAGATTCATCTTCAAGGCGGTCAAAGAAGATTTGTAGTTTGAGTCTAGCACTACAATGATATTTTGGCTTTTAGAATTTTGATAACGTTACATTAATTACATTCGAAGAATGATGAATGAAGAATTTAATAAGACTATGCTACTCTGTCGCTGGAGCTAGAAGCATCACTAAGTCCGTGTTTATAGTAAGGCTTTAAAAATTTAAAGCGACGACTGGATTTGGTAGAGGGTGTTCCTAGCTAATGAACGAGTCGCAATTGCGCGACGCCTTTCTGTGAGTGGTGCAAGCCGAAAATGCAGCAGAAAGCTGAAGTACGTGATCTTTTTCGACATCAAAGGCATTGTCCACCATGAATTTGTCAACGCCAAGTTTTACGTGGAAGTCTTCAATGGACTCAAACGGAGGGTCAATCGGATCCAAGAAAACAGCGCATACGATTGGAAGTTGCACCACGATAACGCCCCAACTCACACCGCCTTTCTTTTCAACAGCTACCTAACCAAGACCGGCAACCCAACCCAACGCTTCCCCAGCCGCCCTACAGCCCACCGAACTTTTTTTTGCTTCCTTGCCTGAAAAGGCCGATGAATGGCAAGCATTTGGAGACTAAAAAGGGGATCCATGCAGCATGCACCTCGGCTCACAAGGATATTCCGGAGAATGTCTTCAGTGACGCCTTCAATACTTGGAAATCGCGCTGGTAGCGCTACGTCGACGCAAAAGGAGGCTATTTTGAAAATTTTTAAAGCACTGTAACGATTGTTTCTATAAATTTTATTTAATCGACTCAGTCCTATTACTTTTAATAATATAAATCGATAAAAATATCGATCTGAAGTCTTTTCTTTCCAAGAAGCTGCTTTTGTGTTGGAACCGCCGATATTGTATGTATCTGCCATATAACTGACCGAACAAAATCAAGATACAGATCTTTGTGTGCCCTTTTGACGATATAAGGAGTGGTCTTATGTTAGAGAGGGTACTACAACTTTGGTGCAGCTTCGCATTACGCGTTGAGCTGAATTTTCACTACAATATCCAAAGCCTCAATCAACATTTATTGGCAGCGTAAATATTCATTTCTTACGAGTATCCATTATCATCACTAAACTTAATAAAGTTAAGTCTTTTCTTGAAAATATCCGTTTATTTCATACGTTTTTGAAGAAGTGTACTATATGCCTTACAGGCCCAGCTGCCATTCTGCGCCCCGCGTACACTTACTTCAAGCACTTTTAATAGTTCACTCGCTTTATCCACCTCGTAGGCATTTTATTGCACACACAGAGCTATTTGCTGCATTTCAAACATATTCCTTCGTTCCACCAGAATCGAGGTGACTTAAACCAGAAATGGCATTTTCCAGCTTCTTGCCAAAACACGATGTGTTTGCACAAACCCTTTTTTCTTACTGCCTTCAGAGCAAATCTATTTTTAGCTTAAGTTCAACCACTTTATACTAAGAGCAATCATTAAGAATGCAGCAATAGTGGAAGAGGCACGAACGCGCCGAACGGGCGGAATAGCGAAGTGATCACCGGGCTGGTGCTATTTTAAGAACGTGAGCAAACCAAATGACCAAACGGCAAAAAGCATAGCAACACCAATGCGGCAAGGACAGCCAGCGCTTATGGCGACCAAAGCAAATGTTCGTAAACAACAACAACAGCAAACAAACAAACAACGTTGGCAACTGAAAATGTGTTCTTCGAGCTGCGCTTCCATTGTAGAGATACGTATCTATATGTGTGACATGTAGGTGCATATAAATAAGCGCTAAATGTACTAGGTGGCAAGCAAGACGAGCATTTTCATTTTCAATGCCTTCTTCTTCTATGTGAGCCAGCCAAACATTTTCCCTCAGCTGCACTTATTTCTAGATATGCATATTTAAACAAATGTCAGAGACATCAGAGCTTCTATCTGCTTGGCTATGGACGTGCCAAGTTGTTGTTGTTCTTGCATTTGTGATTTTGTGAATTTATAAGTAAAACAGCTGAATTATGTACTCGGCGCACAAAGCCGAACGAAAGCAAACCTTTTCTCGACAAATACCCAAACACATATGTATATGCAACATGTTGCAAGCCGACGAACAGTTGCGCATAGAAGCCAATGTACATAGGCGCAATGTATGTATACATTTACATATGTACTCTTGTGTACATAGCTAAGCATATAAATTGTATATAATATATGTATACTCGTATGTATGTTTATTCGTTATGTATGTAGCGAGTTCGCTAACAACCTTGCCAAGAGAAAAAGCTCCAATGGAAAAAGAAAAGTGAGAATAAGCAAATCAGTGAAAACTGAGAAATGGTAACGGCGCGCTTGAGAAGCAAATATGTATGTTTGTATGTAAGTGGAAGCGGTGGCTAAATGCTGAATGATCGGTGTGCAGATGGATGTGATGTTTATTAGTTTGAATTGGTGCATTTTCATTGAAATTCAAATTATGAGAGCGCGAAGCCATGCATTGTGGCGTAAATGAGAAGAAGCTTAGAAAGTGCTTTTGCTTATACTTATGCATGCATGTGAGGGCGTTAGGAATTATTTATTTTCTAAAATAAGTACTTATAACTGTGTGTTCAGCCGACAAATTATATGTTCTCCACTCATATTGGAGAAAATAGTTGGCGAATTACTATTGGGTAGTCGAAAAAGTATTTTCATATTTTGTCAATAGATGTCATTGCAGTCGTATATATCCAGTGCTACCAACCACATTGTGTCATATTATATAATTTAAGCTTCATTTAACTGGAGAGCTTGGCTGGGAAATTTCAATACATCTACCATATAGCCCTGTCTTAGCACCATCAGACTACCATTTGTTTCGGACAATGAAGAACTCCCTTAATGGAGTAAAGTTGGCCTCTGAAAATTACTTGTCGCAGTTTTTCGCCGAGAAACCATGGCAAAAAGTGCGTACATAAATCAGTAAAGCTCCTTATAAATTAAAAAAAAAAAAAAATAATAAGTCAAATTTAGGTTAGAAATACGAAAAGACTTTTTTGACTACCTAACATTTTTAATAGCTGTAGGACCGAACCCAAATTCTACGAACCACCTGAGTATTTACCACCTCCATCGAATTATAGTCTCATTTTTTGACTACATAAATCTCTAATGAACTAACACTCGATCAAAATCTTAAAGTTTCCTCCACTGAAACACTGAAATTAAGTATGAATACATTACTCATATGTATATTACCTGTTTCTCTTCATTAACATGGATTCAGTTTTTTTGCTCATATATCAACGCAAAAGGTGACTGGCTGCAGCATGTCTTCAACATCACAAAGTCACTGTCACAAGCTGCAAGCAGTCAGACGCAGGCAAATAATCCAATATCTGCACAACTAAAGGAAGTCAGAGCCACAGTCAGAGTCAGAGCCAGCATTTGCTCGCCATTCAAAAGGTTCACACCGCTTGCCGCACGCTGCAACATTGATGCCAACAATAGTTTTGTCATTTCTGACGCAAAGGTTGACAGGAAGTCTGAAGTGCACAAGTACTGTGACATACATACTGGCATAAATATACCGACAGTTGTCATTATTGTTCTTTCAAATGCACTCATTGCACTTCTAACTGAGTTACTCGTCATGGAAACGTTCACACACACACACACATATGCACATAGGTGAGTAACTGCAGTAACTAGCTCAGCGATACCATCGTTTGGCTTTAACTGAAGCAGTTTTCGTTGCAACTTGCGACTTATTAGCGCAGTTAGTTCGTCTTCGCCGCGAATATATTCCGCCGAGCATAAATATTTGCATTTGTCTGGCTATTTGTTTGTTTGCGCTGTCGTTTGTTTATTAATGCCACTGTTGCATGGGTATCATCTTTCATTTCTGCGGCCGCATACTCACACACTGCCACACACACATCCGCACACACAGCACGCTAACCAGCCGTGCACTTCAGTCCGGCAATGGCATTCATTTGCAAGGCAGAAGCCCGCATTGTCGTTTAGAGAAAACAAAGAAAGAGTATCCAAAGGCAACAACAGCTAAAACAACAGACATATGTGTATGTGTGCGCTTGAAACAAAAGCCAATGTTGTCGCCACAGCGAATGATGTGTTGGTAGCAGCCCAGTTAACGAAGCCAGCCGAGTCTGCTGAAAGCCATGCGCTGCTCAGTTGGCTTTTCACTTTGCTGCCACTAACCGCTTTTGCTTACTTCGGTGCTTACAAACATACACACATTGGCGCATATTTATGAATATGCATGTGCTCACATACACACACACACACCCATAGGGATGCATGCATTTAAACGCCAAATAGAGAAAAGCAGAGCCATATCAACATTGGCTTTGAATATCTGATATTATTCATGCCCACAATATACAAACACATACCCGCCGCACATGCAAGCCTTATCTACACACACACACACGTGTACACTCGAGTGACTTTCATTTTTCAAAATGCCAATACAGTTTTCTATGCATTGATTGGTTTCCATTGTTTCAATGTAGGAAGCTTTAAAATTCATAGCCAGACTTTTTATTAGGGCCCACAGGCTGCCTTTCCGAGTATTTAGTGTGAGCGCATTGTGCAATTAACGAGTGCAGTAAGCGGGCGTAATCGAGGCAGCCCAGACTCCCGGAAAAATAGGGTTCATGAAACAATATACAATGGACAATGATGGCAAATACTCGTTTACTTTTTAAATAAGCCAACTAAGAGAAAAAATTCCAATTTCGTTATTCCAAACTAAAAAATTTGGTTTAGATTTACACTTAAATTTAAGTTTGAAGAAACATAATATCTGACGTGAAAACTTTTCGCGTTTTTATAAAGAGTAAGAAAAAAGGAGTGAGAAATAGAAATATTTTGGAGATAATTATTATATATTATGGACGAAAACACTCCAGCTCTGAAAGTATTCGACGCTGTACCCGTCGGGGGAAGCAGAGGAAGAGAAAGACCTCCACTCCGTTGGAAGGACCAAGTGGAGAAGGACCTGGCCTCGCTTGGAATATTCAATTGGCGCCACGTAGCGAAAAGAAGAAACGACAGGCGCGCTATTGTTGACTCGGCTATAATCGCATAAGCGGTGCCAACGCTAATTAAGAAGAAGAAGAATTATTATATATTATTTACCTTCTCAAAAGAACAATCGACCACCATCGAACAATGTATGTGATAAAAAGTAATTACCTGAAATTATAGAAGAAAAAGAAAGGAGAGTTTAATAAAACGTATAGTATATGTTTGTATGAAATAATAGTTATTTGATGAGTATAAATTATCAAATTTTCATCTTATTTAGTATTCAAGCGAGGAAATCGTTAACTTGGCTGCTCAGAAGTTATAATATACCCTTCACAGAGGCATTTTTTAAAGCAGGAAATGTATAAAAAAAACGTTATCTCGATTTGGATCGGTATGTTTGTATGACAGCTACACATTGAGACATAAAAGTACCCAGAAATTGTAAATAACATCAATATGCATATTTAATTATTCATAAATATTTATTTTATCATCTTCAAAATAATCCATACCCAATGTAATACACTTATACGCACTGTTTTTGCAAACCTCAAAGCAGTTTTCATAAGCAGTTTTTGGGATGGCCTTCAGCGCCTTCAGCGAATTTTGTTTTATCTCTTCGATCGACTGAAAACGGATTCCACCGAGTGACAATTTCAGTTTGGGGTACAAGAAAAAATTAAACGGAGCCAAATTTGGTGAATACGGGGGTTGATTGATGTTATGCTTAGCGTGTTTGGCTCTAAGTTCGGTCACAATTACGGCTCGATGCGATGGTACATTATCATTGTGTAAAATGCATAGACTGTTCTTCCAAAACTCCGACCGTTTTTGGCGTGGTTTTTTTGCTTTCAGCTTGTTTTTTTCCCCTACATTCCTATGATTGTTGACATGTTGGGATGTCCAATCATAAACTTTTGTCTCATCGGCAGTTATAATGTTGCTCCTGAATGTAGGGTCGAAATTCAGACGATCAAGCATGTCCAAGCAGACCTGTTTGCGGTACTCTTTTTAAGAAAATTACAGCTTTATCGGGACGAGTTCGTCAAAAACGCGTTTCATATCCAAAATATCCATCGAAATCATTCGAACAGACTCACGAGAGATGTCGAGCTCTCTTACGATCTCTTTAATACTTGCCTGTCGATTTCCAAGCACCAACCCGTCATTAGTTGAAGAGTGGAGGGTCTTCCAGAATAAGACATGTCTTCCGCGTTCTTTCGACCGTCTTTGAAGACTTTGTACCACTCGTGGCACTTGATTGCAATTGTTCGGTTTGTATGCCAGCTATATGCTATAGTGGTACCAATGGTTTATATTAAGAAAACTGGCTAGAAAGGGCTAAATCGCCTAGATTGCCACACTGATCGTACTAGGGTCTTCGAAATTTTCTTTCAGTTGTAACAAACTTCAACAAGTCAAGCAGTGTCACAAAATCGTCATAATATATAATGGTGTTCAGAGAATATTCCTCTCTTACGTGAATTTCTACATATGGGTTCACCATCCTATCATAATATACATTAATGGATTTTAAACCTTTTTGATATCACATCACTGTTTGATGAGACAAATATTCTAACGTTTATACCATATCTAAGCTAAATTAATTAACCAGAAACCAGGAAAAATAGCAGCAATTATTCGGTATGCGGATGCCCAAACTAACTTCTTCTACAACTAGTCTCAAACCATACTTATTGTACTAAATATTTCCTATTAATCAAGTCAACCGAAAAAATGAATAGTAATCTATTCACAATTTGTGTGGTGGACCAGGATATAGATAGACTGTCTCTCTTCGTTTTTGAATCACTTATTGTCTACCTAGTTATCTTATGAGCTAACCGGTGTACTCTTTGGTGTAATATAGACCGGAAATAATTTCAGAAATTTTACCGTTTGCGAAGTATACATACATATGTATATTACAGCTTGTTAGAGGTATTTTATAAAGGTTCTCTTTTCAGGAAGAGAAATATTTCGAATAACTAATTTGGTAAATAAGTCCATAAATTATAAAAAAAATGCCTACGCGTCGGTCTCTGACAAATATTCACATAAACATTACGTGGGAATGTTTGTTTACGTTAAATATTTACGAACAAACACGAGA
>CM050323.1:21818715-22043715 GCA_027475135.1 Bactrocera correcta
ATGCATCGACCATATTGCCCTGACCTTGCACCATCGGACTACCACTTCTTTCGGTCAATGCAGAACTTCCTTAATGGAGTAAAGTTAGCTTAAAGTGAAACCTGTGAAAATTACTTGTCGCAGTTTTTCGCCGAGAAACCAGAAATGTTTTACAGTGATGGAAAAATGTCTCTAGCGGATAAAGTGGAAAAGTGGTCAACCAAAATGGTACATATTTGGTTCATTAAATTTCATTATAAAAGAAAAATAAATTGAAGTTTGATTAGAAATACGAAAAAATTTTTTCGACTACCCAATATAAAGAGCGGTTATAGACTTTTAATACTACTTTGTTTCATTGATTCCAGTTTCAATTCACCACAAATTTTTCAATCACTAAATTGAGATTCGAATGGTCTTTTTGAGATTGTTAATTCTCCGCAAAAAAAGCCATTTCAGTTAACTAAAATTTGCACTTCTCTTCATTTATTGCTTAACATCAGTATGCAGACTAAACTTCTCACGAAGGGTTAACTACTTTTAAACTACATACACTATTTGTTGTAAATTTACCATTAGACATCACGAAGCTTGCAATAAATATCGATGAATGTGAGTTCATTACTTTTAATGTCCATTAAGATACTTACGCAAGGATTAAATGTAAGCGTATAAGATTCTTTGTCAAAATCACTCTTTTCCCAAACGCACATTTAATATCAATATCAATATCATAAGCATCGGTGTATTATTCAAGCTTTATTTATGCATACACGCATACAATTTTACATAGTACATACAGGCACACATACAAAATTGTGTTGCATAAATAAGCTTATTATGAAAAATGAGGAAACATATCGAACTCGAATTTCAAAAGAGTGGCAGCGCGCAAAAACGAAAGAGAAAACGCACAAAAACGTCGCGCATATACAGTTACATGGATATTTCGCACAACGAGATGAGCAAAAAGCACAAAAATGACATATGAATGCGGATGGCATATGGCAAAGTATTAAATATCATTCATTTATTATTATTTATTATCGATGGCATTGTTGACAGTAATAGCATTGTGTAAGCAATATATAGCCAGAGCAGAGCACGCGGAGCTACGTGGCGTATACGCAACACTGGGTCAGCAGTATTTACATGTCATACACGTCGGTGTGATATGAACTTTGAGGCGCTTCAGTGTGCGCTTTAGTGCGGCAGCGACAGTGCCAAATGAAACAATAATAGACGCCAGTGGCAAGCCTGCAAAGGAAAGAACTGAATATTAATAAAACAACAAACAAAAAGCGCAAAACGCAAAGCAAAATAGAACACAAATGCGAACTATAAGCCGATCGAGTGAACAGCAAGCAGCCACAACCGGCGCGGCTGACTAAGCGAGTGTGCTGTGTGTGTGCGCTATGAACGCAGGATGCTGATAATTTGCCTTTCATTTGTGAACTGAGTTGCTGGGCTGCCCCGCGCCATTTAGCTGTGTGCTGGTGTGTGCGTATGTGTGGCGACGCGTGTGTAGACTGATGAACCGTCATTTGATTGTTAGTTCTGCTGCTGGCTGGGTTGCTATTGCTTGACTGCCTGATGGGCTTTTGGTTGAGCGCGACTGTCTGCTTAATAGGCCACTGACAGCTCGCAGCCATAAACTCGCTGGAACACATGTAGCTGCTCGTCGCTGTCAAACGTCTGCCTTTCTGCCACAATTTGTTTGTCGTTTGCTACTTTCCGTTATTCCTGCGCTTTGCTGTGTGCGGCATTGGCAAAGTAAAAAATAATAATAATTTGCTGTCATAAACATATTATTGTTGCTCGTTTGTTGGCGCACTCGCTGTCTCTCGCAGTTCGGTTCTTTTGTGCACGCAACGCAGTTTGACTCGCCGGCAACCGCTTTGGCGCGGGCGGGGCGGCCAATGAATAATTCGCCTGCAGACATATGCTTGCTGTGTGTGTGTGCTTGCGAATGTGTGGCTGCACATGTGTTTATGACAAAATACCAGGTCAACTGGCTGGTGACTCGTTGAAGTTCCTCTGTGTTGTTACATTAGAAACGCATTAGTGGTACTAGTTTAACGGTAAATGATTGCATGGAATGTTTTGGGGGTGATGTGCAAATAATCTGGCGAATGAAGGCAAGGTCACAGCTTTGCCGTGAATGTAAAGGGTGCCTGGTTAGGTTTTCATAATAAGGTTGGTTGAAAACATTTTTTTGTATCTGAAATTTACCCTCATTTCATGTGGAAGCTCATTATTTATGCAAACTAACTTAATAAACTTTATATGCTTTCTGGTTTTCACATTGGATTTAAAATCAACTGAAGACTGTGGAGGAGTCTAAGATATGAGTTTTGAGTCACTCTTTCTCTCACCATAGTTATCCTCAGCTTCAAAAGTTGTTATGAATGTGATGCACAATATTTTTTGAAAATGCAACAAACTGATGTAAAAATAATTTTGTGGGATCACCCTAGTACGTAACACACATCGCCATACACAAGTCCTGCTCTTATAAATGACTTGTGCATAAGTTCTTTTACGAAGAAAGTGAAGGCCCGCGCGCACAGCAGAGCGTCTGTCACAAAAGAATATGAAAGACGTCAGAAGTCAATAGGTGAACACACACATACATACGAACATACATCACTACATGCCCATAAAACTCACATTCGGCGAAACGCAAACGAGGAAGCATACTTTGAGGCGTACATCGTTTATGCCCGACATTTGCGCCTGATTTGCCACATTCATCTCATGTGCGAGCGCATGTGTGTGTGTGGGTGTGTATGTGACGCACGCATACCATACGGACAGCGGCAATAAAACTCAGATTCATAATAAAAACAAATGATGCGCGCATTATTTTTCATCGCTGTCTTTTGTTCTCATTACGCTTTGTGAGCGAGCACACATCGCGCTCTAAGCTTCGTTATTGCTGACAAATACACATCAATTGCTATTCAACATTAGTAAATTATTCTCGGAATTCATCAGCGGCCTTTGTTTATTAGGATTATTTATATCGTTTGTTACATCGCACAAGTCAAAGTCGGATTATGCTAGTGCGCAGCCAATGCGAGCCGACTAAATGAGTTATTTAAATTAGTTTTTACCTTTGTAAGTGAAATTAGATTTCTCCTTTGGAATATGATTAAAGTTATCAGAAACACTGCCGTAAAATTACGCTCACCAAAGAATCAACTCTTATCACGCAGTGCGGTCCTACACGTATCCACATTTCTGGACAGAAAATATCATAAAAGTGGCATTGGACCCAAGAGAAAAATGTGGAATTCCCTCATTCTATTTACCTATGCTTGAACATATGTATATGTATGATAACAGTTGGTCCTGACAACATTAAAAGTACCGTTCCCGCGACAATTTATGATAGGTCTACGTAACGGGAACGGACTCGGAATTTTATCCGGCCTAGGACTGTCAACTCGGCAGAATTGAGCGATATTTTGTCTGAGCACATATCTCCGAGAGATACGTGGGTAAGGCGAAGTCGCTAGAAAAGAGGTGCAGTGATCGAAAAAGGCTTTTTCACGGTTGGATCGAAGCTCAAGAGGAAGGTTGGAGATTGAGTCTTCTATGGAGGTTTGCATTCACTACTATAGCAGATTAGGCGTTGAGCCCACAGCGGAATCGTCAGAAATTGTAAAGACGATGAGCTTGCAAGAAAAGGCACCCATACCCAAATTCTATTAGGATGAGAAATACCAGATGGGTATTTGGGCGTTGGATCAATGGTTGGTCTTTTGGTCTGCTAGACGTTTGGTAGATGTGCAAAAATTCTTTTGATCTATACTTAAGAGTTCTGGGCATCACAATGTACAAGTGGATTCACGAGAAATCTGCTCAACTATCTAAACTATCCCTACCTAATGGGCACATGTCCATTGGAATACACTTTACTTCCCCACAACTTTTACTAATCAAGATTGCTCGCTGGTCCAGATGCGACCCTGCCAACACAGAATTCAAAGAACGGTTCAAAGATTATTTTATTGTTAAATAAATATCGAATGTGATTCGAAGCCTAAGTGATGAAGTTCCTTTTTAAAGTAATCGTTATCATTTTTTAAATAAAGGTTACCTCAAATACGTGCTTTAAACTCGAACCTTAAACCAGTTACGCTGCCCTGCACAAAGCGCTGGCCGCATTGTGAAATAAATAGCGCTTTCAGGGCTTCAGTTTGCAGAAATGATTCCTTGCTCAGTAGAGGGAGTTGCACAGAACCATTCATGCATCAAGCTGCGTCACGCAATGTTATAATTCGATTTTCGTACACGACGGCCATTTCCATTACATCGCCTCCACAGCAACAAAGACAATCGTTTCAGGTCTGTGACGCGGCTTTGCTGTTGTCATTGTGAGCTGATCTTCAGTTGTACGCCTCTTATTGTTCTGCAATGGACTGGAGGTTGTTACTGTGCTCTTTAATCTGTATTGTGGCACGTACGCGATTGGCTATCAGCGGGGAGTAGCGGACATATGGCGCCACGGCCAATGCACAGGGAACACGTTTTGGTGCCACTATACTCGTATGCCTCAACTGAGTTGCAGCAATAAAATTACAGAAAATCTCATCCGAACGCGAATGCTTACAAGCACATAAAATTCATGCCACTCGTTCGTGCCATTTGCTGGCATTGGTTTCATTTTATCCCTTTCCTCTAGATAGTTTACTATCGAATATTTCAGCGCGGCATTTATGTAGTTTTCTGCGTTTTTCGCGGCGATTAATCGCTACGTGTTGCACTCCGTTCGCGCACACAAACGTACGGCTCGATGCCTTAGTTGTTCTTGCAGTGAAAGCCACTCGCACAATGTCCTCGCCGACTCAGTAGTGGTGGAAGCACTCAACATCCACACCCACCGAACAAAAAAATGTTCAGCAACTGAGTAGCTGAGAGTGCAGTCAATGTCCAGATAATGGCGCTGTAGGCGATGGAAGCACATAAAGTGCAACGCTGGGGAGAAGATGGAACCTGTTTGCGGGAGTGGATTTTCGTGTTCGCAACCAGCATTTCAATGGTTGTTGTTACGCAATTTCGTACTAATTCTACTCTACGTTGCATGTGCAGTGCGGAGCTGCGGAGGCATATTTTTGTGTGTACGGTTTGAGATCGGGTGCAACCAAAATACGATTGCGATGTGAGCGCATACTATAAAATACACAAATTACTATAAAGTACACAAATTAAAGTCAATTAAACAGTCTCTCTTTTAAAGGAAGATACAATCTTCAATCGGATTAGGAATACAGTGAATACTAGAAGGTAATCTACAAGCTAAACGAGTTCATTTGTATTGGTATATCAGATACTAAAGCCTCATGTCCACAGGGACCGATTTGCGCGGAATACCAAACATTTTGTAAGGCCTTAGGGTGAGGAGAGCCAACTTCTTTGTAAGGGCCTACTTTTCTGTTAATGAATACTATTATTATTATCTATAGTAATTAAGATATAGATAATGAAGTCCTCACGCAAGTGAGGAAAGTTATCTGATTGCCATTCACTTGGGAGTGGCCAGAAACGATTCTTTTACTTATGGCTCAAGTAGCTCACGACTTCCGGTCTTTGACCAAGTATCCTCTGGGTTGCCAGAAAACATCCGTTTGAAGGCGAGCTAAAGGGAGAAGGCGAAATATCCCCTCCACAGAGTTAGGCGCTGGGCTTGGGACCAACCACGTAAAAAACACTACCAATGAAAAAGCGTACACAGTCTCGGATCAGAGACTCCCCTTTTGATGACGACCATGGCAAACGCACTAAGGAGCGGCCTTAGGAGTTTTCGGGAGAAAGGTTCTGCGAAGGAATTATGGCCCCTTGTGCGTTGGCATTCGATGGAACGAAGACACAGTTCAGCAACTCAAGAGACAGCGGCTGTGCTGGCTAGGTCATGTCGTACGTATGGACAAAAACACTACAGCGGAAGAGGGAAAGAGGAAGACCAACACTCTGTTGGAAAGACTAGTTGGAGAAAGACCTGGCTTTGCTTGGCATTTCCAATTGGCGCCACTTTGAGAAAAGAAGAAAGGACGTTTAAGACATTCGTGAGGCATTACTTTGGGATAGTATAGTCCAAACAAACAAAATTGTCGATAGTAACCTGCACTCTATAGGCGAGTGAGGCAGTTAAAATAATAAAACTAAATTTTACCGAAACTTGCTTAAACAATGTTGATCCGGCAACATTAGCTCTCGCTCATTACCGAATTCGCTGCAAGCGCATGTATAAACACCCACGCCATTAGCCACTTCGTCGCTCTGGTTATTTTAGTTACTTTTTGCTCGTTCTCTCTTAATATGCTAGATAATTAAGCAGATAATTGCACTTTTACTACAACAATTTTTTCGTTTTGGTCGTTAAATAAAATGTCTCAATTTATTTTGAATGCTTTTGGAAGCGTCCTTTGGCCCCTTTGTGGCCTGACATCGTGGGTTCGTGGAAGCTGTTCCGAATGCTCATATGTTCTAATGTTTGCGCAGAATATAAGCACCGAAACTTGCAAGTTCATTTGGCATCGAATTTTTAATTAGTTCCCTATGGTTTTGCCAAGATGAAGCAATGTCGAGACAATGTGGAAATATGTAAGGGATTAATTAAGATCTCTGATCCGTTCAAGTTAAAATCAAGAGGAAAGTTAAAGCTCGTAAGCAGACTTAAAAATATAATATTTAATGTTTTTATAAATTAATTTTATATTACTACTTTTGTTTATTTTATGAAATTTTTTAACTACCAAAGCACATGACTTATTAATAAAATTTATTAGATCTTAACTTTAAATTAATCATTTCCGTAGCTGGCAAAATATAGAAGAAGGAGGCACCTCTTTTATGAAATTATGTCATCAAATAAGTTTTTATACATTTCCCGATTGTGTTTTCTGGAAAACTCTGGCTTCCCGCGCCTGCTGGCTCAAGGGCTTACACCATTTTAACGCCATTGTGTTGCGACGATTTAAACAGTTTCATTAAAGACAAAGGCAAGTGTAGTGGTGCTTCCGAAGTGTTTTCCTTTGAAACGTACACACCGTGGCAACCCCTTTGCTTGTATTTACCATTTCAAGTGCCCTTCAAACTGTTCGCGGTTATAAATCTTAATATATCGTTTGAATCAGCAATTAATTCCACGCCACTTATTGCGGCCACGCTTTTAATGAGCGCATTTTCACAAAACGAACGAACGAACGGAAAGCAGTCGGTAGCCTTTCAAGGAGTGAAAAAATAAAATTCAATTTTCGTAAATGCTTGGCCGTAATGGCACTTTAACGCGTGCTCGCTAAATACATAGTGAGACATAGTAGAGAGCATAACGGCGAATGGAAATTGAGAGTATTTCGCAATAGTAATGGCCTTGATAAAATGTCGTCGTTAACAGTGTTGAGCAGTTGCACTACTTACTACTTACCACTCGATTTATAAAGCTTTTCCCCCCCGCTGTGTGTGTGTGTGTGTGAGTGTACAGTTAGTGAAATTAGTAGCAAGGAAAACGTTTATGCCTGTAGCCGTGTTTCATTGAGACAATGTATGCACATTCTAGAGCTGCTGGCCGCCATGGCTTTGTGAACTTGTGAAACACTTGCTTTCCCAACTATATTTGCTTAGATTCGTGCATCGAAGGGTGCTCAGGTAAAACTCCTTTATTGTAAACAAAAAAAAATTAACGAAATTTCTAGAAATATCAAATAAATAACATTTGAAGGCCCAAGGGTTTCATAAATGCCCCAAACAGTTAAATAAAAATAACAATAAGTTTCAATAAAATCGTTTTATACGCATATAAAATATGGGCCGAATTCGGGGCAACCACGCAGTACATCTAGATTATAGAATTTACGTTTTATGTGCGCGCATATGGAGTTCACGCTGTGTTTGCCGTTACACACACGAACAAAATCAACGCTTCGCAGTGAGAGCCACAGCTTTCCACATGTAAGTTTGTGGGTATTTGTGTAGACGCAGGAACGAATAGAGTGGGGACAGGTTCGGTTGAATCCGCACATAAATTTCAGGCCATAAAAACCAAACACCTTTTACGACAATTTGCCAACGTTCAAAAATACTTAAATCATACCGTAAAAGTCAAACGCTTTCCTTACAATAAAACCTGCCACACATACACACAAACAATGCATGAAAAGTTGGTTTTATTGCTTTGCTGGCAATCTGCAGCATCCACTAAAATGACCGACTATGTGGCAGTTGTGAGTGGCTCTACTTCCCGAGCTTACTACATACACCTATGCATATCTATGAACATATATATTATGGCTGCGCGTCCTCGGGGGATCTGAGTCAATGATTTTCGGTCGTCAGTCGCGCAGTCCGCAAAAGCCAAACCACTAGAAGCCATTTACTTTCTTAACCGACGGCTCACTGCGCTGCAGGTGGTCGTGGTACAAACTGTTATATTACAGACATACATACATGTTATGTATGGATGTACCATGCAAGGTGGCAGACCCCGCAAGGTGAATATATTATGTGTTGGTGAGTTACAGTTAACGAAAAAGTAATTCTGATTTAATCAAGATTGCTCGGGAGTGTATAATTTGAATATATATATATATATGTACTTATATACACATGTATGATTCCTTAGACGAGTTCTGCCTTAGGAGAATGTTACAAATTATCGTCTTTTCAAAAAAAGAGTGAAGGAGAGAGGGAGTAACTATGTCGCAGAGAGAAAAGATTTATTTAAGTTCTGCTTTGGGACTTGAAAGAAGACCATTTAAACCAGAGAAGAAAAAGAAGACTTAAAGAGTTTAGGTTGATTTATCTTTACAAAAAAAAAAAAATATTTTTCGTAACAAAATTTCTTCTAAGAAATCATTCCTTATATTCCCCCAATGCTATTTATATCTTCTGCTGGAAAATTATTCCTCACTCTCCTATCCTGTCTTTTTACAACGCTCCTAATATTGCCGCCTTTCAGCGCGAATGAGGCGCCAAGGTTCCAGGGTTCTATAGTGTTGCGTCCTGCATGCTTTCTGATTAGTGATGCTTGTAGGGATTTGTGTGTGTGTGTTTATGTTCTGCGGCTTTCCAGCAGTTAGTAGTTAGCAAAAGTTTGCGCGCCACAACCAAAACTGGTCATTAATCACTTGAAATGGCGCAAACTATAAGTGGCACACGCTAACAAAAGCAACAACAAATCATGAGGAAGCATTCTTCAGGCCTTCTCTCCGTAGCACCATCCTTTACTGTCTTTACTTTACGGCAAACACCTGGCCCTTATCACCAATGAACCAGCTCCGCAGCCGAGGCGTTATCGCCAACAGCGGCACAACCAGCGACAGTCGGCAAGGAAAGCAGGCAGCATCGGGCCGTTTATGAGTCGTGTTACTTTGTGGCCGTCGTTATTACTGTTGTTGTTGTACACATAAAAGTGGTAAATAATTTCAATAAAGCATCGCATCGAGCAGCGAGGCTCACCTGTAGTGGATTACATTGTGTTTATGCGGTTTTGTACTCCTCTTGTTTTACTGTCACATCGCACACATCAACACACACACACACACACGCGCACTGTGTGTTTTATAAGCATTAGTTATTTTGCCTTTAGTGGCTTATTCACTGCTGCCTCTGACGGCATCTTCCTGCCACAGCTCGACTTGTATGTATATGTATGTGTGTAAATATGTATATTTATATATATTCCAGAGCATAGCTTTGAAGAGCGAATGCGGGTGTGTCGCTGTGCAGGTGCGGAGCGTTTGAGAATTAATGTGCTCACTGCTGTTTCGTATGGAATAATTTATTTGATTAATTGTGTATTTGATATTGGCGGCTCGGTGGGTGAGTGGCACTCTTTGTTTCTTGCATTTATAGCCTTTTGGCATTGCTAACTTAACCACGTTCACCTGTTTCGCACCCCCTTTCCGCGCCTTTTGCCATTTACCTTTGCTTAGCATGTAGGGCCGGAGGGGGAAGGGGCGGTGCTGGTCCAGAAGGCTATAAATTTTATTCACATTTTCATTAAATTGATTCACATCGCCATCTGCATAATCAATTCGAGGCAGAAAGTAAGTGCCGGTGCGGCCGTTGTTGTTGTTGCTGTTCTCCCCGTTGCTGTCGGCTTTGCGGTTGAATTCAAATTTCCAATACAATATTTGAAACACTTACTTAGCAGAAGTTGCTTTTGGTTTTGTTGTTGCGCAGGTGAAATATTTCATGCAATGTGAGCCCACCAAAGTATGGAGCTGCCACATCGGTGGCAATATTGAAATTCAACGCTACGCTTTTTGAAACTGTAATAAATTAATCTCAGATAAATCAAGCATGAAATTAATCAAGTAACTCTCTCTCT
This sequence comes from Bactrocera correcta, assembly GCA_027475135.1. Classification (NCBI taxonomy): domain Eukaryota; kingdom Metazoa; phylum Arthropoda; class Insecta; order Diptera; family Tephritidae; genus Bactrocera; species Bactrocera correcta. The sequence goes on from CM050323.1 coordinate 21,829,031, forward strand.
CTCTCTCTCATTGCACTTCAATTCTAATTAAGCATTTTCCCACCCGCGTAAGTTGTATAATCTATTATTTACATATTATTATATGTGTATATATGTAAAGGGTGGAATATGCTCACATAAATCAAATTTGTCGATTTGTCATGGCTTCCATTAAGCGGTTATCTTTACTTCTGAATTTCAAAAAATCAATGTTTGGTTTGCATATTTAGCGTCAAATAATGTTTTCAGGCTTCTTTTGAAGCCCGCTTTACTCCATTGAGGGCTTTCGGCAATGACCGAAACAAATGTTAGTCCGATGGTGCAAGGTCCGGGCTATATGGTGGATGCATCATAACTTCCCAGCCGAGCTCTCCCAGTTTTTGTCGAGTCATCAAAGATGTGTGTGGCCTACCGTTGTGCTGATGGAAGATGAAGCCCTTTCTGGTGATCAGTTCTGGTCGTTTTTTTTCTATTGCTTGCTCTAATCTCATCAGTTGTTGATAGTAAAATGTGGAATCAATCGTTCGACCAAGCTGGAGCAGCTCATAGTAAATGATTCTTTTCCAATCCCAGCCTCACCACTTTTGGACCATGATCTTTTCGCGCATTATTGTCGTATTTGATCCACTTTTCGTCTCCTGTTACTATTCGCTTCAGAAATGGTGCGATTTCATTTCGTTCCATTAAATTTTTCACAGACATCTCATGTGGTAGCCTTTTAGCCTTTTTTAAGTTTCTTATCGATGTCATGGCTGCTTATGTGACGGTGCTGGTCAGTCTTTTCCATAATTTCATCGACATTTTCAACGTTAGGTCGACTAAAGCGCTAGAACTTTTTGGGATCTGCCTTCAGCTTCTTCAGTGAATTTTGCTTTATCTCTTCGATCGACTGAAAACGGGTTCCACGAGCGGCAATTTCAGTTTTGCTAGCAAAAAAATCCCACGGAGCCAAATCTGGTGAATACGATGGTTGATTGATGGTATTCATTGCGTTTTTAGGTTTATATTCGGTCACAATCGCACTCTTTTTGAAAAAAGCTCAGCTTTATCGGTACGAGTCGAGCAAGTATGCGTTTCATACCCAAAATATCCACCAAAATCATTCGAGCGAACTCGCCGAGATGTCGAGCTCGTTTGCCATCTCTCTAACACTTGCTTGATTATTTTCAAGCACCATATTCTTCAATTTTTTAATATTTTCATCACTTGAAGAGGTCGTAGGTCGTACAGAACGAGGCATGTCCTCAGCATTTCGACCGCTTGCACCACTCAGAGGCCTGTGTTTTTGATAAAAATGAATTACCATAAGCCCTTTCCAACATTCGCAACGATTCTGTATATGAAATTTGTTTAGAAATACAAAATTTGAGACAAATTCTTTGTACGATATTTTCAGCCATTGTAAAAACCGCAACGCACTACTGAGGGGCACAGACTTAAGCAACTGCTGCAAACAAAGTGGTTAACAAATCACGCTCATATTTGGCATAGTGATTAAGGACAATCTTACCAGCATAGCGATATATATTTTTTTTGAAATATCATTTACCCGTGCAATTTCCGGTTCCTTTTTTGCCTCTATGTATAAACGAGCGCGTTTTTTTTTTGGCTTTAGAACACTCTTTTGCATAATGATCTCATTAAAAATGAGTTATGTCGTAAAGGTTCTTAAAAAAATTCCGCCAGACATTCTAGATGAATGTTTATAACTACTGTACTTTAGGTAAATAAGGCAGTTAAGGGAAAGCAGAGCTTTGATTGATGTGATGATATTCTGATAAAGGGTGATTTTTTTGAGGTTAGGATTTTCATGCAGTAGTATTTGACAGATCACGTGGGATGTCAGACATGGTGTCAAAGAGAAAGATGCTCAGTATGCTTTGACATTTCATCATGAATAGACTTACTAACGAGCAACGCTTGCAAATCATTGAATTTTATTACCAAAATCAGTGTTCGGTTCGAAATGTGTTTCGCGTCCGTGTCCGATGAGCGATGAGGCTCATTTCTGGTTGAATGGCTACGTAAATAAGCAAAATTGCCGCATTTGGGGTGAAGAGCAACCAGAAGCCGTTCAAGAACTGCCCATGCATCCCGAAAAATGCACTGTTTGGTGTGGTTTGTACGCTGGTGGAATCATTGGACCGTATTTTTTCAAAGATGCTGTTGGACGCAACGTTACGGTGAATGGCGATCGCTATCGTTCGATGCTAACAAACTTTTTGTTGCCAAAAATGGAAGAACTGAACTTGGTTGACATGTGGTTTCAACAAGATGGCGCTACATGCCACACAGCTCGCGATTCTATGGCCATTTTGAGGGAAAACTTCGGACAACAATTCATCTCAAGAAATGGACCCGTAAGTTGGCCACCAAGATCATGCGATTTAACGCCTTTAGACTATTTTTTGTGGGGCTACGTCAAGTCTAAAGTCTACAGAAATAAGCCAGCAACTATTCCAGCTTTGGAAGACAACATTTCCGAAGAAATTCGGGCTATTCCGGCCGAAATGCTCGAAAAAGTTGCCCAAAATTGGACTTTCCGAATGGACCACCTAAGACGCAGCCGCGGTCAACATTTAAATGAAATTATCTTCAAAAAGTAAATGTCATGAACCAATCTAACGTTTCAAATAAAGAACCGATGAGATTTTGCAAATTTTATGCGTTTTTTTTTTTTAAAAAGTTATCAAGCTCTTAAAAAATCACCCGTTACTTGAACGGATTTGGTGAAATGTTTTGCTGAGTATTTGTTCAAGGCAGAAGACCATATCAGGTGGTGTTGTTGGCAAATTTGCTATGCCCAAAAAGGGTCACCATAATGTGCATATACAAGTACATATGCATGCATGTATTTGTACATATGTGCTTGTTGGTTCGAATTCGCTTATGTCGGTGCACTTGGGCGACAAATTTGAATGCCTTCAATGACACTTGAGTCATGAAATACCTTAATCCAATTTCAAAATTCTATTTCAAAGCACAAAAATGTATAGTGGAAAGCACACACACACACATATATATACAATCAGCGTATTTCGTATATGCATGCCTTTATGTGTGGGTGTGTGTGATATAAGTTAATTTTTCATTACAAGGCTACCATAAATGCGATTTTCTTGCACGCTTCTCGGAATTAAAGCACTCGACACATGCACACACACTCCGGCACATTCCTAGGCGTCTATAATTGAGTGCGGTAGTGAAAGCTCCAAGAGGAAATACTAATGCACTTATTTGCGATTTCCCAACTAAATTTCGTAAATTGCTGTCTTTGTATGCATGTGTGTGTGTGAATTCTGTAGAGACTACGCTCGTGTGCGTTTACTGAAAAGTATAAAACTTACTTAAGTTTACACTTAATATCCTTTTCACATTTGATTTCACTAAGCCATTTCCAAAACACACACACACACACATGCGCTCCGTGATACATACTAATACATTGAGTAGACACAAGCACACACACGGGCACATATCAGCAACACTTTATTTCCACTTCAATGATAAACGCACAAATACACACGCACACAAACGACAGACATGCTCAAGTACAACAACAATAATGAGGACTCACAAACGAAATTGATGGAATTTCATTTCAAACCTTTTTGGCTGGCTCTTCCGAACGTTTTATTACAGCCCCAGTGTGTGTATGTGCGTGTGAGTGTATGTATGTGGGTATGTGAGCCCGTGCATTGTTCGAAAGTAGAGCATGGAGTGTCAATTCGACTGCCGAGCTGAAATATCTCAACGACAATTCCGCTCGGTCCCAACTCAATAAAGTGTAAAAATAATGCTCTGCCAAATAGCAACAATAAAACTATAAATGGAGAGGGATAAGAAATAAAATTTTAAGTATGGGAAATAAGACAATTTACTTCCTTATCAGTTAATGCACTCAAGACACTAAACAAAAACTTGCCATGTGACGTCAGGCGCTTGGGTGCGAGTGTTGATTGGTGTGAGCGGGAAATCAAATATCACAACAGCAGTTAAATGCCGTTATTTTTGCTGTTAAAGTGGCAATTAGTGTTATTGTACGCATTAATAAGCTCGCGCGTTTGCGTTTAGGATTATTAATGTTACATTGGGGAAATAGAAATTAATATTCACGGTTGCTCTGGGAACTCCGCAAATCACTAATGAAATACGGAGGCAGAGCAAGGGAAAAAGTTGGGTTAGGGGGAATATGTAGAAAGAAATACAGAGCCGTCAAAGTGAATGGGGAGCGGTTTTATAGTCATTTATATTTGGGGGGGTCTCCCCGCTAAGGTCCATATGAAATCAATAATTCAATGCAGGCTTTTTTTTTTATATATGATTGAGGGAAGTATGGTGCAAAAAGCTGTGTTGTGAAAGTGATAACATTTACTTATCTCTCCAAAAATTAGTTTTAGACAAATCACTTTATCCCCACAAAAAAAAATGAACTTAATTCGTCACAAAAATGACTTTAATTCATCACTTGGATCAAGGCAATGCATGTTAAAATGGGTTTAACAAAATTAAAAAATATAAATGATTATTATTCATGTATAATTTTAAAAAAAAATAAAAGGACTCTTCGCGCAAAATACGGTCGTTTCGGAAGAGACCCATTTCTGGCTTAATAGCTTCGTTGAATCCCCCAAAATTTACCGTTTGTTGTATTATTGTGACACGACGGCATCATCGGGCCTAATTTTTTTCGAAATGAGTCAGGAAATCCCGTTACCATCAATAGTGAACCTTATAACACGATGTTTGCCGAACTTTTTTCCCAGGGAAATTTTCAGAAATCGACGTGGAGGATTTTTATTTCCAACATAGACGAGGAACACCTCTTGCTTTATGTCCAAACATAGACACATTGCGCCTAAAATTTTTTACCAAATTTTAGTGTTTTTGCTTTTTAAGATCACGTCGAACCTTGTTGGTAGAACTTGTATGAAAAATTTTAAGCAATCATTAAAATCTACTTTAATTATCTATCCAACAAATTGATCCTTTAAAATAGTTTTATGTCACATTGAATTAAGAACCTGCCTTAAAAATCACATGAAATCACTTTGCTTTCCATCACACCGCTTTGTTGCTAATTGCCGCCGTCTCAGCGAATTAAAATTGAGGCACCGAATGCTAATGCAATAAAATTAGATGCCAGTTATGTCTACATAATTTTCGACAGACGGAGCGCCGTTTTAAATTATGCAAATTGTCGAAAATGTGAGCGAGCGGCTGGCAAAAATGTGGCGGTGAAATGATTTCGACTCATATTTTGCAATCATCGATTGGTGAAATTTACAAGCGCTGAACGTTTTTCACTTTCCGGGCCGAAATTCGGCACAAGGAGATGTGTGTGCAACGACAGAAGAACCTGCCGGCTGCCAGCACTACATATCGGTAGTTAGGAATGATAAACAGCGCGAGTAATTCACTTAATTCTCGTAGAAACAGTGGCGACACTAATAACACTAACGGTAATAATGCTTAATGGTCGCTGGAGTAGAGCGTCGCCATGTTTTGCTGACAGCGCGCGGCAGTGGGATTGTGCAACACGAATTTCCTCACTTCACAGTTAATGTAAGTGAGCGTGGTTGTTGCAGTTGTAATCGTAGTACTTACATTCGAATATTTCCGTGTCACTAATTTTTTAGCAATTAAGTGAAAGTGCCCGAGGAAGGTAGCTGGAGAACTGCAGAGATTTTAAGACTAATAAATTAAATGCTCCCACACACATACATACCTACAGACACACACTCGGACTTGATTAAATGGAGAAAATAAAATTCAACCAACTGTTAACATTGAATTCGAAGCGAAAGCGGAAATGTCGCATGCCGAAGTTGTGAGTCAAAGGCAGTTCCGCTGGTGTTCCCAGAAGCATGAGAGGAAAGGTTACACAAACCAAGCTGCGCTGAGCCGGAAATACTAATGTCAGCGCTGACCCAAAGCTAAAATTCGTATTGTGCCGACTCAACAAATACTTAATTCGTGTGTCGCACATCGTTGCTGCTTGTCAGCGGGGGCTCTGCTGTTGCCACGTACAACTTAGCCTTAGACTTGATTTCTCACAGAGTACTGTGTTAGTAATAGTAGACTGCTCTGCAGTGCCCTTGTTGGAATGACGTCATTTTGCGCAACAAATAGGGAATATAAATCGTCAATAGCTTTGTAATCATGCTAGGAATTAGTGACTGTCTTCTACGCCTAGAGAAATAAGAGCTCCTTCAAGATAGTTTCAGTATAACAAATCATCTTCGGAAACTTCCATTATTATATTTAATACACAGTCTATTATCGGTCTCTTGTTTTCGATATGTCATCTATAATATCACTTTCCAGTGATTTATTGACTGTCTTCTATGCCTAGAGAAATAATAGTTTCTTCAAGAAAGCTTCAATATAACAAGTTTTGTTTTGTAATATCAAATCTTTATCGTAATCATCTTCGAATTTTCGATTATAATATTTAATTCGCTGTTTTACTCCTTTTTACCAGTTTCTTGTTTTTCGATATATCCTCTATAACATCACTTTCTAAAGGTTGGTTCAAGTAAAATCCCCTGTAAAAGTGATATAGAGCTAAACTCGACATCGACTTGCCCTAGCGTATCCCTTTTTCTACCCAAGGCAGTTGCAGTCCACCTTCCCTTGCATTCTAATTGGGTCCGAGAAGCTGACTCGTAACTTTTCACTATACCAAATACGTGGCGGGATGAGTCTTCTTCGTGACGGTTTGCTTTTGACGTCATGGTGTTGCAGAAATGCCTTCACAAACATACGCATGTCCCTCGTCATTTGCCGTTGCGTCCGCTAGTTAAAGTGCGGCGCGACCATTAATCTTTATTTCACTGTCAATGTGTTAAATGGACAATATTTCTTTCATAGTTTACAAGCTTTGCTGGCGTTCGTGCGCAGCCAGCCCCGGCTCTGCGCTTCGTGACCGTGAGTCGCCTTGTTGCCGTCTTAACAACACACTCGTCAAACTGTAAGTACGCTCATGGCCGGTTAGCCAGTCATCTCACCAGTTGCTTCCTGCTGTTGTCCCAAGGTATGCAAGCATGTATGTGTGTATGTCACTTGACTACTGACTGTTGCGCCATGTGGGAATGTTTGCATGTGTTGTTGTTGAGGAATTCTACATCTTGTACTCCATTAGTGTTATGTACGTGTCTAAATATTTCTTTATATGTAGGAACATAAGTTTGTATGGGGATTTAATTGATGACTGAAAACATTGACCAGGGTTGCTTTATGGAAGGAGTGAGTTGATGGTATATATGTAGGAATAAAAAGTTGAAATACCGAAGATTAGATCTACGTAGGCCGAAAATCAGAGCCTTGTGCTGATTAAATCACCCAAACTGTCCAACGAAATGTTCTTGTAACAATGGCACCTGTTGCTGGATTGAAGGGTGTGCTACCGTAGAAATCATGAGCATCATAAGACGAGAAGTCCAATATACTCTCAATCAATTCAAAGCCAGAAATTGCAATGTGCTCCTAATCCTCATATATTTCGGGTAAGGATTCAGCCCTTTTAGTCAAAACTTTGAAATGCACATAGAGAGCTCCTTATATCACACCGTAAGTGCTTTGTTTAGTGTAGTAAACAAATTTAACACAGCTTTGTATTTATAGCAACTGTAGTAACGGTTTTTGTACTCTTCCTGCCACAGTTTTGCCATGCATTCCAGTCCACTGCCATCCCCCGAACCCCACGCCCAACTCGGACAGTAAGGACCTTTGGACGCTGTAGATGCGAATTTAATTAATTCAGTTTTTAAGCATAATTACGTTTAAACAACAGCAGCAACAAAGTGGAAATAACAACAAATTGCATTAATGTAGCGAAAAGTTTAATGAAAAATTGATGCTTGCGAATGACAGCGTCAATAGAGAGATATCCAGCGGAAGCTGCCTTGCTGATAAACGACATTTAATTTGTTCATTGCCAACATGCACATTTTTTAATTACACACCTGAAAAAATTAAAGCAAATAAAAATAAAACTGCTTTCTTCTGTTGCACGAGTTAATGCTCAAAATTGCGGCGAACTTCAAATATTGACTTTTGCATAAAAAGTTTAAATAAATTTCTCTTTTTTTTCGTAATTTTAACAAACTAAATTGAATGGAAATAATAAATAGTTAATTAAACAATTTGAGTATATATATTTATATATTTTATTAATGTTTCTGCTTTACAATTTACACTCATAGAATTCGATGCCTTGGAGGAAAATGAAAATGATTGCTCTAAACCAACTCGTTGTGAAACGAAAGAGTCCACAGTGTCTAAACAAACGTTGTTACGTATAATATAGTATGTAGAGTTTACTATTTACATTAACAGAAAAGAGATGAAAGAGAGCTCGACATCTCTCACGTGTTCGTTAGAATGATTTTGTTGGATATTTTGGGTATGAAACACGTACTCGTCGATGTCTCTTTGGACATGCTTGTCGTGCGAATTCCGATCCCACATTCATGGAGAGCTTTACACACACACATGCATTGATAGCAGACGCCGCCTACAGCGTAACCAGGAAGGTGAAAATGAAATCCGCTTCAGAGAAGTACTTTTAAATGCGAAAAAAGCTCCCGAAGTCGCCTATTACGATTATGATACTGTTTCGAAAAGCTTGGTGAAGAAGCAAACATAGACGCCTGGGGAACCCCTATTGGCTATTGCGAAAGAAATCAAAAACCCCAAAGCGCCTGGAAAAGAGCTATAACAGTTAGAGTCCTTAAAGAAGCCATGACTCTCAGTATGTTTGTTTACAAGTACATTGTATATATATTAGAAGAGGTGTTCCCCGATTCGTGGAAGGTACAGCGACTGATTCTCCTCCCAAAACTAAAAAAACCGGAAGAACCTTCATTATATCGATCTCTGTGCATGCTCGACGTGATTGTTAAGGTGTACGAAAGCGTAAGAGCAACATTACGGCTTTATAAAAGCGAGGCCCACTATTGAAGAGCAGAAAATAGAAGTCTTGTTCATAAGCTACATGAATATTGAAGAAAAGTTATCGCTCACCATAGGAAAATTTGAGATTACTTCACAGTCCCAGTTGAAGTGCCTTGGTGCAATAGTGGACTCAAGACACAAATTCAAGGAGCACTTGGACATGTAAAGCAAATAATCTAGAATGATGGCAAATGAAGGCTGTGTGCGTTCCAGTCAATATTTTTAGTGGTTAAGGTAATGAGTTCTGTTGTACTGTATGCGGCTCCAAACTGGATACAGGCGCTAGACATACTTGTAAAATCATATGCTACACCAATTAACGCTTTGCATAGGATTTCTGCAATACGAGTGACAAGTGCTTTCCGAGCCATATCAAATGACGCTACTGAGGTATTTAGCCAGTATGGCGCCGACTTTACATCCAGGGAGACGAGTTCGCGCGAATATATAACTCATCAGAGACATCTACCGCAGCGACTAGAGAGGAGAGAATCAAAAGCATCGCAATTTGGCAACAACGAATATACATTCGTGGATAGATTGACAACATGGATAGCTGGATTTCAACCTGATTCAAATACTTGACCATGGGTGATTTAGAAGCTACCTATACAAAGATCGTCATGACTTTAGTCCATATTGTCCGACGAAACAACCGACGTGTAAAGAGTGTTTAGAAGACGTATTCTATCATTGCCCGCGGTTTTCAATCATAAGGAAGAGCTGAAAACCACACTTGGAGGCAGTCTCATGGTGGAAAATTTTGACTGCACTTATGTGTGAGTCCTCTGTAAAATGGAAAGCTGTCAGCGAAGCGGCAAGGTGTTTAATTTCTCCCACCAGCGGCTTCATGGAAAATTATTTTCCAGAGCGTGTCACACACATCGCACGTTCAGGTGTATGCTATAATTAATTGCGAATTCAATTTCACTTAGACCCAAATGGTTTCGCAACACAATATGAAGCGAGACCACCCCGACGACCGTAGAAATCCGCAACCAGGCAAGCCAAACTGCAAACAAAACACGTCGAAATAAATCTCGTATTTGCTAATCTAATCAGCATGTGCCTGCCTCAGCACTTACAGTTAGCTATGTGGTGTGCCCTCCATGTGTCAGTGTCTAAACTATACCGCCGGGTAAGCCAATGAACCGCAAAAGCTGTGAATTTTTCAGTAATGTGTCCCGCGAGGCTTATTTGCAACAATTATAAAACAAATAATAGTGAAGCAAGCACAACAACACAAACAACGCAATCATTGCATTGCAAATATTTAAGCGCTCGAAACACGCACCAAAACACACGCACATTTCCGAGTGCGTTGCGTATTGTGTAGCGGCTTGTGACGCACTGAATTCCAACGCGGCGGAAGCGATGGCGTATACTTTACGCACAGACCATGCCTGCAGGCGCGCGCACTCCTACTTTCGCCGCATTGCGGATGGCGATTTCTGTGGCCTACAACCACCGGCATCTGGTTAGATACAAATCACTTAATTTGGTGGCAAGTTTTTGTGTAAACTTCGTTGTTATTTCCCCCTACTCTGGTTTGTACTTGAAATTATTGTCGTTGTTGTTGTTTCCATTCTAGCGCGGCTTTGCGCGAGTGTGTACGCTTGCAAAATAAAGGTGGACTGTGTATAGATATGCGTGTGTATGCGGTGGAACACATCGCGGCACCGGCATATTGTCCGTGTGCCCGAAAATAAGTGCGGCAGAAAGTAGATTGGAAAAAATGTTGTGGCACATTTCCACATTATACACAACAAACTAATACAGGGTGCAGCAAAAGTAACGCGTTCGTGTGGTAGTTGGAGAAAGCAAAAGAATTCGTCAGTTGCCTTTGCAGCAGGTGGCAAGGCATATTCAACTAGTGTTGCACATGCATACTAACGGTTATATTGCATAATATCTATCATCCCAAGACCCATAGTAAATATGGATTTCTTGTTAAGAAGAAAAGACAAGAGCACAATTTCCAAAACTGTGATTATGACATAAACAAATTTTATCTAGTGGACACTACCGTGAGATATGATCCATTCTATTGCTGGATAAAAACTTACACCGACTCCAAAAGCTTCTCATGGCAAGCGAAAAATGTTCAGACCCTTGTCGGTGTATCTCGAGTGGCTTTTAGTTTATCGAATTGAGATCATTAGTCTTCAATTGCAGCCATAATCGTTTCAATTGTAAAAATGAAAATGATTTGCTTTTATACTGTAATAGACCTCTTGAGTACCGTGTATTGTATAAGCAAAACTCGTATATGCTCATAGCAATCGGTTTTACAGTTATTATTTTATCCAAAAATGTGGCATGCAACGAACGCTCGCCGCCTATGACCGCAGCTTTGTTTGTTTATTAATATTTATTTCTTTGTTGGCAATTTTGTACGCTGGCCACATATCTAACCAATTTTGTTGGCCACAACGAAAATTCCACGTTCACTTTATTAATATCCACGAGAAAATCAATTTTAATTTTAATTTATTTCTATGGGCATATTTTTCGGAAACTATTCGCCACTCGTTGTCCAGTAGGAGTTTCGACGTGGAGTTCTGCGGTTGCACCAGGTACATTTCGTGGTTTCGCGTTAGATGCGTGTGTACACTTGTGTGCAAATATGCATGCAGAATAGTTGCCACCGAAACCATAAAGTCCACCAAGCGCCAATTTAGAAATAATTAATATTTATTTTTCATTTCAGCGAAATAATTTTTTGTCGATTTGCTGTGAATAAAATAATTTGAAATTAATAACGCAAATTCAGAAAGCGAGCAAAACGCTTCGGCTAATAAATGTCTGTCTATTGACATATGTTTTTGCATGTAGCGGATTTTTTGTTGCAATTTTTTTTTTCGAATACATATTTATTAGTTATATTTATTTATTTTGGCGGAAGTTGTTGAAAACGAATTTCGCCACAAAATAGTGATTATCATTTGTTTTTTTCGTAATTTCCATTTTACATAAACATTTATTCTCAGCATGCTTTCAGGCGAAATTCCAATTAATTGCAAGTTAAGTGCTTATGTGTGTATTCGTGGAAGTCTGTTTTTCTAATGACAGCAGGACAGCAATAAAAACAAATAGAATAAACAACAACAATTGCAACAACTTCAATTCGGTTTGATAGCTATTGCCTTTAGCTCATGGTCCAACGCACTAGCCTGTAATCGAGTCATAGCAGTTTTTATTTGGAGTCTATAAAAAATATCTAATTTTACTTAGTTTCTTAAATTTTAGCTATTCAGTGTATGAATTATTTGAAAGTGAAAAATGTTAAGCAAAGGTGTACACCGATTGCACCAATTTTTTGATGCAGAAATAGTAAGCCTCAAAAGTTATCACGCAAGTTAGTTGCATAAACATTCGAAGATTCTCACCTTAATACGCAAGAACATGTGTGGTGAATGGTCAACCGGAGGGACAGAAATAATTTGTTTTGGCACATGGAACTAAAGCAAGTTGAAGATCAACTCCGCAACAGGCGCGGGATTGAAAGGTATCATTAAGATATTTCAAAGCTTATCGATAAAGTCTGAATAGAGTAAATAAACTGGAGGTAGCTCATTGTAATGGTTCATTCATTGGGTAGTCGAAAAAGTCTTTTCGTATTTTGTCAATAGATGTCGTTGCAGTCGTATACCTCTAGTGCTACCAATCACATTGTGCCATATACATATAATGTTGGAAAGGTGAGATTTTAAACTTCACTTAACCAAAAAATTTAATTCGGGGATGTTGAAAAAAAGTTACAGCTTTTCAAAAATTAGTAAAAATAATAAGAAATTCGCTATATTTTGAAATTTTTGTATAAAAAAGGGATCACCAACGAAGTTCGTGAAGTTTACGGAGACGATGCTGTATCAGTACGTGTAGCAAAACAGTGGCTCGCTCATATCCGTTATGGAAATTTCGATGAGAAAATTGCGTCTCGCTCTGGCCGACCTAATGTTGAAACTGTCAATGGAATTACGGAAGAGATTGACCAGGACCGTCACATAAGCTGCCATGACATCGCTAAGGAACTTAATATTCATCATTAAACGGTTTTGAACCATTAAAAAAAAGGGCTGGCTACAAAAAGAAGCTCGATGTTACACTGAATTGTCTGTGAAAAATTTAATGAACCAAAATTGAAATCGAACCATTTCTGAAACGAATGGTAATAGGAGTCGATCAAATGGTCACAGCTCAACAAATGGCCACAAAAGCCAGGATTGACGCCTTGAAAGGTTTTGCTGAGTGTTTGGTGTGATTGGAAAGGAAATCATCCACTATGAGCTGCTGCAGCCTGGTCGAACGATTGATTCTACATTTTACTGTCAACAATTGATGAGACTGAAGCAAGCAATCAAAAAAAAGGTCAGAACTGATCAATGGAAAGGGCTTCGTCCCCCCAAATCAGGACAACGCTTGACCAAACACATCTTTGATGGCTCGGCAACAACTGGCCTTGATTTTGCACCATCGGACTATTTTTTGTTTTGGACATTGCCAAACTGCCTTAATGGAGTTAAGTTGGCTTCAATAGAAGCCTGTGAAAATTACTTGTCGTAGTTTTTCGCTGAGAAACCAGAAATCACTTCATTCTTCAAAATATTTAAAATAGCACTGCCTTTGTTTTTTATATAAAGCTTCATACATGCATACCATATACAACAATAATTTCATACTCAAACGTACTCTTGCTTCAGAGCGGTTTTATTAGAAGATAAAATCATTATTCCAGGCATTTATTTGAACACGTGTAAAGATCAAATAATACTTTGCTCACGCGTGTGTCGCAAGTTCATTATATGTCGCATATATTGTGTGAGGCAGGTGGCAACTCTTGGTGATTGCCTCTTCACTTGAATCGGTGACGTCAACTGTCAATCGAAGCAAAATCTTTTCCACGCGCCTTGCTTGTTATATGATTGATGACATCTGTCAAACTTCTCAAAAAACCGTACGAATATATGATGTGGACTAGAGTCGTTCAAAATATGCTTACACAGAAGCTCTTACGCCTACATCAAGTGCATACATGTGAAATCCAAAGTGGAAATCAATGATTGAAAATTGATAACGGCATAAGTAACAACAACAAATGCGAAGATCTATTTACACTCGTTAACCGTTATTAATATCTTATCGGCAAGTGAGTGGTGAGCCGAGCAAAGCGTGAAGAAGCGCAAAGAGATGCCCACATGCTTGCGTGGGAGATGGAGTTTTGGCAGTTCTTAAGATATTACCTCATTGTGCTTTTACATATAATACACGTGTGTACAACAGGTGAGCTTCTTTTTTCGTTCTCTTTTGTTAATCTCAGAATATATGTACACATATGTGAGTAAGCATACACATACATATGTACATTTTCATAGATAAATAAGCGGCAGTAAAAACTTGAAATTGAAGACGCTGGATGCGTGAGATTAAATCGGTCTAGTATTCGTGCCGGTCACTTTTTCCATAAGGAATATCGCATGCTCCAAAATTAAAGAGCAATTCATGAAATTTACCGTTAGCAAGCTTCGAAAGCGAACTTGACTTTACTCTGTGACGGTCAAATTTTTCTTTTTTTAAATTTGTAAACTACAAGAGGTCTTTTTTACATAAACAAATATGTAAGCGCACCCGATCATTCGAGTTCACTGTATACTATTTACTATCACTATTTATTCGGGTATCCGGTGTGTTTTTGATTTCAACATGTGTTAAATAAATTTACTTGGCTATGTTTTCTTTCAAAAAGCCGCTTCATTCCACAGCGAGCGCTGATTGGTGAAATTCCTGTTTGATTGATTAGCTTCGTACGACAGCACGACACATACTTGCATATACCCAGCCATATATATGTATATATATTACGTTATATACCTATGTACGTGCCTTGCTTGTCTTTCGGGCATTTAGGCGCCAAGCGACAGAGTTGCTGAAAACGAGCACACACGCCTTCATCGATTTGTTGTTTTTATTTTTATTATTTTCTTTATTTTATTTGTTTTCTCTTACTTGATTAGTGCACATTTCGCACACGTTTAATTTGTCTAAAATTTTTTTTAAGTTTTTTTTGTTGTATTGATTTCTGACTTCTATTTTATTTGCCGTCTGTCCTGCAAGTGAACGGCAAAGGCCGGGAAGTCAATCAAAGCCCTGAAAGCAACTCATTAATCATGATTTGAGTTTGACAAAAGATTAAATACCGAAAGTCAAATAAATTTAGAGAAATGAGATTTGAGTGACAGCCGAAAATTTTATCGGAGGCGCGTTTAAAGGCTCTGTAAATTTGAAAGGACCTTTAGCGCGGCAGAAACCAGCCTAAATATACATATGTACATACATAGTACGTGCGTACTGCGTGTGTGTATAGATTATACGAGCATCTTTGCTTTTTGTTTACAAAACAACTATTAAATATTCATTTCTTATTTGGACGAGCAATCGCTTTGTATTTCCGCCGTCCGCCGTCCGCCGTCCGAGGTCAACACGGTCAACATATCGATTTCATTTATTTGCTTTCAATCAACGTAAAGCGAGCATTATCACTGGAATCAATGTGTATCGAGCGACTGAGGCGTGACACAACGATACGCTATCGATTCTCTGCCATTCATCCTAAATAACGGTACACACCAAATACCGTTTATTGCCAAATAATCGCCTTGAACACTGACATGCCGAGCGTTAGGCGTTTTATGGCTGCGCCTCAGCATATTCTCACTCCCAGAACACTGGAACCACATATGTGTCATACGTGGATGCTTATACCTAAATATTCCATATCACACACACATGCATTCACGAACACACACATACATATATCATATGGTGGAACAGTTGTCTATTAAAGCTTACAGCACTTCATTCGGTACTCACCTATCGAGCGCGATGGCGACTAAATGCAATATGGAAGCTGTACAGCAGAGCACATCGCACGACGTCCAGATGTCGCACAGCTCCGGTCCAAGTATCCAGCCTTGGCTTATCTTTTCGGAGCGAAAGTTTTTGAGCACGTTTATTAAGTTTTCGTTTCGTTTCGCATGTCCGTGTGCGTGTGTGAGTGTTCGTTCGCACGAACGCGTTTCCACAGAATGTGTTGTAGTTTTTGCAGAGCCAACATTTTTGTTGTGAAATGGTAATGTTTGCCGTCAAATCGGAGAACACGCGAAGGAATTGAGAAGAGAGAAAATAGTGACAGTGTTAGAAATGTTTTAAAGCGATGATCATGAGTAGAATACAAATTGCATATATGTAACGGTAAAAATCATACTGTCTTAGTGCTCGCTAACTTACGTGCTACCCAGTAAAACGGTTACCCAGTAGTAATTTTTGGGATATCCTTTAACTTTCCTAATTAGTTCGAATGAAGTGGTTCAATACGAAGGTTCAATCAAAGGAGTATTTAACCGCATTTCTTCACCATGAATATATTCCAAAAGTCTCACTAATACTTCGTTTATGTTCAAGAGAATCTGA
Source organism: Bactrocera correcta (assembly GCA_027475135.1). Classification (NCBI taxonomy): domain Eukaryota; kingdom Metazoa; phylum Arthropoda; class Insecta; order Diptera; family Tephritidae; genus Bactrocera; species Bactrocera correcta. Next base: position 21,845,438 of record CM050323.1, read on the forward strand.
ATACTAAGTACTATATAATTAGATTGATATCCGCGATCTAATGTAGTGACCTTGCATTAGAAGTTTATCACAGTGAATAGTTATATTCTGATATTTAGCACTGTGGCAGCCAGACTTTTTAAAATTGCCCTCTCTTTGTAATATTCAGAAAGAAGAAAGGTATGAGCAGCGCTGTTTTTTTTCTGCTGACAAATCCTGACATGGAGACCATCTCAAAATGTTATCATAATGCGTCCAATACACTTCGTCAACTGAGAGCTCTGTTCTCCATAAAACAACAAATATTCTCGATTTTCAAAATAAGAAATAGAGCGTCAACTTTTGGATATTGAATTCTTTAAAGGAACCGTTCAAGAATACGAACTCTTCATAAGGTCAACCGACCTATCAGCGGATTGAAAGTGCAGAGATAAAAACATAAGACGAGAGCATGAAAATGAAAAGGTTCGCTTTCCTCCTCTGGGTGCATGAGAGTTTTTGCGTAAGCATCAGTCAGTCACGCTATTCAATGATAAACTTTATACTCCGTACGGATATACTTACCCACACACACCTGTGTACTCGTATGTGTGAGCGCTTAACTTTATGCGACGAGTTGCGCCATTTAAGGTACAGCCTAAGGACATGCGTTCATCATGGAAGGAGGTCACAATATTGGCTTGTGAAATCTGCGAGTAAATTCTGTTTGTATGTATTTATACATGAGTTCCAGCAAAAACAAATGGACGAATATTTTATTGCTTTATGAATCTTTAAATTATAAGTAAGGACACGGTAAAGCGCAGGGATGATGACAATCCATAAAGTTTTCGGGTTCTTAGGGTCCTATTATGTTATGGTTTTACAGAGTAAATATTGCTGTGAAGTCAAAATATATATAAGAATCTGTAGATTCGTCTCCATTTTATGTGTTCAAAAAGAAATATGCTGAAGAATAAATTGTGAAAAATTAGTAGTTCGAGAATCTTGGTCTACAAGTGCGGTTTGGAGAGTTTCAAATTCGGAATACAAATGGGCGGGTCAAAGTGGCGACAACTGTGGTAATTTAATTTGAAGAAAACATGCCACTTTTTGGGAATTGAATCATTTCAGACTTGGCTTTGTTCTTGACAAAGCTCGAGAACAGCTGTACCGACAGGCTCTAATTTTAGTTAGTCACTAAATTAAGCCCTGAATCTTTTATGAGAACTTCAATTGCTGAATTGAGAATGTTTATTTGTTTGTACTTGTGGACCCGAAAACTACTTGGCCAATCGCCTTGAAATCATAACACAATATTTCTCTCCGAAATACTAACTTTTGGCTACACTATATTTTGGAAACATCATCAAGAAAAACTACAATTTTCATGCGACCTTTGAGAACACTGATCTGTTAAGCTGAGAGAACTTGTAAGTTGTTAACAAATGGCAGCTGAAATAGTGGGAAGAGTAGTGGTACTATGCACTACTGCGAGCCTGTGCTACTCTGAATTCTCAGTTGTAATATATTATACACTCTTCTCTTTTATTTCTAGCTTACCTCATAGACGGCGCCCAACGGCATCACCAGACAGGCAACGAATAAATCAGCAACAGCCAATGATGCCACCAAATAATTGGCAACATTCTGCAAGTTACGTTCCAATATTATGGCAGCAATTACAAAAACGTTTCCTATTGATGAACGCCAGGAGCAACAACAACAACAGCGAGCGTAAAGTGAGGCCAAAAAGGAGTCAGAGAATGAGTAGCCAATGTCGATGCCAACGCAGTCAATAATGGTGATTGTTTTTGGTGTTTGTTTTCAGTTTTGTTGTGTTCCACAATAAAAATAATGTGGCAGCGATTTGATGATTTCATGTGAGCCAGTGTTCAGTGTTCAGGAATTCATTTCAGTTTTTACAAGCCATTAGTCCCATGTTGGTCGATGTACGTAGTGGTGAAAGCGTTCAACAGCGCATTATTATAATCAATGTGAGGCGTTGTTGGCATGTTTTTGTGGTGCCACATCAGTGTTCGCAATTACCGCCGGTGTTGTAGAGCATTGAAACAGCGAATATTGTGTGGGCGTGGTTGTTGGCATGAAAAGAGAAAAGCGAAGACATAAATATACAGTTATGAATACAGAACAAGAAAGAAATAGCCTTCAAAAATAAAAAAAGTGTTCAATAAAAGTATTCAGTTTGTATGCTCAGTTAATTCTCTCTGAATTTCAATTATATATTTCATACTGTGTCAACATACTCAGTAACTAGGGGGTTGAAAAGTTTTTGTTGGACTTGGGCAATTTTTGGTCATAAGTTATCATACCTTAAGGGGGTATTCTAGTTTAGAAATTTAAAAAAGTCGATTTTTTTTTTATTTTCAAAGTTTAACTATTCAAGAATATGTGTACAAGAGAATTTTTCAAATTTCGAATTGTTCGGCCGGAACACGAAACCTTAAACGCGTTTTTCTCAAAACTGACTTTTTCGGAATAATACCCACTATTTCTTAGGTTCTACTGGACCGATTTACTTGAAATTTTTATAGAGTCTTCTTTAAAGGCTTGTCTGTGGTTGGAACTAGCTCCATCCCCAAATTTTTATTTTTATTATTTCTAAAAAATTCGAAATAGTCAGAAAAAGTGATCTAAAAAAACTTTTTTTAGGCAGTCGCCATTTTGTGAAAATTTGTTTTTCCCACTTTTCACAATTCTGGTCATCGCGACATTATTCTAGATTAATAATCCATTTTTCTTTTTGGTTTCAGATGACTAGGAGGGTTGATAATTTTTAGAGACCCCCCCCCCTTTGTTTTTTAGTTTTTAATTTTTTTCTCTACTCTTCTAAAATTAACAAATAACTAATAAAAAATGGATAGTAAAAATATTAATACCCTGCATAGGGTTGTGCGCTGGGTTTGGGACCCGCCACGTAAAAAAACACCCCCAATGAAAAAGAATAAACAGCCTCGGATGAGAGCCCCCCCTTTTGATGACGACCATGGCAAACGAAATAAGGACTATGATTTGAGGGCATGCACCTGGAATGTCCGGTCCCTTAATTGGGAAGGTGCCGCTGCCCAGCTGGTAGATGTCCTCGTAAAGATAAAGGCTGACATCACCGCCGTCCAAGAAATGCGATGGACGGGACAAGGACAGAGACGAGTAGGTCCTTGTGACATTTACTACAGTGGCCATATAAAGGAGCGCAAGTTTGGTGTTGGATTCGTGGTGGGAGAGAGACTCCGTCGCCGAGTACTATCATTCACTCCGGAGAATGAACGTCTAGCCACAATCCGCATCAAAGCGAGGTTCTTCAACATATCGCTGATTTGCGCCCACGCCCCGACGGAAGAGAAGGACGATGTGACCAAAGATGCCTTTTATGAGTGCTTGGAGCGCACTTATGAGAGATGCCCCCGCCACGATGTCAAAATCGTGCTTGGCGACTTCAATGCCAGGGTGGGCAAAGAAGGTATCTTTGGCACTACGGTCGGTAAATTCAGCCTCCACGCGGAAACATCCCCAAATGGGCTGAGGCTGATCGACTTCGCCGGGGCCCGAAATATGGTTATCTGTAGCACTAGATTCCAGCATAAGAAGATACATTAAGCTACCTGGCTGTCTCCAGATCGAAAAACCACCAACCAGATCGATCATGTTGTGATAGACGGAAGACACGTCTCCAGTGTTTTAGATGTGCGTGCGCTCCGAGGTCCTAACATCGACTCGGACCACTATATTGTTGCAGCCAAAATACGCAACCGCCTCTGTGCAGCAAAAAACGCACGCCAACAAACACAAGGATGGTTCGACGTCGAGAAGCTGCAATCACAACAGACAGCCGAACGTTTTTCTACTCGGCTTGCACTCCTGCTCTCTGAGAGCACTCGTCAACAACTCGGTATAAGGGAACTGTGGGACGGCATTTCAAACTCCTTACGTACAGCTGCAACCGAAACCATTGGTTTTCGGAAAGTGCAGAAAAACAGCTGGTACGACGAGGAGTGCCGTGTCGCAGCGGAGAGAAAACAGGCTGCCTACCTCGCAACGTTACGATCGACCACAACACGTGCGGGATGGGATAGATACCGAGAGTTGAAGAGGGAAGCGAGACGCATTTGTAGACAGAAAAAGAAAGAGGCCGAAATGCGTGAGTACGAAGAGCTTGATAAGCTGGCCGACAGGGGTAATGCTCGAAAATTCTACGAAAAGATGCGGCGGCTTACAGAAGGTTTCAAGACCGGAGCATACTCTTGTAGAACCCCCAAAGGTGATCTAGTTACCGATGCCCAGAGCATACTTAAATTATGGAGGGAACACTTCTCCAGCCTGCTGAATGGCAGTGAACGCACAACACCAGGAGAAAGCGAACCCGATACCCCAATCGATGACGATGGAGCAGACGTTCCATTGCCCGACCATGAAGAAGTTCGAATAGCAATTGCCCGCCTGAAAAACAACAAAGCGGCAGGGGCCGATGGATTGCCGGCCGAGCTATTCAAACACGGCGGCGAAGAGCTGATAAGGTGCATGCATCAGCTTCTTTGCAAAATATGGTCGGACGAAAGTATGCCCAACGATTGGAATTTAAGTGTGCTATGCCCAATCCACAAAAAAGGAGACCCCACAATCTGCGCCAACTACCGTGGGATTAGCCTCTCAATATCGCATATAAGGTTCTGTCGAGCGTATTGTGTGAAAGATTAAAGCCCACCGTCAACAAACTGATTGGACCTTATCAGTGTGGCTTTAGACCTGGTAAATCAACAACCGACCAGATATTCACGATGCGCCAAATCTTGGAAAAGACCCGTGAAAGGAGAATCGACACACACCACCTCTTCGTCGATTTCAAAGCTGCTTTCGACAGCACGAAAAGGAGCTGCCTTTATGCCGCGATGTCTGAATTTGGTATCCCCGCAAAACTAATACGGCTGTGTAAACTGACGTTGAGCAACACAAAAGGCTCCGTCAGAATCGGGAAGGACCTCTCCGAGCCGTTCGATACCAAACGAGGTTTCAGACAAGGCGATTCCCTATCGTGCGACTTTTTCAACCTGCTTCTGGAGAAAATAGTTCGAGCTGCAGAACTTAACAGAGAAGGTACCATCTTTTATAAGAGTGTACAACTGCTGGCGTATGCCGATGATATTGATATCATCGGCCTCAACACCCGCGCCGTTAGTTCTGCTTTCTCCAGACTGGACAAGGAAGCAAAAGAAATGGGTCTGGCAGTGAACGAGGGCAAGACGAAATATCTCCTGTCATCAAACAAACAGTCGTCGCACTCGCGACTTGGCACTCACGTCACTGTTGACAGTCATAACTTTGAAGTTGTAGATAATTTCGTCTATCTTGGAACCAGCGTAAACACCACCAACAATGTCAGCCTAGAAATCCAACGCAGGATAACTCTTGCCAACAGGTGCTACTTCGGACTAAGTAGGCAATTGAGAAGCAAAGTCCTCTCTCGACAAACAAAAACCAAACTCTATAAGTCTCTCATAATTCCCGTCCTCCTATATGGTGCAGAGGCTTGGACGATGACAACAACCGATGAGTTGACGTTGCGAGTTTTCGAGAGAAAGGTTCTGCGAAAGAGTTATGGTCCTTTGCGCGTTGGCCACGGCGAATATCGCATTCGATGGAACGATGAGCTGTACGAGATATACGACGACATTGACATAGTTCAGCGAATTAAAAGACAGCGGCTACGCTGGCTAGGTCATGTTGTCCGGATGGATGAAAACACTCCAGCTCTGAAAGTATTCGACGCAGTACCCGCCGCGGGAAGCAGAGGAAGAGGAAGACCTCCACTCCGTTGGAAGGACCAAGTAGAGAAGGACCTGGCCTCGCTTGGAATATCCAATTGGCGCCACGTAGCGAAGAGAAGAAACGACTGGCGCGCTGTTGTTGACTCGGCTATAATCGCGTAAGCGGTGTCTACGCCAGTAAAGAAGAAGAAGAAAAATATTAATTGCCTTTTTTTACGACACTTTAAAAATTACCTGAAATTTATGCTTCTAGAGTAGTATACCCCCTTAAAGGAATTATTGGAGGAAAGTCTTATCCCTTTATATTAATTACTTCCTAATTTGTATTGGAAACTGTAAGAATCAAGTGGAATTTAATTTTGTGCTATATAAAAAGCTCTCATACCATCTCATCTAATGTCTCAGGGTTTTTAGTTTTTGATTTATTGCGCTTTTAGTAGTTTTTAACAGTACCGTTATATGGTGAGGGAGCGGGGTTATCTTCTGATTTCTTCTATTTTCATACTGTGCATAGGAGTTTTTAGGTTAGGCAAATTTGGTAGCTTTAGTGGTTTAGGAGATATGTGCATTAAACGGGACCACGCCCACTATGTCAAAATTTCTTGCTCACAGGTGCCCCTTGCTATTGCGATGGCCTCTGCCAGTGCGTAGTTATGGCTATAACCCTATATCCATTTCGCTTAAATTTTTGTGATACGTACAACAGGTGGAAGAGTTTAAAAAATTGTTTTAAGTTTCTTGAATGTTTTACTACGGGGATATAGCGCTCTAGTCCTTAATCACATTGACATTGTCTTATTTAGCGTGTCTGCATTCCTATAACTGTAAACACGGCTTGCACTGGGTGTGTGTATCGAAATTAATCAAACGATTCCACAGACATGGCGCTGTCAATAAGTCACGTGTCGATGTGTCAACGTGCAGTGCGCCGACATGACAATGACAACACTGGAGTCGGCGGTGACTTTTCATAGGCGTTAGCTATTTCTCGCTGCGGCAGCCACTCAAGCCGCTAATGTAGATTAAATGGATAGGTTGCGATAATGCATGCACAACCATATTATCTTATGTAATGAGCACTTGCAACGGTATGTGTGCATGTGTATGTGCTCGACGGGGATTATATCTTAATGCATGCGATAAATCATTCACCAAAGCTGGCTGTCATTATAGTTTGCCATGGAAATTATCGCAAATGAATTTATGTGGCGGATAATGAGCCAAATTACTTCAGTTATTTAGGCAGATGTGAATTATCCTTGTTTTAAGTTGTTTTTTTTTATGTTTAAAGATAATTTTAATTTCATACATTCTATCGTGTATTTTATAGTTTATACTCGCAGCTGTGAGCTCTAAGTATGTTAAGCTGTTGTGAATGTTGAGAGAAGTCAGGAAGAAAGAGGAAACACACGAACAGGCTGTTCACCTATGTGGTCAGAATTAACAGGGTTCGGTTGAGATTTTTACACGAAAGCTTGTAAGTTCTTCCAAGCCTATGCCTCCAGGTACTTTTCTTCTACTTTCCGCTGCCTGGGTATTCAGAAGCATTAGGTCAGGTCATTTATGTAATGTTCGCACTTTCCTCAAACCGAGTTGCGCTGTCGCGCTTCAAGCGCATATTTTGGTGTGACAAAGTCCATAAATAACACCTTTTAAGTTGGAAAACTTTATAACAGCATCACATCATAAATTCAGTTTGCCTCGTTCTTTTATTGCAATTAACGCGGCTTAAAGCTCGTAATAGGCGGAACTTAAAAGCGAACTTAGCCTGTGCACCCATAAGTAGTTTCGTTTATGCGGAGTCCATAGCTTCCGTAGCTGCGGAGCGTGTTGCGCAAATTGACTTCGCAAACTTTTCCATTTACACTATCTACATGTTAAAGTGCAGCCAGCGCCAGTGCCGACGAGGAAATTAAAGCAGCACGGACGCAACAGCAACAACAACAACAAGAGTAGCAAAATGGCGAGAAAAGCCAAACCTTGAAAAATTGCTGGAGAAAAAGTAATCATAATGACGTTGATGATTAAAAACTTTACGCGCGTTGCATGCAACAAAATACGCACAAACAAAAGAGTGCAAATGAAGAGAACGTTGCTTCGGCATTAAAGTTGCACACTTGGAGAGTGCAACAAAATAAAAATGTGTCATGTAATGATAGCCAAGTGGCGGCTGAGCGGGGCATGGGCGGTGGCTTTTTACAATGCAAGCGCTGTGCCACATCATGGTGGCGAGGCATTAAATAACCTTAAACAGTGATGACTTCGCTCGTAAAATTCGGTGGTTACCAAGAAAGAGAAAGAAAAACAAACTGTTGTGTATATGCAATTGAGTACATAAACACACACATACACACGCATACTTGAAAGCAAACGCGATATGAAAGCGAATTTGGAATTTGCACATTCGCTGTTACGCTGGATACAGTATCTGTGCACCGAATTGAGGCCAGAGAGGAATTTGTATGTCATTTTATATACAGTTGCCTTGCGCATAGCATCGGCTGGCTGTCCGAATGAGTGTGAGAGACCTCAGCGGCCTTTGATGGAGGCGTAAGCATCCACTGCTGTAAGCGAAAGGCATTAAGTATGGAGAGGAATCAATGAAATCCGTTGTTACGTGCTGATTTTCGCTACTTAGCACTTGAAATTATTATTTTACTTTTGCAAGTACAGTGTGCTTGTGCCCTTGCTCTGTCCTTGAATAATCTTACGTGAATTCCGCTTACAATTTCCGCATCGGTTTCAAGCCGGTGTCCGCCGCTGTACGCACGCAGTCTGGGCTGCGCAAACACGCAGTATAAGTACATTAGGAAGCATAAAATTAAAGCGGAGATGGAATAAGATTTCTCAACTTCTGCCCCAACTATCGTAGCCCCACAAACCCCCCGAAAGAAAAAATTGAGTAGTAAAATAAGAAATACTCGTGCTGCGATATCATAAAAAATCAGTGAAAATAAAGTTGGGTAAATCTGCAACACTGCAGTGGTAGTGAGACATGTGATGTGCTTTCATAAGTGGCACACATACGTTTGTATGTACAAGCAGTCGTAAGCGGAAAATAAAACGGAGAAAATGCGCCATAGAAATAAAGATAACTGCTGACGGGAAGTGCTCTCCAAAAAGGTGGGAAAGAATACCGTTTACGAGAATGTTAGGGCCACTTGAAGAGAATGTGAAGATAACGCAAATTTGTTGCAGCGCCGAGTAGCTATGCCACCACTTCATGGTTGCTCCTTTCCCAGCACAGTGACCCTGAAAAGTAGCAATTATATTTCTGTACACTTATTTCGAGCTGAAAATAAGAAAAAACGTAAACTCCGAATGCTCCGATGCTCTTCACAATTAAAAAAGTTTCCATAGAAGATATTTCAGTTTGTAAGGCTGCTTTATGCTAAAGTGATCCGATCTGAAAAAATTTTTTGCGCAAGTTTGTTCTGGCGGACTAAACTCCTACTTATCCAGAATGGACCCAGAACTATCAAACATATGTCCAGCGTGTAATGAGTCCCCGCATAATTCCTTCTCCCTGTGGTCTGACACTACCGAAACAGACATTTCTCAAGTCTACCATTGGATGCTGTCATCCGAACGGGGATTAAGTACCCGTTACAACAACAACAAAAACAACAAGTTAGATAGATAGTTAATATTGAGGTACTGTACTGCGTCCCACGGTCTATTGTGCCCTCCCCTATACCACAAATGGTCACCAAGATTCGGCCTCCTGAACAGTTCCAGGAGCCTGCTGGTGGAGGTGATGTGAACCTATGGCTATAAGCCCGCTTCAGCAAATTACTAGGCAATCCAGAATCAGGTATTTTGGGGTTTCTTGTTCCATGTCGCAGAACCCGTAGTTTGTGCAAGAGACTATGCCCATGTGGGACAAGTGCTTCCTAAGCCTGCAGTCCCTGTGTAGTGCGCGACAAGGAAGCGTAATTTGTCACGAGGAAGGTTGATTATTTCCTTAAACCTTGAAAGGTTGTACTCTTTTAAAAGCAGCTTGGCATGGCGCATTCCTGCTGCCTGCTGCCGGTGCTGTTCTCTCCCGACACTCCACTCTCTTCCGTGCGGAACAGCTCCCTAAGAGTGTGAGATTCAACCACGATGCATGGTACTGACCTCGTCATCTTGTCGGCTACCCTTTATGTCCCGGCACTCAGATTAGGTGTACCCCGTAGCACACTGATAGGCGGTTTAGCCTTTCTATATACTCCATTTCTAAAAGCGATTGCACCTCATATGCTGAGATCACGTTTATTGCCGCTTGGCTGTCACTAAGTATGGCGAAGCTGGATGCGATAGTTGCGGTGGAGATTGAGTTCTACGCACTGACTTACTTATAACATAGACTTTTGTCTGAAAAATGCTCGAAAAAATGGTACATTGGTATGGATAGTTTGATATGCGGTCCCACAATGCCTGCTCCAATGCCTTCCGGTGTTTTCGTGCCGTCAGTGTATCACTAGAAACAGCAATATATCAAGCGTGGAGTCGTTCCACTCTGCTTTACTGCCGAGAGGAACTATAAAATTCTATGTAAAGTTAATACTCTTTGTAACAGCCTTCCTTAGAAGAAGGGTCAGTGGCGTGCTTTCTCCTAGGGCTTTCATCTTGTTGAGACTCTTATGTTCCGCTACCTGTTTAGTCGCTAGATGCAGCGGTGCGAGCTCCAGCATCACTTCAAGCGCTGCAGTGGGGCATGTGCGCATTGCCCCTGAAGCACAGACACAGCCCTACCAAAGACTGCGTTGCTTTGGCTGCCCAAGCGACCGCTCCATAGGTGACAATAGGCCTTACAATCATGGTATACAGCCATCTAAGGATACTTGACTTGCATCCCCAGGATCTGGTGGGCAGACGTCTGCATATTTCAGATCGATATCTCAAAACTAAATTATCAGCTCTGCATGCTGATCATTTGTATATATATTTTATAAGATCTATCGAAGCATTGTTAGTCGATAATAAAATTTTGAACTTAAGACTGCTAAAGTAGCTTTTGCAAACATGTCTGCTATGAAGAGACATACAACTTGATATAAACACTTCCAGATTTGTAATTTTATGAAAACTATAATTTTTACACTTCTATTATGATAGTATGCATTTTTAGAAATTTTTTTGTAAATTTTCATCATACTTATAACAAATTGAAAATTTCGTGACTTAAGGTATATAAGTCGCCAATATTCTGCGATATTAATAAATAACAACAGCGAGACGAATAGTCAGCTAATAGCTGTAACACTAGTGGACTACGTGCCGTATGAGTAACATTCAAACAAAAGAGATGTGCACTCCTTTGTGAATTTTTGGAAACTATTCGCATTGCATCATATTCAGCTATTCAGCGGGTGCTGGGGATGTGTCTGTCGCTTTGATCAAAGGCAAGCGTGTAATGTCCTTATGTCCTTAGGCACTCGAATGCGCCGGTACAAGGCAATTTCGGCGTCGAATGCGTGAATGTGTATAAAAGTGCAACAGACTGACAACCTAATAACGGTCTCGCTTCTTCTTCCTTTCGTGGTGCATCGTTTTCACTTTAAAGTAGCACTTACATGCATCCACGCAACTGAAAGAAATATAAAAGCGAAAAAGAAATAAAAAGTAAAACGTAAAACGCCCAAAAAGTCCGCTACTCGTGTACACTCTTCTTTCCGCTGATTTACCGAAAATTAAACTTCCGCCACAATTTGTGGCAAGCAATTTTCAAAGCACACTTTCTTTTTTGGTTTCGTTTTGAAAAGACTTTCCTCGCCGTTAGCACACACACACATTGCAACGCCTTGCGTGCGACGTCTGTGCTGCGAGTGTGTGCGTCTGCTGCTCGTCCCTGCCGCGGTTGTGCCTGCCAATGCGTAGCTGCCGACTACACGGGCATTCTCTTTTGATCTCGTTTTGTTGGTGTAAGCTGGAGACAAGCGACAAGTGTTGGTTGCCGAGTAGGTTATGGCACAGTGTCACTTTTACCTTGGCACTTATGACTGCAAAGAATCCGATAAACGACTTTCAACTGTTTCGTGTAGCTTGTACGCTTCCACACAGCTGTTTACACAACTTGAGATTCGTATGTACATATCCACAATGTAAAAGCTTACGTATTGCTCAGCTGAACTATTGCATTTGAGCGTTAAGATGTGTATTATATTTCCTGATTTTTTGGCAATGTTCGGATGTTATAGAGTTTAAGTTCGGCATTTTTCGTATACGAGTAAGTGAAACCAGCATTTCAATACGGTTTCGAAAGCATGTGAAATACCAATGATAGGCGAGGCTTCGAGATTGTGAATTTCGAAAACCGTTTAAGGCTCAGAAAAGTTTTCGCGCCCACTCTAGGGATAGTTCGTTCATCTCACTTTAGCCATCCATTTTTAAGTTAGATTTAACTTCACACTAGTGCATTTGTTTAGAAAACTCTAAAGTGTTGCACAAGAGAGCAGAGACGTGAATTGATGCATTCTCCAAATGCAATCTTACGCAGTTCGCCGAAAATTGAAATCATTTGTGTTTGATGCGATGTGTCTCAACCACTTTGTTGCTGTTGTTTCCTTTCCACGCCCGAGCACGTTGAATGTGAATATTAAATTGGGTGCCGTTCAGTGGCAGCTGGAAATGACAAGCGAACGCCCGTGACATGCGAACAATGAAGAAAAATAAGTTTTTCAAACTTTATGCATATGCACTTTCACATACACACATACATACGTCAATATCAATATTTGTTTGCTGTGCTTGTGTGCATGTGTTATACATATGTATGTTGGAAATGCGAGAATGCACTTTCTTTGGTTGATTTCCGCTTTTGCGCTCCTGTTTGTTTGCCGCTGCAAGCTCATGTGTCACTCATGCTCAATTTCACGTTCAATTGTCGGTGCAAGCACTCTTACACACGAACACGTATGTATATATGTATATTGTGTACACATATGATGTGCATAGGAGTGTGTATCTCAGCAAACTGCCGCCAATTTGTAGTCTCCGCCTCCTCAGTGCATATTTTTTATGCCACACAATTTGTTGACAGCGAAATCGTTACTGGCTCGCCTTGCCGCTTAAGGCTTTCCATATAAAAATTATGTTTCGAAGAGCAACAACAAATGCACGTCGAATCCATAATGTGTTTTACTAAAATAAAATTGATTGTTTTTAAATTTTGCCGCTGGCTTTTAACTACTTTGGACCGCCAACTAACTGGTAGTTGTACAAAAATTGACACTTTTCCTTAAAAAAATGGTTTCGATTTGTAATATATTGGATAGTCGATAAAGTCTTTTCGTATTTTATCGTTAGATGTCGTTGCAATCATACAAGGTCTGTCGCAAAAGAAACAGAACTTTTTAAATATAACTGTTTCTGGTGGCGCCACCTATTGGTGGGTAATGAAATAAAAAGTTTGATCTCTTGTTGACATTTACGTAAAAATTTTAAGACAATTGGATAACTACAATCGATGTTATCGATCAAAAAGTGACAGCAGCTTTTGGTCATCGGTCGTAAAATGCATTTTGAACAAAGAGCAAACATTAAATTTTGTTTTAAACTTGGGAAAACGTTACTGAAACATTTCAAATGATAAAAAGTTTATGGTGATCAGTGTATCCCGTAGTAATTGCATGAGTGTTTAAGCGATTCCAAAAAGGTCGTGAGGACCTCTGTGACGATCACTGAAAAAAAGTCGTTTTCAGAAGTCAAAAATAAAGACAATGCTGATTTGTTTTTACGATTCCGAGGGTATTGTACACCGAGAATTCGTCCCACCTGGCCAAATGATGAATGCTGTGTTTTACCTTGGTGTTATGAAGCGCCGTGCTCGACCACAATACCGTGAGGCAGGGTCCTGGCGCCTGTTGCACGATAATGCGCCGTGTCATCGGCCGACGCTTGTCACTGATTTTTTGACAAAAAACTCCATACTAACCATTAATCACTCACCCTACTCACCGGATCTGGCACCCTGTGATTTTTACCTATTTGGAAAACTTCATTTGCCCATGAAAGGACACTGGTTTCAAGAGATTTCAGCTACCAAAGGCGACGACCGATATTCTCAAGAGCATGCCGAAAAATGACCTTAACACTCATTTGAAATGCTAATTGACCGGACTAAATGCTGTATCAAAGCACAAGGAAACTACTTTGAATAAAAAAATAAATTTTTGAAAAATATTAATTTTTTGTTGTTTTTTAACAGTCTGTTTCGTTTGCGACAGACCTTGTAATATACTCCAGTGTTATCAATCATATTATGCCACACTATAGCGCGTTGCAAAGGTAAGATTTTAAGCTGCATTTAAGCAAAAAAAAAATTAAATTCGAAGAAGTTGAAAAAAAGTTACAGCTGTTCAAAAATGAGTAAAATAATTGAGAAATTCGTTTTTTTGAAATTTTTGTATAAAAGGGGAGGAATAGCCACGCAAGCCACCAATGAAATTTGTGAAGTTTACGGAGACGAAGCTTATCAGTCTGTAGCACAACAATGGTTCGCTCTCTTCAGTTCTGAAAATCTCGATGTGAAAGATGCACCTCGCTCTGGTCGACTTTCGTTGAAAATTTCGATGAAATTATGGAAAAGATTCACCAGGACCGCCACATAAGCTGCCATGACATCGGTAAGGAACTTAACATTCATCATCAAATGGTTTTAGACCATTTAAAAAAGGCTGGCTACAAAAAGAAGCTCGCTATTTGGGTACCACTTAAATTGTCTGTGAAAAATTTATGGTCCGAATTAACACCTCCGATTCTTTGCTGAAACGAAATGAAATCGAATCATTTCTGTAGCGAATGGTAACAGGAGACGAAAAGTGGATCAAATACGACAATAATGTGCGAAAAAGATCATGGTCCAAGCGTGGTGAAGCTCAACAAATGGTCGCAAAGCCAGGATTGACGTCTCGAAAGGTTATGCTGACTGTTTGGTGGGATTGGAAAGGAATGATCCACTAAAAGCTGCTCTAACCTGGTCAAATGATTGATTCTACATTTTACTGTCAACAACTGATTAGATTGAAGCAACCAAGGGAAAAACGGCCAGAACTTATCAACAGAAAGGGCTTGGTCTTCCATAAGGACAACGCTAGACCACACACATCTTTGATGACTCGGCAAAAACTGGAAGAGCTTGGTTGGGAAGTTTTGATGAATCCACCATATGGTCCTAACCTTGAACCATCAGACTACAATTTGTTTTGGTCGGCGCAGAACTCCTCTTAATAGAGTAAAGTTGGCTTCAAGAGAAGCCTGTGAAAATCACTTGTCGCAGTTTTTCGCCGAGAAATCAGAAAAGTTTTACACTGATGTTTCTAGCGAAAAAATGACAAAAAGCGGTCGCCCAAAATGGCATGTATTTGGTTTATTAAAGTTCATTATACATAAATATAAAAAAATAAGTTGAAGTTTGATTAGAAATACGAAAAGATTTTTTCGACTACTAAATATACGGAAATAGCTCTTAATACCCGACGAAACCGTCTCATAAGCGTAGAGAGTTTTGTTGCTTTCAACAAAATTTACTCCAGAGCGACGAGAGACTTCGACTATTGGAGCAATATTTAGAGTGCAGTGAAGTGTTACAATGATTTTCTGTCTGATTTTGGCGCATTTATCGCTCACAACAGATTTTTCAAGAAAATGTCGCAAAATACTCCTTTTTGCAACTTTAAATGGGACTTTAAATTAAAAGGTGTTTTTCCACAAAGTGCCTATTGAGATTTTCCTCTATTGTTTGCCTAATGCAGGCATCCCTACTTATTTGCCTCGCTCTTCTCGCATTTCTACCTTCGACGTTTCGGTCGTTCTGTTTTTGTGCTGTGAATTCCCGTGCAACACCTTTTTTCTGGGAGAAAAACAGACCGGCAGTGAATTGTTGATTGTTGTTTAATGCATTTTTGTTGCTATTGTTGTGCCATTGTGGCTGATACCGTTGCCATTTTTCAATTTACCATTTCTACTTTATCACTTGGAATCTTCACGTCGCTTTGTGCATGGCTTCAATGTATTCAGCGTTCTCTATTCTCCATTCTCCCAACATTTTTTTGTCGGACTAGATTTTTTCTTTTGATTTCGCAAACTTGTTTTCACCAGCAACAACTGCTGGACATGTGCTTGGCTGTAAACGGCAGGCAAAAAAGATGCGGAGAAGTGGCGGAATAAGGCAAAGCAAATAGTGAAAGCAAAATGAAACTATTGCGCCATTTCTTGGTTCTTGGCAACTGTAACAAGAGACAGTTTGCCCATTTTCTGGCCCACAATCTTTGCGTTGTTGTCCTTTCAATTTGATTTCTTTCTACTTTGAATTCTGTTGTCACCAGTTAGTCGCACTTTTTTCGCCTTGTTTTGCCTTCTTGTGCCGTGTTGGTTTGCCTTTTTTCGTTCGTTTTGCTTTGCTTTTGAACGAGCAAGCCTCACTGGGCGTTGTTTGTGTCTTATTTCTTCCATTTTCTTTTCAGTGGCTTCTGCAATTTGTTGCATTCTCTGCTAGGCATCAATTGTTCGTTTTTGTTGTTGTTACCTGTTACTTGACGCTAAGCGCAAAACATAAAGCTGCTTGTTTTCTTTCTTTCCATTCTTCCGTCCGAACGCTTCCAGCTACATTTTTAGTTAGATAATCCATCTCTGCGCAGTGCGTGTTGTTGTTGTTGTTGGAGCAGTTCTTTGCTTTTGTGGATTTGTGCTATTTTATCACCCACAACTTTATTTGGATTAGAGTGTTCAAATAAATGGAATTCTAAGGAAGTCATTTCTAAGAAGGAATCAGTGGTTCGGTGCGGCTTCCTCGCAAGCCTCATCTACTTTGACTATAATTTATATAGCTGCAGGTGGCCGGATGTGCTTTGACAGAAACTTAGTTTCATCCAATTATTTAAAGCGTTTCAGAAAGTTTGACAGATTGGGGGAGTGTACTTTACGTTCAATTTGCACAAAGTCCAAGTTCGAGAAAAGATGTGATGAGCCTAGGAGGCGAGATATAAGAGAGAAGATCGGGACTAAATCAGGCCCTGCATCATTTTCATAAAATACATTCAAGAATGTCTCGACCGGGGAGTTGACATAGTTTTGTAATTGGAACCTGGATTGGCTTTATATTTCGAGTAAGGCTTGAATTTGTATTCTGTTAAAATTAGTGTATTTTATTATTCCTGCAATAAAATGAACATTTCAAAAATGTTTGCCGACGCCGTTTTTTTCCTTCAATTTTAATAAATATTCTGAACAACGGAAATTTAATTTATATATTTAAAAGCTCTTTTTTGTTGCTTTTGATTCCGTCTTCTGATTACACATTTTCTTTATTGTGTTTTGTTTTGTCTGCGATGAAGTCATAAAAGATTTGTATTGCGGCCATTGGCAACAGCTGCTGGCCAGCTTTTGTGGTCATTATGGGGCTGCTCAATTCGCGGTGTCAAGGACAGTGAGTTTTACATATACATATTTATGTATTTATGTCTGTAAGTGAACTTTTGGACAGATTGAAAAAGTTTATAAATATACAGATACCAGCAAAGATTCTTTCGCTTGGATGTTGTGAATTCATGCGATATTCATAGAGGTTTGCCAGTAATCTACAGTCGGGAGATGTCGATGTCTTAAAAAAAAGTTAAGAATAATCTAGAATGGTTGGCTCAGTAGAGTTAAATGTTATATATTTAAATTTAAAAGTTGAGTTTTTTCTTCAATCGCATTATAGAATTTTCGAGCTTGGTGAATGATTCATCATAAGCATCTAATACTATGCCCAAAAAATAAGGTGACATTTGAATTTAAACTGCGCGCGTCGAAGGATTCGGAGAATTATTTTTGTTTTAGGTTGGTGGTATTGTCAGTCACATTTATGTCAAATTTCATGTCAAAATAATCATTGGTGTTTGAGATACGTGTCGTTTTGTGAGCTGCTAAAAGTGAGTTTTTCGTTTTTTGCGATGTCGAAATTTGTTGAGCAAAGAATTTGCATTAAAATTTGTTTACGGAATCAATTTTCTGCTGCGGATACGTTAAGGTTGGTGCAAAAAGCCTTCGGTAAGCCGGCCGTAAACGTGTCGAAGACGAAGAGCGTCCAAAACGACCATCAACCTTAACCGACGAAGCTCACGTTCAACAAATCAGAGATGTGGTGTTGAAAAACCTTCGATTAAGAATTAGAGACCTTGCTGATGAAGTTGGCATATCGAAAGGCTCAGCCAATACCATTTTGAAGGATGTTTTGGGCCTCAAGCCCGTCAAATCTCGACAGGTACCGAAAACATTGAATTTTTTGGAAAAAAGGCGTTGCGTTGAAGTGTGTGAAACGATGCTTTCCGACTACCAGGGTGTCATGAAACGCTTACGACCCCAAAACAACCGATCAATCGAGCGAATATCGATCCAAAAGAGAGCCGAGACCAAAAAAATCGCGCCAGAATCGCTCAATAATCAAGGTAATGTTGACTGTTTTCTTCGATTACCGTGGTGTTGTGCATTATGAATTCCTTGCAACCGGTCAAACAGTCAACAAGGAATATTATTTGAACGTTATGCGTGGTTTGCGTAACGCTAACCGCCTAAAAAGGCCGGAATTGTGGAAAGACAATTCTTGGTTTTTACACCACAATAATGCACCATCCCATACTGCCTTCGTAATTCGTGATCATTTCGCCAAACCCACAACCATATCGTTCCGCAACCACCGTATTCACTTGATCTGGCGCCGTGCGACTTCTGGCTGTTCACCTAGCTCAAAAGACCGCTCCGGGGACACCGTTTTTATACAATAGAGGAGATTCAAGCTGCCGCGAAGACGGAACTGAAGGCCAGTGACTACAACCGGTATTTCGAAGATTGGAAAATCCGTTGGCATAAATGCATTGCATCGAGTAGGGGATTACTTTGAAGGGGATGAAATTGATTTGGAAAATAAATATAGCATTTTCAAAATAAATACAATGTCACCTTATTTTTTGGACACAGTAGTATTTCGAATGCTTTCCTAAATTTTGTCCATTATTTTTCTCAAATGAAAAAGTCACCCTTACAGTTCAGTTGGCTTGCAAAGCATTGTTGAAGTGAATTAAATGGCGCGCATACTTCTCGGAACCTATCATGCCCCAACCACAAGCGACTACTAAAGAGCAAACAGCAGATAGGAGGCTGTCTGCATGAAGGGTGTAGTGAGAAATTAAGCCTAAAAAGTATTTATTGAATGGTAAACACAAAATAAATCTAAAGGAATAAGCTCAAATATTGTATTTGTATGTGTGTGTGTTTAATGCCTGGGTGTCTGTTGTTGAACAAGTGTTCAAGAATCATCTACTCTGCTTGTGTAACAAATACACACTCGCTGATGCAAATAAATTATTTCCAATAATCCACAATAAAGCCGTTTTTACACATCATAAACTTACTGTTATTTACACGCACGCTCACACCAACGCAGCTGCAGCTGGGCATGAGGAGTGATGGTTTTTGTGGCAATATTGATATCAATATCCTTGGATGCAACTGGTGCTTGTTTTAATGGAGATCTTTGATACTTTAAGGCGATATAAATTGTTATACAGTCAAGCCTTGACAACAGTAAGCTTTGTATAATTCAATTCATGTTCGACTACATACATGTTCTTGAGCGTTTCTTATGCCTCAGAGTGCCCCGTAAAGTTGGATAATTCTAACAGATTTGCGCAATAAGGGAAATTGCCAGTTAAGCAAAAGTTTGTTTTATTTTAAGATGGCTTTTTTACGACATTCAATCATTGACTTAAGCTTTTATAATTCATTGCTTTTTGCGCCTAAGTTGATGGTCCAAGGCTAAGACTCCAGGAAAACAATTTTTCTCTTAAGTAAGGCATAGGTGGCACATATCCAGGTTTGACTGCACTACGAAGTATACAAAAATTTGTACATAACGTTGCCATATTTATTTTCTTACTTACATTAACTGCTGTTAAGGCTGTTGAATTAATAAATGCGAGAGCGTGCTTATAGCGTGAGTAAAATGTTATACGAAGGAGTGGGGTTGCTCGAAATGTAGTTAAGCAGCAGCAATTCATTTTTTTGCTGATACTCAACTTCGATATATTTTAGTACTTGTGCTCCGAAGCAAATAAATTTCATAATTTTAAATATTGAGTCTATTTAACCAAAATTTTCGATCCTAGTACCTATAGCCGACTTTTTTCCGAAAATATCGGTCAATGTGTGAGATATTTAATTGAAATTCGAAGATGATCCTTTCCTGATAGTCATAAGTCTGTGTACAACAAATGGGTTGATTCGGTTCATTACTTCCCTTAACTTTTATGTACCTAATAACTATAAAGAATTTTGAACTTCCGGTGACTTTTGCCAGGTGAGTTATCTTTATAAAAGTGAGAGAGCGTGTTTTTCTTATAACCGTGAATATCAGCTCCATATAACTAACAGGCCTTATGTACGTGACGATACTTCCCAGGCTTTAATCTTTGCAAGTTGCAAGAGTGTGAAGATGCTCGCTTATAACCTCGCTTATATTCATACTTGTTAAATTTTTATAATTTGCACAAAATTTAGAACGAGTAATTTAGTGAAAATATATAAAGCCTTAAAGCTGCGCTGGCCTTTGAAGTGTGAAACTCGATGGAGTAGTAAGCGAAAAAGAGCAAAGGCTTTGATTCAAATTTGAATGGCCCATAAATTGAATTGCTTGCAAATTTTTACTCATTTGCTTGTAAGTGTGAACAGCGTGCGTATGCGTTTTTGAATAATCTTCAATTCGAAATTGTATGGCAAGTAGTTGTGCCAGCCAAATTTTCACCATTTATGTGTTTGTAAACACCAACACCCTTTCCGCTCCGCTTGAGTTGCGATTTGTGGTAAGAATTGCCAAAGCTTCATCTGAGCCGCAGTACTCTCGTGTCAATTGAAGCATATAATTTAGCATTTTTCATAAATTGGGCTATTTAGAGAGACACACAATAAATGTGTCATTATACAGGGTGTAGCCTGTCAGTATTTAGTAACAATTAAACACAAGCTTAACAGTAAAACGATACAAAGAAAATTGAATAAAACATTTTGTTCAAATCAGACTATGTATTTAAATTCTTGAGTTCTTGCTTCTAATTTTATAGTGTAAGCCCCTGTTTTTGCCTTGTTAAAGTAAAAAACAAAACGCACAAAAACGAATATGCATACACGATTGGATAGATATGCCTAAAGGCGGGCTGTATACACATGAGAAAGTTAAAACTTACATTTTAAATAAATGCCCAGCAGAGAAATGCTGATTTCGGAATGTTAAAAATATAAACACTTCTCCCAAGTGAAGATATCCTGTAGACTTGTTTCTCTGATAAACCCCCCAGTTTGTTACTATACGAAGTCTTGCCTTGGTAGTTAAAAAGTATGAGAAAGAGTTTTCAACTGCAGACAAAATTAGCAAATTACTTCCAGGTTGTAAGTTAGGTTAGTTAGTTAGTCTGGTAGGCTAATGGTTCACGCATAGACCAGTTTTGGGCCTTGGCGATACCAGATGAAACTCAGTTACTTGGTCCATGAGTAGTAGTCAAACTTTAGGATGCCTGTATTTGACGCGAATTTCCACAGACTCTGTGGCCGCACTATCGAGACTTCGTCCAGTGTCCCAGTTTGGGCCCCCAAATGCTTAAAGCGTAGTCTTGTCAATGTACTTGCCAGAGATGCTCTGGGTTATATTCTTACATTTAAGTTATTCTAAGCAGAAATTCGCAAAAATGTTAGCAACTTGAAACGATTCGCTTTGGGGCTTGTGCGATTTCCTACAGGGTGTGTGCCAATTTGTGGTGTGCTAGTCATTTGCTCAGCGCACTGCTTGCGTGTCAATTTATTTTGTGATGGGATGACAGTTCAAATGAATTCTTCAAAAAAATATAAAAAAATTGGTGAAACTCTGCTTTTATTATCTGCTTGACATATTGTTAGACATTTTAATAGAGCGACGGAAAATTCAGAGAAAAGTTATAAGACAATTTTGCAAAGAGTGCATTTTTTATTTTCTATGTTTTTTTAGCTGCTCGGATGTAGTGAGGTTTCTAACATCTCCTATTGATTTTAAAGGGTTGGAATTCTATAATTTTGTTTGGGGAATTTTGAGAGAGAATACTGTCTTCGAAAATCTCATTGGTATTTTAGATAAACTTTGCATGGAAAGTTAACTCATAGTCAGTTTTCAGCATTAATCGTGTGTTATTCTTTTGAAACTTATTCCAAAACTGGGGCTCCAATGACAACATTTAAAATTTTGATTCTTCTCACAGACACTTTACGCTGAGAACTAAGTTCTAATTAATCTGTACTAGATAGATAGCACACATCAATTAGTTTAGGGAACTCCCCCAAAAGAAATCGGTTCGTTTTGCGGCATAAACACTTGGAAATTCTTCAAAAGCCTTAATTGGGGGGAAAGAAACCAGCATTTGCTCTGGTGTTGCTTTGGTGGGCGGCGCTTGTCTAGTGTCACCCTGAGGCATATCATTTCCTAAAAACAGTCGCCGCTAACTATTTGCTTGCCCTCTCACTTTCAGTCAAAGTTTGCATAAATTTTGCATATTTCCGCCGCGCCAACGCGGCGCTGTGTGTTGCAGTTGTTGCTTGCGCGAAAATACCCAACTGAATAAGTGAAAGTTCAAAGGTGAAGTGCTGTCGTTGGCATGGCTTATGCCAACTTTTAATTTGCGTATAACAACAACAATAACGCAAATAAATGCGAAAGTGAAACGAGTCGAAATGACAACTGTCACCAACAACTTTCTGCTTATGCGAGGCGATGCTGGTGGCTGAACAGCGGCGGTCGCAACTCGCGGCCTCGGCGCCTTTATTCAAGTTTAATTTGCTGCTCTTCGCATTTACGATGCGTTGACTTCATTAAAAGTGCGAAAAGCAATTAATTAAATCTCACTTCAAAAGCGAATATGAATGACGTGGCTATTAGTCGGCAGATTACACACACACACAGACGCGTGTCTACGCCAGTGGTTCTAATTTTTAATTTCTGTATTGTAAGAGTTAGCTGCACTACTCACCAATTATTGTGATGAGAATCAGCAGGCCCAGCACCACCGACGTGCTGCCCATACGCAGCAGTTCGCCGAAGTCCTCGTCGCCCACGGTCGCATTGCCGCTAGTGAGATTCACCATGCTACCATTCATAAGGTCACTTCCGTTGTTGTCGACGTCATTGTCGTCGTCGTTGGCGAAGAGCACGCTCGTGCCGTTCCCACTGGTGTCCAGCAGCAGTGTGTCGTTGATTAGCATTGCGCCAAGGCCGACGGCTACGCCGCTAAACAGGTTCTCCGCAGCCGTCGTTGCTGTCGCTGTGGCAGCCGCCTTGGCAGCGGTCAGCACTGTGGTGGCAGTTGTGGTGAGGGTGGCGCTAAGCGGTGACGTGGCGAAGGAGGCGGCGGCCGCCATGCTATGTTGATGACGATGGAGATGTTGTTGTTGTCGCGGCATTTGCTGCAAATTATGATTGCTGCTGTCTGCGTGGCTGCTGCGGCTGCTCCCTAATGCGTTGTGGGCGGCGTGGCCCGTCGTGCTGAGCCCAAATCCTATTATGGCGGCTGTCGTCGCCGCCACGGCTGTGGCAGTGGTCGTGGTGACGTTGAGCGCCTTCGCAACCATTCGCTGCTGCAGGCTGTCTTCTTCTTGCTCTTCGTATTGTTGTTGCTGGAAGCTAAATGGAAGCATATTATGTGTTGGTGGTGGCGGTGGCGGTGTTGGTGGCGATGTTTTGGGCCGTTTTGTAGGCGCGCCGCCGATGGGCGTGCGCCTGTAGGTGCGGTGTCTGCTATTGCTGCGTTTGTGGCTGTGGTTGCCACCGGTGCTGAGCCGCTCTGCGTTGACGCTGGCGGAGAAGACGTACGCGCTGCTGCCGCCGCCGCTGCCGTCCGCAATGAAAATGTAGTCGTGCGCATCTGCAAATAATGAGAATTGAATAGAATTGGTGCAAGTAGAAGTAGGAGTTTCGCCTACTCTTCCTAACATCATCTCAAGTAACAAGAATAGAACTAAGCTGAAATGAAAGCGACAACTTTCCACAAACGCTGGTTGTTTGTTGTACCTGCAAACATGTCTGATGCTTATTTACTCGATCTCGCGCAGTGAGTCGATAGAGAGAGTCAAGCGAATATTTGGAAAAGGTTACCTTTACTATATTAGTTGGTAGGAGAGCCTGGTTTTTGGTTCATAGAAGCAAAAATGACCCAAAAATAAAGAAATAAAATCAATACAACATTCCACCTTTTTTTAGGCTGCACTGTACATACTCAATTGTCATCTATCCATTTTCGATATGTTTTCTATTATATTCTTTTCCAAACAAGCTTCCTTTTTAGTTTTCATTCTTCTTTATTTCAAAAAATATCT
This sequence comes from Bactrocera correcta, assembly GCA_027475135.1. Taxonomy (NCBI): domain Eukaryota; kingdom Metazoa; phylum Arthropoda; class Insecta; order Diptera; family Tephritidae; genus Bactrocera; species Bactrocera correcta. Next base: position 21,869,530 of record CM050323.1, read on the forward strand.
ATGGATTACAAATATAACCACAAATTATTGGCTCGGGTTAAACTTGTACTTTTGGCTCGGCACCAGAGCGCCGCCACTGACCGGAAGATGTGCAGAAGTAAAACAAACTCGATTTTGCCAACATTTTGGGGAATTTAGCCAGCCGAAATAGGAAATTTCTGACTTTAATCTTTCATTTGTGGTTATGCTCTGGTGTGTGTGTGTGTTTGCATTTCTGTGCAGCCACAAATTGACAGGGCAACACGCACACATGCATGCGTACGTTAATTTCAAATGCTGTAAATTCACCGGAGCGTGTTGGCGTTTCTGCTAGTTGCTGCTGCCTTGAATGGAAAAAGGACGAAATTTCATTCCTGTCTGCAGTTGTGCGTGGAAAATAACTGAATATTTTAGAATTTGTGTATTTAAATGCATTTGTTGGCGTTAAGGGATTTTTTCCGGTCTTAGTTTCCGGATAGTTGCAGGAAATAGGTACACCGTGGTGCGAACTTGCATAAAGCGAGCACAAAATATTTTATTAATATTTGTGGGAATGCATTTAAAGCGCTTGTCTACGATTTTGTTGGCGAAAACTAAGCCAAAAAAGAAGAGAGAGACTTTTTTTTACTATCTAAAGCCAGATAGAAGCGACAATGTTTCGTATAATTAATTATTTATCCTTCATTGGTGGTTCTGGGTGGTGTTTGGGTCCATTTTACCAAATTTTTAAATTTTGCATCAGTAAAATCGTTTTTTCGTATATTTAAGTTCAACGTTTAACTCTCATACGATTCTCTGAGCTTCCAAATATACCAGTTTCAACTTATTTTCAAATAATTTTTGGTTTTTTCGTCAGTTTAGTAGATTTCGAAATTTTTCGATTTTTTTGCGACTCACCTTTAAGTTTTGACATATTTGCGAGACTGCCGATGCGCGGCGTTGTTGTTGCGACAACCACCGACCGTTGCTATCTTTCCACTTTATGCACTCGCTCACCTTTTTATTCAATTTCTTTTGTATCTATTGCGTTTTTAGGGGATTCATGAGGTTAACCAGATGTTTTAAAGTTTTCGGCATGACCTACACACACACACGTACATTTTTACACGAACAATACATACACATATGTGTGTTATACTCAAAGTGATTTTTTTTTTTCAAACAATTTGGTTGCGTATACGCCCTGCATTGCCAGAGCAACGGTAGCTTACTTTTCGCGCATATCATCAAAAGCACCGATACCTACAATAACAACAAAGCGTTGACAATGATCACAAACGAGCGCCACAATTGGCAGCTACGCACCGTTACACAGCAATTGCGGCAACATTGAGGAGGCGCGCCAACAAAGGGCTTAAGCGCGCTGTGCTTGTGTGTGTGTGTGAATCGCTCACTCAATGAGTTGGCCACATTTCGCAAGTGGACGCCAATCATTGCAATGAGTGGATGAAAGTGCTGAATTGAACGCACTCCAATAACACTGCTTGTGGCGACATGTATGCGCATACACACATACACAAGCACGAATACCTACGTATATATGTTTATGGGCATGCACTTGCTGTAGGCCCTGCTTGTACATATGTGGTGACGTGCGTGCGAGTGTTGGTGCGGGTCTGTTGCGCGTGGTGGCGCTTTACGCAAATTGCCAGCAAATGCTCCACTTAGCGGTCGAGTGACGACAGACAGCTGTTGGCGCACGAAAACACACACACACAGCCACCAGCGCAAAATGGAATGCGCAGCAACGCTTTTGTCACGTGAACTGACGCTTGTGAATTTACGGCGCAACCCTTTTCGCTCTGCAAAGTTTCTTTTATATTTTGCAGTTTTCATTTTGTTGTTGTTCCTTTAGGGTTTATTTCGGCGGGCTTATTGTTACGCTGCTCGGTGCGCTGATTGCTTCGCTGCCGCTGCGTGGCGCTAGGTTACCTTTGTAATATTAACCCGGCAATATTGTATTACTTCGCTCGTTGTTGACGGGTTAGCCCTGCTCGCTGACTTAAAGTTCGCTCCTTTGGCAAAGAGTGGGATTATTAATTTTCTGGCGCTTAATAAATTCTAGCAGATTCGAGCGAATTGTATACCATACAACAAAGAGACGTATATTTTTTGGGTAGTCGAAAAAGTCTTTTCGTGTTTTGTTAATAGATGTCGATGCAGTTGTATATCTCCAGTGCTACCAATCACATTGTGTCATACCATATAGTGTTGGAAAGGTGAGATTTTAAGTTTCATTTAACCACAAAAAAAAAAGAATTCGGGGAAGTTGAAAAAAAGTTACGTTACAAAAAGTCATTAGTCCAAGCGTGGTGAAGCCAAGCAAATGATCGCAAAGTCAGGATTGGCGCCTCGAAAGGTTATGCTGAGTGTTTGATGAGATTGGAAAGAAATCATCCATTTGGGCTTCAGCCTGTCCGAACGATATTATCTACATTTTACTGTCAACAACGGAAGATATTGAAGCAAGCAATCGAAAAAAACGGTCAAAACTGATCAACAGAAAGGGCTTCGTCTGCCATCATGACTCAGCAAAAACTGGGAGAGCTTGGCTGGGAAGTTTTGATGCATCCACCATATAGCCCTGACCTTGCAACATCGGACTACCACTTCTTCCGGTCAATGCAGAACTTTCTTAATGGAGTAAAGTTGGCCTAAAGAGAAGCCTGTGAAAATTACTTGTCGCAGTTTTTCGCCGAGAAACCAGAAAAGTTTTACACTGAAGGAATAATGTCTCTAGCGAACAAATGGCAAAAAGTGTCAATCAAATCGTACATATTTGGTTCATTATAAATATAAAAAGGAATAAGTTGGCAGTTTGATTAGAAATACGAAAAAACTTTTTCGACTACCCAATTTAATCCCTGAGGAGGCCTGAATAATTGTCTCAGAACTGTGCTTCTGTTAATGGAATGCTCCTCAGAGTTATGCCATAAACTTTTTGAAGATTATAAGGGTCTGTTTCATGTCGGACCGAACCCGACTTAAAAAAGCGATGTGTTCAGAACCAGTTAATCTTAGTCAGCGAGCATATAAAACAAGACAGTCAGGAGAAAGGATATAATAAGTGGAAATGTGCTAAGTTTATTGAAGTTCTTATGTAAGAAAATAATGATATTTTGCCTGCCGATTTCGCGCTTTCACTATATAAAAATTTGTTAAGCTTGTCTGCACTACGTTTTCTTCTGTTCTTCTTCTATTCTTTTTTCTATAGGAATTTCCGTTTTCGTATTTTTGTTTCGCCGTTATTATTTGCATTTTAAATTTCACTTTCTGATTTTATTTTTTGACATTTTTCGTATGCCGTTATCTGACAGCCGGTTAATGCTTGACCTTTCTTTTGGCTTCTCCACACAAATACCGTTATGAGGTGGTGAAGGCAGGTGCAGGGTTGTCGACTTCATTGTATTTCTGTGTGTGCCATCGTGGGGCTACGGGCCCCACATACGCCAGAGCTGCCATTTGCGCGAGTATCTGGAAAGAGTAAAGAAAAGCGAAATTAGATAATGGAAATTCAGCAAAATCTCGCAGATATCTTCTGGAATTCGCTCGCTTATATACTATACGTGCAATCATATTCATATCTACCTATGTAAGTAGCACTGTGGTTGTGCAGATATGTGTGGCGAGTGTTGGTAAATGTTCGCATTTGACGTTCTGGGGTTTACGCACGATTGGTTTATCTACGCGAAGGCGCACACGCACACTTATACACACACACTGCGGTGCCACGACTAATTCGTGGCATAAATATTTGTTCCTCCAAATTGGGTCATGACATTTGCGCATATTCGGAATTCAATTATATTATATTGCGTTTAATGGGAATTGTAATTAACACGCGATTGGCGAGAGGTCGCATTCTAAAACAAACAATGCCGTAGCCAACAATGGCGGATTGTTCGATTTCGCTGGCGCAATTGAGTGCCGCTGTGTGGGTGTATTAGTATACGAAGGCATTTCTGAGCTGTAATTATGAATAAAAGGATTATGTTCGAGAATTGAATGAAGGGCTAATGGACTCTATGAGTTATGTCCCACAAATACATTAAATTTTGATTAACGATTACAGATAAGAAACCATAAGTGTTTAGCAAAAGCTTTCTTAAATTAAATATCAATGATATTAATAGTGTGTACCGCCAACTAAGTGAGATATATTTTATATCAGCGCCGAGTAAATCACACTAAGCGCTTCTAATTTTCTGTCTGCTTTCTTAACGAAAAATGTGTTTGCGACTAATTGACATATTTTTCTTTAACGGCGTAATTGACATTCATTTTTGTAATTCAGAATAAAGGTAAACCTAGTCCGTAAACAACATGATATATTCCTGGTAAAAAAAAAACAAGTGTTCTTTATAGAAAATAAGGAGATGTAGATAGATATTGATACCACTGTGTTCAAGTATAGTTATCTGGTTAGGACTGAGATTAGAATGACTCTCCTTCTGTCACTATTTGAATTTTCTGTTGAAGAGGAGGCTAATGTATGCTTCAAAGACACAGACATTTTCGAGACTTCAGAAGTTACAGGCGTTATTTACGCTTATTTCCGTGGATACACTTAATTCAATAATAAAATAATGTCAAAGGCCAGATTACAATTCCATTCAGTATTCACAGTCTATTAGGCTAACAAGGTGATATGCGTGTGTATGCACGCATTTCTGTGGCAAGTGTTAACACGACACCATTAAAATTGAACGCAGAAGAAAAACATGCGGTTTTGAGCCTTCATTTTATTTAATTTGAGCGACTTGATTGTGGTAACGGAACTCAAAAGCTAAATATCTGATATTAAAAACTCTGCAGGCAGTCAATCAATAGCCACCCCAAAATACGATGAAAGTTGGAGTGAAGGCTCGAACCGCATACACGAGCAAATTCGCTTTACTCGTTAATGCATTTACATATTACGTATAACAAAGGGTGATCCATGTTGATGTTTCTTATTAAAGTCAAATTTCAATTAGGCTGTTTTTTTCCATGCCTTTTTTAAAAAATTTTTGTTCTACTAAGTCTCATACTGTCCATCCGTTGAGTACAATTTTCGGTGACTTGTTCAAGCTGGTAACTTGCGAGTGACACGCGTGATGTGAACATGATGGTTTGCTTCAAGGCTTGATTCGAAGCGGAATTGTCCGCATATACCTTAGAGTTTATTTCCCACAGTGGAAAGTCTAACAGTGTGATATCACACGATCAATCGGTCTGGCCCAAAACGTGAAAATATCTGCTCACCGAAGTGGTCTTTCAATAAATTCATTGATTGATGCGATGTGAGGGAAACGGCGCGGTCTTGTTGAAACCAAATCGCCGAGATCACCAGCTTCAATTTCAAGTATTAAATAGTCGCTTATCATGGCGCGATAACGTCGCCATCCACAGTGACATTCTCACCGGCAAATAATGGATTCTTCCGGCTCAGAAATTACACCAAACCGTTGTTTTTTTCTAGATGAAATGACAGCTCTTGAATCTTTTCAGGTTGCTCTTCGAGCAAATGTGCCAATTTTGTTTGTTTACATAACCATTGAGCCAGAAATGGGCTTCATCGCTGAACGAAATTTGGCTCGAAAACGTCGTATCTTCTTGGAACCCTTCAAGGGCCCATATACCGAAGCGATGTTGTTTGGAGGGGTCGAGCAGTTTTAGGTGCTGCGTCAAGTCGTTCTACTCGGCAGTCCGAGTTTCTGCGAACGGCGCCGAATCGACTCTCTATGGTCTTCTTCAACAGTGTCAGCTACGACTGCTATATTTTCTTCACTGCGTGCTGTGCTACTCGGTCGAATATTAGCCTAAAACAAGATGACAGCTTGACATGACTCACGCGTTACCTGTCAAAAAATGTCTGTTGAAAAAAGTCCCTCTACTTGGATCACCCGTTATATAATATATGGTATGGTAGATATGTAGCTTGCAAATGATTTTGATTATGTGCGAAAATAAAATTTGCAAAATGCGATGAAATTTTATGAATAAATCCGCCTGATCATTATTTTCTATCGGACGAAGTGCTAACTGTGCACAGTTATTTCACGCACACACACTCGTGCATATATATACGGCGCTGTGGGCGAGCATATCCACATGAACTGTGTGTTGCGCAAGTAATTTTGCTTTTGCAAAAATGATTGTAATTTTAAACGGGACATTATGCCGTTTAATGAGCCAAATGAATTGATCCTTTTATATTTAAATTTGCGCTTCCATGGTTAGTGAGGGAATAAACGAGAATTGGCATATAAAACGAGGCGACAAATAAATGATTTTAAAATTCATTTCTGATTGCGTGTTGGTCGAAGTTTTTGTATTTGTAATTCACATTGCGGTTTTACAAATAATAAAATAGAATTTCGCCTGTGAAATTTTTTGTTGTTGTTATACAAACAAAAAAATTTAAATTTTTTTGCATCTAAAAATAATATAATAAGAGCATTATATAGCTCTCTGAACAGGAGTAGAAAAAAAGCAGGTTATAATGAAATAGTATGGCATATGCTTTAAGTCTACAAGTTCATACAAGGGTACGTCAGCGTGGTATCAAACTGAAATGAGTTTATAATAATTATCAGGTGGCACAAAATTATTCTTAGGCTCTCGTCTTCAACGTGTTTGGCTGATAAAAGGCTTTCATGGAGAACAAATATTGAGGAGAGAGTAAGGAAGGCTGTAGGGAAGCTATAGGGAAATGTGAGTAAAGGTAGTTTTTGGCTACACTAAAACTTACTCATGCCGATAATATTCTATGGCATATTAGTCGGTAGAGGGCGCTCAAAAAGGTTACACTTGCTAGAAAGCTTGAACTAGTCCAAAGAGTGACTCCCTGCGGTATCTCCGGTGCACCAACAATAGCAGTTAATGCATTTAAACATAGCATTCGAGGACATCGACGGCAGATATAATGTTGCGAAATATGCCCTTAAAGGCTCAGCCAAGTTGGGTATATGAAGGTGTCTGACAAAATTTTACAGAAAACTTGAATAACTGCGTCGCAGATGCTATTCGTGGTGGATTTTTCTCTGCTCACATACCGAAGAGGGAGATGTGGATGGGCAGAAGTCGCTGGAGAGGAGTCGCAGTGATGTTTTTCACGAGTGGGTCGAAGCTAGGAGGGAAGATTGGAGGGGAGGTTTCTGTAAGGAGTTATCCATCAATCTTAGAATCTTAACTTTAGGCTAACGAATCTTTACTGTAGTGTTTTTTATGCAGAAGAGGTAGACGTATTGAAGGAAGTGCAGCTTCTTTCACGGAGGTGATGCGCCAAAAAGCTAGTCAAATTCAAAGCTAGCCGATGAGTGTCTGACCTCAACGAGCAAAAATAGTAAGGCTTTGTTTATAATTTTAAAGTTCTTATTTTTTTAATCTATTTCGTCCTCTCAAAGTAATCTCCCTTCGCCCCAATGCACTGGCGCCAAAGATTTTTTCAATCCCCGAAACTGTTGTTAAAATAAATTTCTGGAATAGCCGGCAATGCGCGTAGCGATTTTTGTTTAATGTCTTTAATTGGCTCAAGCCCCGAGGTATTCGTTTGAGTTTACTGAATAGACAGAAGTCGCACGGCGCTAAATCAAGCGAATATTGCGGTTGCGGCACAATATCGGTGGTAAATTTGGCGAAAAACTTAAGAAGAGTCAATGTAGTAGACGACGACGCATTTTCGTGTTGCAAAAACCAATGGTATCGGCTCATAATTTTCTCCTCATTTTAGGAATAGCATCGCGCAAATAGTATTCCTTATTGACAGTTTGGCTGGTCGGAAGGAATTCAGAGTGCCTTGAAATCGAAGAAAAATGGTAACATAACCCAGATTTGTGACTTGCTTTGACGAGATTTTTTCTCTTCGGCTTACTTTTGCCACGATTTCCGGGTTGCAAGCATAGATTCAGAACTCATCGCCAGTAATAATTCATTTCATTACTTCCTGATAGTCGGAAGGCATTGTTTCACAGACGTTTTTCGTAAAAATTGAGGGATTTTGGAACCAATCGTGCTTTCAAATCTCTTAGGCAAAATGGTTTTCACTGATCCTTCCGATATTCTTTTATTTATTGACGTGTTGATCATCAGTTGATGTTGATGGCAGTCTTGGAGGTGATTCGTCCTCACTTGCTCGCCGCAAAACAAATTTAGTTTCGCACACAAAATTGAATGGAACTTCTTTGTTAAATAATTTCACTCATCGTAAAAATCGGCGAAGGCAATTTATATACTTCAGAAATATATATAAAGTTCAATGTCACTGACAATAATACCAACATAAAAAAAAAATCGCGTGAAATTTAAATTAAATAGTTTTTTTTTGCCACAGTATTACATTGCTTCCCAATTATCTATTTTTTAACATTTTTTTAGAAAAAAATTTTAACAGATTTCAACAATTGCATTCATAAATTAAATATTTTCAATTAAATTTTTTTTTGATTACTCCAAATATTTGAAATTGATATGCGCATAATATTTAACTGTTTATAATTTTATTAAACAATTTTCATTTATCGTCGCAGAAATTAATTGCGAAAGCGGTTGAGTGCGAAATTCATTGGTGCGCGAAAAGTTTATTGTTTTAATTTCGGCGATGGCGGAAAGACGGGCGAAAGCGCACCAACGAAGTATGCTCCACTCCGGAGCAATTCATTAAGCCACATATGTATGGCGGATTAAATATATTTACTTTTGTATTGTTGTGTGTAAGTTGGATAACGTGTGTGGTCCGTTTTGGCACCTTGCCACTTTCGTTTCGACGTTGCGTGAACTTTTTGCAACACACACCTGAAGGTCGGTCTCCTTCATTTGGATTTCATAGCCTCAATTTGAAAATTTTTTCTCGCTACAGAACAAATCCAATTAAAATGATTTACAATGTTCGATGTGTAGAGTTAAATTGAAAATATTGTCTGTACTCTGGGGATGCTTCGGTTGATATTTGCGGAAAGACTAAGAAAGTTCCAACGGCAAAAATATGACCTAGATTTGTTGTATCCACGAAAGATAGTCACTCGAACGTCCATACTTTTAATAAGTAAGAATTCTTTTAGAATTTCTTCCAAAATCGGATTCCAATTGAAAACTTGCAGGTTCAACTCATTCGGTAGGCACTTCGCTTTAATGCTTCAGTTAAATAAAGTTCCCTATATTTTGGGCAGATTGAAACCGGCGCTTTAATTTTTCCAGAATTCATCACAAGTTGGTATTTCCAACTGCTGGGAAAAGAGTATCTCCTTCTTCACTTTGCTCTTCTCTGCGTTGTTGTAATTTTTAGTGTTCGTGCCCTGTCTTTTGGACTGCTGGCTCGTTGCGTACGTTTCAATAATTTAACGCAATTTTTGCAATTACACGCAATCACTTCCACCATAAATAAACCGCCCTACCAAAGAGCTGCTGCTCCGTGCGTGCTCCATGTTCTGGCTCTTCTTCTCGTGTTTCTTTATTTCTGCGTGTGTGCGTTGCGTGTAGTGTTGCTGCTCTTGCCGTGTGGTGCTTTATTGCAATTGTTGTTGTTGTTGTATAATATAGCGCAGAATTACAGCGCGATGGTTTTCTGGGCTCCAACGATACCATTGCTGTCATTTTTCGGTGGCCCATAAAATGTCGCCGCAGTTTTTTCTTTTGTCGCACAGCGGCAAGACGGCGGAACGGCAATATGGCAAGGCGGCAAGACAAAAAGAGTGCGGCTCCCATATGAGAACAAGCAGCAGTGAGAAAGGCAGCAACATGGGCCACAGCCGCGGGCTGGACGTGTAGAGGATGCGAGGTGCGCAAAAGGCGGAGACACTTGAGACTTTCTCAAAGGAAAGTATACGGGAAAAGAACGAAAGTGGGAAAAACAAAACAATGCAGAATGTAAGACAACAAAGTTGGGGATAAAAGTAAAACATTACAGCGCGGCAGTTCGCTATAAAGAGGAAAGCGGAAATATTCGCTCGGCGTGTGACTAACAAAGCGTGCGGCATGCGGCAAGAACAAAGCGACTGCTGATGGCGCGGGCAAGTCACTTCCATCTCCTTCAGCACGACATCTTCAGCGGCACAACTATTAAAGTTGCTTTCAGCATTCTGCTGCAAGTGCGCATTTGTGGCACAAGTAGCAACTACTTAGCGCGGCAAAGCTGTTTGTATTGTTGGCTGCTCGGTTGGTCGGCTACTCGCTTGCCTGCCTGCCAGCTGGCTTACTAGCTGACGTGACTACTCCACTCGCGTGGCAAGTTGGCAGTTGGGCTGCTGCATGCAGACAACATTTTCCATCTTTGCCGGCAGCCACTCTTGCAGCGGCACCGTAGGCGGTGTTATTGTTTTTCACTTCCGGCATCACGCTCTTCGCTCATTTCCGCTTCCTTCACTATCAAGCGTATATCGTCACTTCGATGTGTGTGAGTGTGAGTACATATGTATGCATGTGTGTTCATGTAAAGTTGTGTGTAAGGAAGAGTGGAAGGAAAGCTGAAGACGAGTTACCTTCTTTCCACAAATTGTTTGAATTCTTTAACTAATAAGCTTTTTCAAACTGTAAACTGTATACATGTGTAGTTACATATATATTACACCAGACCTCCACACAAAGTGAAAATTGATATTCTGCTACATTGAAGATAAAAAAAATTTGTTTAATCAGATCGTACGCATTTTGGTTGATTTTGACGAGGTTCGACAAAACGTTTTGAGTCAAGTGATTTCAAACATCTTAGTTTTCAAAAAAGTTTTTCAATTAATATGATTTTTATACTCTTGCAAATGTTACGACCTGACATAATAGTTTTGTTCAACTTAAGGTTAATTGTATCACCTAAAACCGATCAAGATTGGAGTTTAAGCAAGTGAGGCAAGGCAGAAGGGATTCGTTTGCATTTGGCTCAAGTAGTTCAGACTTTCGGTCTTTGATCAAGTATCTTCTGGTTAGCCAAAGAACATCCGTTTGAAGGCGGGCTAAAGGTAGAAGGCGGAACATCCCCTCCACAGGGTTTTGCGCTGGGTTTGAGACCCGCCACGAAAAAAGCGCCCCCAATGGTCTCGGATGAGAGGGACATCCCTCTTGAGACGACCATGGCAAACGAAATAAGGATTACGATTTGAGGGCATGCAGCTGGAACATCCGGTTCCTTAATTGGGAAGGTGCCACTGCCCAGCTGGTTGATGCCCTCGTTAGAGTGAAGGCTGACATCTAAGATTTGGCGCACGGTCACAAATATGGTCGATTTTGCTGTAAATTGTGCTGCAATCCAACTGGTTTACAGAAAGCAAGCAACAAAGATAGCGCCATCTGTCTTGCACCAATTCAGGCATAGTCGCGCTTCGCCTCTTTCACTTCCTCAGTCTTCTTATGCAAGAAATCACAAAGTAATGGCATGTTTATGCGGTATACATATGCACCATATGACCAGCATTTCTTCACTATCGCCAGTTTTTCGCACGCAATTTTATGGCAAGCTCAGATTGGCATATAAAATGCGTGTGAATGGTGGTTGCTCCCAAAGCGTTTTCAGCATAAAAAATAAACTGCTTCCGAAAAAGCAAATAAAGCGGTGAGTACAAACGAGCCTAAGTTTTCGCATCTTTTTTTTGCCGCCGACGCTGAAGTGCTAATCCTGAAAGAACAACCGAGTGCTAAGAAAACTGCGACAGCAAAGCAGCTAAGCTGCCAAAGCAGGCGGAAGATTGCGCTCTAAAGTGGCGAAAAGTATCTCTCTGCGATTTAAGAGCTACTTCAGCGTTTTGGTGTCTATTTATGCATGAAAATGCAGCGCAGCCACCGAGCCACCGAGATGTTGTGGCAACACAAGCCACCTACTTATCCACCACCACACTCATAATTGAGGAAAGGCTCGTGGATGGGTGTGTGTGTGTGGACGTGGGGTGGATCTGGTCAGCGAGGCGTGTGCGCAACCACAATGCTTTGTAGCCGCTGGCCTTGTGGCGTACACTTGAGTACGCTCGAGCGGTAATTGTGCGACAAAGCGACTCGCAATGACATGGAAAATATTTAAAAATAAATTACAAAGTCCGCTGCGAGCTGCAATGTAGGCTAACTTGTAAAGCTAACAACTTTTTTGCAACAACATTAATTATTTAAAATTTCGATCTTAAAATATAATTACTTTCATATTTGAATAATTCTAAACATTTTGTGAGTGCACATGAGCAAGGGCTAATTTTGCATGCAATCGGATGTACTTCGTATTTCTAAGCGCGAGAGAAGAATTCTATGAATTTTCAATTTCTTAATTGAAAGCTTTTCTCCAAAAGGCAACAAGACAAGCTTTGTATAAACCGGATGTCCCGGTATTTTCTTCTTAGTACTCAATTGACGCTCTCTTTAAGTTTCCGAATATTTTTTTGGATTTTCAACAATATTAACTTTACTAAAAATACAGAAAAAATCGTGTAGTAACTTGAAGCGATTCCCTTAAATTCGTGGCTCACATTGAGGCGGCAGTAAAAATAATTTTCAAATTCCTCCTAATCCGCCACGTAAGCTCTGTGACAGCAGCGGAGTTTTGCGCACACAAATAAATTTGCAATTAAGCCGCTTGCACCTGCCCAGGCGGCGGCTGAGCTGACACAACACGGCGTATGCGTAACTTTAAACAAATTCTGCCGCTACTTTAGGCTTAAATGTGCTCTGTTTGGTAATACCTCGCTGTTGGGCGCTCGGTTCATTTGTTCCATTCGTGCTTGGGCGGCTTCATTAATTGCGTTGCACAGTGCGAGAGGAAGGCAAGTGTGCGCTAATGTGCATGCAGTGGCAAACTGGGTTCTATTTATGTATTTGCCTAGCGTGTTTTTGCTTCTGCTCGACAACTGAAGGACATGACGCGAGCCTAACTAGTTGCATTGTTCGCTGCTACAACTTTGACCCTGGCCTTGAGTGGATTTTATGCGTTGCCTGTTGCATAGTAGCTTCCCTGCCTTTCCTATCATTTCTTCAGAAAACAATGCTGAAAAGATATGGGGGTGTGCGAGACCAATAATTACAAAAATTTTCTTTATATATTCACTAATAAATTATGTCTCTAACATTGACGAAAAATGTGCACAAATCAGTTAGTAAATTCTGGTTTAATGGTTCGCGATCTAGCTCTGGACTATTTCTTCATAAATAAAATGCAGCTTGAAAAGATAATAAATATAATCTTTATATTGGGTAGCCGAAAAAGTCTTTTCGTATTTTGTCAATAGATGTCCTTGCAGTCGTATATCTTTAGTGCTACCAGTCACATTGTGTCATGCTTTATGGTGTTGTTAAGCGTCATTTCAAAAACAAATTAAATCCAGGGAAGTTGGAGAAAAGTTACATCTGTTCAAAAATGTGTGAAAATAATGAAGAAATTTGCTATATTTTGACATTTTTGTATAAATAAGGGAAGAATGCCAAGCAAGCCACCAATGAAATTTGTAAAGTTTCGTCTCCGTGCTGTATCAATGAGTGTAGCGCAACAGTGGTTCACGTGCTTCTGTTCCTGGAATTTCGATGTGAAAGATGCACCTCGCTCTGGTCGACTTATCGTTGAAAAAGTCGATGAAATTATGGAAAAGATTGACCAGGAGCGTCACATAGGCAGCCATGACATCGCTAAGGGACATAATATTCATAATCAAACCGTTTTGAGCCATGGAAAAAAGGCTAGGAAACAAATGATGAGAGAGACGCTCGATAATTTAATGGACCGCATTCCGACCGGTAGATGTGTGAGTTGATAGTAGTACATCTGCGTATAAAAAATGGGTTGAATTGGACCAATACTTCCCTTAATATAAAGATTTTCGAACTTCGTGGTGACTTTATACCGTTTAAATCAGCCAATATTTGAGTTATCTTAATAAAATTTAGATATTGCCCTAGACTCCATGTCACTAACAATCCATGTACATGAAGATACTTAATGAACTGTTCGATTATACCCGATCTTAGCTCTTCCTCACTTGTTTTATATAATTTATGCGATACGGGAAGCGGGGTGTATATTGTTGTATGTATTCAATCCAGCCAAACGCTTTCGCTTGTTTAAAATGTTTTTGGAAAATTAAATTAAATACTTCGCCTGCGAGGAAAATATTCGCTTGATAGTTAAGCGTCTTCCATTTAAGCTCTCTGAAAATCTCTTCTCCTCTTAGCAATCAATAAAATTGACTATTCAAGCGAAAGTTGCAATACTTCACACACATTTACTCAAGTCCGCACACACGCACACACACACACAAGCATTTTGTGTACAGCTATTTGTAGCTATTTAAATGCATAGCAAATATATGCTTAGCAATACGCCAAGCGCACACACACTCCGAATAGCTGTGTAGCTTTGAGTATGTAAGTCGGTGTGTATGCAGATGCAGACGAAAGAGTTTGTTAGGGCTTGTTAAGTGCACTTCAAGTGCATCAAGCGCTTTCCTTTATCCCTCCCCGCATGTGTGTGTGTGTTTGTGATTGTGTGCATAAGTAGCTCAGCGATTTTGAAATAGCTCGAAGCTCATGTCGACGCCTTCCAACCCTACTTGTGTCTGCATGTGTGGTCGGTTCGAATGCTTTTTAAAGATGTTCAACGAAATGCAGGAGTTTCTGGAAGACTGGTAAGCGAAACGCCCTTTTTGAATCAATAATTTCGCTTGTTTGATGTTTTCTGGCAATTCTGCTGCTTATTTTCTCATGAAGTGTTTTAAAATATAAAAAATATGTGAATCATCTTAGCTCTCGTTTGTGTGCCAACTAAAATGTACACCGTGCAACAGTTTGTTGCAACTGAATAAAAATCATCGGCATTGACTGCAACTACTTGAGTGTCAATCAACAATTATCTTAATTAATTAAAAGTCAAAGTCTAGTTGTACGACTTCGCTAAGTGTGAACCTATCAAAGAAGCATGGCCACGTGGAGAATTAATTTTATCTTCAACCATTCCCTGCACCTCAGTAAACGGCCATTTTCTGAGAGCGTTAACACATCGCCGATGATAATGTCAGGTAACTGAATTGTAAGTGCAAAGGCAAAGGCAAAAACAAAAGCAATATCAATTACATATTTAATTGCTACCCACCCGACCGCGACCGTCCCCCAACTGCAGTGCTTGTACAATACCTTGAAAGGTCGTGTGGCCTCGTCGGAGCACACAATCGTGGTGACAGGGAGATCGCTTTGTTGAGGGAGAGTGAGGAGAGCGCGGGGTGTAGAGAGGCAAGGTAATGCGAAAGCAATGTATAGCTTTGTTTGAAGTCGCAGCAACACTTTATGTAATAAATACAAGCGCAACAACAAAGGTGCGAAATAACTGTTGCAATTGCAAACGCAATTAAAGGAAAAATACTGCACTTCACTTGCGACAGGTGAGAAAATAAGCGACGGTTATCAAAGCGTTGAAATTCTGCAGAAAAGGCCAAGACACCAGAAAGCCAAAACGAGCTAACGCGCTCTTCACGTAAGTACACACAGCAGAGGGAGTAAAGAGCAAGCAAAATGAACGGAAATGAAAACTATCTGCTTCCGGTTAAGCTGCCACGTTGGTCTCATTTACTAAGACACGCTTAGTCCAACGTAAGTTCAAGCTTCTTATATAATATTACTACCTAAAACACAGAAGAGGGAGTAAGCATTGGATGCAGTAGTTGATGAGGGAAGTCTTACGTCTAGCATGTAAAGGCTCCAGCCAATTGAAGAAAATAAATTGAAGAAGTTGTCAGATCTCAGATGTTGATATCTTCCTCATCAACATCATTATCGGAATCTGCTCTCGCAGTTATCTCACTGAAGGTCTAGGAGGTTGCAGCTGTTAGAGAAGCTTTGTTGTGAAACGTTAGCTAGTACTCTGTACCTATTTGGTCCCGGAATTTTATGGGCGTGTTCATGTTCGCAAGTCAATGTTCATCATCATTATGTCGGTGTGTGGAAAGCAAGTTAAAGATCTCAGTTTGATTGAATAACTCGTATTTCACATCCATTGAAGTTCAGTCAATATTATACTACATATTTATCACTTTGATATGGGTTTACTTGCTTGCAGGTGCACGTTGCAAATTACCATACTTTCGCAATTTATGCACCCATATCCGTTGGCACGTGTGTGTTTAAGGTGTGCGTTGACTTGGCTCACCGTTTGGTTGCGTGTGAGTCAGGCCTCGGAGCAACAGCTGCCATTTGCGCAGCTTGACTGACAAGCCTGCCACTCTTTGTTGCACGCTGTTGCACCCGCATTAGTAATTCTAACTGATATAATGCACTTGCAACGTCGCTGCAACGCCAGCAGCAACATCGCCGGCAGCACCACCGCCAAGTGAGTATTTCCAGTCAACAGGTGGGGTCTTAGCGCCCTATCTACGTATATAAGTATGCAAGCAATCTCACTCATTCAATCGTTGGCTGTCGTGCCAGCGCACGAGCTTGTGGGCGGTTGGCGTGAGGGTTGGAAGTGTTATTTGCCGCTTGAACGCAGCCACACCGATTTTTGTGTTACATCGGTCTTGCCACAATGCCAAGCAGGTGGAAGTCAAGCTCCTCAAGCGTGCAAACATATTTATCTAAATATATTAATATGCATGAGTGTGAGTATGTGCTGGCAGATCTACCTGAGTTATATATAAATGAATTGCTCTAGCCAGTTTTGCCATTTTTCTTCCGCAGTTGTTGTTGTTTTTGGTGGGTTGCCAGCGCCCGTGCTATTGATGTTTGCTGGGAAAGAGGATATTGATGCTGGCACAGCTATAACCGGCTCGACGGGACGTGCGGGTGCAAAATGAGGCAGTGAGTGCGCAGCCACAATGTGTGCGTGTGTTTGTGTGTGTGTGCGGCCTTACAACTGCCAACTGACTTACGTCGCCTATTTTGGCATTTTAAGATAATGTATATGTTGGCGCACCTTCTCACTCATCCACGGCTGCCACGGATGAGAAAGAAAAATTAAGTGCGCTTTCTCGCAGCGCTTAGCAGGGAGGTAACGGTGCAGCTGGTCTTCGGTGCGCTTGTCGTTCGCCGAGTGAGTTAAGTAAAAGTGGATGGAAGTGATTTTCTAATCAGTCTATTGTAAGTAATTTTTCTCTCTTTTGCCTCACTTTTTGCGTTGTGCTGTGCTCCTTATGTGTTCGACGTGTAATAAAATGCTCACTCACCTGACTGCGTTGGTGTTCTCACTTATCCATGGGTATAAGCATCAAGTGAGTCAACATGGAAGGAAATACTTTTCACGCATAACTAGTTCTAGTTCTAGTTCTGCCTCTTCGAAACTACTCTCAGAGTGACTACTCTCAGATTTACATTTTAACGGATTGTGCTCTTGTGTGAAGAAAACTACTTATTAAAAAGAGAGACGTAAAGCCCTGTTTTATTGGAGTTAAGTCATTCGATGTCAACATTTATTTTCGATGTTGGCGTACTCTCTCTTTTTGATTCGAGTTAGTGTAGATAACTTCCTCTCGGGCTATGTTCATCTAACTTTTAGTTATACATACCCATCTGATGTGCTTTTTCAAGGTTAGCAACTCGGGTTCAGTTTGGTTGCTTAGATGCTACTGTGTGAATATTTGTAAAAAACAAATTTGTTTGGTTCTCGATAAACCATTCTTTCATTTATTTATTTTTGATAGAGTGAGCGTTAAAATAATTAGATCTGGCATCCCTTTGGCTTAGTCCAAAAGCACCGTGTCTTCCGCGAGTTTTAAATATGGCACCACAGCGTGCAGTTTCTTATCTCTTACCTTTGTACCGTTAGAAAGCGAATTTGTGCCGAGAGTTAGTCCATGGCACTGCGTAGGTTGTATCAACGCTTTTATTAGTTCATAAATATTTATCCGCCAAACACATTTTACCACATTGAGCTAAATTAAATTCGCCTTCACTGCATCTGCCAAAGGATAGCTTACACCGCAGCTTATGGTGTGCTACACTTAGCCATATAAATGTATGCAAATTATTTGCTTGAGATAAATTTATAAAATATAAATACACAATCTGTCGTTGCCTTAACTTGCGAGAAGAAAGCCTAAGCTCTTCTTAAATGAACTTCAATTTAGACAATTATTAAAGAAATTTCTGCAAACCAAAGCCTTTATGTGTCATAATTGGCATTGCTCTCATTGAAGTCAGCATTTACAATATTTTTGCATAGAAAATTATCGTTTAATTAAATTATTTCTGTTTGCGTTGATTTTCCGCACAAATATGCAAAACGAGCAAACTGTATTAAAGAGAACTTTTAATTTTAATGCAAGCTCATAAAAAGCTTTCGACAGGTGTGCATTCGAGCGCGCGGCCACAAAACCGCTGCCATGAACCAACCACAGTACTTTAAACATTTTTCGAGGTTTTACTTTTTATTTTTTTCATTTCGGCTATTTATTTACGTAATTTCCAGAAACAAAAACAAAAGTGCAATGCACATGAAGCTTGCGTTAGTTCGTTTGAAATTTTCACAGAAATGAAAGGATATTATTTTTAAAGGAATGAAGTACGCTTCTTGTTTAAGGGCAGTTTCATGTTCAATTTTTTCTCAAGGAGTACAGTTTACGGACTCTTCGCTTTCTTTTTCAGGATTGAAGAACACTTCGCAGCTCGCCAGGGACAACTTGAGGAGGCTTGACGATGGTTTGTATAGAAAGATAACGTGTCGTGTTTCTTCAGTTTTTTTTATGATTTCTCAAAAATGCGAGTCACATTAATCGGTCGGCATTAATCGGTCTTGCTAAAGAAATATTCCAAAACGAAAGCGCATGAAGCTCATTTGCTCAGAGGCACTCACAATCAAATACGAGTACACACAATGATGCCTTTCCACACATGCTTTTGCAGGCAGCGGAGATATGCCCCTAAGATCATGAAAATAAATTCAGGGCGACGCGAAAGTCCTTCCTCGGCTGTGCTTACCTGGCATTGACATTGCAATATCTACCTTGAATGTCGAATGTGGCATAAAAAATTACGAAAGAGTGAATGGTGAGGAATGAACAGGAACAGGCAACTGGGAGGCATCCACGGACAAGGAAAACTCGTCCAAATTGAATTTTACTACGCTTGCCGATGTAGAGAATACTGCCTACCAAGGCGCGCACGTCGGCTGCATATAACTGTGCAGTTCGTGTGGTTGTATGTATACACATTATATGGCAATAAACCTTTTATACCCTTCCAACAGCGCCTGCGGTAGCGACAGCGGCACAATTCAATTTATCATCTGGCCGGCGCAGTGACACTTTTGCTGCTTAACGCCAACAGTCACTTTATGCCACTTTACACACACACACACGCACCGTACACCCGACACATACGCACTCATATACATGTGACTACGCGGTCGCGTACATGGCATCTACTACATAGAGACGTATATATTGAGTTGGGGTCGGTGCGGTTTGTGGTGGCTCTACCATGCGGCCTCTGGGCTGCCACGGTGCCTCGGTGGCTTTGCGTCACGCTGCGTTGCTTTGGCGCTATGTTCCACTCAGCAAGTTTAAACGGTGCTCAGCCTGCGTTGTGTGTGTACGTGCGTGTGTGTGTATGTGTCGGGTGTCATGTAGTAAATTTGTTGTATGCCACATGCAATGGCAGGCACGCGTGATGATATATTAAGGCGCCGACGGCGTTGCGCTGCCACTATGTGGTGATGAGAGAGTGGCAAAAGTAATGCTTTAGTGGCGAGGAACGTGGCTTCTGGGCTGCTGCAAGTGTTGCAGATTGCTTTCAGTGTGAAAGGCGCCGCCTCGTAGCTGTTAATATTTGCTGCAACTAAAGAAGAAAGTCTGCTTAAAGCGAAATTACTTGCAAGGCAGAAACTTAGCTCATTTTATGAGCGAATGTGCGAGCTAAAACCTTAACTTAAAGAAGAATTTAGTAGAAATTTGTGCCAAATGTGTTTAAATTTCACCTGTGGTTTGACCTTATTTAATATTTAAGCAAGCTTTAATAGCGAAGACTTCCGGCAGAAGCATTTTCCTCTCCTTCACAGTGTATTTTCCTGCCCTTGTGCTCATAGCAATTTCAGTATATCGAAACGCTCTGCCATATGAGTATGTGCATAAATAAAATCCTCGGGGGACTACATATCTGTAGCCAGACTTGCACATGCGTAGCTTGGCACACAGCCATGTACACGCATGTAGGCGCTGTATAACCAAATTTGTTTGCGTCCTGCAGTAATGTTCTAATGTCACTCATACGCCCCAACGCACACGCGCTTGCCGCTTGCCGGCGAATTGACATGTCAGCAACGTTTTGGCACTGTAATTGTTCCATTTCTGATCTCCGCAGCATGCCTAGCCACACACACGCACACATGCACGGTTGTGTGTGACTCGTGCTGTGCGTGTATGTGGCGGTCGGCGCTCGCTCCGTGTACGCGCATGTAAAAAAGCCATTAAATTTAAGCTGAAATTGCTCGTAAAAAGTACTTTGTGTTGGTCTCGCTGGGATTTTCGTTGATGGAGTGCGCCCCGCACAGCCACCGACGAACACGCACACACACACACTCGTATATATAGTGCGCATAAATGCTTTTAAGTGGATGCCACGCATTACAGAGTAATAAATATTATGCAAACTTTTCTTTATTGCCACTACTAATTGTCGGTTGAGTATCCCCACGAAAAGGGACCAAAGTGAGCTTTGGGAATATGCTCTGCCAGTTAATTCGGCAAATAGTATTATATACGCATCACAGCGGATATATTCGGGTGTGTAAATAGGGAAATAATACTGAGTGCATTTAATGGCAATTTGCAGCCGCAGAAAGTGGCCAAATGTGTAGCGGCGCTGGCTTGGCAGCAAGATTTAATTAATAGTAATGTAATTTTGAGTAAAGCACATAACCTCCATTGAAATACGAGCGTGCATTCTTCAGCTGCAGGTATTTTATGCCTTTTGTGGGGCCATTAATAACCCGGTGGCTGATTAGAACGCTGAAATTTCCCAAAATGAGCTGCGTTGAATTCACCTGAATTGAAGGAATTAAACGAAAAGTATCTTTGCGGCTTCTACGTCGATTCATTCTTTTTCAATTGAAATAATAAATTTAATGGAATTTGGCGTGCCGTGACAATGTTTATTTTTCTTTAAAGAGCTGCGACTGTACGTTGTTTTGGAAATTGCTTTTTTGGGAGGATCTCATATAATTTCATGGTATCATACTTAACAGAGTACTTTGGGCTAAGCGAAACTAGATATCAAAGGGGCGAAAGAAGCTGAGAATTATTGTGAGTTTTTAAGTTACTACAAGTTATTTCGACGTATTAAAGGAGGCACGTGCTTCATGCTTCGTTTGCTACCTCTTTATTGCAAGTTGTTAGAATGACTGCGCCAAAAAGGTTATTCATTTTGTTAGTGGATCGCCAACATAAAGGCTGTTTGAATGGTGGTTTCGCTGACAAAAAAAAGCTCACAAATTTTTTGTTTGTTTTATTTCTGGTCTTCGAAAAATGTCAAAAATAATCACCTTTCTCATATTTCTACCCTTAGCAATCTGACTTACTCTTCTCAATAGCCGAGCGGCAGCCGACTTGAGGTCAAAATTAAACTTACTTCATGCCTAAGTCAGTTGAAGTCTTAAATCTTAGATAATTTTCTATGAAAAATCTTCGATTGGAAGAGCCAACATTTTCGTTGTTGTTGTTATGGAGCACATTACTTTCATGTGGCAGCACAAATGCGTTCACTGGTTTCTCGAGCTCTTCAGCTACACTAGGCTTCATAAAATTTATCTACGTGCGGATATTGGTTGTCATTTTCACGACGATAAAACACACACAGGAAAAACCGCCCGACCTCATACAACAAACACAAACGTAAGAGTGCGTGCGTGCGGTGTTTTACTGCTTTGCCTCGCTCCATTTGTCATCCGTGCGACGCACTCAAAAATCAAACACGTGGCCTGATTTAAGTCGATTTTTAATGTAAATATACAACAACAAAAGCAACAATACGTCACTAAAAGTCACAAGGTAAGCCAAGCGCCAACCGACCCAGTGACGCTGTGCCGCCTTTTCATCCCGAAAATTTTTACTGCGCCTCTCCCATTTCGGCAGTTTGCGGCAATGTGTTTTCAGCGAAAATATCGGCTTGAACATAATGTCATTGCACACACGTTGCGTTGCGTTGTGGACGGACCTGTAAATCTCAGAGTCGAGAGTCGGGGGTGTGAGCGTTTAAGTAAATTAATGTAAATGTGTGTGTTGATGTGTGAAATTAGAAATTTGCGGCAGCGCCGGCGTTCGGAGAATAAAAGCAGAAGCAAACATATTACAAAAACAAATAAATGTTGATGAAGTTGTCGAATAAATGTATAAGAAACAAAGGAACGAGTATGGAACAACGTAACTCTGTAAGTTAGCAACATTTGGGCTTGCGTTAGTGATTCAAAAACTCGATTGATTTTCTTTCTAGCGATAATTTCTAAGCCTAACGAAACGGAACAGCGAAAATCAAATTTCGAAAACTTTTATTATTTATTTTTGAACTAACCCATTCGAGATCTTCGTCCAACACTAGCTCTTTGAATGTCCTGTTAATATCCAAATATCACACTAATAGCCAACGGTAACCAAATTAGTGCTATGTAGTTGATGCTATGAGTGCTCTCATTTAATTTCTGTTTTATTACAAAAATCTCAAAGCATTTAAGAGAAAGTGTAAAGTGCGCGAAACGACTCACAATGACTGGAAATTGTGTTTACTGTCAACTCGCTGTAAATGTGAAATGATGTGTTCGATTGTGGTGACGCTGGTGTTGTAGTGGTGAGCAGCGCTAAACTTTTGTTTGCCAGCCAAGTACATTCCAATGCACATAAATACTCAGGGTGAAGGGGTGTGGAACAAGTGCGGCGGCCAAGCTGTCAGTTAGTCAACACAACATTCAGCTAGCCATTTGAAGTCCTTGAAAAGTATGCATGTGAGTGTGTCTTTGTGTGTATATAGTAAACATATCTCTGCAGCGAATTGTGTTGTATGTAAATACATGAGTATATATATGTGTGCGTGTGAGTGTCGCTTAATAATTCACAGATTGCCACCGCCTTTGCTTCCTGCCGTCGCCACTTTTCCGGGCGACTGTGTACTGTCACTTCGGCGCTCGACTGCTGGCAACATTTCCCTGCTCTCGCGCACATTCACTCCACACACACATACAGACATGTGTCTGTTTTTTCATAGCACGAAATATATTCACTCGGATTTATTGCTGCCCTTGTTGTTGCTGTGCCGTTCTGTCCGCGCTCTGTGTGCCGCTAAAATTTATTGATTTCCCTTTTCGAATTTCTCATGGCTGCAGTGAGCGCTGTCGTTTTTTCTTCGGCATGAAAATTTAATATTAACTCGTCATTGTTTACTATTTCGTGGTTGAAAGGATTTTGCCCGTCACGTTTTGGGGTTTGGGGTAATTATCTGCAGCTTTTAATTCCCCGCCGAATATTCAGTTGCATTTGCTTATTAATGTAGTGGTCTTAATTACTAGAAAATAGTGGAGCAGCAAGGGAAACCGTAAGTAAAATTTCGTTTATTCGTGATAATTTTGAAATTCTTTAAAGCATTACTCAATCTAGAAATTGTTCAGTCTAACTATATGGGGAGAAATATGATATTTCGAATGGATTTGAAGGAGTGATATTTTTTTTTTAAGCAATATAGTTAGTGATGTTCAAACTACGATTTTTATTTATATATTTTTTTTTATTTAAGTATGGACGGAGTAGGAAACTAAGGGAACTGGCTACTTAGGCTCTCGTCAAATGTTCTATAGATACATATTAATGATAATATGGCCAGTGTTGCTATAGCAATTGTTGATTATATAGGCATAGTGAGTGTGTGAGTATGTGGTGTATATAAAATGTTTATGTTTTAGTCTCATAAGAGAGTCTCTTTGACCCTACAGGTGAGAATATCACTAACAATCGTTAATATTAAAGCATTTATTGATGAGAGGCTCTCTGTGGCCGTGCTTTTGCACTTTCTAGGCATATAGTTGCTTTTAAGGTTCAACAACGCGTGTTCAAAAGTAAACCGGACTTAAAAAAAACAAAACAAATAATAATAGATATTCTCGTCCTTCGAATGTTGGATTCTAAGCAAGTTTTGTTCGTCAGTTAATTTGTGCGGAACAAACCGTGCACATACCTTTCGTAAGCCCAAATGTTCGATCAAAATGCGGTAAATCGATGTTTTGGAGACACTCAATTCCATTTCCATGAATTTCAATGATGATTTTGCCTGATTTTTGTTGAATTCACGCTTAGTTTCGATGGAATTTCCGGTGCTCACGGATTTTGTTTGGCCTACCTGTAGATCGTAATTTATGTCCTCACGATCACTTTGAAAGCGTTGAAACTACTCGTACACTCTGCTACCGGATAGGCAATCATCGCCATAAACTTGCCTCATCAGTTGAAACGTTTCGGTAAAAGGTTCACCAATTTTAAAACAAAATTTTATGTTGCCATTTTTGGGGAAACTACTGGATGTCAAAAGAGTTACTTCAAACTTCCAGGAAGGACTGAGTTCTTTGTAGGTTTTTAGTTTTGATAAATTTATATCTGTCGTCCTTAGCATTTTTGAGGATTTCAGTGATTGTATAATTAATTTTTAGGTATCTTTTCGAGTGAGTCAGAAGTCCGTGTGCAGGATGTTATCGGAGTTTTGTAAACAGTTGCAAATTTTATTCCCACTTAATTTAAAAATTCATTCTTCAATAGTGGGTTTTGTTCATAGAGATTGTTTTTAACTGGAGTTGTTCGAACGCGAAAATTATTATGCGGGCCGCCATGTGGCAGTATCTTTTGATTTTCTGCAGACAGCGTATGTATGTTTTGCCATATATAAGAAGGTCATAATAGATCTTCCCCAGTACCAAGGCTCTCATAACATGAATCCATCCATTTTAATTCTAAGGTTGTGTATAGTACTCGCAGAACTATGATCACTACCGTACATTTCGTCCGTCATGCCCAATTCATCTCTTGAGAACACTTCAGGAAATGGCTAGAGCAAGGCACCAGGAAAACAATGGAGCTTATCTTAAGTGCTTGTGCCGCATTATGATACACTGGAAGAGGAATCTGTAGTGCGGCCGCAGAGCCTATTGAAATTCGCGTCATAACATGTGTCTTACTTCTCATGGACTTGGTAACTGAGTTCCATTTGGTATCGCAAAGAATCTATGCGTAGCTCATTGGCCTACCAGACTATCCTAAACTAACTAATGCTGAGAATTGCGGTTAAAACATTTGATTTGAGTTCACTTTATTGTTTCTGAGTGCTGGGGTAAGACACGTGTGACACAAATGGATGTATTGGTACCCCTGTTTTTTGTATGACCAATAACGTAACGTATTCTGCATTGTCTGCTTAAAAGTATAAGGTTTGATTTGAATAGTTTCGAAACTGACTTTTATGTCTATAAGGAGCTGTTGTAAGTCAAATGATAGGATATGCAAGGGAGTGTTTAGACTTACTTTATTTTTATTTTTTTTATTTAATTAACTTCGGTTATGTTTTGATCACTTGAAGAGATCAAATAAGAGAGATTTTTTTTTTTTTTAATTGTTTGAGTTTTTTTTGTTGTTGACGAGAACGTTGCCTGTGAATTTTGTTTGTTTTCCATTGCTCTCACCAATTTAGCGCTTTTTTTAATAGAAAGATACTGTATGTGCTTAGCAATTTTTCATTGGTTGGACCTTTGATGGTTACAAGTGTTTGGAAGTTAATGTTTTCTTTTTCTAAAGATTTTCTATAATTGAGGTTAGGGTAGGAAAATTCGTTGGATTGTTTAAATTAGTAATAAAGTTTTTTTAATTTATTTTTTTTTCTGTTTTTGGGTAGAAGATCCATATCCAGAATCGCATAATAACATCCACCAGGAGGCATGCTTTCGGCCATACTTGCAAATGTTCACTATAAGACACTTCTAAAGTCAACGTGTTGGAAAAAACTCTAAGTTCAACATACGACCATGTTTCTTTTTCAGAATATTGTTTGTTTACTGTGTTTCTATGACTTAATTATTTTCGTATAGCATATATGCTTATGACAAGTTCTCTTCAATTCCACCCTTTACCATTCATATTTTAGTGTAACGTAACCTATAATAACTACTAATATAACATAACCTTAAATACAATTAAAATAAAAACACTATCCAATCAGCTGCCTTCTTAGCTGCGGGTGTTGAATTTGAGTTTCTCTGTAAAAAAGTGGCATTGATAACCGCAATTGCCACTAATTTTAGCCCGCATTTTCTATCGCTAAGCAGAAGCTGTCAGCAAATAATCCACACAACGAGTTCAACCGCAAAAAGTTTTCAAGGGAAAATATACGAGAGTTGTAGCGGTGTAAATATGCTTCATTATGCTGGTTAATGTTTGCTCTAGCAACTAACATAGTGTGTGCAGACAATAGAAATACAAAAATAACAAACAGTTAGTTAATGATAATTTTTAGCAAAGTAAGCAGTGTGGGTATTTTAAATAAAATGTGGGAAATTGCAATAAAAAGAAAAAACACCAACTACGATTGCTCCGAAGCTATGTATAATACCCTTCGGAGATGCATTTATTATAGCACAAAAGCATAGAAAAAGATCATTATCTTGATTTCGGTTGGTCAGTTTCTATTGCAGCTGGTAGTCTGATCGGTGAAAGTAACATGTCAAATAAAAAAATCCTTATCAGAATTTGATTTTGATTGGTCAGTATTTATGGCAGCTTTGTTCTATACGGCTACGGTTGGTTGGTTGAAAAAGGAGGCGACACACTGAGGCCATCATTAAGCCCATTATGCTTCCGAGTGGTAATCAAATTAAGTCTTCTTGTTTCTAAGCTCCCTTTTGCCTAGAAGTGAAGTAGGAGCTTTTTGGTCTGCCCACCATCAACACAACCCTTAAGTAATTTTGTGTTGTTCCATGTGTTACTTGTGTTCCAAGATCAAAGGTACAATGCTTCAAACAATCTGTTGAATGGATGCCTTTTCATTTCTTTCTATTCTCATATGATCGTGTACCCAGATGATGTTAACTGAGGTGTCTATTGAGAGTCTAGTTATTGACTGCTTGCTTAATCTAACACAGTGAGATTATGAATTCGAGCTACTTGATAGCCTTAAATGCCACTTGGTTAGCCAGTTGATAGTTTATAAACTTGCTGGTTAGAGTAGAAGCTCCCTCAGCATTTTCTGTTATGCCTCAATTGTGCTCATTTAGTTTGAAACAATCTTCTGTGTTCCGATTATGGTTAATGAGCAACTTCTTAGGAAGAAAAGGACGTTTGCACAATTTCAGATCGATATATAGATATATAGATTTAAGATTCCGTCGGATTTTTCTGGATGGCAAACTTAATACACACTGTTTATGGTACAAAAATCTATTTAAGACAAAACCAATAATATATTTAAGTACTTCACTTCATCTCGTTCCACATACGCCATGGTGTACTTCAAGTGCTTACTCCAGGGAGACGTGATTCGCACTTCTCTACAATATATTTTTGTGTTCACGTAATAACGCGTGCCTGAGGCACATAAAAAGTATTTGCATTTTATTAAATTCCATACTGAATGGCGGCTTCTTTGATTAAGCTGTTTGTTTCGCTTAACGCTTACAATAATATACCCAACACATGTCGCGCTGGCTTAATAAGTGCCACAGGTGCGGAAAATTCACGTATATGTACACATAAATATATATGCAATATATACTTGTTGTAATGTAATGTAAACTATTACATTGTAGATATTCCTGAGCGCCTTTGAGTGAACGGTTGCAAGTGGGAAACGGAATCAGCCACTTACTTGCAACTGTTTGTTGAGACTTAGCCTTTTCTTTCAGTTGTCGAAGCTATAACTTAAAATTGTTGCCTGTTTATTTTATCGTCTCATTCAGATTATTATGGTTATCATATTATCTGGTGTGAGAGCCTAAAAACATACAATTTTGATCGGATCTAAAAATTATTAGATTATTGTTTAAAGAACTATTTACAAATGATGAAGAAATTCGTTAGCGATCAGACCATTTGTCTTTGAGTAATCACCCAAGCAAATTTAAAATTTGAAAAATTGATGAAGCTAATTGAACTAAGCCACTGCCAAATAGAATCGTATCTCCATGGTTTTCGAAAAACAGTTTTCAGAGCATACATTTTTGGAAAAGTAACTGCAATCGTTTTAAAAGGCTTTGAATGAATATCATTCCTTGTTAATTCAGAGAAGCACTTTACAGAAAGATGGTTTCCTATTTTGTAAATGAGTCTTAGTAATTAAGTTGGGTCTAACACTTCGGCGGTTAAGTTTCATTAAGTCACCGACAACGGTGTGTTCAATCTTGAAGCGATATGTGTGTGAGTATGCTTCAATAAACCTATAATTTAATGAATTTCACTGTGTTTATAAAAAGCGAGAACGAGCGCAACGTAAATCACTGTCATTCAGGCTGCGCGCAAATCCTCAAAGGAAGCATTTTTCACATACGCAAAGAGATAAAGCCCAACAAGCTGCGAGCGAAAAACACGCCAATACAAATACGAATACAAATACAAACACAATGGCACAATGAGTCCGCCGAGTGGCAGGGAAAAGCACAAATGCCGAACCGTTAGTCCGTGAGATGGAAGTTGACGCTGATGAATGGCAGCTGTGAGATAGATCGCGTCAAATAGGAGGTCAAACGCAGTGTGTGTCGTGGTATGTGGCTGCCGTCTGCCGTCAATTTACATACTCACACACACTTGAGTATTTTTCTACGTGGACTCGCAAAGATGCGTGTGTGCCTGGGCTCGGCTCAATTGCTTTGCGTTGGTGTTGGTGTGCGTGCGTGCGTGCTGGCGTTAGAGACACTCAACTTAAACGGCCTAAGTGGCGGAGCGCTTGTAGAGCTCTCTCGTCGGTTTTATTTTTTGTATTTTTTGCTTTTGTTTTTGTTGTTGCACTTTTGGCTCAGTCCTATTTTATTTTATTTCATTATTCACTTATTCCTTTGCAGTCTGATTGCAAGCACTTTTGCCTATTATGAACGTTATGCAATGGTTTCTCCTGTGTTTGTGTGTGTGTGGTTGTTTCGCGTCATTCCCGTCGGCTTGTTCTTGCTCCACATGCATCTCTTCCGCTGCGCGCTTTTTATTTGCTGCTGGTAAAGCAATTACTGGTGTTTTTACAAGTGCGTTTATTTGTTTTCATTATCGCTCATTGTTGTTTTTGTTTCTTTTGTTGTTTTTATTCTTGTTTTTGTTGTTAGTAGTGCGTGTACTCGTACATGTATTTGCACAGTGAGCACTTCATGAAATTGCTTCAACATACTAAAGTGTGTACATTTGCCATGCGGCGGAACAGTGGTGGGCAACGAAATAGAAACGATACGCTGGATGGATTAAGTATTTTGACATTTCAAACTGTTTACTTTTTAATTTGAAATTTGTGTGCCTTGAAAGCTTTGCCGGCTGCCAAATATGAGTTGAAAGCAATATACGGGCATAAAAAATAATTTCTCACTTAAAAATGTTGACAGATTTCTCTGCCCTTAAATATGTACTAATTCGTTCCTAAATTATATAGTGCTAATTAACTATTAAAATTTATTTTAAGATAAATATTCAATATTTGTGACCAAATTTATAAGAAATTCTACAACCTGAACGAAAACCGTTCCAAAACTGTGTGACTTTCATGAAAGTACAGCACTCGAGCATAACATGCAATATCGCTTTCCCCCATATTTCAACCAAATACGCACATTTGTATGTATATATACTTATATAGATTCTATAACATTGTTGCTGCGTTTTGTTTGTTTCAGCTTATTCGCACGCGCCTGGGCGTATGCTTCTTTTCATTGCGTTGACTTGAGTGGCAGAGCGCTGGTAATGGGTGGCACAGAAACATATGCTATTAAAAAAGAAAAATCTTTAGTAATTTTCGGCTTTTGCAACAACAATCACTGCGCACATTCGAACACACACCTGTTGTTATTGCTAATACTCGCCTGCAAAATCAACAAAGTAAGACTATATATATATTCCATCGATGTCAGCTTAGCTGATATCCAGAATTTGTGCTTGGCCCACCCTAAATATATGCTACTGTGCTCGTTCTGTATTGGGTTAACACCGTTATGTGCGTATTGTTCGCATCTGAGTGCCAGTGCACGCTGGAGTGTTTCTCATGTAGGCCGCGCACTTGTGCTGCTCTCCAGTCGAGGTTCAAGTACTGTGTTTTTTTTTCTGAGGGCCAAACTAGAAACTGTTCACCTTAGTCAAGGCATAGAAGAGGCCGGCTTATCTGCTGCATATATTAAAGTGTGGGCTGAGGTTCGTTGGCGGATTGCTTGTCATTTGTAATTGCTTGTTTACATTTGCGTAAGACGTGATTTCCCACACGCGCCTTTCAAGATTACACACATTTATCTACAAATCCATCGAAATAGGTGTGAGTGTGCGTTGTGTGGTGAGAAAATCAGCCTGCGAGTCTTTAATAAAGACAATTCTGCTTTTCACATCACCCTTGGGCGACATTACGGGATAACCTGTGCACTATTCCAATTAGCTGAGCGATGTTTCTTTGTTGCAAATAATGCTCTCAAACCCCAAAACAACTCAGCGACTGCACTAAAAATGTCTATACATATCTGGTATATATTTTCCGCAAATAATCAATCTTAATCTTTGGGTTTTGATCAAATTATTGCTTTATTAAATTTATTCAAGTTGCGGAATTAGCTTAAATCGCTTCCAGCTAATTTTAACTCAAAAACGGTTCTGTATTTCTCAGTTTTAGTAAGCAGTTAACCCAATTGTGCGAACCTTATTGACATTCCTATTATCTCCGAGTAATATTTGCTTATTTGTACACATATACACACACCCACACATGCACATGCACACACTTATTTGACACCACAAAGTCGACCGGCATCTCCAGCGCTCGCCTCCTGGCATTTCCCGCCCCATACGTCATTTAACTTTATTGCTAATCTCTTCATTATGTGAGAAACGTAACAAATTTAAATGGAAATGTCAAAAGTTTAATGATTTTTATGCAAATAAAAAGCTTTTGCTTCATTGCTCTCTCGAATTGGGTGGAACTTCTGATTTTGATTGTTCGAGTTAAATCTGGTATGTCAAATGACTTTTAGTTATTCAGTGGTTCTTTGTACACACACACACATACACGTACACATTTCTATATTTATGTGCGCTGGAGGAATAGTTATTTGTTGGTTTCCATCGGCATGCTTACGGCTTGTGTTGTGTGGCTTGTTTGTCGCCTTTGTGGGTCAGCTGTGCGTGCGAGCAGACAGGGGAGAGGTAGTCAAGTAGATGGGAGTTGTGCAATTTCATTTGAGTCTATTATACGATGAAGCAATGCGGAGACGGCAGTTCATCTTATGCCTTTGCGGAAAACATCAAGTGACTTGGCAGAGTAAGCGGAGGCTAACTGACTAACTTGACGCTTAAATAATTCATTCAAATTTAATTGGAAAATTTTAGTCAAAAGCGTTCATTGAAGGCTGGGGATTATTGGAACAAAAAGGGATTTCATGCTTTGAGGGTACGATACTCTCACCATCATTCTAGGCTTCAGGGGTTTGAGATACTGAAGCTTTGAGTACGCTGAGCTTCTGTAAACATCTCATTGCGTCTCTCTATTTTCACTGCTTGAGATATTGGTTAGTCGAAAGTGTCTTTTCGTATTTGGTATGACACAATGTGATTGGTACGACTGAAGATATACGACTGAAACGACATCTAGTAACAAAATACGAAAATACTTTTTCGACTACCAAATATAACTTTGTATATGAGCGCAAACGACCGTTGCTGCCCTCAAAAATCAGTAGTTTTCGCATATGTTTTCCTCAGAATTATATGCTCTGGTTCAATACAGCACATATATCGAGTTCCCGCTGCTTTACTTTACAAAGTATGCATTCGAATATCAGAGCCTGCTTGAATTTCATTTCGAATCTTCCTCTTCGCATTGTAAACACTTTTTCACTTTCTATTTTATGCGACTGGGTTCATTGCTTAAACCGATTCAACATATTTCTGAGGTTAAAAAGAATACTCAATACTTTACAAAGCGGCTAATTGGTATTCGCTTTTCTCAAAATAGATTTAGAATTAATTATTTTTCTGTCTACATACCAACACACATTGTCCATTTAAATACTGCAAGTGGAGTAATTGAATAAACGAAGCTTTCATTGTCAAAGCGAAATGTGTGCAAATGAAAGCTTTTGTGCCACACAATGAGCAATGCGAGCGTATTGGAAAAGAAGAAATGCAAATGGAAAAAAATGCCAAAAACAACAACAAGAAACAAATGGAGGAGGCAAGCTGCTTACAAACTGACCAACGTGAGCGCGTTGGACGCAGAGATTCCAGGAAATCTGGGAAATGCAATAAAGTGGGACACTGGAGAATGACGTTCTCAAGGGAGGTTGGGTAAATTGGAAAGAAAATATAATGCAATTTATTCTATTTTCAAATAAGATTAATACATACATATATGCAGACTCCGAGTTTTATTTGATTAAAAGAAACTGAAATTCTCAGAAAATCTCAAAAATAATATTTTAAAAATAATTAAAACTCTTCAGAATTTCCTATAATAGCTATTAAAGTCATTATAATTATAACTGTTGTGCTAAGTGGCCTCGTTGTTTTTGTTGTTAAATCAATGAAAATTCCTTTGAAAAACAGTTAACCGCACATTAATAGGAAAAATAAACGCCTGCAGATATGCAACGCAATAAATGTTGAATGTTCTCTCAACTGCTTTCAACCGCCTCCTTTACACCGGAGCGTTTGTAAAGCAGCTGCGAACAGTTAGTTAGTCGTCTTCCTGCGCCTTTGTGTGCAGCCGAGTTAATGAGTAGTGACTTTTAAGCCCTTGCATATGTAAGAGGGCGGTTCTGCTTCCTTGCCGTTAGCCACTTGCTTTGAACTCAGCCGCATTTACAAGCGAGCGTGTGGAGTACGAATGTGTATAGGTGTGTGTGCGTGTGTGTCCGTGTGGCGTATGAGTATCAAATTCCTTCACCGTTTGAGGTGTTACACACATCCGCACGGAACGACGACGGGCGTGTGGGCTGAGGACCTGTGTGTGTTGTGTGCCAGTAGAGCAATTGGGGTTAAACATTCGCAGATGTGCACTCTTGCAGCGATCGCATTACACAGCGACATGCGAGTTATTTGATTCCCTGAAACGCGACTGCGGTTGATTTACATGAACTTCAAGTGGGAATTTTCTGAGTCTTCGAGTGCAGTTGGTTTGTTGCCGGCAAAGTTTGTTGCTTTATAATTACATAGTAACGATTTTAATTAGTGAATTAATTGGTGGGTTATTAATGGAGTGATTTCTTGCTTCAATGGTTTTGAATTCGGCTGGCTTTACAACAACAGTGGATAGTGATATGTATAGTAAACTTAGAATGATGATTTTATTGCAAAATATAAATTATATAACACATAAGTCTGCCAATAAGACGATATGCAGAAAGGGCTCTGCAAGAAGAACTGCTTGCAGTTTGCTTCGACAAATCGATTAAGCGCTTTAAATATGGAAAATATATACAAGGGCATTTGAGAAAGATTCTGAGCTTTGCTAGGGGTTGCATTATTAGCAAAGCATCGGCATGGAATAATACATATTCATATCAGCCTTCCGGAAATATATCTGAGATAGAAAAGCTTCACAAAGCATCTGTTGAGAGGTGTGCCCATATAATGGAGGGATAAGTCACTTGATCATAAGGTCTAACCATACTCATTTTCTTCAATTTTTATTATAACCCTTTGTGCTCTGGGTATAAAAAACAAAAGTGAGTAGTTGCATTGTCGTGACTTATGTCGTGAACTTTATTCTGTAAACTATTTTTGTTAGATTCTACTACCGACTATTTAATAACACTTCTTACTTCTATACTAGGGAAATGATAACGTTTTACCGCATATAACCACACTGCCTACCTCAATTGTTGTTGCATATGCATGTGTGTGTATGTGCAAAGGCAAGCGACAACTGAAATTACAGTTTGAAATTCGTTTTATGCTATCAAAGATTCATCAAACGCTTACAGGCGCTGTCATAAAGGCTGCCTTCCGTTCTTTTGTTGGCGAATAAAACCAACTGCCTCACACTTCCAATACACAGTCGCCCGTATACGGCATATACATACACGTACGAAGCCGACCTCAGGGCGTATGAGTAATAACAATTTGACACATCAGCAGTCATAATGCATTCAAACGCTTCGCTCGCTTGCAGGGCCATTGTAGGCGTGTGCAGGAAGACGATGGCTGGCGGCGTGTGTGATTTCGTATGCAAAATGCTATTATTTGTTTAGAAGGGTTGCCGTTCGTTTGGCTGTAGTGCTGTTTTTGCCTCAACACACACGAAAACGCGCTTCTGTGTCAATACTTTTATGAAAATTTGAAGCCTTGTGGCGATGCATGCAAAAAGTGGGTCCATAAATGGTTTACAAACATATGGAACAATACGAGCATGAACGAGGGATCATCCAAATTTAGTAGCAAACGAAGTAGTATGTTCTGGATTGCTTTCATGCAGCCGCAGGCAAATGACAAAAAACTAGTAAATTAGAAAAACAAAGCATCTCAAAATGAAGCGGGTCAAAAATAAATTTAAAAATGTTAGTAACCCAGTCGTAATGTGATTGCTTTGCTCTTCATTTGCTGACAACTTTACTTGCGCTGGCACTGTCTTTCGCTAATTTGCTTCCTTCGTGACTCAAGGTCCTACAATTTGATAAAATAAACTTCGCTTTTGCTTCAAAAGCTCCAGCAGATCCAAGATCAGTTTTTCAAAGAACCTCAAAAGAAAAAATTTACTCGTTTCATGTATATATTTTAAGCCTTGCTTGTTCCTAAAAAGAAAATAATATTAATTTTTATTTCACATATTTTTCTGTCCAATCGCATTTAAGCCCCAGCCACAGTCCAACTCTGTCGCAGAATCAGAGACACACATTCAACGGAAATGCAGCGTAGTTTCAAATTGATGAAACTTTTGTCGTGCGCACCGTTATAATTACCGCTTTCTGAAGTTCTATCCAACAGAAGACGAACTGTTTGAACAATCGTATTAATTTCGCTGTAATTAGATGCGGCCCGCTACTGCATATTCGTGGCAGTCATGCATTTTCGCATACCTTACCGCACGCCGACCCTCAGCAGGCACACACACATACATTTGTACTTGCATACTTCACACACGTTCACTGTGTTTATGAACAGTTTTGCTCTCGTTTTGAGTTTGCACTTTTTTACGCGACAATTACAAGAGTTATTTCGATTCATGTAATTCCGTTCCGCTGCGAGCGTAAAAATTTTCAATGACATTTCAACATTCTGACAAAATGCAACTTTCGAGCATTTTTAATTGCGTCGTGAAACTTTTTGTTTCCTATTCGATTTGTGCGGCAAAAAAAAAACGAATATTTCAACGAGAGTGTTTGTAGCCATGTGTGTGTGCGATATTCTCGGTTAGAAATGCAGGAAACTATTTCATGGTTTCGTTTTTTCAATTTTTATTATTAATTTTTTTTTTGCTTATTTTTGTTTGAATGCTGATTACCCAATTAAATTGACTTCATTCGTAATGATTTTGATGAGTTTTGTCATTCATAAAAACTTTGCTTGAATAAATTCATATTTATGAATAGTTAGTGACGTAAATGCCTGCGTTCTGATTATGTAAGAGTGTATATATTATGAATTGAGGTTTAAATTAACATTTACTGCAAGTGAGGAAAGTGCTCTGGTTGTCATTCACTTGGGAGTGGCCAGAAAATTCTCGTTTACATAGGGTTAAAGCAGTTCACAACTTCCGGTCTTTGATCAAGTATTCTCTGGATAGCTAAAGAACATCCGTTTGAAGGCGAGCTAAAGTGAAGGTTGTGCGCTGGGTTTGGGATCCTCCAGGTAAAAAACGGACAAATGAAGAAGCATAAACAGTTTCGTTTGAGGTGGCAAACATAATGGAATGTCCGATCTCGATACCTAGAATTGAAGAGGGAAGCGAGACACATTTGCAGACATAAACGGAGAGATGCGTGAGTATGAAGAGCTGGTCGACAGGGGTAATGTTCGAAAACTCTACGAAAAGATGCGGCGACCGGAGCATACTCTTGTAGAACCCCAGAGTGATCTGTGGAACAGCTGGCACAAGAGTATACTAAATTATGGAGGGACATTCTCCAACTCCGCTGAATGACAGTCGAAGCATAAGCCAGGAGAAGGCCGAACCAGATTCCCCAATCGATGGTGATAGAGCAGATGTTCCATTGCCCGACCATAAAGAAGTCCGAATAGCAATTCCCGTCTGAAGAGCAACAAACCGGCCAATGGATTGCCGGCCGAGCTGTTTAAACACGGCGGCGAAGAACAGATAAGGAGCATGCATCAGTTCTTTGTAGAATATGGTCGGAAGAAAGCATATCTAAGCGCCCAAATCACTGCAGACAGTCATAACCTTGAGGTCGTAGATAATTTCGTATATCTTGGAACCTATTTATTAACAACAACAACAATATCGGCCACGAAATCCAACCAGAATAGCTCTTTCCAACAATAGCTGTTTCGGACTAGGAAGGCAATTGAGAAGTAAAGTACTCTCTAGAAGAACAAAAACCATACTTTACAAGTCACTCATTTTCCTGCGCTGGTATACAAGTATGTACAGAGGCATTGACGATGACACATGTGATGAGTAAGCATTACGAGTTTTCGAGAGAAAGGAGACTGAGACTTAGGTCTTTTTGCCATTGGTAACGGCGAATACCGCAGTCATGAAACGATGAGCTGTACGAAATAACCACGACATTGACATAGTTCAGCGAATTAAGAGACAGAGCTACCCTGGTTAGGTCAGGTTGTCCGAATGGACGAAAAGGTTACAGCTCTGAAAGTATTCGATACAGTACCCGCCGGGGGAAGCAGAGGAAGAGAAGACCTCCATTCCAGCGGAGAGATCAGATGGAGATGACCGGCTGCACTTGGTATCTTAAATTGGCGCCAAATTGCGAAAAGCTGGAACGATTGGCGTGCTGTTGAATAAAAAGAAAATTAAATTTGGTTGTAGCGAAGCTAAAATACCCTACTCCGGTACATTGTTATAGTTGTAAAAATATCTCATTGATTTTGAACGGTCGGTTTGCATGACATCCATATGCTTTAGTAGACTAATATCAGTGGTTTTGATAAGCAAACATCTTCTCGAGATGAGAAAGACACTTTCCTTTGGAAGAAGCATTAAGTGCATATTTGATTTTAATAAATGTGGCGTTGAATAAATTAAATTCGTTATTAAAACCGTTCTTATTCTCGCAAGAGTGATTAAGACTGATTATCTAATTCCTTCATTTTGACCTTCGCAACGGCGATAATTCCTTCATGAATATTTAATTTTACCCAAAAATTCCGCGCAACTCTTTAAGTTCGAACCCGCATCCCTTAGCTCCTTGGACTTATCTCATTTCCATCATATTTAAGCTTTTCTCTAAATTAACATTGTTTGCTTAATATTTCCCCGCGTAAACGGCGCAATCGACGCTTCACAGCGATGAAAGCGACCAAGATGACGCAGGCGATGACACCCGCGCTGCTGCGAGCTCAGTGCAATTTAAATTTAATGAAAAAATCAATAAATTACTGAGTTTTTGTAGCGCCAGGTGCTGCTGCCGCTCACCAATTTCTTACCCCGGACCATGAAGGGCGCCCAAATTACGTGGCATGTAGAGTGGCAAGCGTATTGATTAGCTGCTGCAGTAATCATGCTCACTTAAAAAGCACCCCGCACAAGTCGAAGGAGCGAACCCAGATGGTAGCAGCTGCTGTGCCTGAGCCAAGAGCGTACACGTATGTGGTTAAGCACACACGCACACGATACACACACACATGGTTGACGCCATCAGGCGGTGCTGAAATGTAATTTATGACGGTCTTTGGCAAAGATGAAGGCTAATTGCGAAAAACAATCACGTATTCATTAAAAATTCTGCATCGGAATATTGAACAAGCGAGTGAATGATGGCATGGCGGAACAGATCAGCGTCGAACCCAAGTTTGCAGCGACAGGAGAGAGCGGAGACGGAGTGCGACATCAGAAACAGCAGCATGGCGGAGAAGTGGGGCTGCAGTTTGAAAATCTTAAGATCTTGCTGCCGCATATGTGGGCATGTGTGCGTATGCGAGTGTGTAGTTTGGTGCACAACCAGCAAATAAGTTGGCGAAATACGGCAAATCTGCCGCAATGTGCGCAGTTTGGACAGATTGAGAATTGACGAGAAGAATGCTTGATCAGCAGACGAGATTAGTTATCTAGGGTAAATTGGAACATTGTGTTTACATAAACAACAACAACTCTATGTTACTGGACAAAGCGTAACCGCTAAGTTTTACGTGGAGGTCCTAAAGGGATTGACCCGGTTCAAACACGGCAAGCGAAGAAAATAAGTTGACATGACAGCCGAAAAATGGTCACGACGAATTATTTAAGGTTTGCTGTGCACATAAACCCCCAACAACCGTGGGATAAGCCTCTAACCGCCGTTTTCTATGAGCGTTGGAAAAAAGCCCCTCAACAAACTGAACCAAGGGGCCCCGGCAACAACCACCATCAAGCGCCAATTCTTGGAAAAGACCTAAAGGAGAATCCCAAATTCCCGCCTGCTTACAGGTCAGAGGGGGGTGGCCCACCGGACTTTTCTTTAAAAGGTTTCTTTGCCGTAGGGAAAGGGGAAAAGGTCCAAAGGGCCAAGCAAAGGGACCCCTCGGAATCCTTCCCTCAAGGGGGTTGTTTTCCGGCATAATGCACTTTCCTCTCACGCCCAAAAACAGTTTTTGTGCAAAAACCCGGGGTAGCCGCCCTGCCTTCCTCAAGTGGCCCCCATCTTTTTTGAAAAGGTTTAAAAAGAAGCAAATTTTTGAAGCCTTCCAACCATTTCTAGCTCAATTTAAACAAGCAAGACTGCCGCATATGAGACAAAGAGCAGCCTGAAGAGCTTCAAGAGCATATTTCTTCAAAAATGATGTCGTCGAGAACGTAACCGTGGCGTCACTTCTCAAACAACGCTTCAGTCAATGGATTTATTGAGAGAACACTTAAAGTGATTAGATAATTTCACGTTTAGGAACGATCGCTTGGTCACCAAGATCGTGTGTTATCACATCGTTCGACTTTTTCCTGTGGGGATATGTAAAGTCTAAAGTCCATGCAGACAATCCCGCTTCGATTCAGGCATTGGAGCAAAACATCACGAGTTCTTTTGCCAGCTTAGCAGTCCAAATGCTCCAAAGAGTCATCGAAAATTGAACTCAGCAGCTGCACCATTTGAGACGTAGCCGCAGCCAACATTTGAAAGAGCCTCCCAGCTATCCATTAACAACACTTTCAACTAGTCATAGTTGTAGTTTTAAATTTTAGTTTTAAAATATATTTTCACTTTATCGCTTTAAGATTTCTCATTTACTGCGCACATTTAGCTTTGATAATTAAGTCATTTAAAAAATTCCACAAACAAACAGTGAAACTTATTAGTGTAATATCATTTGTGTGAAAATTGAAGCAAAAGCGGCAAACAAGCAACAAACAAGTTGGTGAAATCGGTGGCTTGTGGCCTCTATGAGGACACGTGCAAAGGACATCAAAAGGTAAAAGCGGGCGTGTGTGTGTGTGCGTAATAGGCTGAGTTGTTATGCCACTGAGCTGCTGAGCTGCTTAGCGGCAGGTGAGCATATGTAGTACACCTACACCTACCTAAAGTTGCGAAATAAACAAAAACAAATAATATGTTTTTGCCGTATAAGCGAGTGTGAATAATATTTTGCTTGCAAAAAGCTTTGCTCCTTTTTCATTTCATTTCCACATTCACTTTGTTGCGCCGCCTTCTGCCTTTGTTTGTTTCGACGCCACATTGAAGTGGCTCTAATTGTGGCACAACAACTCATACACACTTCATTAGCGCCATGAATTGCAAACGTGGCACGCACACATTCAACCACACATACACATGTACGAGTATTATGTGGGAAAAGTGGTGCGGGGATGAATGCCTTGCTTCATACACGCATGTTTATTTATATATACCAAAGCCTTGTTTGTATAAGCATATATGTATGTTAGCCTGTATGTAGCAGAGCGTGGTGTGTCAAAATATTTTGTCGGCACTTTATGCCTTTTGTCGCAATGACAACCAGAAAAACAAGGAAAAACCAAGGCTGCGCCAATTCAGTAATGCTTGCTGGTGCTTACAATAGGTACACAGTGTTTTCAGGAACTGTTCTTTTTAGTTATTATATTGAGCGATGCGAAGAATTTTGATATCCCCTTCTATAATTGCTAATTCAGCGTTTTCAAAGAGAGAGCAGAGAGATTTGGGCATCTCAATTTCAAAACAAAGTCTTCAGGTATAACTTCAGTGGATGAAATAAGATCTACATTTTGATCATGGCACTTGGCTTTAATTTCTGAAAGCAGTGTATTTCCTTAAATGTACGCAAATGTCTCAAGTGCACAGGGGTGCCTTTATATGTTTACATTTCCAAAGTACAACAATAAAAGTGCTAAGTAGGGTTGCTAATCGCAAACCATACTCATCCAAAGATACAACTCAACTTCAGCGAAGATGTATTCCTCATAGTTGAAAGTTCCGTCAAGTGACTGTCAGCTGTGGGGGAAGGAAACCGTGTGGCGAAAATCAAAACAAAGAGTTTCAGAGAAATGCCAGCTAAACGGTTAGAGCGCTGAAAGTCATATGTAAAAGTGAAACTTGTTAGAATGTTTCATAATTAGGCATTTGTTAGCATTGAAGAAACTCTTTGCCGCGTCGCATGTCGCATTGCACACATTCGGTTCATCGTACTTTTTTGTTCATGTGTATGTTATGTGACTTTGTTGGCGTGCCGCAAAGATTTTCATTTTGACATTTGCTTGCGCGAAAGGGAACTTTTAATTACTTTCTGAGGCTTACTAAGAAATTTATTCTAGCATTTAATAGTGGAAATTACAGTGCGATAGTGTGGGCAACAAGAATGCGGAGAGAGAGACATACTTTTTGTTTATTCACAACTAATAACACACGCTGGTTTTTTTTTTTAGAATTGTTGTGTTTTAGAAGTGAAAGAAAACAAGAAAAAACGTTAACTTCGGTTGCACCGATCCCAAATACCCTTCACAGGTGCATTTCTGTTAGTAACTATGTGTCCAGTTTGTATGGCAGCTATATGCTATAGTTAACCGATCTGAACAATTTTCTCGGATATTACATTGTTGCCTTAGAAAATAATATATACCAAATTTCGTGAATATATCTTGTCAAATGTGAAAGTTGTCCATACAAGAACTTGATTCCGATCGTTCAGTTTGTATGGTAGCTATATGCTATAGTTAACCGATCTGAACAATTTTCTCGGATATTACATTGCTGCCTTAGAAAATAGTATATACCAAATTTGGTGAAGATACATTGTCAAATGCGAAAGTTTTCCATATGAGAACTTGCTTCCGATCGTTCAGTTTATATGGCAGCTATATGCTATAGTGGTCCGATATCGGCCGTTCCAACAAATGAGCAGCTTCTTGAAGAGAAAATGATATTTGCAAAATTTCAAAAGGATATCTTAAAAACTGAGGGACTAGTTCGTATATATACAGACAGACGGACAGACAGACGGACATGGCTAAATCGACTCAGCTCAACATACTGATCATTTATATATATACTTTATAGGGTCTCCGACGCTTCCTTCTGGGTATTACAAACATCGTGACAAACTTAATATTCCCTGTTCAGGGTATAAAAATAAATAACTTCCGTAGAAGAAGCAGAGGAGAGGGAGAACTCGTTTGAGGCACAAAATTGAAGATTACTCAAAGGATGAAGAAAAAAACATTAACTTCGCCTACTTCTTCTTCTTCTTTAGTGACTTAGAAACTGCTTACGGTTATAGCCGAGTTGTCTAAAGCCTCGCTTGGTATCGAACGGCTTCGAGAGTTCGTTCCCAACGGAGCTTTTGGCGTTGCTCAATGTCAATTTACACAGCAGTATTACCATGGTTTTAGGAGATACCAAATTCAGTTCTTCAGACGGGTGATTGCTATTCGAACTTGTTTATGGTGGGGCAATAGAACGTCTGCTTCATCGTCGTAGCTTAGAAAATCGGGTTCGCAGTCCTAGCGTTAAATTTTCTCTGCCATTTGGCAGGCTAGATAAGTGTTCCTTCCATAATTTTTGTATATTCTGGGCATAAGTTATTAGATCACCTCTGGGGGTTCTACAAGACTTTGGCTACAGCGAGGCTATAATACCCTTCACTAGTGCACTTTCTATAGAATACAAGGCTAAAAAATGTTTATCTTCATTTGATCAGAAAAAGTTTGAGTGGCGACTGCTGAGCCATGGTTAATGTGATGTAATTAGTTGGCATACCCGGTTTGGACTGAGATGACATCTGCGAGAAATTTGACTATTGTTACCCTTATAAAAATACTAGAAAAGAAGCAGAACTGGTAAATGTAAAAGATTGTTATGACCCTGTCAGAAGTGTTGCATGAGAAACGCCAAACATGCAGCGAACGACGAAGCGAAATGGAAGCAAACGACAAAGTGTGTAAAAAGCGCCATTAAAGTAAAGAGTGAAGCGATAAAAATATCAGCAGCGCTGAGGGCAATAAAACCGAGTCACAGTTATCACCATACACACACACACTCATGCACACATGCAGACATTCAAAAATACAAGTCGAGAAGAAGAATAGCGGTTGGTGACAAATGTGAAGTGACAAGTGTGTTGGACAATAACTCGCTGTCATTGGCGTTGTTGTTGTGGTTGCCGTTGTCAAACACAATGTACAAAGATGCGCAGTTGTTGTAGACAAGTGCGGTCTGTTGTTTGCCAGTTGCAGCTGCTGCCCACCCTAATGTGACAGCAGCAGCGCAAAGGCAACAAGCCAAGCCAAGTCGTCTCGGGGTGTGAGGGCGTTAGTTAACGTGGATCCCGTCATCTCCAAACACATATGTCCCAGCGTTATAGCATGTGTTTGTGCGTTTTATCAGCACTTTTGGGTCATTAAAATAATATGAGCATGAAATTGCGTTGGAAAAAATATTTCCGCACAAATATTGCTGCACCAGCAATTAAAGACATACAACACACACACACACCCATATGTAAAGGAAAGAGAATCTAGCTGGCACTCAACTATTGAGGCGGTCCTTGGGGACGTCGCAACGCTCGCGTGTGAAACGGTTAATTGTTCCCGCCTGTAGAGCCGTAATTGCGTGCTAATCGTTGGCGTGCCATCAGTTTGCTCCCCACCAACAGCAACAACTGGCACACATAATCAACTGTATAATATAATTGGAAACAAATAAAAACAAAAAGCCGAAACAGAAGTGGAAAATATGTTTCCGCCACTTCTAATCAATCAAATGCATAGAAGAGTGAGAGTGCACACGAACAATTGGTCATTGTCAGGCGAGCTTTGCTGCGACGCAATGCGTGAATTACGCTTAGCGTCGACTCATACACACACACAAATGCAAAAGTGTGTTCTCAGTAACTTCCACGACCCTCGTTGTTGGCATTAGCCTGTTTGGCGATTAATTTCGTCTTATCGCTTTAGTTTTTGGTAAACCCTTCGTTGGATATTGCCGAAAGT
Source organism: Bactrocera correcta (assembly GCA_027475135.1). Taxonomy (NCBI): domain Eukaryota; kingdom Metazoa; phylum Arthropoda; class Insecta; order Diptera; family Tephritidae; genus Bactrocera; species Bactrocera correcta. Next base: position 21,913,135 of record CM050323.1, read on the forward strand.
TGTCAAAAGTCAGCTGAAGATAACCGAAGAATGGAGCACTCTAATGAGTCTAAAATAACGCTCTTCAAAACAGTAGGATAATTACGAGATATAAATTTATAAAGTGCGACGGGAACATCTAATTAGTATATATATTATCACCCATAATATTGGGTAGTCGAAAAAGTATTTTCGTATGTTTAACCAAACTTCAACGTATTTAATTTTATATTTATATTAACAAATAAATAAAGAAATATGTACCGTTTTGTTCAACCACTTTTTGTCATTTTTCCGCTAGAGACATCTATTGACAAAATACGAAAAGACTTTTTCGACTAACCAATATAACTGTTACTCTCAGCGACTCTTGCCTTTGGGCAAGCGGATACCAGCACAGCACTCTACGATATACTTCTTGTCTAAATATCAAAGCGCTAATTTTGGCGTAGAATACGAAAACTGTTCCTTACATTAATCAAAATTTTCACTCCATCAGCAATCGAGTGTATTAAAATCGCAAATTGGCTTGAAGTAATTTGAAATGAAGCGCGTTTTAAATTAGTGCGGCAATTTTCCGCTCGCTGTTTTCCTTTCGCTTTTCCATCTTCTGTTTTCACACAATTAAAACAAAGTAGAACAGACCTAAAACTATTACTCAGCAGCCAACCAATGGAGATGCTTGCTGATTTGTGGCTGCTGAGTGCGGTGTGGTACATTTCAGCGAGAGAAAAAGTTCGCAAAAAGCGCATAAAAAACATAAACAAAACAAAGCAGAAAACTAAAATAACAGGACAATGCAACAAGGGAAGCAAGGTGAGCGTAGCGAAAGCAGCACCGAAAGCGCCAACGCCAGCGCCAGCGTCTGTGTAGCAATGCATGAATATAAGAAAAAGTGCCAGCAAATATTTGAAATTTACTATTGTGGAGCAGACACAGAAATAAAAATGCGAGGCAAAAAAGAAAAGCAGCAAAACAAAAAGCATTACACAGCCTTCGCGTAGCTCATTTACGCAGCCTCAGCCGCAGCCGTCTCCACAGCACGGCCGCAGCCACAGGATTACTCTAGATGAACGTCGAACTTATGGACGGCAAGTTGAGGCTTATGAAAGGCGACTAAAACGCGCGCGCGCAGACACACACACAGCAACACCCATTTACTTGAGTTTTCCATAGAGAAAATTAGAATATTAAAATGGGAGCAGCGGAACAAAGAGCTAAATTACAACAAAGCAAAGTAGGTGAAACAAAAACCATAACAAATTACTGAAATATGACATACAACCGGTGAAAACTGTGCGACAGTGCGGCATTGCCACCGTGCAAGTTTGAGTTGAAAAATTTAAATGTTACGTATACGCCGTGGCAACGGTGAAGATGCTTTCTTGGAATTCGCTAAATACGAAAAGTTCTGCGCCAATTGTCGAACGCAAACTGTTTGTTATTTGACACTTTTGACAGAGTTTGATGGAGGATATTAAATATTTTAAGAGCTAGAAGAGTTAGCAGTTCTAACTTTTTGGGAATGTCAAAATTCAGCAATGAAAATTTGAATTCATTTTTTGTAACTTTGATTTAGAAATAAGTGCACTTAAAGTATCAAAGTATGTTTTGAAGCAGTAGTCTTCTGAACAAACCGAATCGATTTTACTATGGATGTCATGGAAAAAGCCGGTAAAAAAATGAACCTAAGGTTGAGCTTTGACAAGGGTCTTTCTCTTTTTCGCTGATGTCGGAAGCCTGCCTGTGTGCCATGTGCGTGTACAGGCTTTTAGCTACTAAGTAACAGCTTCAAAATGACTGCTATATAGTATTTATCTAATGTACAGTGCTGTCCACTAGCAAGCCCCACAGCAAGCATTTGCCTTCAGTACTAACTTTAAAGCATTTGGAAAGTATTTTTAATGGAGTTTTCCCGAGTGCAGCACGTGGTTGTTGCTGTTCCTGGTGCGTTGAAGAGTGTGCGTGAAGCTGTTTCTATTGGGGACGTGCCTCTCGATAAAGGTGGGCGATGCACATGTGCCAGCGCCTGGTTGTGCAGTTTTGCATTTGTTTCTCGCTTTTCGACGACAGTGTGAAAGCGTGTGAGAGTAAATTGGCTGGCGGTTGAGTCAATTCAACTTTGTTTACAAACTAAGTTTATATGCACGATACACGATACACGATACCGTCGGGTGCGGGTGCGGCTGCGGGTAGGGGTAAATATGACTTGCACACATGGGGGCCACAATGCTTTGCGCTGCGGTTTTCATCAGAGTCAAAGCCTCCGTTTCGAAAACTTTTCACTGGCGGTAATTTTGACGTGGCAGTTTGAATACATTTTGCGCATTTCGGCGCTGCCGAGTTGCAATTCATGAACCAAGCTGCGCTCACACACACATACATGCATGTGCATTTTCCATAAACGTCGCTCTACTCGCTTCGGTGCCATGCATTGGAACCAAAACGGATACGTGCGGACTGCCAGCGCAAAGTTGTGGGAATATTTTATTTTCCCACGCACATTTCGGTTATCTGAGCAATCAATTTCGCTTGTCAAGCGAAACTACAATAGAAACAAAGTGAAAGCTGGACGTTCAAAGCGCTCTGTTCGAAAGCGAATTTGCATATCGATGGGGATGGAGTCAATATTCGGGGCATTTTGCCTATTCAAAATGGAATGTCACTGCATCAGTCAATTTAGTTTTGTCTGCTTTTGATGCTTCCATTGTGGTTACGATAAAACGATCTCAACATTCGATATCGCCGTAGAGTCCGCGTAACTACTGAGGGACTTGGCGTGGGAGAAAGCGCCCAAAATTGCAATGCCAAGTGCAAATAGCTCACTTTTGCTTTAGTACTTCGAAACATTGGCCTGCCAGCCACATCAAGTCCCGCAGCCGACCTTCAATTTCACCAATGTTCAAGTGTGCTCTTCGCTGTTGGTGTCTTACTTTGCACTTTAACTGACATCTCATGCTCGTTCTTATATGCAGTTTGTTTCGCTTTTAGTTTCGAGCCGGTTCTTCGAACGCCAAATTGAGTCCACTCAGTTCATTGGCACTGACAGTTGTCGAGTTTCTTAATTTGTGTTCTGCTGCTGTTAGCTGTCATTCTGTCTGTTACGATTTCGTGAGAAGGGAGTTCTTTTACTTTGCAGTAAAATAGTCTAAATCAGTGTAAACTGCTCAACTGAGACGTTCGAGAACTCGTTACTGCGTAGTTTGGTGAAAAGAGCACTAAACAAGAAAAAACGTTAACTTCGGTTGTACCTAAGCTAAATACCCTTCACAGGTGCATTTCTGTTAGTAACTATGTGTCCAGTTTGTATGGAAGCTATATGCTATAGTTAACCGATCTGAACAATTTCTTCGGAGATTACATTGTTGCCTTAGAAAATAATATATCCAAATTTCGTGAATATATCTTGGAAAATGTGAAAGTTTTCCATACAAGAACTTGACTCGCTTAGTTTATATGGCAGCTATATGTTATAGCCATTCCGACAAATGAGCAGCTTCTTGAAGAGAAAATGACGTTTGCAACATTTCAAAAGGATATCTTAAAAACTGAGAGACTAGTTTGTATATATACAGACAGACGGACGGACAGACAGACGGACATGGCTCAGCTCAACATACTGATCATTTATATATTTACTTTATAGGGTCTCCGACGCATCCTTCTGGGTGTTACAAACATCGTGACAAACTTAATATACCCTGTTCAGGGTATAAAAAGCAGGAAATATTTGCCGCACATCTTCTGTTGGAAATTGGATTGAGAACTATGTTCTTCAAATGTGATTTCTTGGCGCATTATGCGCTAGTTCTGTTGGCAGCTGGACGCCTGATGTGAAGGATACCAAAGACTTTTTGAGCCAAAGTATATCCATAATAAGCCCCTTGATTACAAGGAACCTTTGAAGTCTTTAAAGAGAGCGTCTGTTAGAGCCGGCGGCACGGTTGAGAGCATTTTGTTATCAAATGTGCCTACTTAGGGGGTCTGTCAGTGAGTTGTTTCATTAGAAGACCAAATGGTTTTGAGAACAAAATTGCACTCTCGAGTCATTGCATCGAAGTTCAGGTATAAATAAAGCACTGAACCGAAATGCAAAAACAAAAAAAAGGCTTGGTGTAAAATATATCACATTTTTTTTTTTTCCTTTACTCGCAGTCTACGGTAGCACCGTTCTGCTGCAGCAGATCTCCCTCGTCTTGTCGGCAACAAAATCGCTGCAGAACAGAGAATGCATATCTCTTTTGATGGCACTCATTTTTTATACCGATGATGCCAATGACGCCAGGGCACGCATTTTACGCATTCAGCGAAGCTGCGACTCTAAGGTTTTGTTTTTGCTAACGGTAGTTTTATGCTATCAACTGCTGTCTGAGCGCAGTTAGTTTGCGCAGCATTTGGACCTTCGCGTTATTATTTTTCTGCGTTTCAGCGGCTTTTTTTCTCTTCTTCAAGTTCTCTTGGCATCACTGTAAAAAGCTGAGTATTTCTAAATGCTGGCATTTTTCCACTAAGCGAAGCGTATAACTTTGATGTGCGTACAAATAGCCGCTGCACGCATATGGCGGGTTGTGTAGGACAAGCGCAGAAGTAACAATAGGTTCCCGGTAGGAAACGGTGAATAGTTAAGTGGTTTAGATATAGTTGCTAACTGATGTTTCCTTGTTAAACGCTGGTAAAGAGGGGCTAGAACTCAACAGTTGTTAGTACTTTGGTTTTATAAGTAGAATCTTCAGCACTTGAATTCATTTAGAAAAATCTATTGAATGGCTTTCCATATTAGTGTTGCTGTTGCTTTATATGGACTTTAAAGTTTGTTCGAAGCGATGTTGAGATTTGAGATATTCCAAAAATGTTTTTATTAAGATATTTCATATCAGATCGCCAAAGTGGGAGGTTTCAATGGAAGCTCCGAACAAAAAAATTCGCGACATTATAAAATTACTTAAGTTACGATCTTAAAATATTGTATACTTAGTTGTTATTGTTATTGCTTTAACACTAATATTGTATGTGCTTGTACTTTGTCAGCACAATCTTAAAATATGCTTCGCCAATTTTCTTGGTTTTTTGTTAAGATGCTCCACTCGTTCATGCAAGTCCATTCTTTGCGAAGGCAGCAACATGGCCGCTGACTCGCAGTTTTCCTCACCTGTCTTGCAGGTCACTGGTTCCCGCACGGGTTGCCACTCACACATTTACTCTGCATGCACTGAAGAACTAACGCTCGCACTGCAAGTCTACTAGCCATGTGCTATACTCCTGTGTGTTTGTGGGCGTATAAAAAATGTAACATTTTGCAAAACGCTTTTCGCAGTTTTCATAAAAAATTATGCGCTCACTGTCTGTCTTGTGGCTGGTTGCGCTAACCGACGGCTGACTGACGCGTTGGTTAGTTGCTTGGTTTGTTGTTTGTCTTCTGTGTTTGTGTGTTGGTCTTTCCGCTTCGGTGGCTTGCCGCTATTATCCTTTATTTTTGTTCTTATTTGTGCGTATTCTGCGCTTCGTGGCTAGTTTAGGATGAGTTGGATGTTCCGTTACTTTTCCATTGTTCTTTCTTACGCTATGCTACAAATACATACGAATGCCCACTGCCGTTCAAATGCTTAGCTCGCTACACTAGTGATGCTTCGTCCATTATACTCATCCTCGTAAACCTTTTAGCTGCTTATTGCGTTCCTTTATAGTCCAAGGATTTATTTGACAACGCTGCTGAGTCTAATTATTATAAGAATAACTGTATTGTAATGCTGGCAAAATTGCGAAACAAATATACGGTAAAGTGGAATGAAAAGTGCTTAAAATTCATATATTATTGCCAAAACCCTTTCGCAATAATATCAAATATGTGGCAGCATATTTTTCTTTTCTAAATAATGTGTAGGCTTACACCTTTTCTGGGTGCGGTCTATTTTTAGATCGCCCAACTCACGGGTTCGCCCCTTTTAAACAGGCTTTTAATGAATTCATTCGTGCTCGCGAGTATTCCGCTGGGAGTCACGTTAATGTGTGCCTTCGCTACTCTTGCGGAAGGAGGCGGGGGGTATGCACCTTTTATGAGTTAATGCGAAAAACGTGTTCTCGCATCTTTTGCGATATCTTCTGCTGGAGCTTTCAGTTGGCAACGGAATGTTCGCGTTAAATTATTTTTTGCCTTTTTTAATGTAAAATTATTTAATAGAATATGTCAGTATATGTCAGGAGGTTTAATGGAATATGCTTTCGTGGAGTCTGGCAGCTGGGCCACCCCTGCGTATGCGTAACTGATAACTTGAAGGCGCTAACTTAAACTTGAGGAGCATAACACATGGCCGCCTCTCATCAGTGCATTAATACCTTCTCAGCTAACTCGATGGTTTCAAGCGGTATTGGAACTTAAGATTTCCAAATGCACTTTTCTTCGCAAGTATTTTTCTAAAAACTTCCATCGGTTGTCTTGACACCTTATGTTCTTGCTGTTGCTGAAGTAAAATGTTGTACACAATTAAAAGTATTAGTGGAAATATGCTATTTCACTAGCACATTTACACACACACACATATAGACATTACAGGTGGCACATGCAGTTTTGTAAATATTCGTTGCGGAGGAGATTGGTTAACTTCGTTTGAAAATCGGAAAGTTTGTTATATGTTGCACGGCGTGCTTGATGCCTTAGTCTTGAGGCGAACTTTACTAACTCGACTTTGCAAAAATGTTGGTGTGTTTTGACTTACTAGCGAAGTTTCACAACTTAGGTATGTTATTGTAAACAATGGCATGTGTGTGTGTGTGGTGGTAAAGCAATCAACTTCAAATTCTACAAATTTGCCATGAAACGCTTCATACCTGAAAGTTGCTCGTCATTTAAGTTAAGTCATTTTATGCTACATTTCTGACTGTAAACGAAAGTTCAAACACATTTTCATGGCTTGTGATGTAAATTTAAAAGCAAAGGATTCAGGGCAACCAGTCAACCGGCAAACTTTATTTTGCTTTGCTTTTTGAAGAGAGCCTGAAGTTATGCCGCAGCAACTTTTATTAATTTCACAAATAATTTAAAATACTGCCATATTGCCATATTGGCGTAATGAAATCAGTGAAGCTTGCAAGCATTTAGTCTTACATATTCAGAGTTGATTCTTCGCCTTGCCAAGCAACGGGTTGAAATTCGTTGAATTATGAATAGCCTTCTGTGGCGGCGGCAAGCTTGAGAGCTGTTGCTTCTCACATACTTGCGATTGAGTTCTTTCTAAAGCCTGCAAACGGCGCTTCACACAACATGAAGAGTTGAAAATAATTTTGTTGTTGTATTAATTTTCAAGCTATTGGCTGTGCAAGGGTTCGAAGAATTTTGATTTTTTGTTAAGTTTGTTTGCAAAATTGAATACGGAAACGCCTTTTGCATATAAGTAAGCAAACGTATTAACCTATGAGGTTTGAGCACCAGTGTATAAAAGTGTTTTCGTACTAAATTTTGTAAAAACTCCGCTATTATTCATCCTTTCATTCCATTCTTCATAAATGAGTTCCGCCTTAGACCACTTTTTCGACTGTGGAAACTTGTTTAACTTTCATGAAATTAGCTATTTTAGTAATTTTGAACACTCTGCCTATCATAAACGAATGATCTTTTGAAAACGTAAAAAGAAAAACAATGATTTATATTACTGGAAGTAAAATGGAAAACAAACCCCGATAATTTTTGAGACCACATCGTTGGTTTTAGTAAAGTGATATGCAATGACACATCTGCCTAGACGCATTACCCAAGTTATTTTCATAAAAATACAGTGCAACTTCCAGCTTTTCAAATTTAGCTGGCTCTCTTGCATATTTACCATATTTACCATATTTACAAATACATATATTTCGAAAACGGAGCTGCCGGTATTCAATTTGCCGTCTACTCCTTTCTGTACTTCCACTTGTGTCATAATCAATATTCAATCATTTGCATACTCAGTTAAATGCTTAAATCTACTCGTAAGTATGTGTGGATTTCAATCCACTTAAACGCGCGTGAGACCGCTTTATTTGCTTTTGCGGGACTCCGATATTTTTGCTTCTAAAATTTCAGTGACGCGTTGAAATAAGCAAAGAAAGCTCAACTCACCCGCTGGAAGGAAGGACGAAGGGAACGAGTACTTTGTCGAAAGTATTTGACGAATTGTAAATGCGTTCAGTAACGTGATATGAGCACTCACATATTATTGCTAAGCCCTAGAATTCTGGCTGTGTGAGCGTCATTACGTAAATATGCACACAAGTAAAAGTGTCTGTTTACAGTTGCTAAAGTATGCCATTTTCATCTGTCAAAGCAAATTTACTTCCTTAGGCAAGTATTTATATATGAAAAAGATTGCAAAAAAAATATATAAATATCTGTGTTGGCTTCAAGCATATGCAAAGCACGCATGTTACGCGTATGATATGCTTTATTGGAAAGTACAATAAGCTGTCCTGTTCATTGATTGCTTTCAGGTATTAAAAGTCGATGTGCCGCTAAAATGAGGCCTACCACCGTAAATGCTGTCCGAAATTAACTATTCTAATAGCCCTTTAAAGAAGAATTTCCAGCTATGCGAATGAGAGCATAAGAGTTATAGTAATTGCTGGCTGTTTGTGGTCGACGCTGTCCGAAATTTCAGTTTGTAAAAAATGTTAAACGAAGTCAAATAGGTAACTAGTAGTATAGGAAGTCGAAAAAGTCTTTTCCTACATATCCACTGCTACCCATCACATTGTGTCATGCTATATAGTGTTGTTAAGCTTCATTTCACCAAAAACAAATTAAATCCGGGGAATGTGGAGAAAAGTTACAGCTGTTCAAAAATGAGTGAAAATAATGAAAAAATTTGCTATACATATTTTGAAATTTTTTTATAAAAAAAGGGACAATGCCATGCAAGCCACCAATAAAATTTGTGAAATTTACATTGACGGTGCTGTATCTGTTTATGTAGCACAACAATGGTTCGCTCGCTTCCGTTCTGAAAATTTTAATGTGAAAGATGCACCTCGCTCTGGTCGGCCTATCGTTGAAAAAGTCCATAAAATTATGGAAAAGATTGGAGCTAAGGAACTTAACATTACTTATCAAACGGTTTTGAACCATTTAAAAAAGGCTGGCTACAAAAAAAGCTCGATGTTTGTGAACCGGATGAGTTGTATGTGAAAACTTTAATAACCGAATTAACATCTGTGATTCTTTGCTGAAATGAAATGAAATCGAACCATTTCTGAAGCGGATGGTAACAAGAGACGAAAAGTGGAGCAAATACGTAACGGGAAAGATCATGGCCAAACGTGGTGAAGCTCAACAAATGATCGCAAAATCAGGATTGACGTCGAAAGGTTATGCTGAGTGTTTGGTGGGATTGGAAAGGAATCATCACCTATAAGCTGCTCCAACCTAGTTACACGATCGATTCTACATTTTACTGTCAACAACTAAAAAAATTGAAGCAAACAATCGAAAAAAGCGGCCAGAACTGATCAACAAAAAAGCTTGGTCTTGCATCAGGACAACGGTAGGCCACACACATCTTTGATGACTCGGCAAAAACTGGGAGAGCTTAGCTGGGAAGTTTTGTTGCATCCACCATATACCCGCTGACCTTGAAACCATCGGACTACCATTTCTTTCGGTCAATGCAGAACTCCCTTAATGGAGTAAAGTTGGCTTCAAGAGAAGCCTGTGAAAATTACTTGTCGCAGTTTTTCGCCGAGAAACCTAGAAGTTTACACTGATGGAATAATGTCTCTAGCGGAAAAATGGAAAAAAGTGTTAGGCCAAAATGGTGCAAATTCAGTTCATTAAAGTTCATTATAAACTAAAAGGGAGTAATTTGAAATTTGATTAGAATACGAAAAGGCTTTTTCGATTACCCAATATTAGATTTGCGATGGAGTGTACCTTATGTATTTTCTGCGATTACAGATCTATGCGCTTTTAATGGTCTAAATAACAAAGAACACTAAAGATGATAATTTGTGCTTATGAAGTTATTTCAAATAGAGGTAATTTGATGGTTTCACTGCTTCAAAGAGTGCAACCGGCGGCCTTTATTGTATAAGGAGATATTTTAACAAAAACTTACCTGATTTTCAACGATTTAAGTTAAACTTTTTAATTACAGAAAGTATGGAGACACCTATTTTACAATATATTTTATGTGTTTCTCTGCTTTATAACCGTTATTATTAGTAAATTCGCTGGGTAATGCCTCCAGTTCAGCGAATTATTCTCTGACGTGGGAGCACCATTTGGCTTGCGTTTCGAGAATTTTATTTTAGAATAAAATAAGCAATAAATACGAACTACACTAGAGAAAACAAGAAGGTCAACTTAACATATATATGTAATTTGGAAGTATGGCAGTGAATCAAGTCGTACTAAGCCCACAGCTCGAACGGGAAGGTCTTCAACTGAATTGAGGTATACATATCAGTTTGAAATTTTTTCAGATAAACAATATGTCTTTACAGAGCGATTTTTCTTGCGCTTTGGCGTCTGCAGGTTATTAATAAACTAAATATCAAAATTACAAATTTTTCCAAATCGAAATGGAGACGAAAGCTATAGTTGCCGCTGCCAAATTACTAGTTGTTGTCATAATATTGTTGCTTCAAGCAATCAATATCGCACATTTTGGCGCTCGACCAGCGATAAATCTTCAAGAAATCTGATAGTAAACCAACAAACGCACACACATATATGTATTTCTTGTGCATTCTGGCGTGTTATTATTATCCAAGCGCCGCCGTAGTAGTTTCTATATTCCTTTTCTTTCTTTGTTTTCACTCATTCGCATTTTGGCTTTGAAACGAAATTTGAATTTTCCGCTTCGATTTGCTGAGTTTTAATTATTTATACACTCTTTGTGATGCTCACCTATTTCATATTTCTTAACTCGCCCTTAAGAATCACTTAAATTTCACTGAAACTGTGCAACCGAACAACACTACCGTTAATTGAAAGTCGCGAAACTCAAATGCGCAAATTAAAAATAATTTTTTGTTCCATTAGTATTTGTTTAAATAGAAGTCGGTAGAAATGCTGTAACTATTTGTAATGAAATTGAAATTCACTGTTGAAAGCGCGCACGCCGCCGTTTCAGCGCAAAGCACGTCCAAATTCGCGTAGTCCATTCGGCAAACTGAATTGATGATAAATTCAGAATGTTTATCAGACGAAGCTGCAGCCGTGAAGTCGTGGCCACGGCGACGACGCAGAGCCACGAGCTGAAGACGAGCGCCCAGCGGCAGCGGCAGTGGCCGAGACAGAGGCAGCGGCAGAGTATCGAGAGGAGCAATGGCGAGTGTCATTGAAGGCTGCCGCACGCTGATGCTGACACCTCCGAGCCTTGTGGCGGCGACCACCAGCATGGCGGGGCTGCCAAAAGCACAAAGTGACCGCAGCGAAGGCGTGCGTGTAAGCTAGTGGCGATAAGAAATTCGCTGGAGCTGTGTGACATGTCGCACGCAGCGCTGCCTGCACCGACAGCGTCGCTGACAATGAATTTTCTAATAATTTCAATGGGCGCAGCAGCAGCAGTGCGTCTGTGTGTTTCCACAACGGTCTCTGGGTGCTGCTACATCCGGTGGCGTATACGTAACTTCGAAATACAAATGTGTACTCGGCTGTCGTTCGTTGCTCGCTGCTCGGCTCTCGCCATTCGATACTGTTAGGCGAATGCTGTAGACTTTGACGCAAACAGTTGGCCGTCGTGGCGCTCTTTGCACGCTTGCCAAGAGAGTGGACGTGTAGCAAGTGCTCTTTGTGCGTGTTCGAAAGTTCGAAAGACTCCCAGTGTTGCTATGGTTAGGCGGCTTCACCCTCAATTTGACTTGTATTGTGCGGTAAATTTGTCTTGGTGAGTTGGTGCTTTCGGTGTGCCGTCGAATTCGAGAGCTTTGCCGAATAATTGTTATTTTAATTATATTGTTTTGTATGAAATCTGAAAGTTATGATTTATTAAGATATTATTCCACTTAGTGTTTGTCTTATTTAGATACTTAGTTGTTAGTTTCTTAGTCGAAATATACATTTTAATGGAGATTCGAATTCGAGCACATTTACAGCTACAAATATTTGTGTGCGTATGAGTGTCGTCTCAAGATACATATACAAACATACATACAAATCAGTATTTTTTGGAGTATAGTTTTTAAATTAATAGATCTGCTTTCATTTTGATAATTTGCGTTTTGGGTTCAAAAATGAGTAAGTGAGGTTAGAATCGACCCGGAAATTAACTCTGATTCTATTAAAATAGAAACAACAAATGAGGTTGGAATTTGTTTTAAGCAAAACTGTTACAAATTGCGCTCAGGTCTTCATGAGAATTTTTTGTTTTTCCTTATTCGGCTGTAATCGAGCGCTTGGCTTTTGGCATGAAATTGTAATGCAAAGCGGGCGGCAATACTCATTTGAGTAATTTAATAATTCAATAATATATTATTAAGGGACTTTTGGAAACAATTTGCAGTTAGCTTGCAAGTGCTATGAAACCTGCTATACGAAATTGATTAATAGCCCAAATGAGCGCCACAAGCAACAGTCGAAAGCGAGGGCAAGCAGTTGGAGCTGTGCCCAGCTATGCGTAATTACACTGCCAATGCCATTAATAAGTCGAATTGGCAGGAATGCTCAAAGTGTGCTGTGCTACTTTTAATCATCGCAAGTGATTTGTTCCTCCAGCAAAGCGAAGAGCGGGGCAATATTGAAAATTCGAAAAATTAAATGTTGCATGCCATACTTGGCCGTGCGGCAATGCGCGTAATTAATGTTGCCTTTGTAGTCGAAATAATAATAATGAGAATTGCAATGGCCGGGCCAAGAGTGCTCGCCGCTGGCTCTGCTACATTACGTCAAGGGGTTCCACTTGAATGACCAGTGAGTGGCTCGAAAGCCATATTTATCGTTCTAAATAATTCGAAAACGTCAGGTGTGCTCGGCATTAATGGTACGTTGATGGCTTATTTGCGAATTTAAGACGGACTGATTAGCTGTCAACTCTTCAAGATATTTGCTTTTGCTGGCAAGTACAATCAATCAACTGAACATTCAATAGCTTTCAACAGTTTCTACATTCTTTGCTGGTGCTCTTTAAGAATTATTGACTCGAAAGAGTTGCCGAGTGGCCAGCGTTGAATTTAAGAAATGTGAAAAACGTGTACCCAACCGTCTAAGCAAGCCAAACCTTCCAACTTTTTACCGTTATTCAATTCGTCAATTCTCTTTTATTTAGCGCCTCATACCTTGCTGGAACTCATTTTGAATTTCAATAATTAAACGTAAACAAGCACGTCATCGGCTGCATGAAGGCGCACAAAAAATGGCATGTGTTTGCTGTAGTGTTGTAGTGTGTTTTAAGTGGCCGCTAAATGTTTTATTTGCCTTTCGCCAAATTAACTGCTGCAACTAATTAAATACGCGCGCATCGTGGCGCTGCAAAAACACTTCAGCGCGACTAAAAGCGCGTGTTTGCACACTTTGTTTATTAATTAATTATGAATAAGTTCTGTTTAAGGCAATTAGGCCTTCTAGTGGCATATAGAGGCCAGCAGCTGTTAGCTGTCAGCCATCAGCCAGCGCGTCCACAACAACCGAAAAATGCGTGTGCAAAGAGAAAAGTGGCGCGATGAGAAACGCATTAGCCGCAAATCTGTTTGAAGGAGCGCTCCAAATGGCAAAAAAGTGAACTTGATATGAACCAAATAGTTTTTAATTGTTGCTAATTGTTCTTCGCGGATATTTGACCTTGGCTTTTCTATTAGATTATGTAAGTAATTATCGTAAAGGCAGGATGCTGAAAATCTGAAAAACATTAATTTCCTGCTGAATAGCTTTATGCTAGAACACATATGCGATTTTCGAGTCACAAATTTCAATGTTCTTCCGTAGTATTATATATGGTTCTTCCTGACGCTATCAGCACTTTCTTTATAAAAAAATTTGTATTCTCTCGAAGGTCTGAAGGCATAGCATGCGGTGCAATATTGAGAGCATATAATTAAACAATTGAAAGAATTGATGCAAGCCACTTAATCAAAAAATAAGCTTAACATATTAGCTGATCGATAGTCCGGATATGGACCACCAATAAACCGCGCGTGCGAAACCGAATAAATAAAAATTTGTTTTAGGTAAAGGGTGGGCTATATAAAATTTAAATTTAAACAGTCAAAAAAAAAAGCGGCTTGATATTTTTCAAAGGTCTAACATTTATTTAAAAGGTTGTTTTATGAAATTTATTTGTGGAAAACAATTTCCGACAAATGATCACCACGGCTGAGTTTACAGCAGCTTATCCGATCCACCCAATTTTGGAGTACTTTCTCGATGGTTTCAGGCCTTATGGCAGCTACAGCAGCTTGAATCTCGTACTTTAGATCTTGAATTGTTTCTGAATGGTTGGCGTAACATTTATCTTTAACAGTTCCCCACAGAAAATAGTCCAACGGAGTTAAATCGCAGCTTCTGGGAGGCCAATTCACATCACCTCTTTTGCTGATTATGCGATTTTCGAAGATAGGGCGTGAGAGATTGAGTGTAGCGTTTGCTGTATAGCACGTAGCGCCTCCCTGTGCCCCAATTGCCACAAATTTGCTTGTTAATGTAACCATCGAGGTGGAAATGAGCCTCTTCCGAAAAGATGATTTTTCGGTAAAATTGACCATCCTCGGTTTTTTTCAATATTTCCAGTTTTCTTCTAGTGAATAGCGACCCATTTCGTAAATTTTAGGCTTTTTACTGAATATCTGTCACTTTCCGAATGTTTCCGAACGTTTCCAATGTCGAAATATCGATAATTTAAATTTAAAATGTTACGTGTGTAGTACAGCCGTTGACAGCTAATTAGAAACGCTACGCAGTTTGGAGTAAATGATATTATTTTCCAATAAATTTCTTATTTTTACTGTTTTTTTCACTCATTTTCTTGAAACTTACGTTAAACTTAAACTCTAATAGGAAAAATTTTGATTAAAAATCCTTTTTTTTTTAATTTTAAGAAAAATGTGCAGAATCAATGTTTTGAGTGCGACAGCTAATTTGAAACGAAAATATTTTATAAGCAAAAAATACTGTTATTAAAGAAATTGCTTACTTTCAGTTAGTACTGTGTTACTTAACCCTTTTACTTTAAAACTGTTTCACATCCACTGCGAATTGACGTTAAAGACTCTGACAGAACACCACTGGTGTTGCTTGCCATGCCCTCCTAAGTTCATCAAAAAGGACATCCATATTTGTGATATTTTTGGTACCTACAGCTTTTTTCACATCAACAGGGATGTGGTCTCTTCAGGCCTTTCCAAAACATTCATGGAATTTTTAACAAAAAACTTTTGTGTCAACTTTCATGTATGTTTTGGATTGTTATTTTGTTGGAATTTCCATATAACAGGCAAGTTCTTCTTTAGTACGTGGCAAAATAACATTTTTTAGATTGCAGACGTATTTCTCCTTTTTTGAAATTATATCAATCGTATGGAGCGGACCTACAACATTCCAGAAAAAAAAATTCTACCCGCGAAACATAGCGACGATCAAATTCTTGATAGATTGGTCGGCGAACATACTTTTGTTAATTTTTGTTACATCGCTGCAAACAACATACTGCCGTTGATTTGTTGTCCAAGATCAATAATAGTTGGAACAGTCCACGCGTCATTTCTTCGAATTTTAGTCAGAAGTGGTTTCATGCGTGCTGCCCTTCCATGAAGTTCAAATTCCACCCTACGCTGGGAAGTTGTTTTTTTGGATATTTGGTCATTTTATTCGTCTTGAGTTTTATTTAGAATGTCAGTGGAACTCTTTTTTGGGCCTTTTCGGGTGATGGTAGTAATTCAGCGGTCTATTTCTGTTCAAGTTTTTAAGGGTATTCTTTGTGTGTAAGATTGGAAATAGTTTTAAAATTCTGTATATGCTTAAGAGCATTGAAAACAATACTTTTGATCTGATTACAAAATTCTTTGTACATCTTTCCAGACTGACGAATGTCAAAAATGTAGCTGCGAGGGGTAGGCGTACAGCTGCTGCCTTTTCTCATTAAAAAACTTGAACAATACATTTTAGTACATTTTAAACCCCAACTTTGAAACACATCCTTACCGGAAGTCATTAATATTATTAATAAAAATGAGCACCAGAAGGAATTTAAATCTTTAAAGAACTGTTTATAATTAGCTGTCGCACTTAATTTACCTTTTATATGCTACCGTATTTAACATTTGGTAAAAACTTAATAGAACTTCAACTGCACAACTACAAATATCAGCGAATTTAGTAGTAAATAGAGTAATGTAAACAATGTAAGACTTTTAAGAATATAAATAACGGTATACAAAAACATTTAATCATTAAACTCATCAGCCACTTACAATAAAAGGAGCGTTTCTAATTAGTTGTCAACGGCTGTACAAATGTCAATTCGTGAGGGTTTGGTAGCTATTTGTTTACCCAAAAGGGGCTGGCTTCAGTTAGATAGCAGAGCAACTCTACACCTCTTATGTATCGGTTATATTTTGGTTAATGTTTTGGGTATAAAGTTTGTCGCTGCTAGATTCGTAACAAAACAGCTGGAACTTTTGCCATAAACGGTGGCAAGTAGACGACGCAAAATAGATAATGAGTCGAAAATTAAAAATACCGAAATGTGTTGAAGACTAGTGTCTCAGCCGTGACTTGGAACTATTGTATAGATGGAATGTTAGGGCATGTTGGAATGCTTGTATTAGCTCAAGAGTTAACTTGGAGGCGATAAGAATTATTTGTATTAAAATACGTGAAAATGTAGTTTTTTCAGTCTGGGTTAAAATTGATCAATTGTTAAAGCAATTAAAGAAGATAAAAATATCATTAATAAAACTTCCTATCAACTTCTCAAACTATGAACATAAATAAAGTAAAATAAGTCTATCACTATTCCATGCTAGTGAGGAGAGCAATGAGGCTACTGTCTGTCCATAAACTAGGTGTTGCCAAGCAAGCGAGCAAAAATTTGTACGGAAGTGTTAACATAAAATAAAGTGCTCGCGTTCTATCGATGCTCGCATGCTTAAACTTTTCACAATATCCTTTAATATGTGATTACATAATTTATTTTTATTCAGGCGTTGTCACTCCAAGAGTTTTATGTGTTTCATAGGCGCAATGTCAACATAATAAAGGCAACGCGCGCAAAAAGCAAGAGTAATTCGAACTACTTGGCTAAGTGAAATTCTCACCAGCAGAGATTTACAGTGCGAATACTATCACATATATATGTATGTGTGTGTGTGAGTGTGGACGTCTGTGCAATCCATAACATACACCGCCGCATTTCTCTGAAATAGCATCCACGGCCAGAATGTGTAGTTGGCAGTGTGTAAGAGTTGGAAGGCGCAGGGAACTGCAGCAGGCAGTCTCAGTTACTCAAGCGTGTCGCTGCAATCTAACATCTCTGGGTACCCTGCCACCAACACGTGCGAGGCGGTGGCAGGCATGTATGTAAGTCTGCCGTCGAGCGCCTGTGTGCAGCAGTGCGTATGCCCCACAAGTGGGTTTGTATGCTTTTGTGTTCGGTTTGTGCGAAGCTACTTGCCACTCATTTGTTCCTTAAATGCTTTCAACTACTACCACATTCACAGGCCGTCTATGGCACATATTTTCATTGCTTCACTCAGCGTTTGCCGGCCTCCAGCAGCACCGCCGCTTGCCCGGCCTGTGGTTGTGCTGCTGGCGCTGCCTTGCGGTTGCCTGCCGTTCAATGCCATTCACAGCGCAAATGTCATGTTAAATGTTGCATGTGCGCTTATCAAATTAAAATGCAAAGCATTAATGCAATTATGGGTGGCCCATTTTCTCCGCCGCACTTTATTTATATTCCGTGATTTTTTCTCCACAAAAGGTACTTAATGTTTATTATTTACATTGTAAATATTAATGCAATAATGTTCTTTAGCGAAGCTTCGCACTTGGTGGAACGGGCGGTGGGGGGTGGAGGGTAGTAATTTTTTGCCTTCGCTTTCGCTCTTCAATTAATTTTTTGCTTTTGCGCTTTGGCTGGTGTGGCGTGCAAAAAATTATCGCATTATCTAGCGCTATGTTTTATTATTCGCGCGCTTCCTTTCCGCTCTTGGGTGAATTGTGAATATTGCTCATACGCCACGCTGTGCCGCCCGAAGTGGCTAAGTGCATTTTAATTTCAGACATAATGGTTAGCAGATAAGCTGTGGAAAAGGTTGGCGCACAAGTTAGATCCACAAAAAGTATAAGCAGTCTCGCGATGTGGCAACGCTGAAAACACTTCTTGTTGTTGTGGGTGCAATTGTATGCGAGAAAGTTAAGTGCTTTTGTTTGTTACATTTGCTCAACTTATAGGTTAAGTTAATTTCGGTTCAAAAACGTAATCAAAATCAATTGTCTATGGGCCGAACAGATGTTTTGTGCTTCTAAGGCATATTTATAATTAAATGGCCTAATTTGAATAGAATATGTGATAGTTGCTATACTACACTACACTTGCATGAGAGCACAGCCTAAAGGTCCCCACTGTAGCCAAAGAAATCTCCGAAAAACGTATCTGTTGACATTGCACGACGAAAGTTAGCCAGCGTGATGAGTGGTTAACTTTAACTTTAACTTTAACTTTAACTTTAACTTTAACTTTAACTTTAACTTTAACTTTAACTTTAACTTTAACTTTAACTTTAACTTTAACTTTAACTTTAACTTTAACTTTAACTTTAACTTTAACTTTAACTTTAACTTTAACTTTAACTTTAACTTTAACTTTAACTTTAACTTTAACTTTAACTTTAACTTTAACTTTAACTTTAACTTTAACTTTAACTTTAACTTTAACTTTAACTTTAACTTTAACTTTAACTTTAACTTTAACTTTAACTTTAACTTTAACTTTTACTTTTACTTTAATTTTAACTTTAACTTTAACTTTAACTTTAACTTTAACTTTAACTTTAACTTTAACTTTAACTTTAACTTTAACTTTAACTTTAACTTTAACTTTAACTTTAACTTTAACTTTAACTTTAACTTTAACTTTAACTTTAATGGCTTTAATCGGCCTACTGAGCGTATTATTCGTAGCACCATCACCCATCTGAAGACCCAGCATTCATTATTGGATAATATTCGATCGAATAGACCACGTGTAGTACGCAATAAAGAAAATGGAACGACTTGGCGCATTTTACATCGCGAAACACAGCTTGTGCAAGAACTGAAGTCGGTCGGTCTTCCCAAGCTACATCGCTTCGCTCTATGGGCTTTTGAAAACGTCCAGGAACATCCGATGTTTTCAAGCCAAAGAGTGTTCAGCAATGAGTCCATTTCTGGACCTGTGGGTATGTAAACAAACAAAATTGTCGTATTTGGGATGAAGAACAACTTGAAGAGATTCAAGAGCTGCCATTTCATTTAGAAAAAAGCCACGGTTTGGTGTGGCTTGTGGGCCGGTGGAATCATTGGTCCATATTTCATCAAAAATGCTGCCGTTGAGAACGTAAACGTGGATGGCGACCGTTATCGCGCTATGATAACCAAGTATTTAATGTTGAAATTGAAGTTCGTGATCTCGGCGACATTTGGTTTCAGCAAGACGGCGCCACTTCCCCTACATCGCACATTAATGTATTTACTTGCATTACTTCGGTGAGCAGATAATTTCCCGTTTCGAGCCGTTTGATTGACCACCAAAATCGTGCGATATCACACCGTTAAACTTTTTCCGGTGGGGATGTGTAAAGTCTAAAGCTTATGCGGACAATCCAGTTGCCATTCAGACCTTGGAGCAAAACAGTACGCATGTCATTCGCCAGTTTCCAGTCAAAATCTTTGAACGAAACATTAAAAATTGGACTCAATGGGTGAACCAATATGTAAAAGAGGAGGGAACATCGAAATAGATCACCCTTTACAATCCCATACGCGCACTCTCGTCCGTAAGCTAATTTGAAAAAGTTTCAGAGCCGCGAGTTGCTTTGCTTAGTTTTTGCATTTGTAGATCTTTGTTATTCTTTCACTTTATTTATTGGTATTTCTGCGAAAATCTCGCATTCACAAAGTGTACATATGTACATTACTGTAAATTAACAACGTGTGTCAATAAATTCAAAAATATGCTGCGTCGTTGATGTTAATTGTGTTTTCATATTCGTAAACATTTCAAATCGTTTTATTAGCGCACTCTTTACAGTTGATTGATTGATCATATGGCCGATTGACGGGCACGCTGACCCATTCGGCATATCGCCGAATATCAACTTAGATGCTTTCGGAACTTAATTGGGTTAATCATAGTGCAGCTGTTTGATGCCAGATGGCTTCGCTTTCAGACGAATTGTTGGCAATATTAGAGAAAATTAGTAATAATAGACTGAATATACATATTTAATTGGCCTTGTGTGTGTGTGTGCGTGTATAGAAGACAGCTTCATTGAAAATACATATTAATTGACTTTTCGGAACAGATCCAGAGATTAAGTTAGAAGCAGAGTTTGTTTGATATGGCTCTATTTCGAATGAGAATTGATATGAAGACGCTTTAGAGGCCATTAGAAAGAAGACAGAAATACGTCAATTTCTATCTTTGTCGGTTTACCAGAAAATTTTAAAATGAAAAACTTGAATTACTTACACTTTAATCGGTCAATTGATAAATACAAGACAGCCAGTACTTACTACGAATATCTGTAGTGAAAACGATTCAGTGACTCCGTTTTCTTCACGCAGTTTCAACGTCAAAATATTATCTTGAATATTTTATAGATGTTATTCACTCAACAGAGACGTGTGTTCTCAGTATTTGGAGGTAACCTAAGTTGAAATAACCGATGCAGCCGATTAAGGTCCGTCAGTTGTGAGCATGGTTGCTCACAATACGAAGTTAGCAAGTTCACTCTCACGAGAATAATTATACCCAAATATTTATACATACCGCACCTATCCTCATTTCAATTATTATAATGTAGTTTTTGGTATGATTTTATTTAAATTGTCAAATGTATTGCAGCTCAAGCCATGCTGCCACTCAAATGCAATGTGGCACTGTGAGAGGCTCAGAAACCGAAACAAACATTTGCCGTACGGAGCCAAATATTTGTGCCGTCAGTTGCATTATGGCCAATGCATACGTGGCTCCTGTGGCAGACGGGGCATACACTTGTAAGTTCGGTCGACCTCAACTCTAACAAGACAACGGAAACTGCTGAGGCGCCAAACGGTACTACAATTGGAGCAGCAACAAGAACGGAAACAACTGCGACAGAAGCAACTGCTACATAGTGGGAGCATGCGTAAAGTTGTGTGTGCGCTCACCACCAGATTTTGGCATTGCAACAAATGTCACAGAAGCCGTCAAAGCGAGAAACCGGTTGTAGGCATGTAGTTTTGAACGGCTGGACGAAATGTTAAAAATTATGCCACTAGGAGAGGCTAAAAAAGGAAAGCAGAACCAGGGAAGGACCAAGGTGTAGCGAGCCTTAGTTGACTCTCCGACATTATGCAACGAACAGGAGATTGGCCCTTCCCACAACAGTCGGTTCGACGTAACCGGAACGGACGCGCATTTTTATCCGGCCAAGGATTGTCAACTCGGTTCAAAAAGAGATTATGTAGTAACCGTGATAGCTACAAAAAAGTTGTGGACAATTAAAAATTTCATATTATCGTCGAAAAAGTGATTTCAACTCTCCTATGTTTTTGTTGTATTAGCGATATTTGCCACTTTTCTCACATATATGACAACGAGAAGGCTCAGTGTTTCTATCTTGCTGTCTACTTCTTTTTAACTCTAAACGAATTATTTGTTGTCTTCAAGCGACTCTGCTGCTAATTGCCTGCCACGTGCAACTTACAGCCTTTCGGTTCTCAAGCATGTGGGACGATTTGTAGACGCTTACTGTTTTATTGAATAAACTTTTTGCATATTGAATTGTGAGTAAGATGTTCGGATATTCTGGGAATTATGTTTGCTTTATGGCTGCATGCTTGGTATGCGAGCAGAAGTCCGCAGGCGCTTTAAAACTTAATTTAGTTTGCCTTGCCCTTTGTTGTTGTAAATACCGGGAATGGACTAGTCAAAGCCTAGTATTCCGCTGCAGGCTGACTGGCTTCGAAAGTTTGTATTGCGAAAACATTAAAAAATGCCGTTATTTGGCGTAAAGCGTTGCTGCGTATTAATTCTCGTCTACCTCAACGGCTTCCGGTTGCCCTAAACAAATTTAATTTAAATTTACCACTTACCACTTTGGGCCCGGTAGTTGGCGGTGATTTCTTTTCGTTTCAGTCGGTTCGCCTCCGTGCGGTTGCGCTTTTGTGAGTCTTGCTAAGTCAAGAGAAAGATGCCGCCCGAGGCCTTTGTACCGCACACTCACCCAGTTGCCATTGCTTGCCACACGATTTCTGCAAATATCGAATGCAGTATCGAGTAGTCTATTGGCAGATTTCTAAGCTCAGCGCCGACGCTTCTTTGCATTATTAGAGCTGGCTTACACTCTTCATGAGTTGGTAACCTTGGCAGTTTTGTGCTTTTTTCAGTGCGCATTTTGGTGCAAAGTACATAACTAACCGCAATGCTTTATTCGCAGTCCAACAATGCACAATGAAATGTAAGTTTAGTCCTGGCCACCCACCCTTTGCACCTTGGGGATTTTGCGTGAATTTCATTTTTCGTGCAAAACCTTTAGTTATTGCTAAATATAATATTTCTAAATATGAAATGCTTCTGGCATTTTGCGAGTTCTTCTTCGGCTTCTCCTCGTACACACTTCATCGAGTGCCACTTGCGCATAGCGTGTTGCATGTAGCAAACGGAGGAATGCTCTTCCATCAACACTGTCATATTCAAGCAGTTTGCAACAGCACAACTTTTCAGCAAATTTGAATGCAATTCCGTATGTAAATTGTTGTGTTGCAGCACCATGTTTATACTACATAAATACATATGTACACGTGCATAGCGTGAAGGGCTCCCGGTGGCTGTCCATCAGAATGCGTACATCCATTTCGAATATAAATTCGGTTTTCTCGTAAATTTTCCATCAGTTGCGACTCAAAATGTTTACGTGTATATAAAAGCTGTGACTAAAGTTGTTGTTGTTGTAGCTGTATAAAATTTTTCTAATTCGGTTGGTGTGTATTGGTACTTTTGGAGCATGTTGCACAGAGTATAAAAATTTTGTTCACCTACTAACGGTTGTCGCTAAGCAACTTAACATTCATCATCAAACGGTTCTGAACTTTTTAAAAAAGACTGGCTACAAAAAGAAGCTCGATGTTTGGATATCACATGTACTGTGAAAAATTTAATGGATCGAAATGAAATCGCACCATTTCTGAAGCGAATGGTAACAGGAGCCTAAAAGTGGATCAAATACGTCAATAATGTGCGAGAAAAATCAAGGTCCAGGTATGGAGAAGCTCAACAAATGGTCGCTGAGTGTTTGGTGGGTTTGGAAAGGAAGCATCCACTATGAGCTGCTCCAGTTTGGTCGAACGATTGATTCTACATTTTACTGTCAACAACTAATGAGATGGAAGCAAGTAATCGATAGCAACAGAAAGGGCTTCGTCTTCCATCAGGACAACGCTAGACCACACACATCTGTGATGACTCGACAAAAAGTGGGAGAACTTGGCTGGCAAGTTTTGATGCATCCACTATATAGCCCTGACCTTGCACCATCGAATTGCCATTTGTTTCGGTCAATGCAGATCTCCCTTAATGGAGTAAAGTTGGCTTCAAAAGAGCCTGTGAAAATTAATTGTCTGAGTTTTTCGCCGAAATTGCGGAAATGTTTTAGACTGATGGAATAATGTCTCTAGCGGAAAAATGGCAAAAAGTGGTCGATCAAAATGGTCCATATTTCGTTCATTATAAATGTTAAAGTCAATAATTTGAAATTTGATTCGAAAAGACTTTTTCGACTACCCAATATTTGCGTGCACCGAACGGAGTTCTTCCTTGTTTCTTTTATTTGACAATGTGTTTACATAAAATTATAATAATGCCTGCAGCGACTCCCGAGACTTTACTAAAATAATAATCGAAAAAGAATATTTTATTTTTACAAACGGTACTGCTGAATGATTCATTCGGGCACACGAAGTTTGGTTGGCGCTACAACTAAGGTAAAATGACATTTCCCAGGCTCTGCAGATAGACCAGTTTGGACTTAATACTCCCATAACGAGAGTATTTTGTTTCTCATGTTGGCTTATCACAATTTGTTTCCGTTTGGTTTCAAAAATTATATTTTCGAAGCAAAGACTGAAAGCTATTTGACCGATAAAAGGAGACTATTCGTGTTAGCGTAACTCCCTCTTGCACCCAGCTTACACTTCGATGAACTTTATGCAATTACAGACACCTCAGATACAACTCTGTAAGCATATGTAGCCTTTAAACGATCGAAAATTTATTACATTTTCAGTTGCGAAATCAATTGTTTTTGCTTTTGTAAAATGAAGAGCAGCAAATTTAAACTCGCAAAAAGCAATCGCTTATGTTAACGCTAAAGCGCTGTTCGTACATACACACACCCACTGTACTCCAGTCAGCCATTCATTATTCGATAACAAGAATTTCTTAATAAATTTTTTATGAGAAAATAATCGAATATCCAAAACGAGTTTCGAGGCGCGCGGCGGCTTGCAGTTGAAGTGGCACGCAATCGCCGGCAGCAGGCAGTGGAAAGCCGGCGATGGCGAGTGAAAAGTGTGGCGCTGCCGAGGCAACAACAACGGGCGCTTTGTGCGCTTGTGAGGGTAGCGAAAATAAACGAATTTATGTAAATTCTCGCGCAACAAAATGAAACTGTCTTAAGCACTTGAACAGCAACTAGCTGACACAACAGCAACAACAAAAACATGAACACAACGAAGCATGAGTAAGATGAAGTACACTAATGGAAATGAATGGCTGCGCGAGCCGGGGCCAGAGCCTGTTGAGCGCGGACGCGGAAAGTGGGGCTGTCAGCCAGTAAATTGCGTTCTGATTGTGGGAATCTGAATGTGTTGGTGAAGCTGCCTCGAATCGACTGTGGCCAAATTATTTGGAATTAATTTCGTTTCCACGGGCAAAGTGCGGGCTTGCTTGACGGCCAGCTGGAGAGGCGACGCGCCGAATGCAACGGGATTTACTTTTAAATCTGCTAAGCCTTGAGGCCAAGGCATTCAATATACTTAAGACGATCTGCTGTGCAATACAAGCCCAACAAAAAAAAAAAAACACAACAACAACAAATGTTGGCGCTGTCAGAGCCTTCAGCTCCATAGGGGCATAATAATTCAGCGCCCCAGGCAGGCATATGCCGCAACCTCCACTCACTGGCCGTTGGTATTTTCTTTTCTTTTGCAGCGGTGTTCTGTGTTGTACTTTTGGCGCAGAATTACCCAAATGAAGATGTCCGAATTATAGCTGATGGCTGTGCTTGTGGTCGTGGCGGCGAGTAAGCCCAGGCTATAGCGGCGATTGGCCTCTCGCCTGGATGTGGTGGATGTGCCTAATAAATTATAAACAAATACACATCAGTTGCTCAACTAGGCGCTCACTCGAAATGGCTCATGAATGTCTCTGCCCCACAAGACGCTCTTTCGCGCCTCAAATTGTTTGCGGGCTTCATTTTTCAGCGCTGCTTTTCAGCATGGTCGCTGTGAATCCGTTTCGAGACATATTTTGTAAAATCGTTAATTTGAAAATATTTTGTTTTATTTGTAGTCAACTTAGTTTGTGATTATCGACGGTGACTTTCAATATTTTCCATTTAGCCGAAACAAATTGCCACATTGCTGTTGCCTTAAGTGGTGAACAATGTTTGTATGTGTGTGTATCTAACGGGTGATTTTTTAAGAGCTTGATAACTTTTTAAAAAAAAAAAACGCATAAAATTTGCAAAATCTCATCGGTTCTTTATTTGAAACGTTAGATTGGTTCATGACATTTACTTTTTGAAGATAATTTCATTTAAATGTTGACCGCGGCTGCGTCTTAGGTGGTCCATTCGGAAAGTCCAATTTTGGGCAACTTTTTCGAGCATTTCGGCCGGAATAGCCCGAATTTCTTCGGAAATGTTGTCTTCCAAAGCTGGAATAGTTGCTGGCTTATTTCTGTAGACTTTAGACTTGACGTAGCCCCACAAAAAATAGTCTAAAGGCGTTAAATCGCATGATCTTGGTGGCCAACTTACGGGTCCATTTCTTGAGATGAATTGTTGTCCGAAGTTTTCCCTCAAAATGGCCATAGAATCGCGAGCTGTGTGGCATGTAGCGCCATCTTGTTGAAACCACATGTCAACCAAGTTCAGTTCTTCCATTTTTGGCAACAAAAAGTTTGTTAGCATCGAACGATAGCGATCGCCATTCACCGTAACGTTGCGTCCAACAGCATCTTTGAAAAAATACGGTCCAATGATTCCACCAGCGTACAAACCACACCAAACAGTGCATTTTTCGGGATGCATGGGCAGTTCTTGAACGGCTTCTGGTTGCTCTTCACCCCAAATGCGGCAATTTTGCTTATTTACGTAGCCATTCAACCAGAAATGAGCCTCATCGCTCATCGGACACGGACGCGAAACACATTTCGAACCGAACACTGATTTTGGTAATAAAATTCAATGATTTGCAAGCGTTGCTCGTTAGTAAGTCTATTCATGATGAAATGTCAAAGCATACTGAGCATCTTTCTCTTTGACACCATGTCTGACATCCCACGTGATCTGTCAAATACTACTGCATGAAAATCCTAACCTCAAAAAAATCACCCGTTACTTATCTCACTTCTTCTTTACTGGCGTAGACACCGACACTTATCTCACTGGGGTTCATTAATTGCTGATGATATTGTCTGTGTGAAAATAACTCAGGTTATTACGTGAAGTTGAAGAACTTCTCGTAAAAGTATTGACGGGTTGGGAGAGATCATGGGATTTTTAAGTAAATTTGATTGATGAAATAGTTTTGCCTTGGTTTTAGGGTTATGCCGCTGATTGTGGGTTGAAAGTGTCTGTGGATTGATTTTATCGGTTAACGTTTATTCTTCTATTTTAATTGTATAAAGTAGCGAAACAATATGGTATGCCAACAAGTTTTGCCTTAAAAGCAAACAAAACAAGTAAGGAAGGACTAAGTTCGGATGTCACCGAACATTTTATACTCTCGCATGATAAAGTGATAATCGAGATTTCATTATCCGTTTTTTACATATTTTTTTATTTTGCTGTAAAATTAATTAGATTAGATCAATTTGTGTACTTTGAGTATTGAATTGTATTTTCATTTATACATATGTATGTATGTATTATACAGAGAAGGCATCAGATGGAATTCAAAATAGCGTTATATTGTAAGAAGGCGTGGTTGTGAACCGATTTCACCCATATTTCGTACATGTTATCAGGGTGTTAAGGAAATATTTTATACCGAATTTCATTGAAATCGGTCGAGTAGTTCCTGAGATATGATTTATGGTCCCATTTTCAATTTTTAAAAAAAGCCTGGATGCAGCTTCCTTCTGCCATTTCTTCCGTAAAATTTTGTGTTTCTGACGTTTTTTTGTTAGTCGGTTGACGCACTTTTAGTGATTTTCAACATAAACTTTGTTATTATCCGATTTTGGTTATTATCCGATTTCTTTCATTTTTGAACTGTAAATGTAAATGCCTGAAGGAAACGTTTCTGTAGAGTTTGATTGACATAGCTATAGTAGTTTCCGAGATATGTACAAAAAACTTTTTAGGGGGCGGGGCCACGCCCACTTTTCCCAAAAAATTACCTCAAAATATGCCCCTTCCTAATGCAATCCTTTGTACCAAATTTCACTTTAATATCTTTATTTATGGCTTAGTTATGACACTTTATAGGTTTTCGGTTTCCGCCATTTTGTGGGCGTGGCAGTGGGCCGATTTTGCCCATCTTCGAACTTAACCTTCTTATGGAGCCAAGAAATACGTGTTCCAAGTTTCATCATGATATCTCAATTTTTACTCAAGTTACAGCTTGCATGGACGGACGGACAGACGGACAGACGGACGGACGGACGGACGGACAGACAGACATGCGGATTTCAACTCTACTCGTCACCCTGATCACTTTGGTATACATAACCCTATATCTGACTCATTTAGTTTTAGGACTTACAAACAACCGTTATGTGAACAAAATTATAATACTCTCTTTAGCAACTTTGTTGCGAGAGTATAAAAAGCGTTAACTCCGGTAGCACCGAACCTATAATAACCTTCAGAAATACCAAAAAAATTAAAGCCGATCGTTCAGCTTGTATGGCAGATACATGCTATAGTGATCCAATACTCGTTGTTCTGTCAAACGACCAACTTCTTGAGGAGAAAAGAACGTAAATTTGAGATCCTTATCTCAAAAACTGAAGCATTAATTCGCGTATATACAGGCAGATAGATGGAAAAATGGACAGATGGAAGAACATGATAGAATCGATTTGCAAATAGGTTCCATTGTACCTAATATGCGAGTAATATTGCGTAGTCAAAAGAGTCTTTTCGTATTTTCTCAATTTTCACAATAATGTGCGAAAAAGATCATGTTCCAAGCGTGGTGAAGGCGGATTTGTCGCCTCGAAAGTTTATGCTGAGCGTTTGGTGGGTTCGGAAAGGAATCATCCACTATGAGCTGCTCCAGCCTGTTGGAACGATTAATTCTACATTTTACTATTATTAAGTGATGAGAATGAAGCAAGAAATCGAAAAGAAAACGGTCAGAACTGATCAACAGATAGGGCTTCGTCTTTCATCAGGACAGCGGTAGACCACACACATTATTGATAACTCGGCAAAAACTGGGAGAGTTTGGCTGGGAAGTTTTGATGCATCCACCATATAGCCCTGACCTTGCACCAACGGACAACCAATTGTTTAAGTCAATGCAGAGCTCCCTTAATAGAGTAAAGTTGGCTTCAAGAGAAGCCTGTGAAAATTACTTGTCGCAGTTTTTCGCCGAGAGACCCTAAAAGTTTTACACTGATGAAATAATGCCTCTGAATAAAAAAAAATTACAAAAAGTGGTCAATCGAAATGATACATATTTGATGCATTAAAGTTCATTATAAGTATAAAAAAATAAGTTGAAGTTGGATTAGAAGTATGAAAAGACTTTTCCGACTACTAATATTTGCAAAGTTTTTGCTATTTGTAAGAATGTTCTTCAGCACCACGGTTAAGGCTATTTAAATGGCTCTGTAGCAATCATAAAATGCTCCTTTCATGTTTGTTTTCGGTTTTGGAAATTGAAAATAATTTAATTCATTTCAATTCATGAATGTGGAATTAAGTCTTTATTACCCTATTCTTTAATTAAATTTCTTCAAATAGTCTATTTACAAGTATACCTTCAGCCAACATTCTCGTAGTAAAGTTTATATGATTTAAGTATAAAGTTGGGGTTTTTTGGGACACACTTTGGGCCAGGTTTGAAAAGCTCGTTCTGGCGTCTCTTTAGTTAAGCATTGCTATCGGCTTTCAATACTAAAATCATAGTTATACTACAAAAACTGCAAGGAATGTGAAGAACGATTTTAAAGATTTAAGGACTGTATGGTTTCTACTTAAAAAACGTGCACAACGCAAAATCTTTTACGCACAAAAATAGATCTCTTCATACTTGACAAAACTTAAGCCTCATAAATGCGCAGCAAACCCGTATTTCCGGTCTACGCAGACCATTTAGACTTAGTATTCGACGAGGCGTATAACCGTTTGCTTAATAGCATCGCAGTGACACACGAAAAGACAACAACACAAATGCAAAGAATGCACGCGCCACAAAGCACAAAACACAATGCGAGCCTACTTGCGCCCATGCTGAGAAGAAAGTGTGACTAAAGTCGCAGAAATGTACAAAAACCTTGCCAGTTGAGCCCAGCGAAGCCTTAGCCAAACATTAGAGGAGACAAAGAAAGTGGCGAAGATAGAAAACATTTCACACCCGCACTACACACACACCCACACATGCAAACATGGCTGACACAAATCGAATATGTAATTTATATTCAGTGGTGTAAAAGGGCAAGTGATTTCGCATTAAAATTATCATCACTTCTTAGCAGGGCCCCGCCTTCGCGCAGCGCCACCTAATGTATTATGCCACGTACATAGAAACATGTCTGCACACATACCCAAACGGCTCATTGCTCGCTAGAAAGCTAAGCAAAGCAGCTGGCGCGCGCACACAAAGTGCGAATGAATGGCAATGAGAGACGCAAGAAATGAAATCGGAAATGAATGTAATTTAGATAAACGCGGTCATTGCTTGGCTACTTTGTTGTTTTTGTATACCACTACTTCTGCTTTGTTGATCATATTGCGCATAATTGCCCAACAGATAAGTTTTATTGCTGCGGCATGAAAAACAGCGAACGCCAGATTAGCAGGACACTTGGTGGGGGTTCTGCTCGAATTCAGCCGAGGCACACTATACACATGAACACACACACATACCCGGTGTCTTGAGAGTGTAACTGGAGAGGCGCTCTGTCATGCTGACGGCGCACTCTGCAGAATAATGGACCGACAAAAGGCACACGCGCTATTATTAGGCATTTGTTGTGGCTCCTCAAGAATGTTTGCCCAATTTTAGTTAAGAATCCCAATCGGAGAATATAAAACGGGCCGCACACGTACACATACATACGAGTGAAAGTATGCTTTCATATTTAAAGTAAAAGGAAAATTTTCAGTTTTGGCGAGAACGCTTGAATTTGGTTTGGAAGACGGAAAATGGAAATTGGTGCTTGTAATAGGAAGAATTATGAATATAGCGAAATCGTGAACCAACACAAAACTAATTTGAATAAATCGGACTATGTCCACCAAACTTTTAATAGGGACTTACAGGTGAGAATAGCCTCTAGACGAGAATGGAGAAGAGGTTCAGCAGGGAAGAAAAATACTACTTCGATCTATACCCACGGTTCCAAATTGGACTGTGGTGTGCAGGCAGTGGTATTCTGCGAAGAGCTTGATATCTTTTTCTCTTGTCAGAAGTACTAGGCATGGAGAAGGCCTGAGATAGCGAGGCGGCACTACTAGCCTTATCGTCGCCAAAGGTCAACATCAACGTAGTAAACAAAGCAACGACGGTTTTAAGCTCACTGGAAGGTCAAGTCGACTCATCCACATTTTAGGTTCCCAGTTAGAGGAGTATATTCGACAACGAAAAAGCTTTTCTACGATTTTGATGCAGAAACAATACTATGCCCACCTCGCGCAATCAAGAGGGAGCTCAATAGGCAATTTGAATAAGCAACGCTGAATAGTTGGAGACCTACAACCAAATGTAGTATAAGGAAACAGATATGGCCAAACTATGACAGAACAAAAACCAAGGCCTTATTACATAAGTCCAGGAAAAGTATATACAATCTTACAGCTACCATTACCTTTTTACCTAGGCTTAAGGGGTTAAACGGGTTTCCTCGGGTAAAAAACAGCATTTTTTTAATTTTATTAGACATTTTATTGTCGCAAATTTACCCAGCAACAAAGAAATTCAGAAATTATTGGGAAAAAATTTAAATTCCGACATTGCAACGCCATTTCCGGTGAGCCATTGAAAAAAGTAGCGCCCCCCATTGGCAGGATAACTTCTTACAGCATCATCTAAAGTGAAAAAATATGTGTTGAAAACTTTTACTTAGAACTTGTTTGCAGGAAAAAACTGAATATTTGTTTTTTGGCAGACATTTTTACAAAAAAATGGAAATTGAATCAGTGAAAATTTGGCGAAATTTTTTTTTCCAAATAGCTGTAATCGAAAGCAAAAAATCTTTCGTACGTTTAAGAATTATATCTCAAAGACTTTTGTAAAATTTCATGAAGATCGGTAGAGTAGCTTTCGAGAAATCATGACAGCCGACTACAAAAACACAGTTCCGAGGAAAACGCGTTTTAAGATGGCTCACTCAGCCTGGCTAGCCACGAGCGTACAAGTTCTTCGCTGCTGCATCTTCAAAACTATTACTCGTATCAACTTGAAAATTTAGAACAAACACCTCTAGAATGTGTGTGTTGT
This sequence comes from Bactrocera correcta, assembly GCA_027475135.1. NCBI lineage: Eukaryota > Metazoa > Arthropoda > Insecta > Diptera > Tephritidae > Bactrocera > Bactrocera correcta. The sequence continues at coordinate 21,945,149 of CM050323.1, forward strand.
AAAATTTAATAAGACAAAAAAAGGTATTAGATTTTTGGAACCCGTAAACCCATGTAATCCCATAAAGGATTTCTTTAGTAAAACAAATCTTTAATATTGCCTTCAAAATGGGCTTCTGAGCCAGCACAAGGATTCCAACGCTTAATACAATGATTTAAAGGAATTCGCGTGGATGGTCTTTTATTGACACTTTTCATATTAAGTTGTGTCAAAAAATACATTAATCAAAATGTGTTGAGTCGTTTCATAAAGGATGTTGAGATCCTCTGCTACCTTTCTGTTGGTTAACTCGACACTTTCTAAGCAATAATTCTTCAACTGATCGACGTTATCATCGTTAACAGAGGTGGATGAACAACTCCCAAGAGTTGTTTTTGTGATAAAGTAGATCCCCTAAACACTTCTGCAACATTTTTTCCACGATCCTGACAAACTTGTTGTTCAGTATTTTTTTCCATGGTAAAAATCGCTAAAAAACTTTTTAGCACCATAACCAAACAGCTGCCAAAACACACATTAATTGACATTTGAAGATCACACTTCCCACAAGCATAAAGAAAACGTTATACCAAGCAGCTAAGAAATATTTTTTTATCGATTTGTTTTACCACTAATTTAAGTGGGCCAGTCCGGATCAAATTTGATCAGAAGATAAATATTTTTAAATACAACAAATTTAGTATTAAAACTGTGTCTGACTAATATTATTATAGATACCTGCATGCTCTTATGAGCTGGTATCCATTGATGCATGGAACCCTACATACATACATGCCACAGTAACCCAAATAACGGTCGGAAATTTTGCGTATTCTCTAGTGTTGGACTGAGATGCCATGATTTTTCAAAATTCGATGACTAATGTAGTTCAGGTGGACAGTGAAATGATATATGTAATTTAATCTGCGCTTGCGTGACGAAAAACATGTATCATATTGGCAGAAAAACGGCGATAGTTTGAAGAAATTTAAATAAATCTTCTCATTGAAGTTATTTCATAACAAATTTAATAACTAATCTTTTTTATCTATTTTCCGGTAAAGTGTGAAACGGTGACGGAGTGTATCCTTCACTTTAATATATAAACTTATAACGCACATACATTTGTACTACGAGGCAGGTATTCTTTTTAACGCAAGTAAATTCACGCTTCCTTCGTTCCAGAATCTGTAACACGCCAAATAAGGAATGTAATTGAATAATAATGTAATGTATGCATGGAAAATGACAAGCAAATTTCACGATAACAAAGTGAAGGAAAAGTGTGTAATGCAAATTTGTTGCTGACATTTTTTCCATAACATCTATCTATTAAAGACAAATCCATTCCGCTTCCGTAGACCGCCTTGAGGAAGTGCTAAATGTACATGCATACATAAATCTTCTAGATTTCATACATCAAATGTCGGCACACAATCAAAGAGACATGGAGGACAGAAGCACGCTCACTCCACCGCAGCATTCGCTTTGCGTTATCAAGAATTCATCGAAAACGAGAAAAGAGACATGCCTTTGACGCACTGACGCTCTCACACACGCATCACTTGCGGCGCCTGTGTTCGTAGTTTCTGCGGCGAGAAATGAAATGCAGCAGCTCCACCAGCCTACTTGTCGCCACTCATCCCAGCCTCGCTTGGCCATGTGCAAGTGCGCACTGCCTCAGCCACATCACCAGTGTCCCCGTTGCCTCCCCTCAGTCCCGCTCCCTTTGGTAGCCGTCAATGCGCGGCCCTTCGTCAAAATGGAAATGACAAAATCATGATGTCATAATTTATCATCAATCTCTTCAGATTTTCGCTTTTTTTCATTACTCATTCTTGTAATGTGAACGCTCTGATGCAAGTGCGTCCATCACATACGCGTGCGTGTGTGTGTATGTGTGGGGTACTCATACGATATCGGTTTAACATTCTTCATTGAAAACTTTTTATGCCAAGCTATTAACTGTGATTGTTTATTGGAGGGATTTAAGTGCTTTTTTTGGTCACAAGTTGCAATAGCGTGGTGCCGTTATGCCGTTATGAATTTGCTTTCTAATCTGTAACACTTTCACTTAAGCTGAAAGGCCTTATGATTTCACTTCCTCTGCTTAGTTTATCTCGTTTAAAGACGTCTATATCCAGAGCTTTCCCCTTACCAAACATTTTTTAAAAGAAAGGCAGCCTTCTGAAAATAAATAAATCTTCATTTGAGCAGTAGCTTACGCGAAGTGTAGGTCCTGTAGTCCTTGATGCTCATCACTTTTAACGAGCCGTGAATGTTGACATAAATCTTACCAAAACGACAGAGGTTTGAGAGATTTTCGAAATACGAGATTTGTGACAAAGCGTTCTATTTCCGATTTTGCTGCTGCAGAACCGAAATTTTAATAAAATTTTAAGTTCATGTCATAAATTAAATTAAAGTTTTTGGTTCTTTTGAAAAGAGCCAAATGCGAATTTTTGCAATTTAAGGCTTAGTGTTTGTTATTAAAAAGGAGCTGATCAGTTGGTCAGATAGTCAACCGATTGAACTCCATGAGCTTATGTTTTCTGGGACTACGCTAAGCAATTTGCATTGTGATAAACAAGTTTCGATTGACCATTAGTAACGAGCAGTTTTTTTTTTTTTTCTTTGCTTTTTTATAGTAGTCGGAGAAGCGAAAGCTGGAGTGCGAAAGTTTAATCCGCTAAACTAATCTACTCCAACTCAAAACATCCCAGGAACCACCGATTAAGTATTACTCCGTAGGAAGGACAGGAATTTAAGGCTCCTCTATTTGTGAACTGGCGGATGCCTAATCTGTTGAAAAAGTCAGTATTATCATTATGAAGGCTGACGCGTTGCTAACAGCTTTCCATTTATCAGTCGACTGACATATAAATTTCGTTAGATTATCGACCGTAAGCTACCATCGAGTAAGCTTTTATATGAAAATCCCTTCTATATGAAAATCGAGGCAATAAAATAATAATTTTCAGGGTCTCTATATACTCTGTACACGTCAGACATTCGGACTGATGGCGTTGTGGAATCTGAAAAGGAAGTTTCTAAAACACTCATGTCCACTAAGTATTTCGGTCAGATGGCAAATCCAGGTCCCATGTTGTTTGTCTATTCACGAGTGGATGTCCGGTATAAGAAGGTGGGTCCAGCGCCCTTTGGATGAGTAGTTCCACCGTCTCTGCCACATTTTAGTGTTCTTGTTCTTCTCCTCTGTATTTGACGATACTGTTTTAGGCGCTGATAGCTGGTATAATCGCTCGAGTTCATATCCCTGTACTTCAGTCGTTGTAGGTTGATATACTCCGGTAAAGCACCTTATTATTCAGAATTCCAGCCTCACAGAAGAGGCCATTGGCGTAGACCATTTATGAACCCATTGCATTGGTTTCTTAGGTCGACTAATTGTATTGCACTGCTACCACCATGAGATCGTCGGCGTATGCTATTAGTTTCACGTCTTTGGGTTGCAGTCTTCTCAGCACCCCGTCATAAATGAAAGTGGACCTAATACTGAGTCTTGCGGTACTCCTTTCGAGATAGAGTACCTCTTGGTGCCTTCGTCCGTATCAAAAACCAGCCTTCTGTTCTTAAAATAACTCGTTACAATGTTTAGGAGGTAACCAGCAGTCGACAAGACAAGTTATGTAGAAAAAGATGACCAGTAGTTAATCAAAAATATTGTCTTTTCCTTACTCTAAAGTTTCTATTTAGTCCTTCACATCATTATTATATCATAAACCCCACACTTAAATTATTACAGTTTTATTAAGAAAGCGTGAAAAGCGGTTACTTCCTGCCACCAATATTCAATTTACCGTGTCCTCAATCTAATTGTTTGCTACTTTCGAGGTGTTACTTTCATTTTCATTTTAAGAACTTGTTTTACTGCCCGGAATTGACTTGGAAATTTAGCGAAATATCTGACCGAGCGGAAATTTGAACATTAAATCCTTCATACTCCATAGAGTCCGATCGTCCAAAGCTTGTGCGAATCGCATTCTTTAGTTGTCACTTTCCTCTCAATTAAGTTCACCAGAAATCGCATTCATCGCTTTTATGGATATGTGTTTGGTCACAATTATCGACTTAGAAGCCCTACAAGCTATGCAAAGAATGCCAACGCATCCAGCGCATCGAGGGGATAGAATTCTTATCCACATTTTCACACACAGCTTCGCATTTATCATAGCGCCACACTAATTCAGCGAGAGAATGAAATTGCAGAAGACTTGATGAAAACCAATTCCAATAAAATTCCACTGGGAATCATGCCAAGTGAGAAAAGTGTATTAAAACGAAAGCGCGTTAGCTAGCAATTGCATAAAACCAACTGTATTTCGAAAATGAAAGTGGCAAAGTGTTTGGCATGAGGGCATAAAGAACGAAATGTCGCAGAGAATTGGCGCGACATCCAATTTGCGCGTAAACCAGTTTTTTTAATCCTTTATCCAATTTGCCAGACACACATCAGTAGTATGTCCCAGCGCAGCTACATACAAGAGACACCTGTGTGCGTGTGCACTTAAGGCTACAGGTGACGCAGGGCGTATGAGTGACGAAGCACACAAAGTGCACTTCAGTGGAGAGTGAAAAGTAAAAAAATGAAAATAAAGTAAGGGTTTGGCTTACAAGTGTGAACAGTGGTGCACTGTGATGTTGGCTTCAGATGAGGATCAAATTGAGCCGAATAGCAAACAAATGTGCCATCAACCGTTTTGCCTTTTGGTGCCCCTTCGACGCACTGGTAAAGTTCGCGACAAAAATATAAAAAATCGAAATAAATTTTGCCGTGGTTAACCTCATTGCTTCTGTGTATCGGATAGACGAAGCCTCCGCAACAAATATACCGACCTTTCACGCAGTTCACACTCACCTGTTTTTCTTTGTGTTTAACCTATAATTTATGGGCTGTGGGTCTGCCAGTGGGTGTGGAAGCAATTGACTCTGCAAATTTGCGGTGTTGTTGTGTGGTATTGATTGGCCTTCTGGGAGCAGTGGAGTAAATTAGGAGACCAAATTTGAAATTTTATCGCCCGTTATTTGGTGTGTCATACGCACGTTGATACACTTTGCGCACATGAAAAGATGATTCCAAGAAATTTCAGCAAAATTGGTTAATCTCTATCATAAAGTTTAGTGTTGTAATGGAACATATGTATATAAATGTAAGTGTTAGGACATATTACGCATTGTAAGTGAGTCGGGCAGTCTCCAACATTGTTGAGACCATTTTGTAACTGGCTGATTCGAAGTAGGCGAAATAATGCAGCAGATTGCTTACTTTCGTACAACAACAACCCATTTGCATTACATTTTCAAGCAAAAATGTTAGAACCGTCCATAAAATTGTTTTTAATGATTTCTAGATAAGTCCTCAAGCCGCAATGCTTCTCGCTCAACCTAAGCGTTGCCCATCTCTACACATTTCCGGAAAGTCTTTCCTTCAGCAACACGTCGTTAACACTGAAAAAGGGCGCAGAGATGGCACAGTTAGCGGTACAGATAGCAGTGAAGCGTACAAACGCTCAAAACTAATTGAATTGCAACATTACAGACTCCCATTGTGGCAGATAAACAAATAGAGCAGTTAATATATCAGCGCTTATTGCGCTCGAACACTTTCTAAAAGGAACACATTATGCAGGCGATGAAGGCACACGGTACAGAGCTTGCGGAAAGACTGATGGAGTTGTTGCTGCTTTTATCATTTGGCTGTGTGCGATTCGTTGATGTTTCGCTTAATAATGGATCTATGGCAATCCATTACAAGTGGAATTTCCGCATTTTTCGCTCTCTCTCTCTCCCTCTATTCTTTCGCTTCGAATAACACTTCTAAACACATCAGTTGCTGTTGCTGCAACGAACTCAGCAGCAATGGTGGAACAACTCATATTCAATAAATTAATGATTTTCATCAATGGAGACACATTAGTTGCTTACTTTCAATTTCCACTTATTCTCCGACATTTGATGCTCATTCATAATTCGGCTGCTCGTGGCTTAACGCTACTTTGCACAAAGTTTATGGATGTGAAAGAAGCCAGCAGTAGATTCTATATTAATCTGGCTTTACTAGTAGCTGCTTGTCTGGCTGCGACTACACCGGCACTAGTTTCAAATGGAGATTATCGAATCTGACTTCGAATAAACGATCGGTGGTTTTATTGTTTGATTTTGTATTTTTAGAAGTTATAAATATTTAAATTGGGGCTGTCTTTTCTTGAAATCGAAAATTACTGCTACACAGGCTGAAATATATCTTACTTAATAGTGATTGAAGATTTACTCAATTCATCTCGGCCAATCGTTATCCTTTGTAACGAAATGTTACTCCATTCTTCTTCTTCTTTACTGGCGTAGACACCGCTTATGCGATTATAGTGGTATTCCATTACTTTAAGCTAATTCGCAAGAAATACCTTTCTGATCATTGACTATGATTTCCCAGGAGTGACTTAGTCTTTTTGAGGAAAGAATAGCATATTCATTTTAATATTAAGCAGGCATTTGTGGGAGCTGCTTTAAAAAATTTTTGATTTCCGTGAAAATTTACTGACAATTTAACACATTAATTGAGCTGCTGACTTATTGCGTGTGGTTCTTGAAGAATAATTGAGCCAAATATGGTGGTTATCATGCGGAGGTTAATGAACTTCTAGGATAAGCGTGGCGTTTTTGCATGCTATTATTAATAATTAGCTAATATCAGGCGGCACGTAATTAATTAAGGAGTACTCTGCATGTCATTCTAAGTCACCATATTTGTCGCCTCAGCTTTTTATTTCGCATGTTGCTTCAAACTTTGCTCGTTTTTTCACATTTCATTCACACGTTTCGCACTCTCTTCCGATATGCGGCATAATTGATGGGAAATCAATGAGTGGCTCATTTCAATTAAATTAAGTGCCTATCTGACACAACTCAACATGTTTGCGCAACAAACATCAAAGCGTGTATTTTTGTGGGCCGAAAGAGTAGGCTCGCACCCACAAGTGTGTGTATTTATATGAATAAATGCCATAAGTTACATATGTTGTGCGTGTGTGGTGAATGCTGTGCGCACGCCTCTTGTCATTAGTGAATGTGCATTGTTGCCTTTTCATTTCATTACTTTTGTTGACATTAATGAATGAACGTGTCAACGATGGGCACTTAGAGCGGCGCTGAAGTGGAACCGCGAGCTGTGACAGCTAAGTTCTGGTCTTAGGCATCAATGAGTTCAAAAGTGTCTATTCATAACCAAAAATCTTAAGAGTATAGAGTGTCGAGATTAAATAAATCGTAAAGCGTAATTAATAATGCACAGCAAATACGATTAATTATTAACAAAATGAAAAAAAATATATATATGTATATGACTGTATGGTATCGTATATGCATTTTTTCAGTGTTAATTTCGTTCTTCTGAAATATTTCTTTATGCCAAGAGCATAGGTTACTTCGTTCGACATAATTCTCGAGGAAAAGATGTCGATTATTGGAAAACTAGCGAAAATCAAAGCCCTTCTAATAGTAATATGGTGGAGTTGCAACCTTCGCTTTTAAAACTTTTTCTCCTTTACCTTTAAATATATTCGCACACACCAATCCAAAGCCGAGTCGACTGTGTGTGATTGAGTCCATACACAATTCAATAAATTTTCTACGCATTTGTATTCAATTTGCACACAATACATTTCATCAATATTTCATGCACCAAAGTCCACGGCCTCACGGTCAAATGTGTGTGCTCTCGTTTTAATAACACCTTACCTTTCAATAGCGGCCAGGCGCCTTTAAGCGGCTTTATGGTTACTCATCCGCACTGGCCGCCCAATGCTCCAAAGTACTCTTCTGCCGGCTCAAAGCAAATTCAATTTTCATTGCGGAATCTGTAAATGAAATCTGCCGCATTTCTGCTTTCTTCACCGCTAGGGAATAGAAATGGCAAAAGAAATGAATGGAAAGGAGAAAAATGTGATGAAATTGAATGGCATAGTGAAGTGAATAAAAGGCCCTATGGCAATTTCATCACAGCAATAACAATAGTTGGCGTTCACGAAGTGACACTAAACCAACTAGTCGTTTAACCGGTAAACCCGCTTACTGCGCCGTGCGATCGGACAGTCTGCTGCTTCTTTTGACACGCATTCACACACGCCGTTTTCATTGGTGCCATTCCAATCCGTGCAACTGTTTTGCGTGGCAATATTAGCATGACGCCTTTGTGGTGAGTGACACATTTGCGTCTTTAGCGTTGCTTTCCACATTCTACAAGTTTCATTGAATGTAATTTATTTTTGTTATCTTTAAATCAGTGATTCCTTGATATGCTCGGTAACATTTTGCGTGAAGTATATATGAAGATTGTAGATTTATTGGTTGTTTAAAATACTTTTCTAAAATATGATATATTAGATATATGCTTATTCGGTCGAAATGATCTTGATGACGTAATGAGTTTATCGTACTCAGCTGTAATGAATGTTGACAACAGCGGACGTATGTGAGAGTAGTAAGAGTCGCTAAGTGACGAATGTGAGGTTAGGAAGTGTTAAACAGGCAGTAGGAAAGTTTTTTGAATGATAGATTAACAAAAAGTTTTTTCTGTCAGTCGAGAGCAATGAGTGAAAAAAGTCGCAAGATTGCCTAAAGCCTTAGTCTTCGTTGTCTCAACAATTGTAGAATAAAAATTAAGTAGACTAGGAGCAGGTTGGAAATAATATTGGGTAGATTTAAAAAAGCCATTTTTTAATGAACCAAGTATGTGCCATTGTGGTCGACCACTTTTTGCCTCTGGTCCGCTAGAGACTTTATTAAATAAGTGTAAGACTTTTCTAGTTTCTCGGCGAAAAACTGTGACAAATAATTTTCGCAGGCTTCTCTTGAAGCATATTTTACTCATTTAAGGGAATTCGGTATTGACAAAACAAATGATAGACCGATGGTGCAAGGTCAGAGTTATATGGTGGATGCAGCAAAACTTCCCAGTCATCAAAGATGTGTGTGATCTAGCGTTGTCCGGCTGAAAGACGAAGCTCTTTCTGTTGATCAGTTCTGACCGTGTTTTTCGATGGCTTGTTTCAATCTCTTCAGTTGTTGACAGTAAAATGTAGAATCAATCGTTTGACCAGGCTGGAGCAGCTCATAGTGGATGACTCCCTTTAAATCCCACCAAACAGTCAGCATAACCTTTCGAGCCGTCAATGCTAGCTTTGCGACTATCTTTTGAGCTTCACCATGGCCATAGTTTTCCCTACATTGATCGCAATAACTCTACATGCAGACGGTTATATAAACATGCATAAGAGACTACTGAGATTTGCAGCGCAAGCATCATACGCATTTGGTTTGTTTCCCCAAGAGACCAATGTCATAATTTAAACTGCTTTGACATTTCTAATTAAAATTTTGAGTACACATTTGTCATATATTGAGGAGCCGAATGTGCTTAAGTATATGCATATACAATATAACGGGTGATTTTTTTGAGGTTAGGATTTTCATGCATTAGTATTTGACAGATTACGTGGGATTTCAGACATGGTGTCAAAGAGAAAGATGCTCAGTATGCTTTGACATTTCATCATGAATAGACTTACTAACGAGCAACGCTTGCAAATCATTGAATTTTATTACCAAAATCAGTGTTCGGTTCGAAATGTGTTTTATCGACAAATTTTGTTCAGCGATGAGGCTCATTTCTGGTTGAATGGCTACGTAAATAAGCAAAATTGCCGCATTTGGGGTGAAGAGCAACCAGAAGCCGTTCAAGAACTGCCCATGCATCCCGAAAAATGCACTGTTTGGTGTGGTTTGTACGCTGGTGGAATCATTGGACCGTATTTTTTCAAAGATGCTGTTGGACGCAACGTTACGGTGAATGGCGATCGCTATCGTTCGATGCTAACAAACTTTTTGTTGCCAAAAATGGAAGAACTGAACTTGGTTGACATGTGGTTTCAACAAGATGGCGCTACATGCCACACAGCTCGCGATTCTATTGCCATTTTGAGGGAAAACTTCGGACAACAATTCATCTCAAGAAATGGACCCGTAAGTTGGCCACCAAGATCATGCGATTTAACGCCTTTAGACTATTTTTTGTGGGGCTACGTCAAGTCTAAAGTCTACAGAAATAAGCCAGCAACTATTCCAGCTTTGGAAGACAACATTTCCGAAGAAATTCGGGCTATTCCGGCCGAAATGCTCGAAAAAGTTGCCCAAAATTGGACTTTCCGAATGGACCACCTAAGACGCAGCCGCGGTCAACATTTAAATGAAATTATCTTCAAAAAGTAAATGTCATGAACCAATCTAACGTTTCAAATAAAGAACCGATGAGATTTTGCAAATTTTATGCGTTTTTTTTTTAAAAAAAGTTATCAAGCTCTTAAAAAATCACCCGTTATATACTCGTATGTATGTATACATATGTGTGAGTATTTAGTCAACAAGCCGCTAAATCGTTACAAGGCAAGGGTTGGGCCTGCTGCTGCTGTCATCATCCATTGCTGAAGCTCGTAAATCGTGAAGCAAATTTACCGCTTGCTTGCACTTGACACATCCGCAATATATATGTATATGGTATATAGCGCATATGTATGTGTATGTGGTTGGTGATGTGTGTACAGACAAACGCAAGATGATTTATGCTTCTATATTTTTGTATAATGAGTCCATGCCCTGAATTGCTGTAAAGCAAAGATCTATAAAGTATCTACCACAACTAGGGCACACATTGAGATATCACACTATCATATAAGTTGTATGGGAACATCAAAGCCCACTCTTTCAATTTCCAGTGACAAAATTCTTTTGGTATTCTCACAAAGTTCTCGGCGCGTACAGAGAGGATTTTTTAGAAATCTATGGAACAAAAACGTGTTCAGGAAATTTTTCCAAGCGTGGTTCATTTTATTTTATTAGACGATAATGAAGCCAATGGTTCTCCACCCGCAATTAGGGTAAACTTGGATTTTATGAAGGAATGATGCCAGGGATATCAACAAAACCCTTCTTCACTCTTGATACCGACAACTCTTAAGCCAAAAATCCCCAGAAACATTGAAACTGACAGACAGCTGTGTCTTCACAGCTTCAACGACCAGAAAAAATTCGGTTTATAAAGCATCCGCCTCTTCCTCTTCGGTCACTTTGGTCGTACCGAGCTATTTGCGAAATGTGCTCTCTCCTCTGGTATGTTGCAGTAAATGACGCATTAAAGTAATTTAAATTATTTCCTTCCACATATACTTGAATATATGTGTGTGTGTGAGTGTCTGCATGAGTTGGCATGCAGAAATGCGTTCATCTACGAATTATCGCTTTTAACCCGCTTCTATCGCACGCAAATATTTTAAGCATTCGCTTTTTTGCGCTTCGCTCCGCTTTTAATTTTTATGGATTGTAAATATTTATGATGAAGGTTTCTCTCATTGCTCTTTTCGCTCTTTTGCATTCGAGGAATTTAGTAATTATGCTTTGCGCTTGACTGCCACATTTTAAATGAATATATGTACATACACACAGGGGTCTTCTGGGCGAGTGTGTGTACGTTTGTGCGTGTGTGCTTTCATCGAAATGCTCACTCACTGCTCTCTGCACTCAAAAGGAAACGTGCAAATGAAATTATGACTTTAAAAAATGTAACCGCAAATTAAAGCAGGTGTTCAAGCACACACGCACGCACATACACACATACACGCACTTTAAAGCCTGTATTATATGATGTAAGTATGTTGGCATGCGTTTTTGTGTGGATTTTTTCCAGTAGAGAACTTTGCAAATGAATGCCTTTCAATCACCGGGATTGCACTATTTCTCACTTTGCTTTAAAAATATAATTTTTTTTTGAGAGCCAGAAGCACAAATAGGTTATAGTTCAGCAATTGCTTCTGAACATATTATCAGCAGTCATCGTTCGCACTTGTGAACTAAAGATATATATATATTCACCGATATTAAAGATCATTATATTGGACAGTCGAAAAAGTCTTTTCCTATAACTAATTAAGCTTGAACTTACTTTAATGATGCATATCTGTACTATTTTGATCCATCGAATTTTTTGGTAATTTTTCCGCCAGAGACATTATTCCATAAAAATTTTGTGGTTTCTGGGCGAAAAACTACGATAAGTAGTTTTCACAGGCTTCTCTTGAAGCCAACTTTACTCTATTAAGGGGGTTCTGCATTGCGTGAAACAAATGGTAGTCCGACGGCGCAAGGTCAGGGCTATAAAGGGGGATACATCAAAACTTCCCAGCCAAGCTCTTCCAGTTTTTGTCGAGTCTTCAAAAATGTGTTTGGCCCAGCGTTGTCCTGATGGAAGACGAAGCCCTTTCTATTAAGCAGTTCTGGCCATTTCTTTAAATTGCTTGTTTTAATCTAATCAGTTGTTGACAGTAAAATGTAGAATCAACCGTTCGAACCTCTAAGCTAGAGATATACGACTGCAACGACATCTATTGACAAAATACAAAATGAGATATTTTGCCAACAAAATAGTAATACCGAAATAATTTTCCGGTTTCTACTCCAGTAAAGAAGAAGAATATATAATTTTCTCGCATCTAATAGATATTTCAATGGCTTAATCTGCTCATTTTATTTTATGGTCTTGGTAAGAAGATCATCCCTTGCATTTTCCTCTGCAACCGAACCTTCCTTCTTTCCTGCTGTTACGCTTCGTAATGTGGCATGGATTAGGACTTCCCTTCTACTCTTTAAGTATGACAAATGAGTGCGCGCGCCAAGTTATGGGGCAAAACAAAGAGATTGTCAAACAAATTGTCTACATTTATTTCCTAGAAAAAATTTCTATGTTATTCAGGGAGCTCGCCACTTCCCCTCGTCTTCAAAACAAAAATAAATAAATAAATAACTTCTAAGAATAGTCTATCTTAGAAGTCATTGATTTATTTATTTTTGTTTTTCTGCTGTATTTGTTTCCGCTTTAGTTTTTCTTCAGAAATGTTATGAGCTTTAAAGTGCCATAAATAATGGCCTCCCCCTCACCCCAGTGATACATAATTTCTAATTTCTCATTAAGTGACAATTATTATGTCCTTGACAATTCGGCAATTCGCAAATGGTGCAAGGCGTCGGCTGTTCTGCTGTCGGGGACTCAAAAGTCATCTCGTGTTATAATAGGAAATGCCAAAAGCTTTGAACAAGACGACAGTGACTGAACTCGACTGTTCTCTTTGAAGCTCTCAAAATCGCCACTGGATCCGTGGATCTCATTGGACCTGCTATTAACCATAAACGCAAAAGCCCGATACGAAACTTTGCAATTTTTCATTTACAAAAAAGGGGAAACAATAAAAACGCTTACTCCGGATTTTAGGGAAATAAAAGGGACCAAATTACTTAATTCCTCACTTGCTTTTAAGGCATTTTATTTGTTGAACAAACAAACAAGTATTTGTTGAGCGGCAACACATCATTGTAAATTACTGCACCAAACGGAGGCTGTCACTTCGGTGACTTGCCAGAAGTGGGTCTGTGAACTGTCGTTGCTTCAAAGTCGCTTTGAGGCAGACCCTTCCCCACATTTCATCACACAGCGACGCATCAACAAGTGGAGACATACACAAAGCGACGAAAGTGCTAAATACACGCGGCGAGTGGCAACATCAGCACACAAACACACTGGGATATGTGGGTGTCGAGGCAGGCAGGCGAATCAACTGAAAACAAACGATGGATTTATTTCCTTCACAAATCCTTGGTATTTTCTGGACACATAAATGTTGACGCGGGCACACAAGCACAAACACACACACACAGTCATCAGCGGCAGTGAACAAATATGCCATGACCTGCTGGGGGCTCCGTGCGTTGGTTGCTGTGTGCGAAGCGGAAAATACCTGTTGAAAAATAGTTTTCCGCTGCCAATTTAGAAGCGAACGACGGTGGACAGCCACAACGAACGGCATTGGCAGTTGGGCAAAGGTCAGCCGAAGCAAGCTCAGCAAACCTAGCGCACCAAGGGTAGCAAATAAACGCGGGGAAAGGCGCTGGCGTACAACATTTCTGCGCACTTGTCATGGCGTATACGTAACATGCCACAACAGAAACCAAAATCGAGCTCAGCACAATGAAACTAAGTAAAGTAAGCGCTGTATCTGTGTGTTTGTTGTAGATGAGAGTAGGAATGGCTACAAACGCCAACGTAAGGTCTAAACGACAGGCTGGCCGAGGTGCTGGGGTGGGCTGCGGTGGTGGCTCGGAGCTGGGCGTTGGCGATTTCGCAGTTGTGTATTTATTGTCCTTTCAGCTGATGTGCAGCAGATAGTGGCAATATCATGTGCGGCATGTAGCGCTCAGCGCTCAGCAGATAACGATGAGCAAGCTTAGAGCAGTGATAAAGGGCGCTTGAACAAGGGATAAGTGTGGCGATGTAAAACTTATAAATATTGCATGAACACAATAAAAGTGATTGGGTTGGATTTTTTCCATTTCTCGCAGAGACTTTTCGCATGCCATTCCCGCGCCGCTTCCTTTCCAGTTCTGTCGCCAGATATTCAACTCTGTAGCGACAGAGGCAGCGGCAGCAGCAGTGGCAGTGTCGTGGCAGCGGGCTCTGATAAGAATACGGAGCTGGCGCATTTAGATTGCTCGACTTAGTTAAGGCAAGGTGCACACAATCACACACACACGCCGTGGTCGTCCTGTAAATGCACACATGCATGCCGGAATAAAAAATAATAATGCTAAGCGACAAAATCAGCAGCAGAAACGACCAGAAAAGTGGTTCAATAATGCAAAAGAAGCGTATCTGTAAATCGGAATGTACGGAGTGTGTCCTTGAGATGCCGTTGCGCCATCAGCAATCGTTTAAAAGAATACAAAAACACAAAAATAAATAAATAAGAGAAAAAGTGATATAATAAGAGAATAGGAGGACATTCGCTTGTGTCTGCCGTGTGTGTGTGTGCGTTGTTAGAGTGAAGCGCTGTGCAATGGAGCGGAGCTTTTTATAAATATGTATGACAAGGAAGTGAAACGGGATAAACCAAATGCAGCTTTGTGTGTGTATGCGCGGCCGAGTTTTTGACGAAGGGAATGGGAATGAAAAATGTGTGCCTTTTGAAAAGTAGGAAAATGGTAATGGCAATGAAAATAGTGTTGATAGAGGTAATGTAATCTAAATCGTGTAAGGCGGTGAGTTGCACACCGGACGCCAAATTTTAAACTCCAACCTAAAGATTTCATTAAATACATATATATAAAACTATCGATTTTGAGATCCGTATCCAACTTGATCGTGAGCTAACATATTGACCTTTCTAAAGCAATTAATTCCCGACGTAAATATCACATCATTCGTTGTCTTGAAACAAAACGAACAAGTAAGAGGAATTACTTTGCGAGCACAGCCGTATTTCCTGTCAGTGAATGACAAGTTATTTCGAAAAAAACTTAAGTAAAAAGACATGTTCGCAAATGCTCTGCTTCGGGAGGTGACTTTGAAGTTTGGGCTCTCTTCTAATTGCTTTATCTCTCATGCTCTTTTATAAGTCCCTTTTGTACGATATACCATAACAGTTATAGAAGGCATCACTTGTGATCCACCAGCCATACTAAATCGATTTCTAGAATCACTAAAATCAGGTCCAACTAGGCAGCGTACAAGTGAACCAGCCACATATCCAACCTTTGAAAAATTTGAGTAAAATAAAAGTCAAAGCAGGTTCAAGCACTCTTTCTAAAAAAGCTGTAAAAACCCAGTGAGCAATGTTTGCTGGGTTGACATCACACTATAAGCTTCTGCAGCAATAACGAAGGAGTAGTGAATTTAAGTTGACTGACAGTATTGGACACTAACAATTTGCCAGTTGATGCGCGTAATTGAATTGAAGACCATGAAGAGTTTAGCTGCACAATGTCCTTAGCACGCAACCGTGCGTTTGTAAGAAGCCTTTGAGTCAATATAATTTACGTCATTCCTTTGTACTTTGAAGTCTTGGCGATTATTAATTTTTATTTCTATGCCGACAGGTGAGTTAGGACAATTCTCCGTGACTCTGGAAACTTATTAGGGGATTTTAAGTGTGAAGGAAGCGCACATCTTTTGCTGAAATTCCAGAATTTTGCGTTAAAAACGCAATTGGATTGAAATCAACACTAAATTCAATTCGATACTATATTTTTTGCCGAAATACACTGATTAAACTTGCCTTTTGCCCAAATATAATTTTTTGTTATATAATAAATTTAGCAGAGAAATGTTGGGATGTGTCCTTTGAGGCTGTTAACAGTTATGGAACTTATCTGCTTTCCCGCCGTTTCTCTAACTATTTGCTAAGGCCGTTATGTAATCAATTAATTAACTAAGAGTTTAATGTTTAGAAGCTTTTCAAATGCCAAATGCATGACTTCAAAGCAAAATTACAAGACAAAACGCCTGAAACACTTTTTAATTAACAGTTATTACGCCACTAGCTAACTCGTGCGCCGCGCCGCAAACGGGTTTTCAATGCTCTGAAACCTGAGTGGGCTGGCAATGTTCTCTATGAAGTTTCTTAGTGAAATTATAATAAAATGTGCAGCAAGCATGTGATTGCTTGGTGCCCTCATGCCCTTTTATACTTACCGGTTGGCAGTTTTAGTTCGATATTGCAAAATTGCTTGCTCAATGTTTGGTTCTCACAGTATTTTGGACTAACTAAACAAGTAGTAGAGGTAAATACTTAAAAAAGAAAAAAAATCAAAAACCAAAAAAAAAGAAATTTCAACTTCGAATTTTCGGGACAACTGTAGGCAAGTACAAATGTTATAAGAACTCCTGCCGACAGTGTGAAATTGGTTGAAATCGGAAAGTGACTCCGCTCACTCCCCATATAACGGTACAGTTAAATACTACTAAAAGGTCAATAAATTAATGACTTAATATGCCAGAAACATTAAATTTTACCACTGAGATAGAAAAGGAGAGCTTTTAGCGAGCCGGCACTAAAACTGGACAATAGGCGTCGCACCGCTCACTGTTGGTGAAATCTCATATCTCGGGATCCGACCAACCGATTTTTACAAAACTTAGTACGTGGCATTCTTTTCTATATTCTCTTCTTTACACGTTATGAAACTGAGCGACATCGGACAGCAACCACGCCTATTTCCCAAATAATACAATATTTAATTCCGCTTGATTCATTAAATTTCCAGTACACAAATCAAGAAGCAGTTAATATAACGGAATAAAACTTTGCACGAATAATGTCATTTGTGCGTGTCACCTTATGATCAAAAATTGCTTAAATCCAATAGAAACTGTTCAAGCTCTTAGGTAACGAATATTTATACAACGTTACCCATAGTTGACTTTTAATCGATTATGTCGGTGAATGTGTGGTATATATTGGGTGGTCAAAAAAGTCATCGAGCTTCTTAGTGACTCCAAGCATCTTCAAATGGTTTATAACGGTTTGATGACTACTATGCCGGTCTTTTTTGACCAATTCAGCGATTTTATCGCAATGTTCGACGACAGGCCTTCCGGAGCTTGGTGAATCTTCGACCACCTCTACACCAGAACGAAAACGTTGAAACCATGGTTGTGCGGTGCAAATGGAAACTGTATCGGGTCCATAAACTGCACAAATTTTATTGGCGGCTTGAGATGCATTTTTGCCTTTATCGTCGTAGTACTGTAAAATATGCCGTATTTTCTCTTTATTTGCTCCATGTTTGCGACGCTATAACTCACG
Organism: Bactrocera correcta; assembly: GCA_027475135.1. NCBI lineage: Eukaryota > Metazoa > Arthropoda > Insecta > Diptera > Tephritidae > Bactrocera > Bactrocera correcta. The sequence goes on from CM050323.1 coordinate 21,962,830, forward strand.
AGCGACTTAAAAGAAAAGACAATCAATCAAACACGTGTTAGCGCGTGAAATGAGCTTTCCAAAAAGGTATAGCATGACCCGATGCGACGAATAAAACTAGAACTACGCGCTTTCAACGCCAACTATTGAAAATACCGCAAGACTTTTTTGACAACCTAATATAACTAAAATTAAGGGATAATCCTTCTCTTATGATGGTATGTCGGCATGTCAAATACGAGTTGAATCAGACCAATACTTCCCTCAGCCCTTGTATACTTAATATAAAGATTTTCGAACTTCCGGGTGTCTTTGTACCGCATATATCGGCCAATATGTGAGTTATCTCAATAAAAAAGGAGAGCGTGTTTTATTCATAACAGTGCAACTTTGTGTCCAAAATAGATTAATTTGAACGAAAAGTTGACCTAGCTATATCTATATAACTAATATCAGGATTTTCGAACATCCGGCTGACTTCACACTATTGAGTTCTGCTTGGTTTTACACCTTAAAGTATTTCCCTGGCTTTGATTCTTGCAAGTTGCAAGAGTATAAATTGTTTAGTTGTACCCGAACTTAGCCCTTTCTTAATTGTTAAATCAGCGTTCTGCATCTTCTTAGCGGCTTTGGGAACATGTTGCAGACACTGAGCAAAATTGTTCATAATCTCTCCTTCCAAAGTGCTTTTACATGAGCACGAACGTTCAAACTTCTAGCTCTCGGCTCAGTGAGTACTTCCTGGCTTCAGGGTCAGCAATCTTTTTAACTTCATTCAAATGCGCTTGAAGCCTGAAAATCACATATATTCCATGCGTTTTTTCACTTGCTTGCTTTTCGTGCAATAATTTTAGATATGTTGTTATCACTGTTGTTGTTGTTCACATCTAACGTTAGCTTTTGCTTCGTGAAGTTTGACAGTTTCTGAAATTTGTGTTATATAAGGCTTTCTTTTGTGCAACATCAAATGCCGACAAAACAAATTCACTTCACATACACTTCAGTACGAAAGTTGTTGTACTTTTTGAGCCGAACAAAAGCTGCTCCTCCCCTCCAATCTACTCTTGCTTACAAACGGGCAAATATTTTTCGGTTATACTCCTCGATGTATTAGTTATTTGATTTCCCCGGCTTGTTGCTCGTCGCTTGCTGCCATTGCCACTGTTGACTCTTGCAACAAAGGAATTTTCTGCCACATTGCTGCCTACCCCCCAGCCAGCGAACCAGGCAGTCAGGGGGCCGGGCGGCCATCCAGTTGGGGAGAGCTCCGTTGAGTGGGGTGCATTGTTGACGGGCGTGAAGTGCCAAGTCGGGCATAAAGCAACTGAAAGGAGTCATTGTATGGGAAACTTTTGGGCGCCAAGTGAGCTCTCGTGATGGCAGAGCGGAAAAGATTGTTGCTTCGTTAAAAAAGAAACAACAAATATAAATAAATAGTTGGCCAGGATGTCGTGCACTCCGGCGTCCACGTATATGTCTATACTCGTGTATGTTAGAGCGAGCGCGTGTGTATATGTGTGGCAGCACTAGCATTTGTTGGGCATAAATTAAGATAAGCAAACGTTGGAACTGTTTGAATTGGTGCCTCAATTGTTGGCAGTATATTGCATGCAATAAATTATGCAGACACATTTGGGCGCAGAGAATAGCCAAATCTAAGTGAAATAGCAAAGAGCACTAGCAAAATAACTCTTCGCATTCAGAACGAAAGTGACAATGTGGAAAAAAGTTCAACAAAACTCGTCCAAATGCATATGGGAATACTCGTATACAAATATTATATAAGTAAATGACTATGTATCGGCATTCGTTCGTAGTAAGTATGCTACCACTACTTATATTTCGTTTAAGCATTCGTAAAGGTTTGTTACGCAAATAAATATTGTATTGGTTTATAAGTCTGATTCTAAAGTGATGATTCCCATTTGTTAAAAAATTGATTTTTGTTACTTTCGTTACTTATTCTATAATTAAAAATATTTGCCATGATTGTAAAAAATTCCAATAATTTGAAACATCCAATCATTTTAAAGACTCATAAGACCTCCTAAGCACCTGAGCTTATTGCGAGTTCATTAAAAAAAAAATTAAAAAACTCAACAATTGCCTCACTGAAGCTATAATATCCTTGGAAAATACAAAAAATTACTTACAAGAAATTGGATCAATTAGTTCGTATGATAACTACATGCTATAATGACTCGATCTGAACAATTTCTTTGGAGTTAGAGTTATTTCCGTTGTCTTGGAAAATAGCCGTGCTAAATTTGGAGAATATGTCCCATCAAATGAAAAAGCTTTCACAACAAGCAATTTATTCCGATCGCTCAGTACTTATGGCAGCACATAATCCTGCAAGGGTACAAGCCCTTCAAAGACGGTCGGAAGATCGTTGAAGACATGCCTCGTCCTGAACGACCTTCGACCTTTTTCACTGATGAAAATATTAAAAAAGTTAGAGATATGGGGCTTGAAAATCTTCAGGTAAGTGTTAAAAAGATGGTAAAAGAGCTGGACATATCTCGTGATTTAGTTCAAATGATTTTGGGTATGAAACGCGGTCTTGCTTGACTCGTCCCGATAAAGCTGATTTTTTTTTTAAAGAGTACCATAAACAGTTCTTTTTGGACATGCTTTATTCATGGAGAGCTTTATAACTGCCATTAAGACTTTGGTTTATGAGTTTGACATGCAAACAAGTTAACAATAATCGCAATGGAGGAAAATAAATGAGCCGAAACCAAAACACCACTCCAAAGCCGCTTAAAGAAAAAAGGTGATACTCATTGTTTTTTTGGATATTCGTGGTTGGCTGCATCATGAATTTGTTCCGGAGTATTTAGGCGTTTGTGTGAGAACATTCGTCGAGAATGGCTGGAATTGTGTAAAAACAATTTATAGTTTTTGTACAATGATAATGGACAATCGCACCGATCCACGATTATGACCGCATATCAAGCCAAAAACGCAACGATTACCATAGATCAGCTACCATATTTACCAGATTTGTCTCCGTGTGATATTTCCATGTTACTCAAACTGAAACTGCCGCGCTGTGGAACCTGGTTTTAGTCGGTTGAAAAGATGAAACAAAATTAGGTGAAGGACTGAAAAGTGTTACAAGGACTAGAAAAATCGTTCATTTGATGGCGACAAAATAAATTTTGATAAACAATTAATTATTTTGCGTTTCATTTACAATTTCCGGAAACTCTTTTATCACAATATATATTTTTAAAATTGATTTTAAAATAAAAATAATGTTATACTTACATACTTAGTTCAACCTCTAACCTGCTGAATGCCTGCAAATGAAATGAAATTCTGAGGCTCGTGTTCTCATGACCACTACTTTTTTCTATCCCACACAGCCAAAGCTCCCATAGATGATAGCTTCTGTGAAATAAACTGGATGAATGTTTGGAAATGCTTATGATACCCGATCATGACCACCTATGGTAAACTGTCACCCATAAATCATGCTGGCTTATAGGAACTTTCGCATCATAAACAAAAAGCAAAAAAGTGAACTTACAACTAAAATATAAACAATTTTCTTTCTATCGATGAAGATGATATTAAACATTCAGCTTTTTGTAACTTGGAAGACTGCATGGGCGGGAATTCAAATGCAAAGCCTTTCGATGTTTCAGCTGCAAGCCATATTTCAGTTTCTAAGATCTGGTTAATAGCACAGTTGTGAAGCAACGGCATTTCACGAATTATATTGCCGAACACTAAAAGCTATAATTTCCGAAAAATAGCGCCAAACTTTTGACAATAAATTTGTAGATTTACAGGATTATAAGAGCGCATCAACATGTTAAAAAAGAAAGGAGAAGAAGAAGAACACAAAGAAACAAGCGAGCAAGAAGACGTAGCATATGTAATTACATAACATTCCGCATATTGAGCTTACATATACACTCAAATCAAAACTTTCGAAACGCCGCGGGGGGTAAGCGCAAACCAGGACCCGCAAAAGTAGAAGAAACACAACAAACAGAAAGGGCGCTAACGGTAGGATTACCTTTCTGCAGAGCATAAGTAATAAAGTAATAAAAAGTGTTAGCGGCGTTGGAAACATGTGGTTGAAAATGGCGGTTCGCTAGGGCCACGTGGCGTGCTAACACGTGGCAAGCTGTTTATGGCGTTTGCAAAACGGTAATTCCTGAGATACTTGGCTTGGAGGCCCGGCAGTAGACAACAATAGATAGAAAGGCTGAAGCGGCAGCCGGGGCGCTGTCCCATTACACCTTGCCTTGCCTGGCGGTTCAAGTTTTGTGGCAGTTGCGGAGCAAAAGCAAAACAGAACTATCTGAATGGATTTACACATATTAAAATCGCATATTCTTTTTGCATTTAAATTCAAATTTATGTTGTTGCTGCGCGCACATACATGTGTGGTGGAAAAATGAGCAGCAAGTCGACATAAGCGCCTAAAAGCACGCACAGCCGTTTGAAAGTAAACACGCCACTGAACTACGAGGAAAGGACGGAACGATGTGTGACTACTCCTCACCCCGTTATTTTGATGGTTCTGTGCAACTTAATTCTCTATTGCGTATACGAGTTTCCGGTTTTGTGTTTGGCTCTCTAACTGTGGCGTTTATAAACTTCTTGGATTGACTTTTCATTGGCATCGACTTTAGATGCTCGTTATGGAAAAATCTAGGTTAAGGACTTCGCACGAAAACAGTGTTTCAAATTGCAAATAAATAGGTATATAAGATCATGTTGGTTTGGGTTAAGTTAATATAGCTTTATGCCGTACAAGAGAGACTTGTCATACTGAAATGACAGGTTTTACATATGCAAATTATTTTTATCCGCTAAAAGACTAATAAAGCAAGTCTTAACTACGCAAGTGACGCCGCTGTCTATCACAGGTATGACTGCAATTTAAACACAACAAAAAAAAAAATACAGAAGAAACACCCTCATAAAGATCTGTGCTTGCAGCTTTGCTCTTTCCATTTGCTTTCAAACACAACCATTACGTAGAGACTCATATTTTGACCCATGGACGATGAAAATTGTTCATATATCAAAAACATTGCTGAATGTGTGAAAATTAAAACACATTTCAAGCGAAAATCGATCGTTGTCTTTCTTCTAACAATATTATGAGGCAAAGGAGTGCCGCATCACTGCTTTTGTTTATCAAAAATAACACATTTCTGATTTTCTATGAACTTACTTAATGAACTGGAGAATTTCAAGCTGTTGAAAGTGTGAACGAAAATTAAACTCACATGTGTACACGCACACACACAACGAACATACCCAAGTACATATGATAGTCGCAAAGAAGAAACAGTTGGCATTTACCAATACAAACTCACACGTCTGCAGAGAAATTTTGTGAATTGGAAGAATTAATCAGTTGGAAAAGTGCAAACGTAATGGAGCAACATTTAGAAATGAGAATTCCTTCCAGCCAGCACACATTCATTCCGAAATATTCCGTACGAAATTATTTCATAAAACTCTTATTTATGTGTGCTTTAATAGGGCGAAGGTCGCTTGGGAAACCAAAGCAGAAAGTACATGCCAGAGGATGGGCAAAAGAGAATGTTTCCAATTTCAAAAGGACCAAAGAAAAGTTGGTTTTTATGTTTGCGAATAAGTAATTTTGTATTTCTGGTATATCTAAAACTTGACATAATAATATATTATTATGTGCTTCTTCTTCTTTACTGGCGTAGACAGCGCTTACGCGATTTAGCCGAGTTAACAACAGCGCGCCAGTCGTTTCTTCTCTTCGTAAGGTGGCCCCAAACTTGGATATTCCAAGCGAAGCCAGGTCCTTCTCCACTTGGTCCTTCCAACGCAGTGGAGGTCTTCCTCTTCCTCTGTTTCCCTCGGCGGGTACTGCGTCGAATACTTTCAGAGCTGGAGTGTTTTCGTCCATTCGGACAAATGACCTAGCCAGCGTAGCCGCCGTCTTTTAATTCGCTGAACTATGCCGATGTCGTCGAATATCTCATACAGCTCATTGTTCAATCGAATGCGATTTCCGCCGAGACCAAACATTTCCTCTCTAAAACTCGTAAGGTCGACACATCAGATTTTGTCATCGTCCATGACTCTGTGTCATATAGCGTGATGGGGATGATGTTTGCTTTTTAGAGTTTGGTATTTCTATCGTCGAGAGAGGACTTTACTACTCAATTGACTACTCAGTCCGAAGTAGCACCTGTTGGCAAGAGTTATCCTGCGTTGGATTTCCAGGCTGACATTGTTGGGTGGGGTTTATGCCGGTTCCCAAATGCGAAACTATCTACAACTTCAAAGTTACGACTGTCAACAGTGACTGCCACTGCGGGTACGGGGGGTCCTTCTGGGTTCGGGAAACCGAATATACCCGCGACAAGGGATGCCTGTCGTAAGAGGCGACTAAAAGCCACTGTGTCTGACAATAAGGGTCTTTTTTAATCTGTCCCTGTAATAAAAAGTGCTATAATATTCAGCTGGAAGTCAAATTCTTAGCTTCATATTATAACACATAATATAAAGTAGACAGCAACAAATGCAACCAGTCATTGAGTTTATGGGGACTCAACTGGCAGTAGCAAAAGCTACAAAAGTCAGACCAAAGACTTAAACCTGGTACCACGGGAGCAGTTAGCCCTTGGAGGTAACTCCAATCTGCTCATTGGTTTGGCCCTTTGCGGCGATTCGTGGGGGCTGTGGTTTAAACCTAAATGCTGGTAGGATAGTTTGTCCAATGTGGAGTCGCACTGCGGCCGGGTGCCGGACCCAAAGTACGGCAGAGGTTTTAGAAAGGCCTCGAACCCGACCAAGGTGGCTAAGGGGTGTCCCCTATCCACCCGAACCAATTGGAACCAAGGTATAAGCGCAAAATGTGTTTATGCTTTGGGGCGCTGCTCAACGCATTTTATTGATCGACGTGCTTCTAGCAATAGAAAGCACTCTGAGGTATGCTGTCCATATTAGGTACTCACGTAAAACACATTGACTGATTGTCAACTGTGACGTGAGAGCCAAGTCGCGAGTGCGACGAGTGTTTTTATTGATAACAGGAGATATTTCGTCTTGTCCTCGTTCACTGCCAAACCCATTTGCTTTGCTTCCTTTCCAAATCTGGCACGAGGTGTTGAGGCCGATGATATCAATATAATAAGCAGCTTTGAAATCGACGAAGAGATGGTGTGTGTCGATTCTCCTTTCACGGGTTTCTCCAAGATTTGGCGCATGTTGAAAATCTGGCCGATTATATTTTTTCCAGGCCTAAAGCCACACTGATACGGTCCAATTAGTTTATGACGGTGGGCTTTAATCTTTTGCACAATACGCTCGATAGAGCAGAGCAGAGGAGACTTAATTGCCAATCATAAAGCATGCTTTCGTCCGACCATATTCTACAAAGAAGTTGATGCTTTAAAGTGCTACAGAAAATGGAAACGCATAGTTCTTTAAAGCAACGTGTCTCTACACTAAAGCTAACAGTCCTGAAAGCCTTCGATTTTTTAGCATTAAAGTAAAAAGAACTGACAGTCGATAATAATGCACTGCTTACATTTTCAGCGTTGAAAAATTATGCTTTTGCCGTTGGCATTGATTTGGCATTGAATGGAGTCTGCGAATGAAATGCCCGCATTCTCACACACGCACTTATGTAGAGACTTAAGCGTTCGCGTTCACGTTCGGCAGTCACGCATCGACACTTTAAGCGCTGCGCATATGATTATTGTTATTTTTCTCCTGGGCAGTCCAGCGTGAAAGATGAATTTTCCAATTTAACTGAGTGCATTTCATGATGCCAGCGCCTTTTAATTCAACACCGCTGACGTCCCGCCCCGCCCCATGCATTAGATAAATGAGCATGCGAGGCAAATGGGTGAATACGCGTACGTGTAAATCGCTGGAGCGCGCAGGTGAGGCGAAGGCGCAGCAGAAGGCTGCGTACGCTCGTATTCTCGTATTTTAATCTTCGATCGGGCAGCAATATGCGAAGTCCTCGCGAGGACGACACACTCCTGCAATTATTTGGAAAAATGCAGACATACACACATACCATACATATGCACTCAGTTGACTCAGCGAGACAATCTGTTTGGATTGCGTCGGCTGAACTGCCTCAAGGCTGCTGCCATCAGTGGCCTGGTCTTCTCTCAGATGGAGAAGGAGTGTTCGACAAGTCTTCCTCTCTCCCATTCCAAGTGCGTTCGCCTCGGCATGAATGTACATATATTTGCGTGCTTGTGAGTGTGAGGCATCACTTTTCATATGACGGCATGAAGCTGCTAAATTTTTAATGTCGGAAATTTTCAATTGATAGGCATTTTTGACTGCTGCTGGAGCTCGGGCTTAACTACCGACACGCCTCGTTCACTCCATGCGCAATTTTAACATTCGCAACAAGCGCATAACTGTATTAGCATACACACGCGTAGCCACTCGTGTGTGTGTGAGGGACTTGTTAAGAGTAAAGTCGTTTATGGCAGCGTAAATAAATTGAGAAGCGCTGAATGGAATTGAATTTTGAAGATTTTATTTCATTTGTTACCTTTTATTTGTAGGGAACTTTTGATAGCTTTTTAAGTGTATTGCGATAAGTCGAGTCAGTAACCGTCGTTACCTGAAGTTCCTCAATATTAAATTCCAAAAGCACTTACACTTTTTATTCCTATTTCGCTCGCCATTTCGGAGACTCTTTTAAGTCGACTCTTGAAGTTGCTGCTTTTTATCACGCGTTTACCTGTGGTTACCCAAATTGACATTCAGCCTTTTACGAGTTGACGTGATCTTATAAAAATTCCGAATTCCTCCAAATAATACGAAAGAATAAATAACAAGGAAGACAATATTATCTATACGCAGAAGAGAAATTGCAGTGAGGAGGCAGCCGAACGAACGCTGAGTCAATAGGAGCTTGTGAGAAGCGTTTCGCAAATTTAAAACGAAGCTTCCAATTTGGTAAATTTTTATAAGCTTCCATGCAGCCTACAAGAAACTTCGTAAGCCGCTTAGTTCTTTGGTCTCTAATTCATTAAGAAACCTCACAAGTTAATGAAGAACTAGAATGGTATTTCTTGTTCTCCAAATGTTAATAAAAAGCTTTCTTCAATATGAAATTGAGATGTGATCTAAAGGAAGTAAGAAATCTCAAATGCATTTAACTAAAAGCTCGGGTCAGATAGGCGTGTGAAAACATAAGAAACTATCGTGGAGAATCCCAAACCTAAATTCGAATACAAAAGGCAAAATATTTACATGGATGAACGAACATCTTCAAAGAAGTTTTGAGGGAGTCACCTTTTACCGAAATGAGAAACATCTACTCCTCGACACTGCTGCCATCCCGCGCGCTTAGTGTCGGCTGAGCTTACAATGACGCCCGTTTCCAATTATTCGAAAATGAAAATGTTATTTGCAGAGCTAAACCTTTGTAGCGAACTCAGAAATGAAAAAAAAAACGGTCGCGAAAAACCACACACGTTCACGAACGGGACAAAGAGCCGCCAACATACGTATGCAAAGGTGGTATCCAAGTAAAATAGTCGCCTACTCGTGCGCACCCACGCACATTGCGGGTGTGAGGGCCGTTACAGGCGTGGGGACTTGCCGTGCTGGGAAAACATTGATTGGCAAAATCAAACTCTAGTCAACAGTCGGTTTGAAGGGCTTCCCTACAGGGCACAACTGAACCGACGGGGCGTGCCGCCGAGCAAAAGGCAAATAATGGCGACGCGTATGCGAGGGGCTCCAGTGAGCAAATTGCGTGTACGGGACCTGAAAGTTAAATGCGCCGAGGATTTTAATTAATAATCAGACTCTTGGGATGCAGCACAGCGTGAAGTTAATTAAAGCATGAACAACAACGGCGCAAGTACCGCAACAACACACATCGCAACATATCGCAGTCGAGGAAGGCGAAGAATCGCGAAGTGACGGTAGTGGCGAAAATAGCTACAAGAACAACAACTAAATAACACTTGCAATACTAATAGTGACTGGCTGTGCCAACTCTGATAACTATCACAGAGCGATGTGCTCGCATCTGTCGAAGTCTCGCTCGCTTATTCACAAACAAACACGCTCAGACACATGTGTGTGATGTGTGTGTGTGCAAACCGGCTTCGTAGACATTCGATATTAAACTGTATGCAGCAAGCAGCAAGGAGGTAAACTTTCAAAGCAGTAATCACTAATTAATATGTACAAATGCATGTAAAGACGCCAATTTGGCAAAGTTCTGAATTCCAAATTGATTTCCTTCCATTTTGCGTGATACACACCTGTTGTGAAAAAGTTCGTTGCGTTTTGCAAATATTTGGCAAAAATTATAGACAACAGTAAACGGCTTCTATGAGTAATCATTGTAGTGAACGAACTTTCATTTTCTGTCTGAAAATTTATTCCAGTGTTGGCGATTACCCATTCACTGTAACCAATTTTTTCACATGCCTTTCGAATGACAAGACTAACTTCTTCTTTACTGGCATAGACACTGCTTACGCGCTTATAGTCGAGTTAGCAACAGCGCGCCAATCGTTTCTACTTTTCGCAACGTGGCGCCGAGATTCCAAGTGAAGACAGGTCCTTCTCCACCTGGTCTTTCCAACGGCGTGATGGTCTTATTCTTCTACTTCTTCTCCTGGTGGGTACTGCGTCGAATACTTTCAGATCTTGGGTTTTTTCGTCCATTTGGACGACTTACCTAGCCAGCGTAGCCGCTGACTTTTAATTCGGTAAACTATGCCAATGTCGTCTTATATATCATACAGTTCATCGTTCCATTGAATGCGATATTCGCCTTAGCCAACGCGCAAAGGACTATAAATCTTTCACAGAACCTTTCTCTCGAAAACTCGTAACGTCGACACATCAGACTTTGTCGTCGTCCATGACTCTGCACCATCTAGTGAACGGGAATAATGAAAGACTTGCAGATTTTGGTCTTTATTCGTCGAGAGACGACTTTACTTCTCAATTGCCTGCTTGGTCCGAAGTAGCCTCGGTCGGCAAGAGTTATTCTGCGTTAGATTTCGAGGCTGACATTGTTGGTGGTGTTTATACTGGTTCCAAGATAGAACAAATTATCTATTTAATTCTGCAGCTCAAATTATTTCTCCAAGAGTACATTGAAGACGTGACACGATAGGCAGTCGCTTTGTCTGAAACCTCGATTGGCATTGATCGGCTCGGAGAGCTCCTTCTCGATCTTGACGGAGTTTTTGGTACTGCTCAACGTCAGTTTACACAGCCGTTTTGCGCGGGTACCGTAGCGGCATAAAGCTACCTCCTTTTCATGTAGTCAAAGCAGTCATCAGCTTTGAAATCTACGTAGAGGTCGTACACTTATCCTACGGTGGTTGGGGCATATTATGGGGTCTCCCTGTTTTTGTGGATTGGGCAGAGCAAACATAAATTTCAATCGTTAGGCATGCTTTTGTACGACCATATTCTACAGAGAAGCTGATGCATGCTCCTTATCAGTTCTTCGCCGCCGTGTTTGAACAACTCGGCTAGAAATCCATCGCCACCCTCTGCTTTGTTGTTTTTCAGACGGGTAATTGGTCTGGCAATGGAACGCTCATCGCCATCGAGTGGGGAATCGGGTTCAACATTTCGGCCTCTTTCTTTTTTTCTCTGCAAATGCAGTCTCGCTTCACTCTTCAACTCTCGATATCTATTGACACGTTTTGTGGTCGATTGTTACGTTGTGTGGTAGGCGGTCTGTTTTCTTTCCGCTGCGACACGGCACTCCTCTTCGTAGCAGCTGTTCTTTTGCCTTTTTTGAAAACCGTTCGTTGGCAGCTGCACGTAAGAAGCTTGAAATGCCGGCCCACAATACCAATACGAAGTTTTATTTATTTGTTTATTTCATTTATTAAATGAAATATAATAATACAATTATTATCTTACAGAGAAAGAAGCACTAGTTGCCAAGGCTTACGGCTTACGAATTTAATAAACAGAATGCTTCGAGCCACCAACTACTGCACAACTTCCAATTCTTATATATAGTAGATATGAAAAACACTCTTAAATCTTAGTCAGCCTAGGGTTTGGCAAGGATTCGCTACAAGTCTGCTATGACAGCTTGCAATTGCAGATTTATTTATAAATATGATCTAATTTTCGGTCATTAGCACTTTGTTCTTGTGAGAATTTCTTCACTTTCCTTTTGGTAGCATTTTGGTTGCAACACAAGTGGAGCTTTGCATTACTTTTAATCGAATTTCAGTTTTCAACTTTTTGTTTTTTTTTTGTATGTGTTTTCGTTAGTTTTCTCTTTTGTGTGCGAAACTTTTTTAATAAATCAACAAAAACTTCCGCCAACCCACGCATATAGAAGCAGCAGAAAGTGTGGCGCACGCACATAATAATTTGGAGCATGTGCGCCTCAGTGCTCGCAATCCAAATAAGTAGACCTGCCCGCTAGTGAGTTTGCTGGTACCAGAAGTAGAAAATACTGACTAACGAAGTTGGATTGCTTGCTTGGAGCATCGAGCGGCTAGTCAGTCGTGCTCAGTTGTGACTTGTTGCCCGACGACCTCCTTTCATCAATGGAGGATGCACTTAAATCTCTCAGAGCTCACAAATTTGCTCGCCTAATCTGTTATCATTGCTCATAAGCCCCTGCTGGACTCGTTAATGCCCTCGTACCAAAAATGGAACAATTACTTGATTGACCCCTTCGGACGAACTTTCCACTCGCATTACCTAATGGGAATGAAGGTTGCTGTTCGTACCACAGTTGTTGTTGTTGTGCATGTTCTTATGCTGCATCACACTTTGCGCATTCGAAGTTTTTGTCATACAGCTGACTCCCTATGCATATATTTACATGCCACATTACTCTCTGTTACTGTTGTCCCCCTCCCGCAACTCTACAGCAAACACTGGCAGACGCAATAAGTTATTCAAAATTGAGCACGCATATAACTGTATGTCTTAGCACACGAGAGTGCATAAATTTCTGTTAGACATACAAGTGAATGAAAATGGTTTGCGCTGATGCATGTTGTGGCTCTGTCGGGTCTAACTACCATATATCCCCATTAGTTTTAAACTTACTTTATTAACGCTTGTCAGTTTCGGCTTGTGTGCCAAAGTGGGTATTTGTTGTTAAGTTGCATTTTTGTATTCAATATCGGCGAAACTTTGAATTTGTGCAGCTCCATTACCTCCTAGTGCAGCTAACTAATCACTAACCGGTTACTAGCCAGGTGATAACTAGTTGCAGATTAAACCTGAAGTAATATATTATGAAGGATGACATATGAAATTTCAGAACATATATTTTCATCATTTCATTCTGGCCTGTAAGTGAAAAGAGTTGCTTAACTTACGGAGTTATGGTCCAAGACATCGGTAGCATCAGAACCGTTTTTTCAGCTGGTGAAGAACTTCACTTTTCTATTTATTAACTTGTCAAGAACGGCACAAAACAGTAAGGGTGCTGTTTCTGCGATGGAGTTCAAACCTGCTACTGCTCCCATTTTTCAGGCTAGTTAACAAGGACTTTCAAGTCCAGATAGAAACGGTTTGACCGGTTACATAACAAATGCTTCGCACCACAATTAAATCTCCGTTAAATTTTGAACTTCACCCATTCTCGCTGCACTTGCCGCGCCTTTTACAGTCATTTACTCCTGCAACATATGTTGAATGAGCTTCTATTTGCATACGTCCACATATGAGAGAGTGCATCTCCAACCCGCATCCAAGCCGTGCGAACTAAGCGTCCAAGTGCAAAGCCATTCCGAGAGTTGATTGCTACAGTCTCAATTCAACTGCGAACGTTTTATAAATCGCAATCACGAAAAGTTTGGCTTTTAATTGTTCAAAGCATGAGTTACCTTTGTACGAGTTTGTTGCCGAGAAGTTTAATGCTTCCACAATTAACATACATAAAGTTGGATCAATGAAACTAAATTTGAAACAGTGAAATTCAGTCAACTAACGAGCAAAGTATGCGAGTATCATGCACAAACTGTGGCAGGATTAATTTACCCTCGTGCGATGAGCAAAATGACATACACACTGGTTGCATTCTTTCTTAAATTGAGCTTGGGAGACTTTATGGATATCTATAGTCAGTTTAAAGTAGGTCGTTAATTTTCTCGACACATTCTTCATTCAATCCTTCTTCTTCTCATTCCAGACATCATTTTACTAACATTTTCGTAATGACGAAGCTCAGAGTTAAGAAACGTCTTCGGCATATATTGCAAGTGAGTTGAAATCCTAATGGCATAACACTGCTCAATCGTGTCACAAACGAGCCGAAGTACATTCTCTGGAAATCACTAGAGAGCAACCAAAAATATTGCCGCCAAACCTGGAGACCCAGTGAACAATCTTTGGAAGTCGAATAGACAAAATAATAAGCCGATATATGGATGCCCACCAATTTAAAATAGCAGAGGCCATTGGTGCAGCACCAATTTAGAGAAAGCCGAAGTGTTTGCCACACAGCTCCAAAACAAGTTTACTCCTAACGGGTTTAGCTATGGATCAAGCGATGCGGCAGTCAGCAATTGTGAGATGTTGTTTGTCAAATATCGATTGCCGAGATAGCTGCTGTAGAAGTGAAAGAGGATATCAAAGCATTAGTAAACAAAAAGTCACCAGGATATGAGAGAATTAATGCGTTTACATTCAAAGGGTAACACGAAAACTACCAATGCCTCATTATTTGCTGCTAAACTCTCACTTGCACAATCGGAAGTTCTGCGTTAGATCTCGGATTCGGATTTGCTGGCGTTCCCCAAGCCAGTATTCCCGCACCTGTGCTCTTCATTCGTTATACAGCAGACCTTCCTGTGGTAAACTCTGATTCCACAACGAAGGCAACATATGTTGCTGATACTGCACTGCTAGCATCAAGTGGCAATGCTAATACTGCTTCCATAAACTGCAGATGCAACTGAATGCTTTAGAACCGTGGCTCACCAAATGGAACATTAGTATCGATACCGAAAAGTCCATGCAAATAGTATATACCCTAAAACACAAAAATTATCATCAAGTGGCTTTATATGGTCACATGCGTAAAATATTTAGGGATTACAATTTATAGAAGGCGGACTTGGAAAGATCACGTAAAAACAAAACGAACTCATCTTAGATTAAAGTTGGCGAAGCAATACTGGCACCTTGGCTGTTTAAGCCAAAATATCGGATTAGTCTTAAGAATAAGTTGCTAATTTATAAGCTAATACTTGAACCGATCTGAATGTATGGCACTCAAAACTGGAGCAGCGAATTTTAATTTAAAAGTAATTCAAACTTTTCAAAATAAAATTCAGCGCACCATAGTGGGAGTGTTCTCGCTTTCTATGTGAGAAACGATGTCCTTCACTGGGATCTAAAGTTGTTTTTGCAGTAAACAACTTCAAAACAATCGAAAAATTTAGTAGACGTTACCTTTTCCGCTTGGAAAACCATGAAAATATATTTGCGATTCAACTGCTGGACAATAGTTTACAATGTAGAAGACTGAAATGGTATAACTCGCTGGACCTACCTTCCCTTTCGATTCAATTATTGTTTAAGATTTTAATTTAATTGTTTCTGGTTTTTTATTTATACTCATAATTCATACTCATTGTGCTTTCATGAAAATTAGTTCGTGTTTTTTATATTAAAACAGATTCTAAATATATTGAAATTAACAATTAAAAAACCAAAAACAAAAAATAAACACAATTTTTTGGGAACTCTAACTAGCTAACTTTTAAATCGTGGTTTTAAATATATTTGTGGTGTAAACTTGTCTGAGTAGACATTCTCTGAAGAAAGCCCAACAAGCTCACATCTCTATAAAACCATTATTTTTATTTAAAGTTTGTTCTTTTAGTTTTCATGCAACAATATCAAATGAAAAATTTCAAGTCGGTTTCTGTGGCTGCAGTCAATAAACCACAAGCTCGTTGCACTAGTCTGTGTGTAAATCTGTGAAGCAGTTTCGGGATAAGGAAAAGAAAAAGGCTTTTTAATAAATTTGGCCGAAATTACAGCCACTCAGCTGTATACATGCTGAGGCTCTAGAGGCAATGCACTGGGTATTTAGAGGCCGAGTAGGCGGATGGTAAAACGCAGTCAATTTGCGGGTGGATATAGACGATTTGTTGCAGCAAATTAGGAAAGTGTAAGCTTCACCTCTTTATGTAGATTTTTAGAAGCAAAGAAAATAAAAACAAGGAAAATGAGAACAACAATAATAGAAAATTAGAAGAAAAATAAGCAAAGTCTAACTCTAAGGCAAAGTTTAAAACTTCCATTAACAAACAATGCGAAGCGTCACAAGAGAGTTGAATTTGCAGAAACAACAACAACTTAGTCGACTTAAATTATGCGATTTAACTCGAAAAGGTTCAATTTCTGCTTGTTGCGTTAAAATCTACAACAACAAATCTATTGACAGCTCAGGAAATGCAAACACTCACCCACACACATTTTGTGTGTACACATGTGTAAGTAGTTGTGAATATATTAAAATGCAAAAATGCATAAGCAGCGAAGAAGCGAAGAAGCGGCAGCTAAATATAGAAGCCTCATGCATATTAAATTTGCTGGCGTCCAGGCATTTGGAAACTTCTAACCTGAATTTCATTAAAATTCCGCCATTTTTGCGAAAGCTCATTCACACCCACACACAGGCAAGTTTTGTTCTTTGATTCTTTAATTTTTAAATAAAACACGATTTTTAGTCTTAACAATTATAAGTTTATTCTGAGCTTATCTCCGCTTGATCGTTGATTCCAGACTGACGTCGCTCTCGTCAAGCCCAAACGTTTTGCGGTGCATTGCCTGGAATATTCAGTTGACCAAGGTGACCTTTAAAGGCATAGATATAACAGTTAGGAGAGCAACTGAATATTTCCAGGAACATCACCTAACAATTCGAAGAGAATAAGAGAGATGATATATAACTCGCCCTCCCTTAAAAAATTCGAGTCCCTGCGAATTTTGTCTTATTTCTACGTTTATGATTCAAAACATAGATATTTAAGAGATTACAATATTTTCTCTCTTTTGATAAATTTAACATAACTTATTTAATATTTAATTTTTTAGACAAACATAAACTAGAAATGTAACAATTCATTTAGTAAGTAAGAAAAATGAAAACAGATATTTTTTTCTTAACTTAATAAAACATTATAAGAAAACATTACATTTTATTCAAACACTTTTAATGGTCTACGAACACACGCTATATCGATTTTATTTGGATTGTTACTATTAAATTTGTTATATCTTTTATGCAATTTATTTCTCTTCGCTTGAGAATTTTTTATAAATAATTCTTTGTTGTTAAAATCAGGTATTTTGTCCCTAGTTTTGTTGATTCTTTCAATAGCTTTTGTTTTTTCATTATGAATATTTCGTTCTATTTGTTCAAAATCTAAATCTGTTTTAGTCAAAAAATCAAATGGTTTTACTTTAGTTACACTATGGACTGTGTTATTATAAAAGCCTACGGCCCTTATAGCAATTTCTTCGATACTTTCATCTAATTTAGAATTGTTTAGAATTCTAATATGTTCAATAATGGTAGAGTGGAAACGCTCTATGTCGGAATTTCCTGTGTGACTCCCCGGTGTTGTAAAATGCGCCACTATATTGTTTTCCCTGCAAAACATTCGAATTAATGAATTGTTAAACTCATTATCCATTATCATTTTTTCAGGTACACCCAAGTAAGAAATTCTTTCCAAAAGTTTTATTTTAATCGTACACATGTTCTTATCGCTAATTTTGTGTAAAGACGCCATCTTTGTAAATCTGTCGATGGAGGACATGAAATATGACTTTGATATGTGAAAAATGTCTATGTGAACAATTTGATTTGGTTTATTAGGAGTTTCAGTATGAGTAAAATATTTTTTAAATGGCTTCCTGTCGTATTTGTTTTCATTACAAATTATACAATTATTGATAAAATTATTTATATATTTTTTAATATTTGGGTAAAAATATTCAAATTGAATTTGTGCGAAATTTTCCAACACTCCTCTATGATTACCCGATTCATGAATGTGCTCAATCAATTGATAAAGTTCTTCTTTAGTTTGAATATCTTTTGCTAATTTCAAACATTTTGTGAAACCTATGTTTTTGTCGTTAGAAAAAATGTCAATCAATTTTTCTTGGACAATATTGTATTGGTCATCAGGTAATTCTGAATATATACCAATTTTACCTTTTTTCAGATATTTCCTGAATAAATCTAATAAGTAAGAACTTTTGTGTAAATCTTTTTCGGAAATATAAACTACTTTATACTTTTTATACAAAAGCTCAAATTCGTTTGTTTTATTTTTTAAAATTCTAATTTGAGTGAAGTATCTATTAACGATAGTATCAGAAATAAAAAAGTGATCATTAGTATTTTCAACGGCTGAATGTATTGTACTTATAGAATCATGAAATAATGATTTAATATCATAATTTTCCATGTCATCAATTTTTTCTTCATTATCAATTTCTAAACGACTTAGAAAATCCGCCACTTTGTTTTCTTGACCTTTGATGTATTCAATGTCAAATTCAAATTCAGAAATAAGCGTTTTCCATCGCAAAATTCTTGAGTTTGGTTCTTTTAAGGACCATAACCATTTTAATGGCTGATGATCGGTTTGAACTATGAACGATGTACCAAACAAGTAAGGCCGAAAATATTTTAGTGCCCAGACAATCGCTAAAAGCTCTTTTTCTAGAGTATGATATTGTTTTTCGTGTTTATTCAACGATCTGCTAGCAAAACATACTGGCCTATTTGATTGACTAAGAACGGCACCTAAAGCAACATCACTAGCATCAGTTGTCACAGTAAATTTTTTTTTTAAATCAGGGTAAATCAAAAGTGGTGGGGAAGTGAGAATCTGTTTAAGTTTACGAAATGCCTCGATGTATTCGGGGTTATTGATGTCAATCTTGGAATTTTTTTTTAAATAATGTATTATTGGCGCTGCAATCATAGAGTAATTTTTTATAAATTTCCTATAATAGCCGGTTAAGCCTAAAAAAGATTGAATTTCCTTTAAGTTACTGGGAATTTTCATATCCTGAATTGCTTTAATTTTTTCCAAATTGGGTTTAATTCCTTGTGAAGTAATTACGTGACCCAGATAGGTAGTAAACTTTCTCAAAAAGCTACATTTATTGAATTGGACTTTTAAATTATATTTCATTAAACTTTTAAATATTTTTTCAACACTTTCAATATGTTCTCTTAGTGAAGTGGAAAACACCAAAATGTCGTCCATATACAAAATACATATTTTATTAATATGATCACTCAATACATAGTTCATCATCCTTTGAAACGATGCAGGGGCATTTTTTAAGCCAAACGGCATTCTCAGAAATTCATAGTGCCCTTTAGAACTAGAAAATGCAGTTTTCTCGATATCATTGTCGTCCATTAATATCTGGTGGAATCCTTTTGCTAGGTCGATTGTGGAGAAATAAACAGAACGACCCAACTTTTCAAATAATGTGTCTATGTTAGGAATCGGAAATCTATCATCAATTGTAAAACTATTTAACTTTTTGTAATCAATTACCACTCTCCAACTTTTGTGACCATTATTGTCAGCTTTTTTGGGAACTATTAAAAGTGGTGAATTGTACGGAGAACGACTTGGTCTGATAATATTATTTTTTAACATTGAGTCGATTTGACGATTGATTTCTTCATCCAACGCATACGGGTTTTTTTTATAATTTTTTATGTAAATAGGACTGTGAGGCCTTGTGAGGATTTTATGCTTAACACATGTAGTGGCAGTCAAAAACTGCCCTTCCTGATAAAAAATATTTTTGTTTTTCTTCAACACTTTAAGTATTTCAGTTTTTTCTTCGACATTAATATCTTTTGACAAGAGTAAATCATAATCTAATTCGTCTTTTTCTAAATAACAAATATCAAGAAAATCTTCCTCTACAATTTCAACACTTCTACCAACAGCAGTATTCTCAACAAAAGACAATACCCGATTATTTATTACCAATGCACCAATAGAGAAATCAATGGATGCCTTGAGGGGCAACAATATGTTTGCACCAATTATACAATCAAATGGTTTGTTCACAAATTCCATCAATTTTATAGACATAGTTTTATCTATCATATTGAATTCTATAGGAACATCAACTATAATTTCCTCAGAAATTAAGCGAGTCCCCATTAATGTTTTTAACAATACAGGCTTTTTTAATTTTCTTTTATTATTGTAGTTTTTAAATGTATCGAGGTTGCCTAATGTGGTCATGGAACCACTATCAATTAAACACCTGATTCTGTTACCATTAATGGTAAGATCTATTAAGGGTAATTCGTATGTAGTGGAGAAAGACGAAAATTTTCGTATGTTTGCAAGTTATCTACCTCCATAGGTGTTGTTTGTTGTTCTGGGCTGAGATTTCGACCAACAAAATTACCACTGTTATTATTTTGATAATTATGATTATCTCTGAAGTATCTACCATTATTAAAAGCATCTTTTTGAAAATTATTTCTAAAATTCCCACTATTATTATTTTCAACACTATTTCTAAAATTTCCACTATTATTTCTGAAATTTCCGCTATTATTTTGAAAGTTATTTCTGAAATTTCCATAATTATTTTGAAATCTAGTATTTTGCCGAAACTGATTATTATTATTATTTGAATTATTTAGATTTAACGTGTTTCGATAGCCATTAGTATTATTACTTAAATTATCCTTAAAATTACTTTTATTTAATATTTGAATGTCATTAAAAATATTATTGACTATAAAATAATTGTTTGCCTTTTCTAAAGTATCAATACTATTTTGTAATAATAAAGTTCGAATGTTTAACGGTAAAAATGTAGTATAAACATCAAAAATTAATTCCTCATTATTCCTTGGAGTATATAAACGTTCTACTGAACCTTCTAAATGAAATTTATTATTCATTTTAAATAAAATTTGACTTAGCTTATAATGAAGTTGTTCGATGTTTCGAGCGTCCACGTTCATTGCCTCGTTGCGAAGATTCAAATACGTTGTCTTTACCCCAAATTCGGTTTTTAATTTTGAAATTATATCCTCAAAAGATGGTTCAATCAGCGTTTCTATCATCTGTAGAGCTTTACCACGTAGTTTATTTGTTATCACTTTTCTTATAATTTCCATATTTTCTGGTGCGGTGAGTGATAATATTGTTTCCATATCACGAAAAAATGTTAACAGTTTATAATTATCAGTTCCACAGAAAGTCGGAACATTTCGTGCTTCTCTTAAGCTTTCAGACAATGTTAATGCCATGATTATTAATTATGTCAAGTAGCACAACAAAAAGATAAATGTTTGAGAGTAAAATAAAAACGCTATTGTAACATCAATCGATAACAGCTAATTATTTCAATGTTATTGTAAGCCTTTAACAGCAACTGAGTGTATCATCCAAAACACAAACCACTCAAGAGCACAAACCACAATAGAACGGTTCCTTATTGTTTTTGTATCATGGTTCCATATGTTGTTTTTTTTTTTTTTTTTTTTGTTTTAATAATAAGTTGTACACCTTTATGTTGTGTACAGTAACGTATGTTTTTTAATAGTCTTCAACAATAATTCACTTGATGTAACTTCACGCTTATAGTTCGTACACTGGATGTTTGTTTTAATAACAATCATCCCATCCTCGTCGCCAGTTTTGTTCTTTGATTCTTTAATTTTTAAATAAAACACGATTTTTAGTCTTAACAATTATAAGTTTATTCTGAGCTTATCTCCGCTTGATCGTTGATTCCAGACTGACGTCGCTCTCGTCAAGCCCAAACGTTTTGCGGTGCATTGCCTGGAATATTCAGTTGACCAAGGTGACCTTTAAAGGCATAGATATAACAGTTAGGAGAGCAACTGAATATTTCCAGGAACATCACCTAACAATTCGAAGAGAATAAGAGAGATGATATATAACTGGCACACAGATATGCATTGTTGGGGACAGTTGGCTGGCAAGTGAACGCCGAGATTCTGGAAATTACTCTACTAATGCCTTCGCATGCTTTCGCCGGCGGCAATTTTCGCGTTGCTTGAATGTGTCGCAGGCGTCAAGTGAGTATGCAGGCGCGCACCTACAAGCACACACATGCTCGCGGGCGCGTGCTCATAACGGCTTCACTGACGCTGCGCCGGCGATTATTGAAATTTTTGACAGCCCAACTGTTGCACGAAGACTCAACTGCCGCAGCGCCTGACTGACTGCTCGCTCAACGGCCGGATGTAGTTGGCGCACTCAATCACCCTCCACCCCCCTGTATGGCATACGTGTGTGCACTCTTCTTCTAATACATTTTCACTTGCGCCAGCGTATGTTATTATATTGTTGCATTATGAATTACAACGACGAAGTATGACTGGAGCGCATTGCGAGAATTTGCACTGCTTAATTTCCGCTGCATGCAAGACTGTGCAAATAAGAAAAAAAGTTGTGATATGCACTCTGCTCTCCCCTTTGCAAATGACTTTTGCGCTGTCACGTGCAGCGCGCGCACACACATACACAGAAATTTGACAGCTGTCGTGGCGTTAGCCGAAGCAAGTACAGGCTTTATTTAAATTTACTTTAAGTCTTATTTTAAGAGTCTGTTTTTGCTGTCAGCTAGTTGAAGCAACGGCTTAAATTTCCTTTCGGCTTTATATTTACTTATTTGCAAATAATCTCATCCAATAATCCACAACACTTGGTTTTCTTCCAGACCGATTGGATTCGGTAGAGGGCGTTCCTAGCTAGCGAACGAGTGGCTAGTCAGTTGTCTCCGAGCACCCGGAGAGTCAGGACAATCATTTTCGGGCGACGAGTTTCTGTGAGTGGTGCAAGCCGAAAATGCAGCGTTCGTTAAAGCAGGGGTACGCGATTAAGTTCTGTGATTACGGGTGACCAGTCATGGATCTTTGAGAGATCTCCAGATACAGAGCCATTCTTCCGAGTGGCACATGCCGGCGTTTCCTCTCCCAAAAGAAGGAAGAATGAGCAAATTCAAAGTGAAAACGATGATTGTTGTCTTTTTTGACATCAAAGACATCGTCCATTATGAATTGGTTCCTCGTGGACAAATTGTTAATGTCAAGTTTTATATGGAAGTCCTCAAGGAATTCAAACGAAAGGTCAATCGGGTCCGACAAGACATCGCAGCCAATTGGAAGTTGCAGCACGACAACGCCCGACTCACACCGCCTTTCTTGTGAACAGCATCCCAACGCTTCCGCAGGCGCCCTACAGCCCAGATGTGGCCTCCGGACGTTTTGTGTTTCCTTGCCTGAAGAGACCGATGAAGGCTGTTCCAAGCTTGCCCCTTTGCTCTCAAGGCAATTCCGCAGAACGTATTTTGGATGGCTTCAATGCTTGGAAATCGCGCTGGTAGCGTTCGACACAGAAGGAGCCTATTTTAAAAGTTTTAAATGAATTGTAAGGATTGGTACAATAATTTTTTAAAACGACTTAGTACTATTACTTTCTGAACAAACCCTGTATTTTGTCTAGTAGCCCTTTCTTTGAAATAACCCTGTGAAAGGAGATATAAAAGACTGATAGCTTTTCATACTCTCACTGTACTTTGAGCTCTACAGGAGAACATATCCTTAATATAAGTGTTTTAAGTCACTATCATATTATAACGAATATTATACCTCAAAGAGTTCTGGTATGTTTGTCTGTTCACCTCCCCTTTGATCATCCAGTAAGCAGCCAGAGACAAGGGAAGCGCACTTTCAACGCAGCATAAAGAGAGCCTGACGGAGGGGGCAATATCATGCCATAATTGCTACAAAGGAGCAAGCAAATGTCTCGCAGCCAATTGTCACTTGTTGGCCACGGACCATCAACTTAATGACATTCATTTAATTACAATGACAATCGTGTCCGAGGTCAAAGCAACAAGAGCAGATTCTGTAGTGCGGCAGCCAGTCAGCGAAAGCGACAACAAACGCTGCGGCAACTACTTGCCAGCGCAATAATATTGTTAAGAACCAGGATGGTAGCTCATTATTTTATAAGAGGGGGTTTACCCCATAACTAAGAGAAACTGAAGGAAAGTGTGTCTTGCATGATAGTGTTTCACAATAGTTCAGTGAAAAGCTGATTAATGTGTTTTCAGGTCACAAAAAAGTGACGAATCAGTAGCCTTATGAACGAAGGAGTTTAAATTGAGTAGAAGACATTATACTGTAGGTTGACGGCTTGCATTATCTCCAAGAAACGCTTTAAATAGGTACCAGCAACCCTAAAATGACGTAAAATGCAAGAACTCTTCAAGAAATTACGCCCACAACACACGAATTTCAAAAGCCATCTGTTACATGGCAGCATGGTTGAGGCACCTTCTACCTCTTTGGATGGAATATCAAAACTCAAAAGCTTATTATTTGTTCAATATTAAATTGCAGGAACTAAAACGAGGAGATATAGTTGGGCGCATTGGGACGCCCTTCAGAAGTCCATATTTACTAAGTTATTACATCCAGTCCCTTCGGTTGCTTTATACTCCGTTCGTCGGCCTGTTTATGAGTCGCGAATATAATGGTCGAGTTATGAATGCTTACAAAGCACTCAACCAGAATGCAGCAATAACGGTGAATATCGAAGCCAACTAGCATTACCCAATGAAAGCGCGAAGCTAGCAATTCAACACACTTCGCTGCTGTGCACTGCATGGCTGTGACCGAAATTCCAACGAAGTTGCAGTGGCATAATTGCTGTTGTTGTCTTGTTGTTGCTACACAAATTATGTTGTTCTAATTGTGATCTGTGATTTATGTACGCGCGTCCGACCTATTACAGGGAAATGGAGAAGAGGAAAAAGCAGCAGCGTAACGGGAGCAGTAGACGTCTCGGAGTCCGCTAAGTCGATGTGCCACTTAAGCTACTCTATAAACCCACTTATCTCCTGCCACACGGTGCGCAATGCGCGGGGTTGTCGGTAGTTGCGCTGGTCATTAGCGCTACGATGGCGTGTCCTGCATGATGTTGTAGTTTTCGGTGGCATTATCATAAAGTGAAACGAGGCACCAACGGACTCACTCACGCGCGGCCACTTACCGTCTCTCATTCCCGCCCCGCAGCGTGTAAGTGCGGCTGTAGTTTTGACAGCAGCATAACGGCATGCCAGGACTCAACAGCCAGTGAGGATATTATTGATGCAGCAGCGGACCTGTATTAGCATACAATTCTCCGATGTTTGTTGTCACGTCAAGGCACGTCAGCTGCTGCTGCTTTTCTGCCGTTGTTATTGTTTTTCCGAGAGTGTTTTGGCAGCGGACAAGATACCAAATGTACGGGCTCTCAACCACATCAGGGCCATCGCCACCGCTTTCTCCATCGCTTTCTCCATCGCCTGCGCCATTGTCGTCTGGCCATCGTCAAAATCTTCTGCTGAGTCATTCAAATTGTAATTGTGCGCACTGTGGTTGCTGTGATTGTATTTGTTGTTGGTTTCGTGACTGCCAAGTGTCTCCGAGTGAGCCGAAGTGCACAACTGCTGGCGCTGCGTAGCTTGATGCGCAAATAATAGCGCTGCAGCCGGAACTTGGAACTTTGTGCACCAGTGAGAATTACAATAAGCACAACAACAACGACAACATGGCAGCAGCTGCGGAGAATGGCAGAAAGATACACTGCAACAATGCGATGCTAAGCATGCGGCAGGCACATCAGCATGCGCCATTA
Source organism: Bactrocera correcta (assembly GCA_027475135.1). Classification (NCBI taxonomy): domain Eukaryota; kingdom Metazoa; phylum Arthropoda; class Insecta; order Diptera; family Tephritidae; genus Bactrocera; species Bactrocera correcta. The sequence goes on from CM050323.1 coordinate 21,988,500, forward strand.
GTATGCAACTCATATACATAATGCATGCCGGTTGGGGCATGCCGCTTTTGGGGGCGTTAACGATCTTCAGTAGCTAGCCATGCTGGAAGCAGCTGCGTGTTATGTGAGGGAGCGCTCTACATATGCCTTCCTCAAAAGAGGTTAGAATACATTGTTGGAATGGTTATTGGAAGGTTCTATGGGAAGTCAAAACAAGATCTAAACTATCTATCAATGGTCTAAGCTTTCTGATATAGCGTATTTTCACAGCAAATCTCGGTCTGTGGTTCTGAAGACTTTAATATACACAAGAACGATCTTTTCTAGATGAAATGCCTACAATGTTGTTGTTGTTGTAGCGGCAGACAGTCCTTGGCCGGATAAAAATCCGGGTCCGTTCCGGTTACGCAGACCCGACTGTCGTGGGAACGGATGAAATGCTTACAATCTTCTCTTCTGCTTCTTCAGGCGAAATTCGTAAAAAAAAAAAATTAATCGTTAAAAAAAAAATTTTTTAAATTTAACAAAAGCTGCTTGAGCTTTTTTCTCATTTTTCGGATGCACACTGGTATGTGTATGTGAGTTTGAACTTCCAAAGAAAAATAATGAAAACACTTTTAGTTAAAATTATAATTTTCTGCTTAAAATTTAGTTAACTTTTCCATTCACAACAATAATAAAAATATATAAAAAATATTCAACACTGACAAAGCTACCGGAGGACTTTCGCAAACGAATGGCGAAACCTGGAAGTTGGCAATCTGGCTTTTAATCACGTCAGCAGCTGTTCTTTTCGCTTTCTGGCGTGCGCGGGGAGGACGGTTCGCTTATGCGTACACGCAAATTAAAACTTTTCTGCACATAATTAACAGGTGTCTTAAAATACCGGGCTAATTCTTTTGACAGGCTCTTCTAAAGTTGAGGGACAGCTATGTGTCAACTTTGGAGGAGTTAAAGGAGAGGTAAGAGAGGTGGAATATGACGAGAAAAAGCACGTTTACTGAACATTTATAACATTATAATTAAGTACTGCGTATTAATTTTTTGAAGCGCATAGCGAAATAAAGTTTGAGCTTAAGAAAGTACCGCACGCTTGCAAGCTTCAAGATTTCATAAAAATTCGCGTAGCAAAGCAAAAAATGTGTTTAGCAGAGCGATTGTGACTAAATACTATTTCAGTTTACTACTTTTGCTGATGGGTTACTATGAACTTCTCAAAAAAACTCAACGATTTTCTCTTTGAAAAAAAAAAACTCTCACTGGAATGGCTAATAGATGACGACCAATATAAGAAATGAACACATATTCACACACATTTGCGAAACATAAAGTCTAATAAACAAAACATAGAACTGCATTGTTTCACAGGCCGAATTCGTTCACTCGCTTTGCGCTTCAGCACTTGTAGCTCTTGCAAAATATGTTCCATGAATCCGTTTAAATTTATAGAGTGACTTTCGTTTCGAGCCGAAACAACTGTGGTTCAGTTGGAGTCCTCGCATCTGGTTACGCTATATATCACTAGCAAATTCCAAAAAATGTGCTGAGCAAAGAAATACAAGAAATACTTTTTATAGCTCGTAAATGGAGTCAAAGTCTCTCTGCAGAGTACGCTTGCGGACAGCTTCAAGTCGTGGCTTGGGTGCTGCTGCCAAATCTCTGCCGCTGACGTCAGTGAAAAAGTGGCAATAATAATAAATTCAACTAATTGCATTTTTATAGCAAAACTTCGCGTCGTAAATAAATGGGTTGACGAGTTGACGACAGTGCGAATGAACAGCTACAACGCAAACATGCCAAACATGCATGAGTAAGCAACAACTACACTCGCATTTCATGCCTCATGCATGCCTCCACGTCGCACCCGCGCATTGGCGCTTTGCTAGCGCTGGCAACTGCACATCTTAATTTACGCGCTACGCCCTCATTAACAGTGAAAGTTTATTTAAATTAATGCAGTGTGAACACGCCTTCAAGTATGCAATAAAGTATGCCGAGCAACTCAGACAGCTTCAGTTGGGGTGTTTTCTCGAAAGTGTAAGTGCGCGCCTTTCAGTTTCATAAAATCCAAAGACTTCACACCTGCTTTTCGCCAGCACACGGCGCTCGCATTCTTCTTATTTATGCACTTCAACTAAGAGTTTTCCGCACTCGCACACACATTTTGAGAGGCAAAGTTTATTTTATGTTCTCATTGAAATGGCGCAGTTTAAGTTGAGCAATCAAAGTCATTAATTTTGATTGAAGGGCCATAATTAAAAATGAAAAATCACACGAGCTATGAAATTTACTTCGGAACGAACGCGGCTGCTTTTGGGGCATACAGTTTGTAAGAAAAGTGAGTCTCACCCTTTTGACATACTGAGGCTAACTTGGCAGCAACGAGTTCACACAAACTACATCGATGTCGATATAGACGACAGTCCAGTTTTGCTCCAATGGAAGGTACCACAGAAACATGTCACCACATCTATAAAGGCACCGAAGCATATTTGACTGTGCTTTGCTTAGTAACCCTGATAAAGCTTATTTATTCATATTATTATGATTAGCTACTAATTAATGTATACTTACAGTCCGGAGGGCCACATCTGGGCTGTAGGGAACAGAGGAAGCGTTAGGCTGCAGGCCATGGTTAGGTAGCCGTTCAGAAGAATGGCGGTGGGAGCCGAAGCGTTGTCGTGGTGCATCTTCCAATGGCTGCGATGGCTAGTCGGACCCGATTGAGCCTTCATTTGAGTCTCTTGAGGACTTCCATCTTCATCAACGAGCTCTTCCCGGCCCTCCAAAAGGGCTGGTGCCACCGAAACATCACCACTTCCTGCTAAAGCAACATCTGGGTAAGCCGGCTTGACATATCAAACGTCTCTATCGCAGATTTACTGAATTCACACAGAATTTAATCACGCACCTCTGCTCTAACGAACGCTGCATTTTCGGATGGACCAGCACTTAAGAAACACGTCGAAGAAAATCAGTCCTATTACTTTCCGGACAAACCCTGCATATAGGTTGCCGTTTTTTCGGAATTTTGCAACCCTGGTACCGCAATCTGGTGACTCACACCTTTATCGTAAATGTTGACATTTTTGCTGTTATACATACTCAAAACGTTTTGACATATAAGCGCTGTTTGTGTTGTTTACAGTAACTTAAAATATTCAACTTGACCAAAAAAATGTAGTTAAATCGCAAAAATTTCGCGCGATTATATTTCTTCAACTTTCGACGTGGATTAACTCAGCAAAAGGGTATTCATAAACTTAATTAAATTCTAGTGATGAAGCTCCTTCAAGAACAGGTTTTATTGGTGATATTTTGAATTCAATCAAGGTGGTGAAGACCGTCCAAAATCAGTTGTTATTTCGGAAAATAGTCACCTGACCAATCGTGAGATTAAGACAATCCGCATTAGTGGGACCAACACACATGCAATATTGCATGAACACAATTTGTAAATCGTTCAAAAAGAGGCTCGTGTCGATTGGTCGAAAGAAATGTTGGAAAAAATATTAGAGCATCGTTTACAGGCGATGAATCGTGGATTTGCGCATATAAGCCCGAATTTAAGTAGCAGCTGACTGTATGGGTGTTTCCAAATGAGCCGAATCCACAAAAATTGTTCGGATTACTCTTCACCACGACGAATGCAAACTCTCGGCCAACGACTGAAACAACTGCATTTTTGAGCACTGAAAATATTAATGTAAAGAGCCCTCTACTGGATAATCCCGACCTGGCAAAGAATGACTTCTTTTCATTTCCATAAGTAAAGAAATAAATTAAGTAGTCAACGTTTTTCGACATCTGAAAGTTCGGTTAATGCGTTCGGTACGCATGTTTTGGAGATACTTCAATCGGCGTGACAAATCGCTTCGAGAATCGGTTTGAACGCATGTAAAAGTATTGATATCTGAATGCAAAATATTTTGAAAATCAAAAAAATCGTAACAACAATTGCGGTGCACGATTTGGATGAGATCCTAATACCCACAGTTCTCTATCATTCCAGTTTAACCACTTGCTTTGTTTTTGGTTCGCTACCATTTCCTTACCCAACAGCCGAAGTGCTATATTTTAGTCTCTCTTCTTCTTACTCATTAAGAAAAAAGCCGTTTAGAGAGTTTTAACATTTACAGCGTAAGAACAATATAAATTTCTTGCGCGGCCACTTTTGCTTTTATGGAATGAACTTACGAACTCTACTGTACAATTGAAGCTTTGTTGCTGCGCAGCCAGCTTACTGGTCATTTCGCTTTGGAGGCACTTTCGGTGTGCATTTTCGCTTTTGTCGCGAGTTCTTTTCGCAGCTTATAGCTCCCTCGCCGCGCGATTTGGCGATTTGATGATTTGGCTTTTAGTGTAATGTATTTGCTGATTGTTGTAGGCGGAGCTTCTGTCTTAAAGCGGCTACTTAGCTACTTTGTTTCCCGCGATATTACTTTGCCGCGCTTACTTCGGCATTTTGTCAGCGCTGCTTTCTTTTGGCGGTGATTATTAGCTCCCAAGCGGTGTCTGCTTAGCGCTGCTATTGTTTTCCTTTGCCGCTGCAATGTCATGACGATTTTAATTCCACGTTTATGCCTTATTTCCCCAAAGATTAATTAGATAATTTGTTGCCGCTGGCGAAACAACAAAAGGCAATTGCGACAATGCGAACTTCTTCAAAGTGCTAATAGCAGACGCAGCGCGCGAGTCCGCCAGAAAAGTGCTTGGGAAAAGGACTTTTTGTCTTCGCCCCTGCACTGCAATCGTCAAGGCAAATATTTGCGAAACTTTTGTAGATTTAACTTTGTTATTTGCAATATGTTCAAAGTCTAATTCCTTTGACGTCTGACGACGGCATTTACAGTTCACTTGTTTTTTTTTGGCTTTCGTTTATCAACAGAATTTGTGGTTATTACTTGCGAAAGTTTTCTCTTTCTTGTTGTCCTCTTTGTCGCTGCCGTGTCGGTGAGTGCGTGAACGGCGCGGTGGAGCACTGGTGCAGCATTTGGCTAAGTAGAATCCGTCATTTAATGCATTTTACTGCTTTCTCTTTGCAGCAGTAATAATAAGCACAATAATAATAATCGACTGTGCTCGCAGCGGCAACAGCACTAATTCACATTCGTCTGAGTGCATTGTCTGGCGCAATTCATAAATTTCAATTTCAATTTCAATATGAATCTTAGGAATGCCATTAGTTTCGCAGACAGTTATGCGTAGCGCACAGCGGGTGCGCACACAATTACATCCACTCACGGCGGCCGCATATGTGACAACCACCCATCCACCCACCGGTAAGACGTCGCCGCATGCACAAGCATATCAAAGTCAGCGCTCCCCATCGAGTACTACCTCTTTATGCATACATCGGTGTAATAAAAGCTCGCATTCATGTCATTTCTCTTCTCTTTGTAAGCACGCGCACTCCTCTTCCCTTTCCCCTACGCCACCAGCTGCTCTGTGTGCGCAATATGCTTTGTGCTGCATCGTTTTTCAACTCTGATTCCTGCATATTTTTTCATATTTTCCATACTTTCCACATTTGCGTATTTTTGCATTCAAATTCTTGTTTTCCGTTATTGTTGTTGTGGTTGTTGTTGTAGCATTTATTATCCATTTAGCATAGAACATCGGAGTATTTTTTATTGTTATCTGCTGAGTGTGTTTTATATGATCTCCACGATTCCCCCGCCCATTGCTGCACGCACATTCGCTTGTTGGCCACGCTGTTACACACCAGGGCGTATACGCAACGCAACGCAGCAGCATCGCATGTAATATGCATGCTTGGTATTGTTGTTGGCTACACAAACGCTGCGTTGCTTATTGTTCGGCAGTTGGCATATTTTCGGTGAATTTTTCCATTCTCATTACACTGACAAATCGAATGTTCTTAGAAGACTTCAACTCTTTCTCTATTTTTGTATTCACACATGCCTGTTTTCTCGGTATTCAAGTCATCACAATTTATTTCCATTGAAATTTGCAACTCTGCAACATATTGTTGCATGTTTTAACCAGCTTTGGCAACATTTTTCATTATTAAGTGTAATTTTTTTCTTTCAACCACACAACTGAAGTTTTGTTGTCAATTATCACTGATTTCGAAAATCTCCGGTTTACTCAACTCTTAGCTGTTTAAGGGGCTTTATGAGAAGTTATTTCGATTACTTAATGTGCATTAATTTTGAGGGGTAGGAAGAAAGGAAAGAAGCTTCTCATCTATTGGAACGTTTGATGTCAGACCCTTACAGCATATAGCTGATATACAAACTGAACTACAAAGTATAAATAAAGTACTAGTATGACAAATTTTTTATTTGAAGAACTTCATCACAGAATTTGGCACGGATTATTGTCTAAAGCAATAATGCAATCTACGAAGAAAAAGTTGTAAAAGAACAATTTTGAAGGGTGCGGTGTAATCCAAATTGTTTTTATTAAGGCATTCTTGTTTATATTGCCATTTCCTCAGAATCTTTAACTTGCGAAGTGTGACACACATATCTGCTATTTCATAACTGTTGCACAATAACCTTACTAAACTGTCACCCTGCCTCTCACTCATTTGTTGAAGTAATTCAATTGAAGCCATATATGTTCAGAATAAAGCCCTTTCATATCTAAAATGCCTGTCCATATTAATTATGTGTACGCCATGCATTTACAAATTCAAGCAATGCCTCATGCATAACTACTACACTTACATATAAATTAATGTCTTAACGCGATTATAATCAGAAATGTTTGACAGTTGACATAAATGGCCGTGGGGCTTGCCGGTTCGCAGCATGTCAAGAATTTATGGAAGATTTGTGCATTCATACATACATACATATGTAAGCTTAATTAACATAATAACTTAAAACTCATGCAACTGCTCTGTGTGCGCATTATGTAACAAGATCATTTGATTGATTTAATCAACTACCACTCACACAAAGCACTTAGGCCCTTTGAGTTGACGTCAGAAGGCAGTAAGAGTGTCCAGCGTTGGGCGTGCAGCAACAAGTTCCGAACACTGGGTCAACATACTATTAATCAGCGTTATGCCGCACAAGATATGCAGCTAATGAGGTTGCTCGCCGCAGTCATAAATACTTGCACAGCTTACGTAATATGTGTATGTCGGGATATGGAAATACATCGCGTCTATAATTACTAAAATATGTTTTATTTCTTCTTGTTTCTTCGTTTTTTTCAATCTATAAACAGTTTGAAGCTTAAAGCTATTCAAAAATGTCTTCGTTATTATTACTTTTCAAGAAATTAAGCAGTTTGGAAAAGCAGTTTCTAATTAATTCCTCGCTAATTGCAGCTCTGCCCTTGTTAATGGTTTCAGCTTCTACTACTGTGTCCAAAAAATAAGGTAACATTTGAAATTATACTGCACGCCTCGAAGGATTTGGAGAATTATTTTTTTTTAGGTTGGTAGTACTGTCAGTCACATTTATGTCAAATTTTAGGTCAAAATATTTATTAGTGTTTGAGATACGTGTCGTTTTGTGAGCTGCTAAAAGTGAGTTTTTCGTTTTTTGCGATGTCGAAATTTGTGGAGCAAAGAATTTGCATTAAATTTTATTTACGGAATCAGTTTTCTGCTGTGGATACGTTGAGGATGGTGCAGAAAGCCTTTGGTGATAAGACTTTGTCTAAAAAAAACGTTTACAAGTTGTATAGTGAGTTCCAAGCCGGCCGTGAACGTGTCGAAGACGAAGAGCGTCCGGGGCGACCATCAACCTCAACCGACGAAGCTCACGTTCAACAAATCAAAGGTTTGGTAATGAAAAACCGTCTATTAACAATTAGAGACCTTGCTGATGAAGTTGGCATATCGAAAGGCTCAGCCAATACCATTTTGGACCTCAAGCGCGTTAAATCTCAACTGGTACCGAAAACATTAAATTCCTTGGAAAAAAGGCGTCGCGTTAAAGTGTGTGAAACGATGCTTTCCGACTACCAGGGTGTCATGAAATGCATTATAACTGGCAATGAGACTTAGATCTATGCTTACGACCCCGAAACAACCGATCAATCGAGCGAATATCGTGCCAAAAGAGAGCCGAGACCAAAACAATCACGCCAAAGTCGCTCAACAATCAAGGTCATGTTGACTGTTTTCTTCGATTATCGTTGTGTTGTGCATTATGAATTCCTTGCAACCGGTCAAACAGTCAATAAGGAAAATTATTTGAACGTTATGCGTCGTTTGCGTAACGCTATCCGCTTAAAAAGGCCGGAATTGTGGAAAGACAGTTCTTGGTTTTTACATTATGATAATGCACCATCCCATACTGTCCTCGTAATTCAAAAACTCAACCCGTATCGTTCCGCAACCACCGTATTCACCTGATCTGGCGCCGTGCGACTTCTTGCTGTTCACCAAGCTCAAAAGACCGCTTCGGGGACATCGGTTTTATACGATAGAGAAGATTCAAGATTCAAGCCGCAGCGAAGACGGAACTGAAGGCCATCCCGGAAAGTGACTACAACCAGTGTTTCGAAGATTGGAAAATCCGTTGGCATAAGTGCATTGCATCGGGAGGGGATTACTTTGAAGGGGATGAAATTGATTTGGAAGAATAAATAAAGAATTTTTAAAATAAATACAATGTCACCTTATTTATTTGGACACAGTAGTATATATCAACCCAGGAATATGTCTAGAGAATAGCGTAAGCCACTTCTGCCCCGGCCTTCCACCTTTAAACGGAGTTTTTCTACATTTTAACGAAGACACAACAGAAAACAATAATATCTTCTTCTTCCTTTGTCAAATATGATTGGGGGCGTAAATTGAAGAAAAACTTATCCGGTGAGGTGATCTTGAATGATGGTCTTAGGATTTCTGTAAATGCTGGATGCTTCTCTGAGACTTACATTTTATTTATGTAGCGTCCCCCCCGTTTCTTGCGCCAGTTTGCTCATTCTAAAAATTGCTTAAATTAAAAAAAACTTACAGAGTATTGAAAAAAATGCCTTTCCGAATATTAGAATACATACCTTTTCTCAATTTCTAAAAATCGGTTTTTATGTCCAGACATTAAATAAATTTTAACTCCATTATCCGGACAGCTGAATTTATCCATAATATGACCATGTCCAATTCCAACGACATATGAGGTGTAAATTTAACCAAATTAATAAGCTCACTTGTATCTATAAACTAGGATGAATTATTATGACTACAATTTTCGAAAGTCAATATTAACAGAGAAACACACAACTGCTTCTTTAATCATTGAATTAGGGTCATAAACCATATATAGACACAATGCATATTCGTATTCTTCCAAAAATAAATTCGCGAAATGCAACGCAGAAGTAAACTCAGCGAGCGCCGAGTACCTTAAACAATTGCGAATATGAAAGTGCTGCGAATTGGCTTTTCAAAGCGCAATGCAATTAAATGTTTATGAGCAATTATACCGTGCGCCGAGCAAAAGTGCACACTTCTCTGCACTCGCAGATGTTCGCCAGCGCAATGAAGCGAAGAATTTAATTTTCAAGTGGCGACTAATTAGCGCGAAACGCAAGCGTAGCGCCGAACTACTCATAACTGTGTATTAACGGCTTGCTTCAATTGCTTCGTTTATCGCTGCTGTGAGCCGATTCTGGCCGCAGCGGAGCAGACGTGAAAATCGAAAACTGAAAATTAAATAAAACCAATCGCAAAAGTCAACTCAAAGTCCACGGCCCGAAGTGATCATATAATAAGCGTGTTGAAATGTGAATGTGAGTGTGTGGTAATAAGGCTAATTGGCGAAATTGTTCTACAGTTAACAAAGAGAAAGAATACCGAATTTGTAGCATAAAACACTCTTAAGAAGTGCCGGAGGTAGGATCTTGAAGGCAATCCCTCATTCCTATTATCGCTAAGAGTAGACTTCAAGATAAAATCAAACTGACCATAAAAAGTCCATTTTAAAATCGTTCAACTTTGCCACTCACTCTTTACAGTATTTTAGGCCTTTTGCAAGTTATTCATTAATATAAAAATACACTTAATTTTTTGCAAAATTTATAACAAAACCTAAGATTTTGGTTATTTTTTAACCGAATACAAAAAAATAGTGCAAAACTTAAGTAAAATTATTCGTTTTTCCAAATTTTGCACCACTGTCAGGTCTGCTTCGCCATGTGCAGTGAGCCAAACTCTTTACGCTTTATTTTCTACGAATTTCCGCCAGTGGCTGGGCGTGGAGGTGTTTGTATTTTCGTTGGCACTTATGAGTGGAAATTTAGTCGATTATTTGGCTTGGCAGTCAAGCAGCCCACTAAGCGGCCACTCAATTAGTCAGCCAGGTAAATAAATGATCGAATATTAGCGAATGGCCAATTTTAGCAAATGTAAGCAAATAATATCTGAATCGTTTTTAGTCACACTTATTACTTTCCACAGATGTTGTTTTTGCGAGCCGCGTAATGTATCAGAAGTGGGGGAAAAGAGAAAAGTAAATACGTTTTGTTAAACGTTTGCTTTGATTTAAATGAAGAGCGATTTTGCTAATAAGGTGTGCATTGAAGCTCGTCGAAAATGATGATTAATGAATATGCTTCTAAATGGGATATCGTGACTAAGCCAAATATTTTAAGGCGTAATTTTTAAGGCTATTAAAACAAAATGAGTTGTTTTTAAGAGATTACAGCAAGTCAAAAAAAAAAACCTAGTTTTTGTGAATATTTTCATAGTTTCATGTTAATTAAAAAAGTCAGTAAAATTAATATTCATTTGCAGATTGAATTACCATCATAATTAGCGAGTAATTTTGCAACATTTTGATTTTCTATGATCTCGTAGCCGATCTCCAGCAGATCTCCAATAAAAGGTGTCTGGCGGTGAGAAATATTTTTTTACTTTCGTAATAGTTTTGTTTACCTAACGGTTGTTTGTGTCACCTAAAACTAGTCAAAATTTTAAATTTGTCGCATGTAATTGGATCACTGCCACGCCAACAAAACGGTCTTGTGGGCTGAAAAAAGTTTTCCCCCGAATTGCTTAACGTCACATCATCTAACCTGCTGAAGCTCAGGCAGCCAAACTACCTGAAAAGAAATGCCTTTAATATTTCTTCAAACACTGTAAAAATGGGTAACATTAGCTAGAAACCACGTCTACTCCTCATACATATAACAGTTATGTTGAAATAAACAAAAAGTGCGTCTACTCACTGCATAAATGCGTTACAAGCACTAATTTTCACAACGAAGATGACAGGAAAAGGCCTTATAAGTTCGGCTGTAAGAATTGGAGTGTCACCGCACACCTTCAGTTGAAATTAGCATCCATTCAGGAAGTTATCAGAATAAAGGTATTTACAAATAATGCCCTCAAGATATTTCATCTTATGCCAAAAATTTTGTAGAAATCGAACTATACATTTTCTAGGATCCCCCACATATACAGACCTCAGTGGTTGTCGTTGAGGCTTAGTACTGAAATTCTGGGGGTAAATTTTTGTGATGACATTTCTTTTACCAAAAATGGGTAAAATTGTGTCAAATTGTTGAGCCCCCATATACTTAATATAAATATTCATATGAAATCTTTATTAATTCAAAAATGCTCTAGCCAAAAATGGATGAAATTTACGACACTGTTTTCTATAGTTTAACATAATGTTTTGTCAAAGTTTTGTATTTCCCCAGCTATGATCCTAATATGAGTTGCGAGATAGAAATGTTCGGTTATACCCAAACTTAGCCCTTCCTTACTTTTTCTGTTTGTATTTATAGCAAATGCAAAAACCAAAAACTACTTAAACTTGTTATTATATCAGATAAATACAGTTTCTATCATATTCGAACTAGTCAAAATTTAGATTTTTAGCAAATTTTTATTTTCCGAAAAAAATTTGTTTTTGTACAAAAATTTCACTTCAGATTGCCTTAAAAACTCGAATTTGTGATCAAAAACCATATTTCTTGAAATCTAGTGACGTAACAAATATATTAATACGATCATGTGATGGTCGATATTGATATTGATATCGATATTGATATTGATATTGATATTGATATTGATATTGATATTGATATTGATATTGATATTGATATTGATATTGATATTGATATTGATATTGATATTGATATTGATATTGATATTGATATTGATATTGATATTGATATTGATATTGATATTGATATTGATGATATTGATATTGATATTGATATTGATATTGATATTGATATTGATATTGATATTGATATTGATATTGATATTGATATTGATATTGATATTGATATTGATATTGATATTGATATTGATATTGATATTGATATTGATATTGATATTGATATTGATATTGATATTGATATTGATATTGATATTGATATTGATATTGATATTGATATTGATATTGATATTGATATTGATATTGATATTGATATTGATATTGATATTGATATTGATATTGATATTGATATTGATATTGATATTGAAGTATTGATATTGATATTGATATTGATATTGATATTGATATTGAATTGATATTGATAAAGAAATAGTTGATATTGGTTTGATATTTTGATATTGTATTAATTGAAGTTATATGATAATTTGTATTATTTGGGAATGATATTGATATGTATTGAAATAGAATTGTATGATATTTTTGATAGTTTTGATATTGGATTAAGTATGGATATTGAATAATTGAAATATTGAAGATATTGATATTAAGTTTTATATTTATATTGATATGGTTTTAATGAGATTGATGATATTGAGAATAATTGATATTGAGTATTGAGAGAAATGATTTGTTTAAAGAAATATATGATATTGATTATTGAATATTGATATTGAATTTTTGAATTGAATTTTAAATTTTATGAGATATTGATATTGATAGTTTTGAAGAATGGATAGTTTGAATGAAGGTGTTTGATATTAATTTAGAATAATTGATATATAAATATAGATATTTTAGGAAATATTGATATTGAATTTTATTGAAAATGATATTGTAAATTATATTGATATTGTATATATTGATATAAATGTTAAAAATAAAATTTTATGTATTGAAATATTGATATTGATTGAGATTGATATTGATATGATTTGATATTGATATTGATATTGAAGTATGTAGGATAGATAAATTTATATTGATAGTTTTTAATTAATTTTATATTTGATAGTTGAAAATATTGTATGATTTAATATGATGAGTTTATTGAAAAAGTTAGTTTTATTTTTAAAATTATCGAGCCTTTACATTTCTTAGGGCCAATGATCTCAAAAAATAGTTTTCACTGTAGCCTCCGCTTTTTAACAATGCCAGTAAGATCTCTGAATGTTAATTGTCGATTCTTAAACACCAATTCATCTATTTTGTTGCCGCATCATCAGTTGATGTTGATAGCTGTGCTGGACGTGTTTCGTCGTCAACTTTGACCAATCAAGAACACTTGCTCGCGACAAACACTTATCACCGAAGCCCTCTTCCAACATTCGGAACATTTCGCCACAAGAAATTTGACTTTGCACACAAAATTTAATGGAACATATTTGTTGAATAATTTCACTAAAAAATTTGATTAAAGATTATTTTGATGTGGCATTTGGCACAGATGGCACTGATAGCCACACAAACCTAGCGAAAAAATATTTGGACGAATGGAGTTTCATGTGAAATTCAAATTAAAAAGTCTTACTATTTTTTGCCCACGGTAGCATATAATCCCACTTATCAAGTTCGGGTAAGCCAAGACTGAAATAAGATTTATGAAAACTTACTTAAGTAGACACAATAATCAAAGACATACACATGTTTAGTTAAGTTCTTCAAATTCTTCCTATTCACATGCCATTTTCATTCGCTTCAGCAACAAATGTGGCGCTTTCTTTAGCTGTGCCAAAATTGAAAGCGTACCCTGTGTAGCTACGGAAATCTTAGCTGTAGACAACAGAAATTGCACCGAGGGGAGCTATAAGTTATTTACCCTGCTGCAATCCAAACCAAAACAAATTTACTTACAAGATAAAAGAGTAATGAAGCAAAGCGAAAATCAAACGCAGAGTTTTTGCCCGTAGAAGGCACCATTGGCATACAAAGCGCATAAATGTGCCACGCCTCATGCCGGTTAACACTGGAGTGGTAAATAAATAAGTGCTCAAGCGGAACTCCATGCGAAGAAACTCCGTACTCAAAAGAAACCAATCACCAATTGTACTTGAAGAGCTGCCCCTCCAAACAAACGGTATATTTTACAGTTATACGGCGCTGTGATGTGCCTGCGGTCGAGCTCTCATTGAGTGAGCATAAATAAAGTATCGGATTATAGTATTGGCAATTTACAGCGCCACTGCTTGAGGGCATTAAGTACGTTTACAAGCACTGGGTCACCATTTGTATAATGATGTGTCGTTGGCGTGAAGTCTGGGAATAAATATTACATTTGTAACCCACGTTCTCTGGTTTATGCTTGCTAAGCAGGAGTTTTATTGCTTTTCGGCTTGAATGTTACTTTTATTTATTGCAGCGCCTCGGTCATTCCAGTCTGGGAGAATTGATACGTCTTAGCAACCCTCAAACCGTTTTCTTAGCAATAATGAAAGAAGGAGAGAGAAAGCGCAAAAGCCGACACCGACAAGAAGCACCTCGCTTTATTAGACCTACTATATCGTTGGAAAAGTCGATGAAATTATGAAAAAGATTGACCAGGACCGTCACATAAGCAGTCATGCCATCGCTAAGGAACTTAATATTCTTCATCAAACGGTTTTGAACCATTGAAAAAAGACTGGCTATAAAAAGAAGCTCAATGTTTGGGTACCACATGAATTGTCTGTGAAAATTTTAATGGAATGATTTAATACCATCGATTCTTTGCTGAAACGAAATGAAATCGAACCATTTCGGAAGCGAATGATAACAGGAGATGAAAAGTGGTTCAAATACGACAATAGTGTGCGAAAAATATCATGGTCAAAGCGTGGTGAAGCTGAACAAATGGTTGCTAAGCCAGGATTGGTGCCTCGAAAGGTTATGCTGAGTGTTTGGTGGGATTGGAAAGGAATTATCCACAATGAGTTGCTCCAGACTGGTCGAAGGATTGATTCCTATTTTATTGTCAATAACCAATGAGATTGAAGCAAACAATCGAAAAAACGGTCACAACTGATCAACAGAAAGAGCTTCGTCTTCCATCAGAACAACGCTAGACCACAAACATCTTTCATGACTTTCATGACAAAAACTGGGAGAGCTTGACTGGGAAGTTTTGATGCATCCACCTTATAGCCTGCCTTGCACATCGGACTACCATTTGCTTCGGTCAATGCAGAGCCTCCATAATGGAGTAAAGTTGACTTCAAGAGAGGCCTGTGAAAATAACTTGTCGTGTTTTTTCGGCGAGAAACCAGTCTCTAGCGCTAAAATGGCAAAAAGTAGTCGCCCCAAATGGTACATATTTGCTTATTATTTATTCGTATAAATAAAAACATATAAGTTGAAGTTTGATTAGAAATACGAAAAGACTTTTTCGCCTACCCTATATATAGACTTAATGCAATTAGTTGTTTGTTGTTGATGGAATATCAAAATTGCTTCATTACGGCGCGCCTTTCATTTCCTGCTTGGCTCGTAAGTTTGAGTGCGTTTGCATTCGAGCTGTGTGTCCTTACCGTGTACTCGCGAGGCATGCAACCGTGATTTATTGCAACTGCCTCGCCTCTGTTATGCATATGTGTGTGTGTTTGTATGTATACGCGTGTTGTTGTTCGTATACATGCCATTATCTGTGAGTGAGCGGCATCCTCAATAACTGGGTGAGAGAACCTGTAAGTGTTTATGAGAAACTGAATTACATGGAAACTATGTTGCCGAAAATGGACACGACTCCTGCTCTCGCATGCGTCGCCACCCTCCCTCAGCAGCACAACAATAAATATGATCATTTATGTTACTACATTGCCAGCGCTGGCGCACACACGCAGGCACTTCGCAGCCATAACTATATTTCACGTGAAGAGCGGTTCCGGGAGTTCCGTTTCGCGATATATTTCCAAATAAGCCCAAATAGAATGGATGCCAAAATGTACACAAATATATTCGGAATATGCATGAGGGCGCGTGTGTGTGTTTGCGGCGGTGGAGGAAGCCAAGCGCATTCAATATATTTGCCTGGGCACCGCAAGGGGAGAGATGTGCGCTTGTACTCTTGCATACATCGTCCTGCCATGTGTGCTGGTGCATTTTTAAGTCAATACACTTATATATGTAAATGCACTTCTGCTATGTGTACACATGCGCACACACATACAAATGAAAAAAGTGTATGTGTGTGTGTTCATGAAACCAGGCAACTACATGCCGCTGTGGTAGTAAAGTAACTGTATGCTTACGAAGCCGATCCGTTGGTTGTGTGTCTGTGTTGCGTTCTATGTGTTTTTATGAGTGTGTGTGAGACTGTGTGTGTGTGTGTGTGGAAATTGGTTTGTGTTCGAGTTAATTGTTTGCAGTTGGTAAACACTTCGGTCGGTGATTAAAACAAATGTGGTAAGAAAACACAAACGAATGCAGCTACTAAAGTAAAATGAAGAATTTTCCAAAAGACAACAACAAGAAATCACTCGGTATAGTTTACGGCTTCCACGTGCATCGGTGTGTGTGTGTGCAAAAATAATGGCTCGACTGCAAAAGAAATGTTTGGGATGCGGTAAAAATTCTCCATTTTATTGCTGAAATATAAAATCAATTAATTGTTTTTTACACTCTACGCCCTTTTTGTTGTTGTATTTGCCTGTATGCTGTACCTAACTTAATTCAATATTATTATCCTTGGTCCGATAGGAAGGCATATTTTTTCAGAGCCAATTTAACCTTGATTTGATTTGGTCTCAGATGAAGGAAAAAACTAAAGACTCCATAATTTCCAATTGGGTCTGATAATATCTTCACAGATAACCTATTTGAATTGCTTGAATGGTAAAAGTGAATCCAATAAAAAGAAATTAAATCCAGAAAAAATATTAACGTCAGTCGCACCGGAGCAAGAACACTCTCGACCGTTCCGACAAACAAATTTTTGTGAGAAAAACACGGGAGCGAAGTTTCCAGAGCTTTGGGAAGAGTTCGCATATACCGAAGACATGGCTTAATCGGGTCAGCTCGGCACGTTGATTGGTTACATATATATTATACTTTTTAGGGTATATTTCCTTTTGGAAGTAACATTAATGTACACTGAATATACAGGGTTTGTTCGGAAAGTAATAGGACTGAGTTAATTAAAAAAAAATTATTGAACCAATCGTTACAATTCTTTAAAAATTTAAAATAGCTCCTTCTGCGTCGATGCAGAGGTGCCAGTGTGATTCTAAGCATCACGGAAGGCATTCTCAGGAATGGGCCTGAGAGCCGAGGTGCATGCTGTTTGGATCCCCTCTGTCGTCTCAAAATGCATGCCTTTCATCGGCCTTTTCAGGAAAAGAAACAAAACATGTCCGAGGGAGCTACATCTAGGCTGTAAGTCGGCTGTGGAAGCGATGAGATGCCGGCCTTGGTTAGGTAGCTGTTCCCAAGAAAGGCGGTGTGAGCCGAGGCGCTGTCGTAGTGCAACTTTAAATAGGCTACGATGTCTTGTCGAACCTGATTGACCTTTCGCTTGACTTTCTTGAGGACTTCCACGTAAAACTTGGCGTTGACGGTTTGTTCAGAAGTAACAAATCCATGGTGGTCGATGCCATTGATTTCAAAAAAGACAATGGGCATCGCTTCATTTTGGATTTGTTCCCAGCACGGTCTTCATTAGCAACCCTTTCGGCCCTCCAAAAAGGCCAGGTGCCACAGAAACAGGCATCTTCTTGCTAAAGCAACATCTGGGTAAGCCTTTTTTATCACGTCAAATGTCTCTGTCGCAAATTTACCGAGTTTCACACAGAATATAGTCGTGTACCTCTGCTCCAACGAACGCTGCATTTTCGGCCGCGTCATTCTTAGAAACACGTCGCGCGAAAATGTTTGTCACGGCGGAAAAAAATCAGTTCTATTACTTTCAGGACAAACCCTGTACCTTGTTCAGGGTATAAAAAGTTTGGTTTCCAAAACAAGCTCTTTTCTTTCAGTTGAAATTATTAAACACTATGTTTATTTTCATTAAGCATAGCAAACAATACTTTTTTACATCTCATGACATGGTAATAACCGAATTTTAATTGAAATCGTGCACAGCGCACTCAGTTGGTCCAAATAATAAATAGCTGTGTATTTTATTTCGAGGAATTATTGAGTGGATGGAAGAAATTATTGCAAGGCCGAAGGCATCAAAATTCAATCAAGTCGAAAACCGCCCCAGCGCTTAGCAGCAGCACTGGCGGTAAATCTTCGGCTTAACGCCTACTCACAACTCATCCACTCTGCAACAATAACAACAACAGCAGCTGCAATAAAGACAAGTGCAGCAAGAAAGTGGGTAGCAAACTACAGCGGCTGCTGACCACTGATGTCGCTGCGCACTGCTCGCTTAGCCACTGCCAACGTCATCGTTCTAGCTCTCCTTCCGTTTCCGCTTCCGTTGCGCCGGTTTGCCTCGTCCGCCGCCCACCCGCACAATTCCCATCAGCCGAGTGTGCAAATTCGCCAAAATCCGCATAGCCCAAAACAAGCTGAACCGAATCGAAAGGCGCAGCGTGTACGATTTTCATTGCAAAGAGCGGAAATGCCTCATATTGCTGATTTGAATGGTATGTGACGGCGGCGCGCCGGCAGCAGGCCGGAGGCGATGCGGCTCGTGGCTGGTGGATGGATGGCAGAGCCAAAGGAAATGAATGGCAAAGTTGCTAAAATAATATTCATAAATTTGTGAATATTTATTCGTAAAATATGCGGATTTCTTCTTCGTCTTCTTTTCGTGCTCCATGCGCCATGCATTTTCTAGGCGCCCTCGTCAATTTACAAGCTGCTCGTCGGTACACGCAGCCTGGCAAGGGACTGAATTATTATAAATACGAAAGTTATGTAGTTTCGTTCAAAGTGCTGCTGCTTGATTTTAATTTTGGCATTTTTGCAATATTTTAATTTCCTTTTTCTGCTGGCTGCTTCTGTTATTTCGCTCGGGGCACAGCCACACATTCGTGCATACCTGTGTGAGTGTGTGTGCGTGTGTAATACTTTGGCAACTCTCTGGCGAAAAGATTGTTTATTATTTCCCTTTTCAGCAATATATATTATAATCTTTTGGAGGTCAGCTATTTCGATATCATTTTGCAACAAATTTCTCTTGTACGAACACAACGGTGCTTTTGGAAAGTATTTTGCAACGTCATATGGGCGAGTAGATGCTCAGGATCTGGAAGGCTGATAAAATGGTGGTTGCTTGATGGAAAGCACATTGCAAACATTTGCGTTCTTCTTTAATTCATAATCTTTACTGACCCTCACTGGACACGTTATGGCTAGTTCTATTGTCTTCTAGTGCTTTCAAGTTTCTTACTTAATTAATAAGGTTTGAAGAACTTGTTTTATTGTAGGTGCGGACTGAGGAGGATACAGCTTTGATCAGGTTCCTGTGATTTATATGAATCATGTTCTTCTGGACAAAAGGCTAGATAGCAAATCCGTATAAACTTATTAATCAAAAGCAACTATAGTGTTACTAATTACCTCAGTGCTAACCTAAATCGTTTCCATTGTATATTAGTCGTTTATATCTGGTAAACGAATAGTTGGCGTTTACAAAATTTGTCAGAGATTATTTGGAAGGTGTGTCTTACCTTTAGTCGTGAAGGTTTCAAGAAGGTTTTAACCAGAACGTATTTGGTCTCCAGCTTTGTGGGCTTCGAAAGGCATAAAGTAGATACTTCCACAAACAACTATGTAGCCTGTCTTGTTTTAACAAGTGGTCTGACTTAGCTTCTATCAGATTTCCAATTTTGATCATATTTTGACCGCATTATTCTAAGGAATAAATATGGAATACTTGCTGAGGTTTCGTAAGCAACGCAATTAATATTAACGAGCTTTATACTTCCATCAACAGACTTAATCACAATCTTATTTATAGTGGCCTTCAAATAGGTACTCAATTAACGTTGAAAACCGCTGCTTCATCCGATTAATGAAAAGGAAATAGAAATTTCTGCATCGGAGAAGTGAAGTTAGAACTCTTTTGTTCCTTTAAGTGCACACAGGAGCTCACGAGCATAAAACATTGCAAAGTTTGCTTTGACTTCTTTGATTTATCGCCAGCTTTGGTGAAATTAAATAAACGCTGTTGCGTCCAAAGCGCGCGTCCCTGAATTTAAGCCGTTGCGCGCTTTCGCTAATTCACGCATCGCGTAAAGTGCTTTGTTTCCACTCTCTCTGCGCGGTGCTCGTCCATTATCTGTATAAAAGGAAATTTGCGGAATAATCTACAAAGTTTTTCGCATAAAAGTTTTCGCCAAATACCGATGCCAAGCCTCGGCTTTATCCGGTTTAGCCAACAGCTACAGTTCATTTGCATGTCGTGACGCCGACGCCTTACTTAGTGCTTATTTTCAATGTGGACGAGTAGTTGTGCGCGTAGAAATAAGTTTTCTCCATTTCTTTCTGCGAAATGTTTTTGCAGAGATTGTTTGTTTAGCTCAAAGCGCAGATTGATTTCAATTGCCACTTCAATTCTTTGGCAAAACTTTCGCCGAACTTATTGAATCAGTTCCATTTACGAGCTAAGGGATTGCTGATTGCGCGAATATATTATACAGCCTTGAATGAAAGTATGCAGCCGGCGAGAGTGGTGCTAGTTATAGTTTCAAAATGTTAATGTGACTTAATGTTACATTTTATTGTGAAATACTATTAGCAGAAAACATATATTCTCTTCTTTTTTCAACTCAACTGAACTGAACTCAACTCAATTAAAGTCAAGTCAAGTCAAGTCAACTCAACCTAACTCAACTCAACTCCATTCAAGTCAAGTCAACTCAAATCAATTCAACTTAACTCAACTCAACTCAACTCAACTCAACTCAACTCAACTGAACTCAACTCAACTCAACTCAACTCAACTTAACTTAAGTCAACTCAACTCAACTCAACTCAACTCAACTCAACTCAACTTAACTTAAGTCAACTCAACTCAACTCAACTAAACTCAAGTCAAGTCAACTCTTCTCAACTCAACTCAACTAAACTCAAGTCAACTCAACTCCATTCAATTCAAGTCAAGTCAACTCAACTTAACTCAACTCAACTCCTTTCAATTCAAGTTAAGTCAACTCAACTCAAATCAACTCAACGCAACTCAATTCAACTCAACTCAACTCAACTCCTTTCAATTCAATTCAAGTCAAGTCAACTCAACTCAACTCTACTCAACAAAACTCAACTCTACTCAACTCAACTCAACTCATCTCAACTCAACTCAACTCAACTCAACTCAACTCAACTCAACTCAACTCAACTCAACTCAACTCAACTCAACTCAACTCAACTCAACTCTTCTCAACTCAACTCTTCTCAACTCAACTCAACTCAACTCAACGCAACTCAACTCAATAGTAAGTATAATAATAAATTAATTTCCAACAACAAGCCAAACTGTTAGACTTTTAACATACTTAATTAACTGTTGCATCACTTAAGAAAGTAATCGAAGTATCTCATTGACACTTGCGCATAACGGGGCTAGCAGCCAGCACAATGTAGCATCATTAGTGGGAATGAATTGTTGGCTTGTCTGTTGCGCTGTCATCAATGCCATTAACAATTGCGCGCTGTTCACTCTGCCACTTGTTGCAACTCTGTTTACCTCGAAAGTTTGACGGCACTTAATGTCTCCATTCGCACGAAACAGCGATGTAATAATGGCAGTCATCGTCGATTTGTCTGTTTATTTCTGCATGTTGACATGAAACATAAAAAGCAATTTTAAATAAAATGTTGCTCATGCGACATGCCGCACCACATTCAATTTGCATACAATTGAGAAAGATATTTACATATCGCTTTCAATAAACGAATAGTAATTAAGCGATGTGAGAGTGATTTCCCACAAGCATTGAGCAGTTGTTTATTAAGCTTTGCCAGTAGGAAAGAGACGATGAGCAAATGATTCGTGATGAAGAATTATAACGTGATAAAAAATAATAAACTGCGAAAAAAATGCGGTTTTCAGTAATAGTGGTTTCACAGGTAGAGTGCTGCAAATACGACAAGAAGCAAGGCGCTTTAATGTCACAAGACAAATGACAGCAAGTTACAAAAGACAGAATCACTCACTTCGTGTGCTTTTATCGCTTTTGGCAAATTTGTTCCCAGTTACATTCGATTTGCGGTAAACGGCAATTGGCTTCCACGCCCATTACCTTTGAAACTGCCACAATTGCACTGTAGTCAAGTTAGAGGTCGTAAATTGAGTTAAAGGCCGCAGCAGCAACAGCTGAAATACACACGCTCAACCACTGCCACACATATATATAAACCTAGGTAGTACGTGTGTGTGTGCGGCGGCAGTGTGAGAGGTGGCGTGATAAACTCGCAAGACATCGTTTTGGGATTTCACTGCAAGTGCAAGTTGCAACGTTCCGACAAGTAGCCCATCGAACGCACACACACATACACATGTACACGGCGCACGCCAGCAAACGACACACGCGAGTGAAAAGTGAGCGAATGGGCCTCATAAAATCTCGCTGAAAAGTTGCACCTCAGCTAACCCTGAAAAACTTTACCCTTTGCACTGCTTGCGGCACATAAAAGTTTGCGCCAATATTTGCTTGTGTGTATGTTTGTATGCGGCTGTGGCGTGCGGCTGCACCTCAAAAGGCAGCAAGTTGCAAACTCAGCCACAAATTTATGATTTCAAGGCGCATTTGGTTCGAGGCGCCCAAATTGTGTTTACATGCGGTTGTTTGTTTGTGTGCGTTAAATGTCGTGAGTTTTGTGTTTCTCTTCGTAAATCTTTTCAAATGTTGCACACATTTTTTTGTTGCCTCTTTTTACACACTTTCTTTATTTTTGACTTGTTACTCGTGTCTCGTAAACTTATTACACCTCAAACGTATAGTAGAGTGCACAGTTTATATGAGCAACTTGCAACCAATTGAATCTTTAATGCAAAAAGTAGCTGTTTGTGAGATTGTAACTCGATATTGTATTCAAACGCTTTGAAGTATATATTTCAAAGTATTTTAGTGTCATTCTTATTTTGTTTGTTTTGTGTTCTTTGTCCAAAATTTTAATCAGATATGTAACAAAACAGCGAGAAGAACAAGCAATAACATTCTCACAACGAGCTCACGTACTCTCATGATTACATGCAGCGCAACAAAGTACTCTGAGTTAGTCGTAGTATTAAACTCAAATGAAAAATCTTGCATGAATTGACATGAAAGAAATATGAGAGACATGAGCACGCATAGTGCTGCTTGCAACATATGGCCGGTCTCTAATAACATCATTTTTAATGAAATATGATTTAAATGCTACGCTCCAATTAGAACTGCAGCTTACAGCTGATTTCTCCCCACAGGAAGGCATACAAGAGCTTCTTTTATTTGCTTCGACAGAAAAGGAAGTAATGGAACAGTATCCGAATACGAAGTATACCCTTCTAGAAAAGTGCACTCACATTTTATATATTTTTTCCACTTCACCAAAATATTAAAAAATGCACTCAATGCCGAAAAAAGTTTTGTCTCGATTTTACTTAAACAATGTAAATTAAAAGAAAAACACGTTCTTCAGAATTGTTATGAAATATGCAATAACGCGTTTTTTGGATCTCAACTCCAACTATAAAGTAACGCAAAAGGATGGCAGCGGATAGCTGCGGGGTGGGCAAACGTATGACCGATCGCTGATAGTGTCGTACAACGAACTGAATTGAATCTGATCATCGGTCCTTCTTTATTCCCGTTGGCGCTAAATAGGATGGTGTGACTGTGGGTGATGTACATGTGTGTAGGTGTCGGGTGCTGCTTTCGTGTAGAATGTTAGTTGTAAGCGAATGTGGTGAGTGTGACGGAGGTTGCGTGTCAGTGGTGTGAGTTTGAGTGGATGTGGTGTGCTAATGAGGTGTGTGTGTTGAGGTCGGGGGAGTATGCTCATTTATACACAGAACTCAAACATATATTGTTTTAATAACCGGTAATGTCAAAACCTTTTCATTGGGGCATTTTTTTTACGCGGCGGGTCTGAATCCCAGCACACAACTCTGGAAAGGTGTGGTTCGCATTCTCACTTTAACTCGCCTTCATATGGATGTTCTGTCGCTATTCAGAGGAAACATTGTCAAGGACCGGAAGTCGTGAGCTGCTTGAGCCATATGTACAAGGAACGTTTTTGCCCCAATACGAGCTGCAGAACTCATAATCGTGACAGGTACAATCATTCTATATTTAGATCTGCTTTTCCAGACTGGATGAGGAAGCGAAGCAAATGGGTGTGGCAGTGAACGAGGGCAAGACGAAATATTTCCTGTCATCAAACAAACAGTCGCGACTCGACTTGGTTTGCAGTCATAACTTGTCACTGTTTGCAGTCATAACTTGAAGGTTGTAGATACTTGCATCTATCTTGGAACCAGTATTAACAGCAACACCAATGTCAGCCTTGAATTCCAACTCAGAATAACTCTTGCCACAGGTGGTACTTCGGACTGGTCAATTGAGTAGTAAAGTCCTCTCTCGACGATAAAAATACCAAACTCTCCAAGGCAAACATCATCCCCATCAAGCTATATGACGCAGAGCCATGGACGATGACAAAATCTGATGTGTCGACCTTACGAGTTTTAGAGAGAAAGGTTTTGCGGAAGATTTATGATCTTTGCGTCCACCACGGCTAATATATTTGATGGAACCATGAGCTATATGATATATACGACGACATTGACATAGTTCAGCAAAGTAAAAGACAGAGCAAAGTAAGAGCTAGGTCATGTCGTCCAATTGGATGAAAACGCTCCAGCCTTGGAAGTATTCGACGCAGTACCGCCAGGTGAAGCAGAGGAAGAGGAAGATCTCTACTCCGTTGGAAAGACTGGGTAGAGAAGGACCTGACTTCGTTTGGAATCTCCAGTTGGCGTTAAACTGCGAAAAGGCTGGCGTGCTGTTTTAAACTCGGCTATAAGGGTAAGCGGTGTCTACGACAATAAAGTAGAAGAAGAATGTTAACACCAAAAATCTGCAAGCGATGCTGGCAGTTTAAGATGAAGGTAACTCCTTAAGAACTACATCATTACTAGAAATAAACAAAAGTTTTTCGTAGAAACTATCCCTTTGAGTCCCCAAAAAATAATCAAAATCGTTATCGCATGTGTCACCTTCCTTATCGGAATTGTAATACTGGTCCTTAAAAGCCTCAAATGAAATTGACCACGTTTGGCCATCACACGGACAGAGACACGTGTGTGTGTGTGCTTCGAAGATTGCAAGCAGTTTCCATGTGCAACACATTTCTTGGAACGCCGAGCGCATGAGTAATGCAGCAATTGCAGCCGCAGCACGTAACGGGCACATGAATTATGCACATGGGCGCTGGACTGCACCGCATCACAGTCCGTACACGGGCCACAATAGATTGCCCATCAAAGCTTTGCTCCAGATTGTCTTTTGTACTTTTCGCCCATTGTTTGTTGCATCCATGGTAAACATTATTACAACATGAACGTGTTTCGAAATCTCCACAATGCATCAATGCAACTGGAATACAAAACACACACACACACTCAAATACGTGCAACCAAATGTGTGTGTGTGTGGCGGGTATATGGTTTTGGGATTTTAATATGTACATTTGCTGTGTGGCTTTTTGGGAACGTGCGATAAGACGCACACGGCTGCTGACGCTGGTCAGCCGGGAGATCAATTCGTTTGCGCCGCACAGTTGCATTCGTGCGATACGTGCACGAGCGGGTGCCTTCTTCCGTGCGTGCGCCCGTGCGTGTGCCTGCCAAGCCTTATAAATGATGAGTGACTTCATCAGTGCCACCGTCCACCGCCCACCGCACCGATTCCTGCATTGTTTGCTCGAGCGCTGCTAAATGGACTCTGCTGCTGCAGTTGCACGCTCACTTGACATGTTTGTGTGTGTGTGTTCTAATTTCATGCCACAATGTTAATGCGTGGAATAACTTTGCCAACATTATTATTATTTACTTCAAAACATCCATTTAAAGTGGTTCATTAAACTGCGATTGCTTTTGAGCTTAGTTGTGTATGTGTGTAGTGGTGATCGTTTGTTAAACTTTTTACTCTAAGCTACTACGTATGGAGCAGAGTGCCGAAAATCCTCTGAAGGGTACTCACTTTCGGCCAGTGCTAATAATTGACTCAATCGCATTTGGCTTATTGCCATGGAGGGCCACTTAAGCGCACACTGCTCATGTGCATGCACTGGAGTCTGTTGACTCCTTTCGAAAAAATCCACTTGGATAAGTCAGCAGGTACTTGCTTTGCGTTCAGCTGCACTTGCGGATGAGAGACGATGCGGCTTTAATGCGGTTTGGCAAGCAACTCCTCAAAGAAAATATGTAAATGTAAAAGTCTGCTATTTTGGTTATCCCATATCCAACAACAACACACATTCATGTGCGAAAAAAGTATGGTAGTCACTGCCGTTAGGTAAGACTAGGCAGAGCAGTTTGGCAGAGTGTCTAACAATCAGCCGTAATGTGTTTACATGTATGTCAATTGGGGCTGGGGCGATGGTGATTATTCTTGTCCTTACTTTGATTGCATTTTAATGGACCAGAAATGCTCAAGAATAAATTGTGATGCTTTCGGCTATTTTCGAAACGGTTGACTACATCAATTTTCATATCAAATAAATTTAGTGAGTTACTTAATTTGATTGTATACCAAACGATGAGTGTGTATTTCAACTCCCGGGGTGACTCAGCGTAGAAATCTTTCTAGAAAGTGCACCGTTTTTTGTTAATGAGCGGCAAAATTTGGATATGGTCCAAACTGCTCTTGATTTATTTTAGTTATTTCTGGAGCTGTTAAATCTTCATGGCTTATTTATAGATATTTTTCCGTGAAATGGTCCAAACTTTCCATGATTTCAAAATTTCGAAATTCAAACTTGTCCTTTAAAGCTATAAAAGTGAAGGCCATGTCTTTACTCATTTGATATTCGCATATGAATTTGATATTTACAAATGAATTCGGCTACAAAATGCCGTAGGCGGCATGCCATTCGACTTTGCTGCGCTTCCAGTGGCTGCCGTGTGTGTGTGTGTTGTGCGTGTGCGCGCATTCTGCAATCGCAATATAATTAGTGCGTCCATAAATTGTCAATTGTAAATTGCATTTGCGTACATCCTACGCCCACGCACGCACCACACTCACACAGATGTAATCGTCGTACTCCCAGGCGCCCAAATAATAACGAAAATAACAGCAAACGAATGCGGAGCAGTGGCGGCGCCAACAACACAGCCGTTTAAATTAATTTTGTTTATCTTAATTACATTTGCCGTGAATTGAATTCCCTCCCCCCGCGCTAATATAAATTCAACTACAACTAATTTATTATATTTAATCGTGCATATAGTATACTTGGGGAATTGCGCTCGCTACTGTAAATGTGGTGACGTCGCTTGCAACAACAACAAGCGGCTTATATGAAGATTGTTATCGCAATATTGCACGCATATAAAATTTAATTCGCCATGAAACGTTAATGCGAATGCAAGAATTTCCTTGGCTTTGTGCTTTTGTTCGGTCCTCGGCTCTATCGAAGCGAGATGGGAGAAATCAACGCTGATTCCATTAGCTAAGAAAGTGATTGCCACAGTGGTAATCGTCAAGCAAGTGGAAGCTGGAACGACACTGTGAAAAATTTAAGTATTTGTGATTACAATTACTATGGGTACGGTTTCGGATGCATAAGTAATGTTCCAAATATAATTACAATTAGCGTTACGATTACTAATAGATTACAACTCAAGTTACATAAGTGCTTTAAGATTACATGGGCTTGTAATAATATTATTTTAAAAACTGTAATGAATGGTGGTTTTATTACAATCTCAGATACTTAAACAATTACTAATTTCATTAAACTTCTCTTGTAAAAAAGTAATGAGTATAATTAAAATAAATACAAATACATTACAATGTCAATCACAATTACAATTACCATTACTATTAAAACTGCAATTACGATTACAATTAGAACCCCAATTACAACTACAGTTAATATTACAATTAGAATTACAACTACCACGGCTATGACAACTACAATCAAAATTACACTGACAACGATTATAATTAAAACTACATTTACAATTATGTTATAATAACAATTACAATGGCCATTACAATAACAGTGCCAATGACAATGATAATTACAATTACCATTACAACTTCAATTAGAAATCCAAATACAAAATACAAATACAAATAATATTACAAATACAATTCCAATACAAATACAAATACAAATAAAATTATAATTACAATTACAATTACAAATACAATTACAATTACAATTATAATTACAAATACAATTACAATTACAATTACAAATACAATTACAATTATAATTACAAATGCAATTACAATTACAATTACAATTACGATTAAAATTACAATTACAATTACAAATACCAATACAATTGCGATTACAATTATAATTACGATTACATACTTCCTACCTACTCCTGCTAAGTGTAATTTCTACAGTTTCTGTACGTACAAAATTATTCACTTTATGTTGTACTCGATCAGGACATATTCAAACCGAAATACATACATACATATGTACATTTGTTTTCTTTGATGTTTGTATATGTGTATACGTTTGTTAAGCCAAATACTCCCGACGCAGCTTGGCAATTTGTGTGGCGGTTTTTGCTATTTTCTATTTCCCGCCGCTAACATCGCCTTGCCACGGCCAACCGTCTTCTTGCACTCCCACCAGCATTCTATTCGCCATTATCGCCGTCGCCAGCACCACGACCAGCAGCCTCGAAGAAGATGCGTGAGATTTCCAAATGAAGTGAATTTAATTTTGTATGAAGCGAATTTGCTTCGATTCGCGCACGTAATTGCGTGTAGCGAGCAGGAAAAACGCTTTATCTCTGCGCTAATGCAGAACGCTTAGACGGCAAAGCACGTGCCGCGGCTACCTCACGCCGCACAGATTGTATGAGGAGTTGTGTGTATGTGTGTATGTGTGGGAGTGTGTTTGATTTTGGATTCATGTGGACGCATGCATAATTTAGGCTGCAAATCAAAACTCAATTAAACGCGTGAATTTTTCATTCTCATTGCGTGCGAACGACCTCCTGAGCAGGCCGCTCGCTCGCTCGTATGTTACCTCACACACAGATTGGTGTGTTCTTTTACATTTTCACTTTTAAGTGTTGCACGTAAAATTTGAATAAAAACGTTTTTTTTTTGGCTGAAACATGCGTTCCAGTCGCTTTGTTGTTGTCTGCCGTTTGCCATTTGTAATTTGCCAAACACAAACCATTGAAATTCAGCATTATCTAGGGATGACTTGCGTCTGATCTGGTCGTCGGCTTCTTAATCTAATTACGTATTCTCAGCGAAACATTCTGTGGTTGTATGTACCTTGTGTGTGTGCACACATTCGCATTCAAATGCGTTCCTCCATTTTGACATTTAATCAGCTCAACATCACATTAAATTATCTCAAGATATGCCATGTGAAATGTAAGACAGACGTGGTTGTGCGCGTCTCAAAGCTTTAGTTGGAGTGTGAGTGCAAAAGCCATCACATAAATTTTCTCACATAAAAATTTGATGTTGAAATTATTATACTTTACTTTCTGAAAGTGTGCACAAGACATACAATCTTTCTGGGAAAGCAATGACCCTAAGAACTCGAGAAGTTATGTCCTTTCCTGTAAAAGGCTAAATCAGCAGTATAACGAAGTAGTAGGAAAAGGCAAAGTTTGGGTGTAACCGAACGTTTTATACTCTCACAATTTGAAAGCATCAGGCATTACACTCTCAATTAATTTTGCTGAGGAACCCTTTTCATATTAACCGATATATAGGTTACTGAAAGTTTAAAATTTGTATATTAAGTATAGGTGAGCTAGGAGTGGTTTGGCTTGAGTTTACCAATATTTCTTGCTATCCGAAATGAAGCTTCCTTTAACTTTAAGATAATTTACACATTTCCACTGTATATGGTTTACTGTAAGTTCGAATCTTTGTATTAAATATATGGGTGTTAGGGGAAATATTGATCAGATTTTACCGATTTTTGACCAAAGGACAAATTATTATCGGAAAAATGTTATCTGAATTTGATTGAACGATGCGTTTCGGTATAAAATTAGCCTTAGGCGCTGGAATCACGTTTCCGGTATCGACAGGCTTGGAAAGTTACGACTTGTTTTCGACAAGGCGGCTCCCCTGAAGGCATATCTTCAGTGCACCACCCTAAGTTTATTTCGATAATTTCATTGGTTACTGTTTTATGTGTTGTAAATTGGAATTCAAGTGGATATATGGAAAGTGGGCGTGGGTTGGATATTTTTAATATTATATTATGCACCAAATTGAGTAGTTGACATTGGTAGACTAGTATCTGTTCAACATGGCCTTTCCCCTTTTTGGAACTAATAAAATGCTCTCAATGCGGTACTTTTCTTCATATTTCAAGATATTTACTCGTAATTTATAGTGAAACATATCTTAACTCTTCCTCAATAAGACAATCCAACTGAGTAGAAAATTTCTCAGTTCCATTCTTGTGCATTTTCCTTCCGGAATATAAGACAATTATTTGAATTTATGGCGAATTGCAATCATCAAGATTAATTAACTTGAATTTTAGTAGTGACTGCGCTGGTGAACTTTAGTGGATTCATATGCAGAGTTTTCCCGACGCTTAGCGAGCGGCGATCAATTGGGGTGCTCAGTGAGCGCGTCCAAAGACATATGCCTCAGCTTCGTCCTTCCAACTTGCATGCAACTTGACACTTTTGCACTGTTGTCAGTGTAGTTAATCTAAATCACGTGTGCATACAAACACAACAACATTTGTATGCTTGTTCTGCGCCATTGCGTTTCTTCATTCAATTAAGCTTAAGTTGAAAACTTTGTTTGCGCTTTTAAATTAGAAAAATTGTTTATAGTTAATACAGAAGCACACACCCACACACACATATGGTTCGTACGAGGCAACGTAATTAATTTCTGTTGCAACTTCGATGACTTTGGTGCGTGCGCGAGCGCACAATGGCTCATGTATTGGTGGGGGGGTTGGGCGATTTGCAAACTACTCATTTATGCATATGTGTGGAGCATCTGCCACACACACGCATATACGCACATCGAGCAAGTTACGGCGTTAATATGATTACCCGAGCGACAGTGAGCACACCGACACTCGCCCCTAACCCGGCAACTCAAGCAACAGTGCGGCAGCCAAGCTAAAGTTTGCTTAACTCGCTCCAACTCAACGCAAAGTTCACACTTAACGATATAAAATTCTTCAAGCGACCGGATGGTGGTGAAACTTTAGCGCGCATTCAGCGTACGCTTACCGTTATTGCACAGTGTGCGAAGAAACTATAATACGCTTCCAACAGAACATTAAGAACATTTGGGGAAGAGCACATTATCAATAGGCCTGTCGAAAGAGGCTCTGAGCTGCTGAGCAACGCAAGCATTTTCACTGAAGAACTATTATGCCGTTATTTACGTATTGATAGCTGAGCATAAGTTTCGATCGGCATTCAACCGGATCAACGTTTCCTCACTCGCACAAATAACGTACTCCCACACTGTGCCTTGAGTCCTTGCCAACTGGCGTAGTGGACAAGCTTTGGTCAACGTTGCGACTGCTAACTTCTTCTTGCCACTGCATTTCTCTTGACTCTCTGCGTTTTTATTCCAAACAAGAAGTCAACTTTCATTTGTTTGATTTACTTTTCTAGCTTTGGCGCATAGTTATGTCTTATTTCACTCACACACATATGACTGGGCGACATATATGCCTTTGTATGTGCGTTTGTGTTCACTTGTCTAGTTTCGCACGGCTTTTTATTTACTTTCTTCCGAAGTGATTTATGGCAAACTTTAGAAATTTGTGCAATTCGTGAAGACAACGGCTATACAAATTTACTTTTGGCACTATTTTGTCTCTCTATTTTAATAAATATCCACCAACGGGGCGAACGCGCGAAGGGGCAGCGGCAGGCGGTGTTGATTTCAGACAAAATATTGGAGTGAGTTTTGCAAAACTTTGGCACAATATTTGGGAAAATTTGTTCGCTTCGGCGAAGAAGCGAGCTCATCAACACTCAACTCTGCTGAGTGACACATCACCAAAAGAGACAGCCGGCAGATAATATATTTATATATACTTGCACTTTATCGCATTTTCGGGTTATTGTTTGGCTTCCTTGCGTCAAATGTTGCTTATACGCCGTGGCGTTGCACCGCGCTGTCTCGCCTGAAGCCAATCAAAGTCGCTTGGGAAAGTTTTAACACATTTCTTCACTGGAATTTTTACAATTTTACACAAATTTGAAAAGAAAAAAGAAGTTTCTTTGGCCTTAGAATTAATATCTGGTGATAAAAGTAAACTTATGAGATTTCAAAAACATTTTTTTTTTCGTTTAAAAGGTTTTTAGTTCTCAAAATACTCCCATAGATCGGAACTAACGCAGTTTCAAAGCTTTTCTGAAACGACACCGAACGGTGCCAAAGAAAAGTGCGAGTAACTCTATGACTTGGTAACCATAATGGCGGTTAACATAGACTCACAGTTACCACACTTTCATTGTTAGAGAACTTAATCAGTGTGCTTGCTTTCGAAACTTTACAGAACAATGAGTACTGAGTTACCATAGTAAGCGACTAGGAGGGTTATGTGAGCTAAGTTGCCACTAACACCAAGACTGAGAACATTTTCAATATGAAAGCATAATAATGTTATTGAAACTACCCATGGAGCTTAATAACAGGAGATAGCAGCATGGAAATAAAACAGAATACAAGCAAGCCACTCAGCAGACGCGGCAACATGGCAGCAGTGGTGAGCCAGCATAAAAGAAAGTGCGTTAGGGTGCGGACAAAACATTTTGTGTTAAGAACATTTGTCGAGTGGTTATAACCGCTCAACCGTGCGTGTGTGTGTGCCTGTGCGTGTGAAGGCATGTGTACGCATTGTTGCCAATACCAACCTTGAGTTGGCTGCCCCTTAGATACCGTGGAGCAACGATGCAGTGGTGCAGAGGGCAAAGGTCGACACATATACAACACTGGAATTGTATGGCAATGAGCATAAAATAAATAAGCGTCATTACTTTGATATGTTCCGGTAATACAATGTTGCTCGTGAACGACGCACCAATATAAAAGTTACACACACATACGCACACTCACACATACAGCGACTTGCCGCTACATGTGCCAAGAAACTGCGCAATAAGAGTCCGTGTGCTAGCACGCTTCCCAAGGGCTGCATATCGCACCGTAGCACTGACAGAGGAGCATCCTTTGTGCCATCAACTACTTAAATTTGTATGCACCCGCTGACGTGCTTGCATGTGTGCTTGTGTGTGTGTGTGCGTGTAATTACGCTTGTGTTTGTGGTTTCCGCTGCGGAGTTGTAACTGCTAAGCGAAGCATTCATTACCAAAAGGGGATGCCATATCAGCTCCATTGTGGCGGTCGCTTCCCCGGCTGCCGCGTGACTCCCGCCGAATGTTGCGCTGCATTGGCTTGGCTGCCACCGGTTTATAAGGCAGCCCGCTAACGTGCTGTGAAATATTTTATTGTATCCGCTGTCAGCTTTCCTAACCAGCGATGTTTATTGCCACGCATTTGCCTTCATCTCTACTGGCGAAAGTTGTGTGCTAGTGCGCGGGTGAGCTGAAGATGCAAGGCGAAAATTGGACAAGTCGGGTATTGCATTCGACTAACGGTAATTAATTTTATTCAGTTAAATGTCGGTATGTCACATAAAAGTAAAATATATGCAGAGCCAACCTAATAGCTGGTTAATTCAGGCGATTAGATTTAAGTAAAGAAGTGTAGTAAAAGTCAAGACATTAATATAATTTCTTTTACTTTCTGTAACAGAAAATAGCGTCTGTTTTGAGCGGGACTTCTGTGTAAGCTATGAAGCTTATTATATTTCAAACATCCCCTTCTTTTAAGCTAAGAGGAAGTTTTACCTACATAATTGCTTTGAGTGTAGACTAAATTTTAACATCTGTCTTAACCCATTAATGACTTATGTTACACAAATAAAACTGTAAAGAAACTAACAAAGATGCCATATTGAAAGGTGTACAAAATCCAAATGTAATCGTAGCTGAAATAACAGTTAAAATAGGAATTGTACGTCCCGGCTTACCAAAAGGGATTGCGAAAAGACTTCTTCTGCGCTCAGATGATAAGACGTGATAGATTTCGACTAATATTTCGCTATTCCGCTGATGACTGATGTATCAAGGGAACAGCCCGCTCAAAATTTCTATGATGATACAAAGCAACTGCCTTTTACTTTTTAACAACTTATTTACCTCAATGGGAATGTTGTTAAGATTAAAAGTGCGGGGTTACTATGGTAGCTGAACTCACAGAGCAAGCATGTTTGCCAAAATCATGACAATTACCTAACAAAAACCAATTTTGAAAACGAAATAACGTGGCTTTATAGCAAATAAAAAATTGAGATTGCTGATATACATATAATATATAAATATACTAGAGAATCCAGCCACGCGCTGCTATGGTATACATTTTATACCATTATTCATATAATAAACTATTCAATGCAGTGAAACTGTATTTACGAATAAAGGCGAAAACGTTTCTGTCGTTCTGTTCTGCATATAACAAATTTTGACGAAAAATTTGGCATACCACCGCGTGGTGGCAAATATTGTACAAGTAATGAATATCACTTTTTTAGGTGATTTCGGTTCAAAAACGTTCCGCGCATAAGTGGATTTCTAAAAAAGTCAAAAGTCAGTTGTGTTATTATTATATTGAATCAGAATTTTCTGAAGAAAAATTAGTTTGGGGTGGGTGGGGCACTTCCCTTATGTCCATTAAAAGGCGTTTGGAATAATAGGAAGATTATTAATTAAATAAATATCTATTATTACGAAGAAAAATGTGTACAGTGTACAAAACTTTTTTTTTTTTTTTTTCAGGAGTTTTGATAAAAAAGTAATTTCGTTTTGCGCGGAAACTTTTTTGCAATTTCGCAAAAAACAAAAAAAATAATGGGGTTCATACTTTTTTATTCTCTATTCGACTATGGTATGCCGTTTTTCGTATTTGCAAAAATTGTAAAAAGTTATATGCCTAATGTTCATACAAATAAATTTTATTGGAAAAAATTACGAATTTAAGGCTGATTTCTCAATGTCTGGTTACCAGCCTTTCTGCCCAGTTAATAGAGTTGTCCGCTTAATAGAACTTTCACTGTATTTTTTATTTATGGACTGTTTTTATTATACTATATTCTAAGTTGTTTTGAACTGGACATAGTGTGTTAAATTTCACTAAAATCGGCAGAAATTCTTGAGTTGAGAACAAGAAAGTTGTCCATATTCAATATCCAGATACAACGCTGGTAAGACGCTGGAGTTGACAGAACGGAACAAAATGTTAATGCTTACTAGAGCCAGAAGACAAATATAGTGGTTCTCAGTTTTTTATCGATGTTTCTATTCAAAATGCTTGGCTGCTACATCGCCAACCTGGCTCAACATTCTCTCAACTTCAGTTTCGCCGAACTCTAGCAGAAAATTATTGTAACACGCTGAGTGTATCAAAACCGCTCAGTGGTTTTCGAGACTCAAAAACTCACGATAAAGTGCGTGTTTCCGTTATGATAGCCACAATTACTTCATTTCTGTTATACCAGCTGAAAAACGGCGCAAAAGGTACCTAAGCGCAAACATATCTTCCTAATTTAAAAGTTCAATTTTGATTTCTTTTTATAGTCTACTCTAAAAAATGTCAGATCTCTACTTAGAAATTTGGGGTCTGGTCGTTAATGTGTAAGATAAATCGATAAAAAAATGTACGTTACGTTATAATGCTATCTGTTACCTAGACTTGTGGTCTTAAGTTTCATAACAAATCGCAATATTAAGTGAATACTTTCAGCAACAAATGACCAAACACACACCTTTAATAATTCAATTTTTAAAACTTTTAAGAAGAAAATCTCTTACTTACGCAATTTAGTAAATACCGTGTCGCAAATATGTCTTGGTTTCGTTTAATGGTGCTGAAAATTTCTGTCAAACTTTCGCCTTTCATTCGAGAAGAATCAATATATTTATTAAATGATGCGTTATTCTTATTCATACACATACAAATACAAATGATTTTTGGACTTCTCAATTACACTGGTTAACAAATATTATGAATTCCCTTTAAGTATTACTGCTGTTAGTTCAGGTCTTCACACAATTTCCATGGGCAATACATTGGGAGCATAGTATAGCCATAATCGTGCATTTTCCCAAAGAAGTTGCGCCGATTTGGTGCTCAACAATGAATTCAGACAATTTTTGGTACCCTGTTGTGAAGTCAACCATATTCCAGCGCGGACGTATTGCAACGATGGGAATAAATAATAGTCGGAAGAGTTTAGGTAATAAGGCGGATGAGGCAATATGCCCAGCTGCTATTTTTCAAGCAGTTTTTAACAGGCTTTGCAACATGAGGCTGAGCACTGTCTTTATGCAAAATTATTGCCTCATAACTAGTCGCAAATTTCGGACATTTTTCCTCTTTTTCTTACTTCAGTTATGATGAGTTGTTGTCGGTAGCGTTCCCCATTATTGGTTTCGCAACACGCCCTTCTGACCACACCAAATACAGTACATTACTTTCTTGTCATGTATGTATATTCGACTTTGATTTTGATTCGGGTTTTAGATATGAGTTTTTGCGTTTCTGATGTAAAATGACTTCTTGCAATATTGACGTTCAAGCATCATTTCTGAGATGCAAAATCGTTGTCTTCAATTCCTTCAGCATTCTGTGTTATGAATGATTCGGCTGCCTTTAAACGATTTGGAATTCCGGGAAATCACTTCCAAAGCATTCGCGAGATCTTCTGATATCTGACAATAGTCCTCATCGAATAATGCTCAGCGGTCTTCTAAGCTAAAATCACCACTTCCATCATGCAGAACACTTTCGGTGCATTCACTTAGCTAAAGCACGTTTTCACCAAAATAATCATAAAGTAGAGACTTGGGCTCACAATGAGAAGAATTGATCTTATACTCTCGCGTTCAGTTCAATACAAAAACTCAATTTGGCGCAGAAATATATATACAACACTTATATTTTTTTAAGTTACAATCATCAATACTATATTTTAACAGTATTTGTAGCATACAATTAAAAAAACGAATATAAAATTTATCCCACATTCCGGTACTTCGGCTGACCAGACGCCAGTCAATAAGATCATTCCATTTATTTGTTGACATGTGTAATTTGCCCGTAAAGTACAAGCTAAAAAAGAAACGAATTACTTTTGTGGCCGACACATAGACACACACAAAGAGATAAAAATACAAAATTATATTTTTTGTAAGTCATCAAAACATAATACATATCCTACTTGCACACACACATATTAACACAAATACAGACGGCACGACACGTCGGGAGGTCCATAAAGCCATTAACCATTTGACGGCCATAGTGCGAAGTGAAGTTGATCGGCAACGAAATTCATCTCGCACTTCAGTGGGCAGCAAATATTTGAGAATGAAAACGGCACATTTTTATTTGCGGATCGAAAAGGAAAATAGTGGAGTGCGAAACAAAGTTTGAAAGCGCAAATTGTGTTTACTTAATTTCATATGTGAGCTGCCACCACCCACCCCTCCCTCCGCACTTACACTGCCTCAGCAGTGCCGCAAGGGCAGAGAATGGGAGCAACGGCGAGTGTTTGTGCGTGTGTGCTTGCGAAAACTTATGTTCCACTTTCATAAAAACACTCGAGTCATAGAGTGCGAATGGCAGGCGTGGCAATAAAAGATGAGTTCATGTGCCATGCGTGTGAAAAAAACTGTAAAAGATGAAAAAGATAAGAATGATGACAACGAAATTGTACGAATGCCATTCGCGTGCGTGTGAGGGGAGGCAGGCTGTCGGCCGATGCCCCGCGCCGCTCGCCCGTCTGTGGCAAATGCGGAAAAGCCAATTGATGCAGCGATAATAGCCTGTCAAAACGAGCCAAATGTCACGTTTCCGCAATAAAAACCGTCTAATTTACGATTCGCAATAAAAAAATCGAAAGCGGCGAAAAACAAAGTAACCGCAAATGCGATCGCCACACGTGTGCGTGTGTGTGTGCACAGATGCAAGACAAAAACATGAACTGCCCACTCGACGGCAACTAACAGTGCGCAAATAGACTGATCCGAGAGTGGTCCGAGAGTGGGGTGGGGGTGCGCTAAGGCTGGATATGCGCCAGTGTTTGTTTGGGGCGTTTAAGGAACGCTCTTCTATTGTTGTGACTTGCCTATTTACTTCAGTCTCAACGCATAACAGAGATGGCGCACGTCAACTTAAATGTCGGCCGCGGACTGGGTGCGTGTGGATGTACGCAAGAGCAGGGGCGCTGTGATTTCTTTTTGACTCGGCGGCGTTCTGTGCGGCCTACGCGCTGATGGGACGAATTGTGATGGTGACATTTTTAAATGAATATGCACAAGTTTCGCTGGTTCGTTTGCCGCCTGTCGGTTGCATACATTTTTGTAAATGCTCCGGAAAATGCGAACACAACACCACAAGTAATTTAAAATTTTCGCTCTTGAACTTGAGAGGCTGACATGCCAGATACGAGTAGATGCAGAAAACACGATAGCGAAAGTGTATAAGTGGCATGCGGCCGCGTTTCCAATTCAAAGTTGAAATTCGTTGAAAAAAAGCAAAACAAGCCAAATGAATTAAATTTATTAATAATAAAAAATTGAGATTAACGTTGCTAAGCTGACCGCTTCCTACAACTTATAACCAAAGCTAAAATGTTTGGTTGTGGGCGGAAAACTCCGAGCTCTTTCTTCGTAGAGGAATTTCATTTTTTGAAGAAAGTTGTTGCCAGAACTTTTACTTCCTAGAATTCCTAAAGCAAACCTGGGAAACAAACAAAAGCCAGTTTAAATTCGAACAAAAAGTAAACTATTTTTAGAATTTTAAATATTTTTCGCACACCGAAATAACGTTTCTTGGAATCACTTTGTAAAAACGTTTGAAGCTGAAATTAGAATCAATTCGGCTTTCATTGTTTGAACAAATCTAGAACTGCTTTGGATGTACTTCTTTGCTTATGCTTAATACCGCGACTTTTAAAACAGACTCCTCTTTGGCATCCATCGCAGTCGCCATGAAAAAAATATAAATAAAACAAGAAAAAATGTCAACTTCGGTTGCACCGAAGCTAAATACCCTTCACAGATGCATTTCTGTTAGTAACTATGTGTTC
Organism: Bactrocera correcta; assembly: GCA_027475135.1. NCBI lineage: Eukaryota > Metazoa > Arthropoda > Insecta > Diptera > Tephritidae > Bactrocera > Bactrocera correcta. The sequence goes on from CM050323.1 coordinate 22,027,874, forward strand.
AGTTTGTATAGAAGATACATGCTGTAGTAATCCGATCTGAACAATTTCTTCGGAGATTACATTTTGCTTTTGAAAATAATCTCTACCAAATTTCGTGATTATATCTTGTCAAATGTTAAAGTTTTCCATACAAGCATTTGATTCCGATCGTTCAGTTTATATGGCAGCTATATGTTATAGTGGTCCGATATCGTTCTGACAAATGAGCAGCTTCTTGAAAGAAAGAGAAAATGACGTTTGCAAAATTTCAAAACGATATTTTAAAAACTGAGGGTTTGATCGTTGTATATATACAGACGGACAGACAGACGGGCATGGCTAAATCGACTCAGCTCGACATACTGATCATTTATATAAACTATATACTTTATAGGGTCTCCGACTCTTCTTTCTAGGGGGTTACAAACTTCGTGACAAACTTTTAAAATACCCTGGTTTAGGGTATAAAAAATATAATCCAGAAATTTGCCATTTAATTTCAGAAACAAAATAAAAGACTGTCTTCATTTTTGAGTACAATAAATAATGCTAAGATACCACTGAAGTTACAAATTGCAGCAACGCTGCTTAAATTGTTAATAAATCCAATCAGATCCACAACTAAAAGTGCTAAATTTGAAGCGATGCGGCTTGAAAGAGAGCTTGAAGTAGATGCTGCATTCAGCTCCATCTATAATATGTTATATTGATATATTCTCCGCGGTTCATCCTCAAGCTTTTCCAACATAAAAAGCCAACAGCTGACAGGGTAAAACCATAGGGCATCCAGCATTCTGAAATTTTACAGGGGAGTTGTCTTTCTGTGGCAAATTATTTTGAACAAACAACAATAAGTAACTGGAAAAATAAAGAAACAGCGGGAAAAGCAACGGTACTCATCGCAGCCGTGTGCAAATTTGAACTAATAATTCGGATTGTTTGCCTATGTGATGTTCCATCTTGCGAAGAATACTACAGGGTTTCATTGTACGTTCCTATGTTGGATACAATCGGTAAAGATTTGAAGACGTATTGACGAAGTATTGAAAAAATTTCAACTGAGTTTGCTGCTTCCAGAAAATGTGAAGCAAAGAAATGGAAAATACTATTGACTGCTTGATAGATAGATTCAAAGGCCTTTTTGATAATGACAACTTCGTGCGTGGTCAATGGCAGTGCCATTGTGGGCAGAAGAAAAAGTAAAAAGACAACAAGTTACCGACTACTGCATTAGAAGCGTTGAAGAACTGCCATGTAGATCTGTACCCCATAATTCACAGTTTTAATCGCATATTTTTTACACTTTCTGTGACGAATGGCAGTTCTGAACGATCTTTTCCCACACTGCGCCGCATGAAAACGTTGCTGAGAACGATGTTCGTTGCTTCAAGCTAGATTGATCGGCCTGGCATTGGTGCAGACGTATCTTTGCGTTAAAGTCACTGCAAAAGAAGTTCTTGAAAGATTCTAAAAACTTGGCCCACATCGTTTTTTTTTTGTGAAGCTCATCTTTGCAATACACGAACTGACTACAGTAGTATACATGAAAATATTTCTGGATCCGAAACTGCATCAGCTTAACTTGGGGCACTGGCTTTTTAACGCTTTTTAAAAAAAAACGTTAACGCTCGACGAACTTTAACTAGATATACGGGTTTTACGTCAGCAATATAGTGGGCCGATCAAGAAATTATTTTCGGTTTGTAATAAGCTATTATAATATAGTCAGAAAATTTTGTATTTTAAAATGCTTTAGTTAAAAATTATCCAACAAATTTTTTGAAAATGCTATCGTTAAAGTTTTCATACCATACCATACATTTTCTTCCAGCCCTTAAGAAGTCATACAAACAGAAAGAAATGAGAGTTTTTGAGTTATCTGAGTTCATATTTTGGAATTTTTTACATTTTTCATGTGTTTCATATTGAAGAGGATTTTGTGGAAATTGAAAGTTGCCTGCATTCTCAATCACATTTCGTTATAAAGCCACAAAAGATGTTTGCATACTTTCGTGGTTGCACCTTTATTCCACTGGGTTTTGCGGCCATACAAATGCAGACCAATAGCAACCACTGAGCATTATTTTATATGTATGCGTTGAGAGGCTCGGTACAGTGATGGCGCTCACAAGTGACCACAATAAAGTTCAAAAGGAATGACAGCTTAATGAGCCGCACTAAATTTACAGGAAACCCAACACAACACTATTTACCTCTGAACCGTGTGGTCCTCCGAACACAACATGCCCAACCACATACCACCGACCGCCGAACAGAAGCCGTAAACCAAGCCACAAACACACTCGCAACACATCAAGACCCACAGTAAGTTGCTGCAGCAGCTCCTACACTCGCCAGTACTTAGGGCTCTTAGGTGAGAGTTGGTCCGTCGATTGGTGAGTGTCATCACAGCAGAGTCGTCTGGTCACACAAGCTATCTGATCACAACGGCTTAGTGTAAGAGTGTTTGTGTCTGTGGCTTTGTAGGTGTGTGTGTGTGTGTGCGGGTATTTATGCGCCAGCCAAGGTAAACGAACAAATGACCGACACTAAAGAAGTTGGCAAGAATTTATCGAAGCACTTAAGGCGTAGTGGCCTACCATCGCCTCAGCTTCGAGGCTTCATATTTGCTGGCGAGTGTGAGAAAGCATTTGACCGTCAATTCTTGCTATTGCGTAAGAGAGAGAGAGAGAGAGGGAGAGGGGAAAGTATCGTCGAGTAACCTTAGAAAACTACGTGCTGGCTGGTAATCTTTAAAGGTCCAAGTCTTAGCGGTGAAAACGCAACAAAGCAAAAAGGAAAACATGAAAGTGTTATTAGTGCAACAACAAAAGCGGCACACATGCGTGTGAAACAATTTATTTGACAAAGTGAATTAAATGGAATGTGTGAAAGTCAGCGATGGCATCAAGAAACAAAAATATACAGGAAAAACCCAGAGCAACAACAACAAGAAACAAATTAAGTAATATTGTAGTATAGATGAAATCGACATATGAATAGCAGAGGGGTGCTTTTGAAAGAATTAGGTTTGGAAGGATTTTTTTTGTTATTGTAAAAAGTTGTATATATATTTATTGTAAGTCTGAAGCAGATTTTGTGCAGCCAGAAAAAGCAATGAGATACTGGCTTTAAGGAGTACAGTTGATATGAAAAGTGGGCGAGGCAAGGTCTTAACTTTACTACAATGGAAAGCTAACCTAAAATATACTCTTAAAGGTCGATTGAAAGTCAACTTCGCCATCTTTACTGCAAAATTCTAATTGGTTTGAGTTCAAATATTTCAAGTAAATTGCATATCACTAGGCCATATCCGAAACAATTTTGAAAATGCCTCTTTTTAAGCCGCGTTGTACCGTTTCAGAAATCCCTCCCCTTCCACCAGCATATAAAGAATAGCTGAAATAAATATTAATTTGAAACTTGACACACGCACACATTCAAGACTACTCTGTGTCAAGTAACTGTGGAAGTGCAGTTAGCGTGCTCTTAAACGTTTATGAGTTCGCTCGCTCTTCTTCTCATCTTTTTATTGAGCTCTGCGACTTTTCTGCCAGCTTTTGTGGCCGCTGCTGCTGCCGATGTCCTGCCGTGTTGACTTAATGAAAGTGACGTGCAAGTAACAAATTCCTGCGATGCCTGCTGTGCATAACTTGGCTAAACATTTTCTTTACTTCCAGTTGACTGAAGGAAGTTCATGCATATGCATACATAGCAAGTAAGCAAAAGCTGGGTCCCGGCTCAACCGGAGAGTTATTCGTGCAACTGAAGCCGTGATCTATATCACAATGACGGTGAGGCTTTTGAAAAATATTTCACATAATTTCAGGGTGTGACACTTGGATGGTACAGCGGAAATCCCCACAGATATCCCGATTTTCCTTAGTTCTTACAAACAGTTGTTAAGTGAATCTACTCTAGGCAGCATCTGGCGAGCGTATAAACCGTGCGTATGTCACGACGGCCACCACATGAGCGCATTTCGCTGTGAGGTTATAAAAATTGCTTTCTCGCAAAGTAATAATGTGACAAAGTTAGCTAAGCATGCTCAGGTATTTTTTGGTAATGCTATAAGAGCACTGCGCGCTATTGAAATTGGCGAAGGACAGCAGAGGAAAACGAAAATATGACAAGCCGAAACTAATAATGGAATTTCATAAGTGAAAAGAAATTTCGTGTATTCACCGAATATGCAACCCCATTCATGCGGCTGGAGCATGTGCGAGCGCGTCCGGAAGGTAGCGCTTAAGTAAAAATAATTTAAAAGTTCGTTGCTGTCGCATTCAAGAGCGAAGTTAGTCGCAATGAATTATTGCCGATTGAGGTGAGGGAAGAAGCTGACTTATTTTGAAAAATTAAAGAACAAAGTGTCCTCAGTTTCGCACATATAGTAAAGGATCAAACGCAAGGAACTCCTCAAGCAGCATGAAAAGTTGCTAATAGTTAGTATGGTGCTTGCTTTAAGAAAGGTTAGAAAAACATATGCGTGATAGAAGGAAACCATTAGTGCATCGGTAGAAGTCCGAATTCCTACTCTCCAGAGCTGCTTTTTATTGGCTTTCCTGCTGGCGCTTTTGCGAATAACTTCTATTAATATAAATACGACTGCGTCCGTTTGTCCGGGTGTGCGCTTAAAAAACATGAAACGTGGGCACACGTGTGGAGCGGGAATTAATCAATTTAGGCCTCACTGCAATTGTTTTTGCACTCCGTTTCTTGCGTCTGGTGAGTGACAGGTGTGTGCGGCGCATATAAAAATGCCAGCAAAAATTCATCAAGCATTTTCATTCAAAATATTCAAATTCTCTCAACTCCACCACATGCACACATACATGCAGGTGCTCGCCGTGTGTGTGTGTGAGTGTGAATAGTTAACAACGGTGCATGTGTACTTCGTGTCAGACAATAGCCGCAGCCATTGGCAACCGGAAATATGTGTATTAGCTGAAAAAAATTGCTTCCGCACTTGCCGCACGTAATTTGGTTGTGCGCGCGTTCGGCTGCCGTTGTAATTGAATTCGCTATTGGAAAAGCGCTCGAAATGTTTCATCAAATATTCAATTCGTTAATATGTTGATGGCCGGCTTTTGCGGCTGTAATAAAATAATCAAACTGGATAAAGTTGCATTGTATTCGACAAATTGTAAGTGAACAATTGAATTAAGCAAAGCTGGCAAGCAAAAAGCGCTGACTTAATATATTTTAATGTAAATATTTTCGCGAATGCATGTAAAATTTAAAGCTTAGTGGTGCGTTCGTGCATACCACACCTGGCGTAAATAAATATTGTAAAATTAAAGCAAAATATTGCTGGGCTGAACTGAATGCTGAATGTGGCAGCGTCCACTTGCAACTCTGAAAGTATGACACAGACCATTCAAAAGAATTGATAATTTAAAGATCTGTTACATTTTACACTCATATATCAGTAAATCGAACAACCAAAAACCCAAAAAAATACTCTCATGGTAACCCTCAACCACGGCGTATGAGCAACTATTTTCATATAAACAAAACAAATTTTGAAAGCGGGAATTAAGGGCAGCGAGCATTCCAATTTAACATGCAATGTAAATAAAAATTTATCAAATTCATATTTCACGCCAATTGCAGCAATTTAAGTTCCAGCCGAACAAACGCCAGCTTAGCTCTTTAATCCTTACACATTGCCCCTTCCCTCTGCGGTTACGACAAATACACGTAATAATAAATAATAATGGAAAGTGGACAGTTGCAGCAAATGGCATGCTATTGGCAGTGATGTTCCAGAGTCCGAGCTGCACTCACCCAAGACGTCCCGCGTGCCAGCTTAATTGAAAATGCACAATCCCTCTTACACTAATGTTTATGTATTATTATACATATTTAAATATTTCCACAAATATGCATAAATCTCCATAATTAGTAGCACGAACAGTCTGCAACAGTGCACTCGCCGCTCCACACACACACACATACGCGTGTGAGTGCTTACATGGCATACTAAATATTTGCACACTTGCTTGCATGCGGTTGCCACACCTATCATTTATCAGCATCAGCCGCACACACCTGCCTGAATAAATACGAGCTGGTGAGTTTGTGCGTCTGGCCGGCGAATGAGTAAATTCGATAATGCGTAATGTAAATTTTGCAAGAAAATTAGCAGCATATAAACTTTGTAAACCGACTCGATTTGTGTGCACAAGACGACAGTGTTCACCGATGATTTATGAACGACAATTGGCTGGCATTTGAGCGAATTAATCAAATATTTGCAAGCAAATGCATTCGAAAACAGACTGAGTAATTATAAAATAATACTGCCGAGACTCACAACAACCACCTGCTTGGCTTTCCATGTAAAGCGTGACTTTGATAAACTTTAACTAATTTGTTGCTGTGATTTGTGTTAACTTGATGCTGAGAATAAAGTTGTCTAATAAAGATTTAATAAGTGCATTTAAAAGCTTCTTGATATGGCCTAATTTGAATAAATTTTTGTATAAGTAAGTATAATATGTGTAAGAACACTGATTCCTTCTTACTTTATGGCTACTGATCCGACGAAATCTTGGATTGCACAATTGAATGTTACATCATTAGGCATGTGAGTGGAAATTGAATTTTAATCGAGAAAGCAAATAGTTTTGGATCATAAATCTTAGTTGATTCACATGATGATTCACATAATATAAGGCAAACTATTTGTCAAATTGTATTGATATGTTTTTCATATTGACTGGTATGCAATCCGGCAAATGAACAAACAAGATATCAAAAATTTTCGTCAAGGAATTTCTTTAAAACAAAGTATGAGGTATGTGTTAGATATCATTGCGATAACTTTTCTGTGGACAACAGTGCGGAGTCCTAAAGCAGGATGATGTGCAGCGTAGAATGTAGGTCCTCTTGGAGGGAGTTGAGCACAAGACTGACAACCTGGTTGCACAAAAAAGTCTCCGTTACATAAGCTGTGACTAAATCTCGTATAAATAGCATCCAGCTACGACGGCAACGAATATTATTTCGCACTGAGCGCATACCCTCTATACATTGGTGAAATTTTCAATCATCCGCAACTGATTGCTCCTATACTAACGTACACCATCTGAATGCTATGCAAAGCAAAAGAAAACAGTCTCGAAGTTTTTGAACGAAAAGTTTTGCGTAGAATCTTTGGAGCTATTTGTGATGGTGGCTTGCGGAGGAAGCGCTATATCCACAAGATTTCGCAGGCTCCCTATAAGCACCCCGACTTTGTAACAACCACTAAATATGCTACGGTGGGTTGGTCATGATATTCGCGCCCACAAAAACTGGGAATGTGATGCTGGCGAACTCAAGCAAGAAACAGCAATAACTGGCGAACTGAATTGCAGAAAGTGAAGACTCGTATCGAGTTGGGAAGCTGATGATGATTATAAAAGTAGCTGTAATATTAGATTACAATGACAATGCTAACCTAAAACTGATCCTGAATGGCACTATATCTATGTGTATGTGTAAGGATTACTTGTAGATTAGAATTGTAACTGTTCATATGTGTGCATTTTTCTAACCAATTATTTTACGGAGTACGTGGCCTGAACATTTTAACAATTTTTAAAATGTAGTGGTTTTAAGCCATACTCACTATCAACCGGTGGTGTTGAAAAAAGTTCGGAAATATAGTATATAGAGAAAAAAATCAAATGGGTGAGTTTAGGCATGGTGAGTTCAGATATGGTAAATTAATGTATGTTGTCATATCGTCTATGAATTTAAATTAGATGTGGATTGATAATGAATGAACGGTATAACTTTGCAATCTAGTGGAAGGTCAGTATTTGTGAAGATGTGTGGGTTGCGGTGATTAAAAGTGAACTGAAGTTATATCAGAATTAATATGAGCAGTATAACATGTGGTGAGTTAAAGAGTGGTGAGTTCAGTTGCGGTGAAATCAGGTGTGGTGAGTGCAGGTATGGTGAATATCTAATAAAAAATAAATAAATAAAAGCAATATGAGCAGTGCAACGTTGCAATCTAGCGGTATTTGTAGAGATAAATGCAAACGTTGTGTTTATTTCATGTCAAATATGTAAAGCGGCTAATCACTTTATATCCAAAGATATACATATAACTCTCAGCGTTTTAAGGCAAATACAGTAAACACGTAATTTGGTTGCAATTAATATCACCTCATTACTGAAGTGCTAGGCAACTAGATAAAATGCCTAGGAATCTGACATTTTCACGACTGTAATTATACTTCCAACACACAATTAAAATAATAATGACTTCTATTATGCGCGACAGCATTATTTGAAATTAACCCAACACACGAAAAGGAAGCGGAGCATACACGATTTCTCGGCGCCTAATAAGCGTTCTACGCAGTAACACGCCCTTCTAGTAACTTAGCGACCGCAAGGCGTTTGTGTCTAGGCATATGTATAATTAAGGAATAAGCAGTGACAAACAGGGGGAAAGGGCATACGAGTGGTTAGCTATAAAAGCTAATTATTAAAGCGTTGGAAATCACAGCGATTAAAGTAGAAACGGCAGATAAAGCTTTCAGGCAAAACTATTAACGCACAAGCGATATCTTGCGCCGTCCTCGTGCTTCCTCAAAGGAGTATTGGCTACCAGCGGCGGCAGTGAAATGAAAAGTTTCGGAGCTTCGCAGATTTGCCAGCAACACTTGGGCTGTGAACAGGAATTGGAGAGTTCGAAAAGTGCGTTTGTTTTGTGGAGTACAGTTTGGAGACTACCTGCTTAAGAGAACAGCTAAATATTGAAGAGCGCATTTGCTACGAATTTCGAACATAATCGAGAAACTCTCAGAGCGGCAGCCAAATGCGCGCTCGCGAGTTGAGAAAGTCAAGGCTCCGTGCGTTTGCGTCAAGTGGCGAAAACTCTACAAAACAGAACAGCTGAGTGTCAATCGCGTGCGCGTGTGTGTGTGTGTGTAGCAGCTGTCAGTTGGGCACAATAACTTTTTCAACAATAGCAACATCGGCAAAGACAACAGCAACAGCACAGACGCACAGTTGAATTGAGTAGACGCGCAGTTGGTCTGACGTTCAGCGCGAGTTGAGGTGAATAAATCGACAAGAAGTATCGCCGCCAGCCAAATCACACGGTCGCTTGAACGGACGCTCGCCCGCTCGGTCGCACACAGCCACAGTTATTTACATATTTACACATTTAAAGGCATTATTTGTATTTTGTGGTGTTTTGTGGTATTTCCATTTCATTTCATGCATTCTACCATTGTGCTGCTTGCCAAATTCGTGCGCGCGCTAAACGCACGGTGAAAAGCTGGAAAACAAGTTGCTGATAAAATCAATTCGCGGCCACAGCGACGCGGTGCCGATGGTTTCGTATAATAAGCAAATTTAAGTGTTTAATCTAATCACCCATGCAACTGAAGTGCTCCAGAATTGTTGGTATAGCTTGCATTGATTAAGCGCATGATTGGCGCAAATGTGTGTGTGTGTGTTTGAGTGTTCTGTGTTTGTATAATTGAAGTGTCTTTCAGTTAACGCGCTGACGGTTACGGTGACAACGAACCGCGGCTTCTGTACCTATACAGTCAAGGAATTGAGTAAATTTAAGCCAAAGTAAAATAAGCAAGCGTACATACATATATATTTAATATTACTACAAACTACACCTAAGATATATATTCTACACAAACACCATAGTGGAAATCCTAAGTGAACAAACAAAAATCGAAATAATTATTTAAGTGCAAGCATGCTTTCTGGGAGTAAATTCCAGCGTGTGAGTTGAAGCTAAGAAACCGCGAAAAATAATCAAAAAGAGCATCAGGTGAGTAACAGGCTTCATTAAAAATAGTGTTGAAGAACTTTCGCTTTCACTATCTTTTACGGTTTTGGTTGAGGAAATGGAGTTTTCTTTCTAATTATCTCTAGTAAGAAATTAATCACGAATCATCCTAAAATACATTCTCAGCAAGACTAAAATTATTGCTCTTCAAAATCTTAAAAATAAAATAAGTTATACCTTTATTTTGCAAGGGGATAATATATTGAGTAGTCTAAAAAGTATTTTCATATTTCTTATCAAATTTCAATCTTTCCTTAATCTTTCCAAATTTCATTAGTGGCTTGCTTCTCCCCATTTGTATACAAAATTTTCAAAATATGTCGAAGTTTTCCATTATTTTCACTCATTTTTGAACAGCTGCAACTTTTTTTCAACTTCCCCGAATTTATTTTTGTTTTTTTTTTCGGTCAAATGAAGCTTGAAATCTCACCTTTCCAACAATATATTCAATGACAAAATGTGATTGGTAGCGCTGGAGATATACCACTGCAACGACATCTAATGAGAAAATACGAAAAGGCTTTTTCGACTATCCAATATTTATAAAAAATGTATAACAACATACCATATTTGTTGTTGTTGTTCATTTGAATTGCCTTAAGGGGGCGAAAAATATTAAAATTGATTAGCAAATGCTGGCTATATTTACTAAAAATCTATTTTATTTCTGCATTGTTTTCTTTACGCAAATAAAATGTTTGGTTAGCAGAAAAATATCAAAACAATATCAAAAGCAAGAAAATAATTTACTAAATTAAAACTCGAGTTTATTTTTAAACTGAAAAGCCAATAGCCTTAGGGGATGGCTAAAATAAATTAATATTTTGGCGGCAGTAAAAATATAGTTTTACGATTTGCTGTCGGCGCGGACGGCACACATTGCTTTGCGTAAACAAACGCTGGAAGATAAAAAACCAAAGATATTCCTCGGCTGTAACCCATTTGTTTGTTTACGGTAATTTAAATTTTAATGCTTTCTTATGCGTGTGCTATGCTTTCTTTTTGACAAATCTTCGCCTCAAAAAAGAGCGCCGAAATCTAGCAGTCAAATTCCCCTCCACGCTAGTCCTTTGCTTGGTATGCGGGCCGGTTCACTGCCTTGCAGACCCCACGAGGCAAACGCATGTATTTGTTACCAGAACAATACGTGTCACAACAACAACAACAACAACAATAGGCGCTGACACATACAACAGGCTGCGTAGACACAACAGACATAAACTAAAAGTCAATCGTGAATTCATAGACCGTGACCAAATGGCCAAAGCGGCGGCACAATGTGCTCGGGGGAGCAGGAGCAAGTGGAGCGTAAAGATTGAGTCTTTCTGTCCTAGATCGGCACATTAAATAGGTTTGGAGAGTAGCCGCGAGGGTGCGCTCGCAAATACAAAGACTGTAGCAAAGTTACCCATATAGCTTCAGTGAAATAAAGGTAGGCTCTTTAGTCATTGTACACTCGTCTGCCAAGGGAAATGTGTGTTTGGTTGTGTTATTTACCTTGGCCACAAGCGACGTCTGGCTCTGTACACCTACCCAAGTGTATAGGTGCGTGGTTGTGTCACGCATTTCTGCCAACAACACTGTTTTAGCCAACAACAAAACCAATTGAAATTTCTTGGCCATTTGCTTCCCGCGCAGAGTTCTCCTCTTCACGTGCTTGCACTTAAATTGGAAGACTGAAATGTTTCTCGCAGCATTTCCCAAGCGTCTACAGTTTATGTGTTTAATGAAATCCTCAAAGAGTGGATTCTCAGTTTAAAGCGAAAGAAGCTAAGCATGCGGAAGCATTTGCTTTATTTTATATGAGATCTTAACTCATTTTCAACGCGTGACTCAGGTAAGACCGGAAAAGAATGGTATTAGATACAAAACAGTGGAAAGGCGGAGGTGCAACACGGCTAGTGGAATGTGCATAAACATTAGAGCTCTGCGGCACTGCATATAAGCAAAAGCGGCAGCAGCAAAGCAAAGACAAAAAGTTTGCTTTCCTTATCAAAAAACGGAACTTTTAGCATAACAGTAACAGGCCTTGACTGTGTTCAAGCAACAAAATTAATAGTTATTTCGGCCACTCTGGCGTATACGTAACCTGCAGGCAAAGTTGTGAGATTAATGTGGCGCTACGGCTTGTGGCTGTGCCTTTAACTAAAACTGTATATGTATTAAAAGATACAAGCTCATGCTTGCAAACATAGATTTAGTATTTTTGTTCACACCATCTGCTGAGTGCAGCGTCGCTCGAAGAGTTAAAAAATATTTCTTTTGAGGGCTTTCGAGTAGCAATTTCGAAATGCGTTAAACTATTTGATATCAAAACACCAACTACTAAAAGGTGTTGCATATAAATATTTTATGCGTTCTTCATACCATAAAATGAAGAAGGATTTAAAAAATTTATTTTCACATCGAACTGGGAATACGAGTATATATACCCACATAACTTCATACTATTTCATTTCATTAATATGTAAAACCACGTTTGTACTGTAGAAAAACGTAAAAATTGAGAAACATAAACTATGAAATATTTCATGGCCCCAAAGGGGAAGAATGTAGTATTCCTTCTATTCATTAAGTATAGCTATGAAAGCAAACATGAAAGTAGTCGAGAATAAAATATTAATGAGCACCCAAAGCGCTCTCGGCAGTTGCTCTTGCATGTTGCTACAGTGGACCTTTTCTGCAGCGCAAAACGGCTATTGGAAGACATACCCCACACGGCGGGTACTTATTGTGTTCGGTGTCTCGTCAATGTTGTTTATTGTTCAAAACAGACATACCTGAACAAAGTTGTGGGTCCTTCATGCTTTCAAAATAGACTAAAAGTCAATTTAAGACGCCAGCAAATAAAGAAATATTTTACGGTTTGAATAGTCCTTTTATACCCCAAATGGAGTTTATTTAGTTTACAAGAAGTTTGTAACACCCAACAGGAAACGTTCGAGGTCCCTTAAGTATTAGGTTGTCATAAAAGCCTTGTGGTATTTTTATTGAAGCAATTCGTGTGGCACCCATACAACGAGCTCCTAGTGACTCCAAGCTTCTTCAAATGGTTTATAACGGTTTGATGACTACTACGCCGGTCTCTTTCGACCAATTCAGCGATTTTATCGCAATTTTCGACGACAGGCCATCGTTGTGCGGTAGAAATGGAAACTGTATCGGGTCCATAAACTGCACAAATTTTATTGGCGGCTTGAGATGCATTTTTGCATCTTTATCGTAGTAGTACTGTAAAATGTGCCGTATTTTCTCCTTATTTTGCTCCATATTTGCGCAAACTAGTTCCTCAGTTTTTGAAATATAAATCTGTGATTTTGCACACGTTTTTTTTTTCATTTGTGAAAAGTATTACAGCTTCTGTGCAACCGAAGTTAAGGTTTTTCTCTCTTATGGTCTTAATTGTAGTATGGGCTTTCCAAATATCTGAAATTTTCTAGTATCAGGAATAGAATAAAAGGCACAGATTGCGGAATCTAAAGAAATATTAAGCAACAGACTTATTCCTAAATTCCTTTTGATGGCTTCAGTGCGGCCACTTACAGTCAGGAGTTCTTGGGATATCCTTTTTTATCTTTGAATGTTAGTAACGGGGTTTTCAATAAGAGCGCTTTAAAAGTTTTTTCTTTAAATAAAATAAAAAGAACGATATCAATGAAAATCTTTATTTCCGTGAAAGTACATTCGATGCCATTATGTATGGAACACGATTTCTTCGGCATGGCCACCACGGGCATGCTTGCAGAAGTCCGAACGTTGAACCCAATATCCGACGGATTTCAAGCATAAATCGGCAGATACTGCGGCGATTTTACGTTCGATATTCGGACGAAGTTCATCAATCATAGCTGGCTTGTTGGAATTGACCATAGACTTGACGTAGCTCCGCTGGAAATAGTATAACGGCGTCAAATAGCACGACCGACACTGCCAATTGACTGGGCCATTTCCAAGATTACCCGTTCAGCAAACTTGGTTTTCAATAAATCGGTATTGACATTTGCTGTCTGGCTTGTGGTGCCGTCTTGTTGGAAGCACATGTTGTCCAAGTCCATATCATTCAATTCCAAATAAAAATATTCGGTTATCATTGAGCGGTAGCGATTCCCATACACAGCCTGGATCATCATGAAAGGAGTACGGCCCATTGGCGCTGTCCTTCATAAACCGCACAAAACCGTAATTTTTTCGGGATACAGTGGTGACTTATTGACTTATTGGAGTCCGAGTGGATTGTTGCCTGACCAATAACGCATACTTTGCTTATTGACGAAGCAAATCAGCCAAAAATGAGTCTCATATGTGAGTCTAAAGATGGTTTTTCGATGAAAATCCGGATCAATTTCAATTTCAATTGCTGAGCCCAATTCATGAACATGCGACGATTCTGGCGGTCATGCGGCTTCAGTTCTTGCGTAAATTTAATCATGTAGAGACGTAGGCCAAGATTGTTTCGAAAAATTCGCTACAATCACGTCGCAGAGATGCCGAACGCTGGAGAACGACGTGTGGGAGACTGATTTGGGTCTTCCTCAATTGATGCGCTAGCGTCAGCAAGTATGTAGTCGTTTGCTGTTCCTATCTGTCCACTTTTGTAGCGTCCCTATTGAAAACCCATTATAAGAGTGTTATAAGTAATATTTCTGTAACAAAGTTCCCAACAAATACCATTTTAGTACCCAGTTTCTCCTCAGTATAGGGGAAAAATTTCGTGGAATTACTCTCCCGGCGGTACACACAGTGCGTGACTTCGCAGTCCCACACGCTATCAGAGATTCACAGTTGAGGATGTCATCGTTATAATTCTAGTTATTGTTGCACTTGTTGCAACGCAGCGATGCAACAAGAACGGTTAATCTCTTTATACATATATGAGTGAGTTTTATGCGAAAAGCGCACGCAATGTGCACTCGGGATATTAAAATGTCACCCTGTGGCGCAAAGCGGCAAGACACAAAATCAAATCCTCTGAGCCGACAAACACACTCCGTTATACCGCGTGCATACATGCTGCCACATGCAGTTATGCAAGCTATGTAGACATATGTGTATCCGATATGTATGGAGGTTTGTTTAAGAATGCTTCCCGGAATTTTCAAATCCTTTAAATGCGCGTTGGTGAAAACTTTTAAAGCCAAAAAACTGTGTAAAAACGTTGTGGAAGGTTCGAGTAGTTAAGATGCTAGAATGTAGATTACTATTAAAGCATTCTTCACTTTCCAAAAGTTGCCTCCAGAGAGGTATTTTTATGTATACATTCAAGAGTTCGCTCGAAAGACTTTTTATGTGGAAATCCTACTTTACATAAATAAATAATACACCATAATACACATACTATCCAGCCTGGATTCTGCTCTTTTTATAAACCTTAGATTCTCTTCCAAATTAAATTCCATTTTCATTGGAAAAGTATCTATGATGAGAGCTCATATTTTCTTCGAGAAATCCATTGAAGCGTTTTCTGTTCAAGGACCAGTTATTTATGTGCATCGCCCTGCCTTAACGTTTACGTTTACATTTACAGATGCTGTCCATTGAAAATCATTCAACGGCAAGACTTGTCGGAGCAAATGAGAACCATGAGACGATAATAATTCAATAGCAATAAACTGCTAGACAGCATAAGGAGCTGACGTAACAAGCAACGTGAGTGCATCAATAACACTAACGCCAGCCAGAGTGAAAACATTTCGACGAACAAGACCACCAATAACAACTACAACAACAGCAACAACAACTACGATTGCAACTACAATTACAACTACATTAACAACAATACTATCAATAACATTAAGAGGCAGCATTACATCCACACATTAAAGAGAAGCAGCACACAGCGCGTCCAATTCAATCGATAGCGTCCTCACTCATCCCCGCCTTGCACCAGCACTACCTCCCAACCAACGCTCACAGCATGCTGGGTGATATAATTTCACCGTCAATCGCAACTTGGAGCACAACGCAACACTTCTACACCGACCTGGACGTTGAGACGCCTGTAGTGCACGGCGCCGCCGCCACCGACCTGCATACACCCCTGCTGGACAAC